>JADMNL010000029.1:220120000-221320000 GCA_016271365.2 Neoceratodus forsteri
TAGTAACATAGAAACATAGAAACATAGACTTTGTCGGCAGATAAGGACCACTAGGCCCATCTAGTTTTCCCATTTCCCTACCTACAGGATAGGCCGCAGATCCTATTTAACCAACAGCCTATATCTTCCTGCCCCCACACGGATGCCTTATGTCTGTCCCATGCATTCTTGAATTCTCCCACAGTTTTAGACTCCACAACTTCCTCGGAAGGCTGTTCCATGCATCCACTACCCTCTCTGTGAAATAATACTTCCTCACATTGCCCTGAACCGCCCTCCTTCTATCTTTAAATTGTGTCCCTTGTTCTTGCAAGTCTTTTTCTGAAAGATGCTACCCTCTTGGACTTTGTTGATTTCTCGAGGTACTTGAAAGTTTCTATCATGTCCCCCTCTCCCTTCTTTCCTCAAGGGTATACATATTAAGCTCCTTTAGTCTCTCCTCCATCGGCTTCTCTTGCAGACCCTGCACCATTTTAGTTGCCCTCCTCTGGACTGCCTCCTATCCTGTCTATGTCCTTGCAGAGATGGGGTCTCCAGAACTGGACACAGTATTCAGATGGGGTCTCACCAACTGTCTGTACAGAGGGATAACAACTTCCTGTTTTCTGCTGCTGATGCCTCTCCCTATACATCCCAGTATACCCCCGGCCCTCCCTACTGCCTTCTCACATTGCTTGCTAACCTTAAGGTCATCTGATATGATTACCCAGAGGTCCCTTTCCTGTTTTGTTGTTGTTACTACCTCCCCACCCATTGTGTATTCTTCCCCTGGGTTCTTGCTTCCCAGGTGCATTATTTTGCATTTTTTTGCATTGAATCCTAGCTGCCATACATCTGACCATTCCTCCAACCTTGCCAAGTCCCTTTTCATCCTTTCCACGCCTCCTTGTGTATCAACCCTGTTGCAGATCTTTGTGTCATCTGCAAAAGGCATACTTTTCCTTCCAGTCCCTCTGCAATGCCACTGATGAAGACATTAAAAGGACTGGACCCAATACTGAACCTCACGGTACCTCACTAGTAACTGCCCTTTCTTCAGAGTGGACTCCATTTACAATTACCTTCATGTCCTGTTGTCCAGCCAATGTTTTGACCCAGGCTACCACCCTAGGACCCACTCCCAGGCTGGTTAATTTGACTAATAATCCTTTGTGTGGGACTGTGTCAAATGCCTTGCTAAAGTCTAGGTAGGCCATGTCCACAGCCCCTCCTGGTCTACTACTTTGGTCACCCAGTCAAAGAAATCTATTAGATTCAGTCTGACATGACCTTCCGCTGTGAACCCATGCTGCCTTGGATCCTGTGCTCCACTGACCTCTAGGTACTCAACTATTCTTTCCTTCAGAAGTGACTCCATCACTTTCCCTACCACAGAGGTAAGACTGACAGGTCTGTAGTTTCCTGCCTCTGTCTTGGTCCCACTTTTGTGAAGGGGAATCACATCCACCTTCCTCCAGTCCTCAGGTACCACACCATCCTCCCATGATTTATTAAAAAGAGTAGCAAGTGGTTTCACTAGTTCCTTCCTTAATTCTTTTAGAATTCTGGGGTGAATTCCATCAGGACCCATTGCTTTGTCCACCTTCAGTTTTAGGAGTTCTTGCAGAACCCTTTCTTCTGTGAAAGGTCTGGGATCGACCCCCCTATCAAGAGTGCTTCTGTTAATTGGATTAGGCACTTCCCCCTCCTCTTTTGTGAATACTGAGCAGAAATATTCATTCAGTATTCCTGCTTTTTCACTGTCCCCCTCTGCCCACCCACCGTTTAATCTATTCAGCCTCCCTATCCCTCCCTTTGTCTTTCTACGCTCGCTGATGTACCTATAAAAGGTTTTATTCCCCCTTCTTAACTGAGTTGGCTATCTTTTCCTCAGTTTGGGCCTTTGCTATTCTGACTTCCCTTCCTGCTTCTTTCTGCCTTAACTGGTACAGCTCTCTGTCCTGCTCCTTCTGTGTTTCCTTATACTTCTGGAATGCTATCTTTTTCTTCTTGACTTTCACAGCCACCTCTCTTGAGAACCATAGTGGCTTTTTCTTTCGTTTTGTCACTAGTATGTTAGTATGTTAGTATCTAAAGGCCTCACGCACTTTCCAACTAATGGTATTGCATGATCATCCTAGTATCATAGGGATTGACTTCCTCACACCACACGGCTGTGTGGTGGACCTAGCGAACATGCTACAGATACAGATTCAGGGTCAATATCATATCATTTTGATTCCTGATCCACACGTTGTGGCAACTATATACTAACATACTAACATACTATTTGCCAGCATATTAGGCCTTATGGTCTATCGAGTCTGCTCGAACCTTAGATCCTTAGTTGGGTGCCGAGACTCTCCCATCCCTTGTGCTCCAGAAACCCCTATCATCCATCCCAACCCCCCTGGGACAGGCCATCATCTGATACATCCACTTTCTGTGTCTGTCCCACCCTCTCTTGAAGCCCTCCACTGTGGATCTCTGAACCAGCTCACCAGGCAGTGCATTCCAAGGGTCCACCACCCTCTCAGTGAAAAACCTCCTCCTCTTTTCCCCTCACCCTTCCACCTCCAACTTCAAACCATGCCTCTGGTGATACCTCCTGCTTTAATCTAAAGATCCCTCCATGTTTACCCTATTTATTCCCTTGAGGTACTTGAGACCTCAATCATGTCCCCATCTCTCCTCTCCTCCAATGAAAACAGGCAGAGCTCCTAAGTCTGTCCTCATCGTCCAAATCCCCTAGCCCTCATATCATCTTTGTTGCCCTCCTCTGTACCCTGTCCAGGAGCTGTATGTCCATCTTCAAGTGTGGTCTCCAGTACTGTACACAGTACTCAAGGTGTGGTCTAACTAGTCCATTGTACAGCGGCAGAATCACTTCCTTGCTCCTAGAGGTGATCCCCCTTACGATGCATCCCAACATCCTGTTTATCTTGCTAGCCGCTCTCCTGCACTGCTCAGAGTTATTCATACATGCATCCACCATGACCCCTAGGTCTTTTTCCCCTATTAAGACCTCCAGCACCTCCCCTCCCAGGGTGTACCTGTGTTTAGGGTTTCCCGACCAAGATGCAACACCTTGCACTGGTGATATTGAAATTAATTTCCATGTGTGAGCCCAGCTTTCCAGGGTGTCAGGTCCCTTGCAGGCCAACCTCCCCTCTTCTCCTCCACTACTGCTCTCATCTTGGGTCATCAGCGAAGACTCATTTCACCCTTACCTCCTGATGTCCGATATGTACATGCATTAAACAGGATCGGACCCAGGACCGAAAGCCCTGCGGTACCCCACTACCTACCTCTCTAGGGTTTGAGAGCTCCCCACAGATCACTACTCTCTGAGTGCGTCCAGCTATCCAGTTTTCAATCCATCTGACCATCAAAGGGCCTACTCCTAACCCCATCAGTTTCTCCACCAGATCATTGTGGGGACAGAGTCAAAGCATGCTGAAGTCCAAGAATAATACATCCACAGGCTTACCCCTGTCCAGTTCTGATGTTACCCATTCATAGAACTCCACAAGGTTGGTTTGACATGATCTACCTGGCACAAACCCATGTTGCCGACTATCCAGACCTCCCACCTCCTCCAAGTACACCCCCAATCGTTCCTTTAGTATACTCTCCATTAATTTTCCCACCACCGAGGTCAAACTGATGGGTCTATAGTTACCTGGTACTTCCCTCAGCCCCCTTTATGGATTGGCACCACATGTGCCTCTCGCCAATCCCTAAGTTCCCTCCCTGTCTCAAGTGACCTGCTGAAAAGCTCCAGGAAGTGCAGCCAGTATGTCTGCCAATTCCCATAGTACTCTGGATGAATGCCATCCGGCCCAGGAGATTTGTCTTTCTTTAGGGCCTTCAGGGCTAACCACACCCTTTTGGCAGAGATAGCATCATCCGTCCCCTCCACCTTACTGGCCTTTTTATCTTTACCCAGATGTGACACCCCTGGGGTACCTCTCCCTCCCTCTTGCTCCATTTCTGTTGCTCCCCTGATCCCACTTACTGACGTTCTATCCCCTTCATGCCTTGCTTTGTAGATATCCCATCCCCTCCTGGTGAACACAGAGGCAAAGTACTCGTTAAATACCTCTGCCTGGTCCCTCGCCTCTTCCACCCACCCTCCTTCTGATCTCAATCTGCTGAGATGGCCCTTAGTTTTCTCCACTCCCCAATGTACGGAAGAACCCTTTTCCCCCTCCGTGTATCCCCTGTGCCAACCGCTGCTCTTTTACTGGACTTTGCTCCCTCACCATACGGGTGACTTTTCTAGATAAGCTGGTACATTTCCTTATTCCTATCCCTCTTGTTGTTTATATTTTTTGTAGGCCTTCTTTTCTCTGACTGCTACCTGTACCTCACTGGACCACCAGCATGGTTTATGTGACCTTGCTCCCTTCCGTTTCAACTTAGAGCAGATCCTGACTGCCTCATGAAGTCCCGTTTATGACCTCCATCTCCTTTCCACATGTCATTGAGGTAATCCCTTCAAGTGATCCTTGATAATATTTCCCATGCCCACAAAGTCTGCCCCCCTGAAGTCCACTGCCAGTGTCCTAGATCTCCCCCCTCCCCCATGCTTATTTGAAACCAGACAGTATTGTGGTCACTCCCAGTCAGGGGGTCTTGTATAACCATGTCCCTTACCAGATCCCCATCTGCCAGAACCACATCCTGGACATGCCCCTCCCTTGTGGGCTCCATCACATGCTGTGTTAAGAACACATCCTGGAAGCCATCCAGCAGCCTCTGCTCCTTGGCCACCTTAGAGGACATGATTCCCCAGTTTGTACCTGGCATATTAAGGTCCCCCATCAACACCACTCCTTCCCCTTTTGGTCCACACTGGGCAATGATGTTGTCCAGCAAACCATCCTCTAGAACATCACTCATCCCGGGGGGCCTATATGCTACACCCAGCTTGACCTTATCTCCTGCTGGGGATCGTAAGGTGACCCATAAGGCCTCCACATTTCCTCTGCCTCTTCTACCCTAGCAATTTCTATGTCATCTCTAATGAACATAGCCACTCCACCCCTCTGCCCTCCTTTCTATCCTTCCCTAAGCATAGTGTACCCCATGCGTTTTGGTCCCAGTCATGGTTTTGTTGGCCCATTTCTGTGACCGCCCACATCCACCCCTCGAACAGCATGGCCTGGAACTCTGGCAACTTGTTTCCCAAGCTCCTGGCATTTACTAACACCAACCCCACCCTTATCCCTGATCCTCTTTGTAAGACCCACCCAGATTCCTTATACTTCCATCCTCCCTCTGCTCCTGGTGAAACCTCCACCCCAATCTGTTTCCCCCCTCCCCTTGGGCCTGAAGCTACTCCCTCATCTGGAGGAGAGTGCTTCTGGTCAGCCCTCCTTATCCCTTCCCCCTCACAAGTTTAAACCCCACCTTTCTTGTATGTAGTCAGCCATCCCTGTTTAAGGACTTCCTTCCCTAATGGGGCAAGATGAAACCTGTCCTTGGCATATAGTCCCTTATCCTCCCGAACTCCATTCAGTTCCTAACACACCCAACCCACTCTCTTCACCCACTTCCTGAGCCAGTCATTAACCTCTGTGAGCTTCATTTTTTCTCCACTGAGGCCTTTGGTACTGGCAATATCTCCGAAAAGGAAATGTTGCATCCATTATCCCGACAGACTCTGGCAATTTCTTGGAACCTTGCTTGGATTTCCAAAATGCTATTTCCCTCTAGATCATTGGTTCCCAAATGCACCAGGAAATCAGGTTTCCCTTCACAATCCCTAACCATTTCATACACCATGTACTTTGCTCTGTGCACTGTCAGCCCAGAGATACTCACTACCTTCACCTGGCTATGGCATCCACCCCTGTCCTCCCACTGGATACCCTAATCATCGAGTCTCCCAATAACAGAACCTTACACGCCATCATCCTTATGGTTACCTCCACTATGCCCTCTCAGCCCCCCTTCCCCCTTTATTCATGATCTCAATTTCGTGGGAGTCTTCCTGCCTTATTAGAGACCCCCTTGTCAACCTCCCCTTTCTGCCTCCCTTTCTATTTTGTCCACTTAACTCAAACCCCTTCTGAATAGGTGTCCCCTTTAACCCTCTCTTATCTGAACCATTTATCCTGGCCCTGATGGTTTCCCCTTTCCCCACACCACCATCCTCCCCCCTTGTAATAGTACCCCTGCCTCCAGAGGCTCTCTGTGGGTCCCCTTTAGCTAGGGCCCCATCCTTGCTACTGACCCCGCTGCTGAAGGGGGCTCCTCTCCCACCTCCTTGTCTCCCAGTTTCTCTCCAATCATGCTCTCCTCCCTCATGTCTGGAATATGTTGCATCTCCCCCATTTGCTTAACATATATGTTTCCTCTTCTCCCTCTGGGACTATTTCTATCCTTTCCATAGCCGGTCTGTGATGCCCTATGGGTATCCGACTTCCTCCCCCCCGGCCTCTGTATAAGTTTCCTCATTTCCACCAACCCCTTCCTCCCCCTCTAGGTTGCTTAGTAGCTTGAATTTATTGTGACACTCTATGTCAGCCTCCATCAAGTAACCCGAGTTTCCCCTGACTGCACCTCTAAACTGCCCCTATTCTTCCCCTCTTGCTCTGTTCACCTTAGGAGCTCCCTTCCCACAGTCTGCTGTTTTAGGCTTCCGCACAACAGCCCCTCCTGACTCTTCCCCCTCCACTCTCTTTGTATTCAGAATGTTCACCCGTTACGCTTTCCCCTTAGCATCAACTTCCCTATCTAAGGGTCCTCTGTCCCTAATATCCCCCCTCCTGCTTGCTGTAACATAACGTCCTGTAATTTCAGAACATTGCCCCAGCCTCCCCTCAGCCCCACCCTTCTGCTGCCCATATCCACACCCCTTATCCTTGGACACCCCCCATCTCCCCCAGCTTACTCCTTAACCAATATACCTCACTCCTGATACAAGATAGCTGTCTATAGAGTGGGCAGCCTCCCTCTCTCCGGGCCCAATTTAGAATTATTGCCATCCCACAGCCTGTGCAGCCTACAACCCTTCTGAAGATGCCTGCCATGGTGGAATATGGCCACCCTGTTTATCCCCCTCTGTTTATAATGGCACACCCCCTTTTCTCAGTCCCTTTCCCCTGGAATACAGTTTCTCTCAATACTGACTGTAGTTATTTACAAACCCAATTTCAACCCCACCAATAAAGTTCCCAAGTCTCACAAACACATACAGTCCAGTGTGTGTTCGGTCCCACTAACAGTGTGTGTAAGCAGACATCAGGTACCAAATGATGTCACAGGCCCACCAGCTTCTGTTGCTTCGAATTTCAATCCCAAAACAGAAATACTCAGCCCTTCAATCCCAACCCCCAGTGGCTTTTCAGTATTTAAGAAAGCCTACAAAACAGGGTGGGTGGCGAGAGCTCTTACCAAACACCAGGCAAACAACACATTTAAATTTCCCTCTAATTAACCCTGACAAACAACAGTCCCCAAGCCTCCAAAGTTACAATATCACAGCCCAAGTAACAGTTCTAATTCAAGGTAATAATTTTTAATGCATAGAGCTAATTTCACTTACAAACTATTCAAATATTTCAGTTAAAACAGAATATAACCCCAGACCTCTGTCCTACCAGCCTGCTGCTTGAGTTCCTAAGTGAACAATGGAGGCCAGGGTAATTCCTGTTTAAAGACAAGGTAATTACAGCTAATGTCCCTTCCCCCTAACACCAGGCAAACAACACATTTAAATTTCCCTCTAATTAACCCTGACAAACAACAGTCCCCAAGCCTCCAAAGTTACAATATCACAGCCCAAGTAACAGTTCTAATTCAAGGTAATAATTTTTAACGTATAGAGCTAATTTCACTTACAAACTATTCAAATATTTCAGTTAAAACAGAATATAACCCCCAATGACAAGGAGTATGATGTCATAGATTTGTTCAAGAATCATGAACTTTTCCCAAAGCTCCTCCCTATTTTACAATGACATTTGGAAGTGTTTGCAATCAACAAACATGACTGTGGTAGAATGCACACTGTCATTGAAGTGCCAGGCCCAGCACATGACAGGCAAAGGCAATATCCTTTCCCAACAGAGGCCTTGCCTTCCCTTAGAGGGACGATCAAGTCACTCCTCAAGCAAGGAGTAATCAGAACTTGTGTTTCCATTGCCAACTCCCCAGTGTGGCCCGTGAAGAAACCCACAGGTGCCTGGAGACTTACTATTGACTACAGGAAACTGAATCAGGTCACCCCCAGTTGTTCCCCAACTGTGGCATCAGCACCAGATGTGCTCCGACTTCTGACCCCTGATTTGAAATGGTTCAGTGCCCTGGACATCTCCAATGGTTTTTGGTCATTGCCATTGGCCCTTAAGAGTCAATATAAGTTTGCCTTCACCTTTGAAGGAAGACAGTACACGTGGACTTGCTTGTCACAAGGATTCCATAACAGTCCATCCCTGTTCCATCTCCACATGTTGGATACCCTCAAGAGTTTCCCTACTCCCCAATGTCTCTTGCAATATGTGGATGACCTGCTGCTGTCAACAGCCACACAGGAACAACATTTGGATCTCTTGGACGAACTACTGACTCTCATTCAGAAAGCAGGCCTGAAATGCAACCCAGCAAAAGCACAACTGTGTCAGAAAGAAGTACTCTTTCTGGGTCTAAAAATAACTGACCAAGGTTGAAGCCCCACCTGGAAGAAGGTACAGGGATTGCAAGACTTGCCATTACCCACCAGTGTGGCAACTTTTCGAAGGTTTCTAGGTATGGTAAATTATTCAAGAATTTTTTTTTTGTGGTTTTGCTCAGAAAGCTGCTCCTCTGTATGAGTTGCTTAAAAAGGATGTACCATGGACTTGGGGCCCGATACACACCCAGGCTGTGATGTAATTGAAGCAGGCCTTGGGCTCCATCCCAGCTCTGGTCAACCCCAATCCGGCACTACCATTCCATCTGGAATGTGCCACCTCTGAAATTGCCATGTCAGCGGTGCTGGCCCAGAAGGTGCATGGAACCTTGAGACCCATTGCATATGCCTCACTGCTCTTGATCCCAGTGGAACAGAAGTACGGCCTTTGCGAAAGGAACCTTCTGGCCACCTACTGGGCTGTCAAGCACTTCCTGTATATTATTGGGTACTCACCACTGATCATCAACATCAACCACACCCCAACTACCTTTCTGCTCTCAGATAGAGTGAAGGATGGGTCAGTCTCTAATACCAGATTGGCACGCTGGTCACTTCTTCTCCAGGACAGAGACATACAGGTACAACCGACTAAAGTTCCATCTATGTTAGCTCATAGCCTCCTTTTCCAGGGAGAACCCCATGACTGTACACTACAGTCACCTGATCTTCCAGATCCAGGTCCTTTCCTCCCTGCCACGCCACAAATACTTGATAACACCTCTTTGTGCCATATCTTTACTGATGGTTCAGCATCCTACTATCAGGGAGAACAAATTGCAGGGATGGGAATTCTAGTGATCTACCCTTATGGGAACACTGTCAAAATATCTAAGCGCTGTAGTGTTGCATCATCACAATATGCAGAGATGGCAGTGGTGGCCTATGCCCTCGAGTTCGTCCAGCATGGAACAGAGGATACCATCATTTTTACAGACTCTAACCGGGTTTGTTGTTCTCTTACAGAATTTCTTCCTTTCTGGCAGAAGAACTCCTTCCTCTCCTCTGATGGCAGCCCAGTGAAAACAAGGAATTGGTAATATACATGCATTCACTGGCACAAAAATTTGCACACAAACTCTATGTACACAAAGTCAAAGCTCACTCTCTCCATGACCCCTACCATGCCTTTAATTACACAGCAGACACCCTTGCTAAGGAAGGGGCCCGAGGGGGGGACATCTGGATGATGGACCATCCAGAGGCCAGTGCAGCTGTACAGATTGCAGCACCCAGGAAGAAACCTGAACCTTTTCCCCCTTGGACCTCTCAGCAGCCCAGCATTTTGACACTGAATTTAAAGAAGTGTTCAGATTCCTTGACAAGGGTACCGAAGAGAAACTTCCCACACACAACTCCTATCAGAGGCATGAAGGTAAGCTATGCTTGTCACCAGATAACAAGCTGATCTGGTTCCAACCAGATGACTCCACCACCAAGTTGTGGGTGGTTCCCAGACATTTAAGATCTGAATTTTTGCACCAAGTGCATGACATCCACACTAGTGGACACCATGGAGTAGAAAATACCCTCCAAAGACTCAAGACCACCGCCTGGTGGCCTGGTATCACCAAATATGTTAAACAATACATAGATGATTGTCTTGTTTGTGTACAAAACAACCCCATCCCTACCAAACGAAATGCCAAACTTTTACCATTGTCTCATTTGTGCGCAAAACAGTCCCATCCCTACCAAATGAAATGCCAAGCTCTTACCACAATGACTCTGGCCCTTGGCATGCCATACAGATTGATTTCATTGGTCCTCTGACCAACACCAGCAGAAATAACAAGTATGCTCTTGTGGTAACTGATCTCTTCTCTAAGTGGGTTGAAGCTTTCCCCACTAAGACATGCACTGCAAAAACTACTGCCAAAATCCTGGTGGAACAGATTTTCTCCAGGTGGGGTCTACCTCTAAAAGTAGACTCTGACAAAGGAACCAGTTTTACAAGTGAGTTGATGAAAGAATCCCTTGAACTCCTTGGAGTTCAGCAGAAGTTCCACATACCCTACCAACCCCAATCCTCAGGTCAAGTAGAGAGAGCCAACAGATGGATTAAGCAAATGCTTTCCAAATTCAGTGAAGATAATCCCAAAATTTGGGATTCCCTACTGCCATTACTCCTTATGGCAATTAGGGGTACACCCTCAGCCACCACCCAGCTTACACCCTTTGAGGTGATGACTGGTAGACAGATGAGATTACCTGAACACCTGTTGTTTGACCTGCACACCCACACCACAGACCATGTGTCTGTGGACCAATATGTGGAAAAACTCAGAAAAGACCTCATACACATACACTTGTATGCTGCCAACTGCATGGGCAAGGCCCAGCAACAATCCAAAATACAGTTCAACAAACATGCACAAGAAGTGGATTGGCAAGTTGGAGATCAGGTAATGGTACTTCGATTTGCACATCCCACCCACTCCTTCTCCAACAAGTGGGAAGGCCCATACCCCATTGTCAACAAGCTCAGTCCGGCAGTCTATTAAGTTAGACTCCTGCATAACAACAAGTTGACTGACAAATGGTTACAAGCAAACCAGCTGAAACTGTATAAAGGAGCTTAAACTACTTTTCCTCACCCATTGGGCAGAATTGTACTAACATACTAATCTTTGATCTTCCTTTCAGATACACTGACAAGATGGCTATCTTGTTCCATTATCTCCTCATCTCAGGAGTTATCCCCTGCATCCAAGGCACTGTACCAGACCTCCTACAACATTTCAATCCTCCAGCACCTCCTCCAGAGGGAGTATCCAACAATATATCCAAGAGCAGGGTTCGAGGTATTGGTACTTGGAATCACAGAGGCAATTAAAGGATAAGTTGCCATGTGGTATACAGCACAAGGTGCCATTGTAGACCAAACATGATGGTAGTTCAGGTGTCCAATGCTGGGCAGCTGGTATCAGCAGGAGAAGGGGCAGTATAAGGAGCCATATAGGGCCTGACATGATGGTACCTCAAAAAAGAAGCCATTCAATTAGCCCAGGGGCCAGTGGGGTTGCTGGATTAATGCAGCTTATCAGTAGCTTTCCGATCCAGGTTGACCCAAATTTGATAGCATTAAAAATATTTAGTGGTGAAGGCACAGCCAAGGAGAACCTATGCGTTTTAGTAAGGTGAGGCCCTGAGAGTTGGATCCTGTAGGCTGGACAGAGAAGAGGGGATCACGAACTAAGTCTCTATTGGTGGGGCACTGCACCAGGGGACGTGGACTAATATTTTGGCAGGAGCTACTGTATTTAATAATCAGCAGAGGTGAGGAGGGGGGGCAGTCGAAAAAGTTGGGGCAGTTGCCATACCTTGTAGGGCATTGGGTCCGTGTCTGCAGTCTCGAGCGTCGGTTAGAGGGTCGCCAACCACCCGTTAGCCGGGAATCCCGCAGCTTAGGAGCTGAGAGCCTGGGTGACAGTTTCTCAGCTGAGGGAGAGTAGGAGAGTGAGGGTTAATAAAGGGGATTCACATAAAGGGTTAGACAGAACAGTGGGCAGTCCAAAATTTGCAGAACAAAAGGATGTGTATTACTTTGGAACCCAAAAGTGTCTAGGGCCAGTGCACGTATGCAGGGAAAGGGCTGTAAACACTAGATTTCTTTCCCAAACCACAATTCAAGTCCTTTCAATTACAGACTGGGTTAACACTTCGGCTTTTTAACATTTGTCCCAACATAAACATTTTTAGGGTTTAAAATCAAAAAGCAGAAGCCGGCTTCTGCCAGGGACCAATCAGAGCTTGGTCTGAGAGGGCACTCACCATCCGGTTGGTTGCAGCAGTTGCCATACCTTGTAGGACCTTGGGTTTGTATCTGCAGTCTCGAGCATCGGCTAGAGGGGTGCCGACCGCCCGGTGTCCTGGAATCCCGTGGCTTAGGAGCTGGGAGCCTGGGTGGCAGTTCCTCAGCTGAGGGGAGAAGGAAAGCGAGGATTAATAAAGGGCATTCAAACAAAGTGTCAGACAGAACAGCGGGGAGTCCAAA
Organism: Neoceratodus forsteri; assembly: GCA_016271365.2. Taxonomy (NCBI): domain Eukaryota; kingdom Metazoa; phylum Chordata; order Ceratodontiformes; family Ceratodontidae; genus Neoceratodus; species Neoceratodus forsteri. The sequence continues at coordinate 220,132,657 of JADMNL010000029.1, forward strand.
ATTTGCAGAACAAAAGGACGTGTATGGTACCAGCAATGCCAAAAGAGGTAGTGAGGAGTAGTAGTAGGTGGTTTCACCCCATGGTAGTTTGTTTGATGTTGCTGGCCTGCTTAACTGCTAGCTGGTTTATAGTTGAAAGGGTATATAGTCGAATTAGGGTGAGGTCACTAACAATAGGGCAGGTAGAGCAGTAATTGAGAGGAGTTAGATGGAGTGGCTGGAGAAAAGGTTGAGAGGAAATGTGTGATCCTGTGGGTGGGACTGCTTTAAAAAGGGGCGGTGAGAAAGTGGGTCAAGTCAGGTATTGAAGACAGGGAGGCCAATAGCATGAAAATGTGCAGCAGTGGAGTGACCAATCTACTGCTAGGCTGAGGAAGGGGTGGAGTAAGGGTCTATTTAATAATGTGAGGAGGGGGTGAGGGGGGTGGGTGAAAAAATTCAGTCCAGAACACAGCACAGAAAGAGATTTCCCTGAGATCAGGAAGCACCAGGCGTTGGAAAATCAGCCAAGGAGTAAAGCTGCCAATCAGTGCCTGGTTCCTCCACTGGGCATCCAGTCAAAACAGTGGCATTCAAAACCATGAGTTTCAGAGGTCCAGTGCGTACCAGAATCTGTCCGGGGGTCAGTTGGGTGGTCTGTTAGCTGTGGCCTGCTCAGAGAGAGCCAAGGCCACAGGAGCAGCTTGGGAAGCCCACAGATGGGCTGTCTGTGGAACAAGTCCAGAACAAAGCACAGAAAGAGATTTCCCTGAGATCAGGAAGCACCAGGTGTTGGAAAATCAGCATATTTAAAATTTTACATTTGGCTTCGAGTTCTGCTAATTTGAATTGGTTTAAAGATCTTGCATTCAAAGCTAGGAATTTACATTTAGTTGTAATAATATTTTGGTAATAGACTTGGTATTTTTCTGATTGAGAAGCAGTTTATGATTTAGAAACCAGGATTTGATGGAGGAGAAGGCCTGCTGAAGTTTATTTTGTAATTGGATTGGATCAGGGTCCGAGGTGAGGATCACAGCATCGTCAGCGTAGAGAATTATTTGTTCTGGGCAGCTGTCCGGTAGTGAGTTTAAGAATAGGCTGAAGAGGAGGGGTCCCAGAATGGAGCTCTGGGGGACTCCCGAGCGGACCGGTCTAGGGTCCGAGAGTGTATCAGCGATTCTTACTGTTTGAGACCGTTCTACAAGGTAGCTCTTAAACCAGCCAATGGAGTTGGTTGACAGCCCAGTGTTCTGAAACTGGACAAGCAGGAGGCGGTGATTGACGGTGTCGAAGGCTTTAGCTAAGTCAATGTAGATTGAGCCTAGTAGTTGACTGGAGTGAAATGAGTTGTGGATTGCGCCGCTGAATTCAAGAAAGGCTGTGGAGGTGCTGTAACCTTTGCGGAACCCGTGTTGTTGCTTGCACAGGATGTTGTACGTATCCAGGTATTCTGTGAACTGGTCTGAGATGATGCATTCTAGTGCCTTGGAGAGTGGGGGTAGTAGGGAGATAGGTCTGTAGTTATTGTGGGCAGTTTTGTCACCACTTTTATGGACTGGCGTGACAGTGGCAGATTTCCATCTGTCCGGGAACTGGCTAAGGCTGAGGGAGAGGTTGAAAATTCTGGTCGGAGGACTAAGCACTTCATCAAGTGTGAGAGACAGGATTTTGAGATCGAGGGAGTCATTACTGAATCTTGATTTACCAAGGGCTTTGGTTACATATTTGCGTACTTGGTGAGCCTTGACTGCTTTGAAGTAGAAGCGGGTGGAGCTGGTGGGAGTAGTGTTCATTGCGGACAGAGGGGCGTCACCATCTTTGAAGTAGTCCTAGGGTAGGACAGCACTGAGGTCGGCAAAGGCTTTGTTAAAGGTATCCTCAATGAGTTTTGGGTTGAGGGTTGTGGTTCTGTTGATGTTGAGTATTGATGGGGGGTTTTGGGTGGATTCCCGGTGAGTTCTTTTATGTTCTTCCAGAATTCCCAACCATTTCCCCAGGAGTCTGTGAGGACATGCTTATAGTAGGCAGACTTCATTTGCCAGATGGTTTTGGTGCAGTTATTGCGGGCACATTTGTAGTTTTGGATGTCATTTTGCCTTCCAGAGTTTCTGGCCAGCTCCCATAGGTGGTCTCTTGTTTTTAGCATCCTGAGGAGGTCACCTGTGAGCCAAGGGTTACTGAGTGATTTGACTTTTCATTTCTTAATAGGAGCATACGTGTCACAGGCCACAGTGAAGATGTTTATGAAGTGGTCAAGGGTAGTGTTTACATTGGTTGCATTGAAGATAGAGGACCAGTCTTGATGGAGGAGGTGGGATTTGAGTCGAGGAAGGTGACCACTAGGTAGAACCCTGCTGGTGATAGTTTTTGGTGGTTGTTTGATGAATTTATTTGACCAGGTGCAGCTAACAAGGGAGTGGTCACTGAGAGAGTCAGGGAGGACATTAGTGTTAGATAACCACGATGGGTGACTGGTAAGGATCCAGTCCAAGAGTGTGCTGGTGCCAGTCCTGTAGTTTTTCCTGGTTAGGGAGTCAACCATTTGTGTGAGGTTCACCGCAGCAATGGTATCCCTGTGTGCACCAGCATCGGCTGCAGGCCAGTTGATGTTGAAGTCACCTAGGAGGATGGATTCGGTGTCCAGTGGAAGTGACTTTACAAAGTCAAGAACAGCTGTTAGACCAGTTCCATGTTCTTTGGGAGGGATGTAGATGGTGACATCAGTGAGGGTTTTGTTTTGGGCTCTGAGGAGGATTCTCACTGGCAGTATCTGAGCAGTTGTGGGTTGGAGTGAGGTAATGATGTGCTGCCCCTTGATGGAGTCTTTTAGGTAGACAGAGCAGCCCCCACCTCTTTTGGAGAGGCGATCCAGCCTAAAGACGTTGTAGCCAGGAAGGTTGATTGCATTGTCCGGTACTGATGGCATAAGCCAGGTTTCAACAACCGCCAGGATGTCAGGGCTGTGCTGGCTGGTGAAGGCCTGTAGGGCATCCATTCTAGGAAGGAGGCTGCAGATGTTGATTGATATGAATGAGAGGGCACCCACAGGCTTGCTGAGATTAATGGCTTTAGAGCAGAATGGGCCTGGGTTTGGATGCACGTTGCCTGACAGCATTAGGAGGAGGAGGACTAGCCTCAAGGAGCTGTGGCATATTTCTTTAAGGGAATGCTTTCGCCTGCTAGCATCTCAGGAAATTGCCAAGCGTCGATGATAGTGGGTGAGGGTAAGCATAGACGGGGGGGGACCAGAGTGGAGGGCTAGGACCAGTGTGGGTGTAGGACAGTTTCATGGGGATAGGATGGACCCTGGGAAAGAGGCAGTGACCAGTGTGCAGCATGCCTAAGTGGAGGAAGGATGTAGGAATGTGGAAGCTGTGGGGGAGGGAGGGAAAGCAGGCTTTTGGAGCATGCAGTAGGGGAGAAAGACAGGCAAGAAGAAATAGAATAAGGGTAGAGAATGGTGGAGGTGCATGATTAAGGTAGGATTTGGGGAGGGGTTAAGACAGGCTGGTGGGACTAGGAGAAGGGGGCAGAAGAGCAGTAGCTGGATCAGTGGGAAGTGAGGATACAGCCAGGAAGGCCAGGCAGCCAAGGACTGTGTCTTTCAGAGGGTATACTTTTTGGTTTTTAATGAATGACCATGAATCCCTCTAGTGGCAGGTCTGTATAACCTGCTAATGGAAAAAAAAACTTCTATTAGACACTTGAAATGTGCTTAGTTCTATCTAAAATCTATTTGTAAAAAGTGCCAGGTGGCAGAAGCAGGAGAAAAGTCCTGGCCAGTCATAGCGGGTTTGCTGGAAGCGCCCATGTTCTGATTGGCTGCGCTGTCCCGTACCTTCCAAGGAGCTGCAGGCAGGCATCCTGGTCTCGGTCGGTAGCTGACTGGGTGCCAGCCAACTGTGGGGGAGCTGAAACAGCCCCATTCAAGGGCAGGCAGCTGGAGAGAAGAAAAAGAGCAGGGCTTAAATAGCATAGAGCTAGGATGGGTTTAGATTTGAGCAGTTTAGCAAGACAAAGGAGAGTTAGACTTTACTGTGCCAAGGCAGAGTACTTGGATGGGGGGTGCAGGAGGAGCACTGAAACAGAAGAAGTGTAAGCACTTTAAAACACTAGTAGAAATTACAATCCAGCTAATACAGTTGAAAAACTTCTATTAGACACTTGAAATGTGCTTAGTTCTATCGAAAATCTATTTGTAAAAAGTGCCATGTGGCAGAAGCAGGGGAAAAGTCCTGGCCAATCAGAGCGGGTTTGCTGGAAGTGCCCATGTTCTGATTGGCTGCGCTGTCCTGTACTTTCCAAGGAGCTACAGGCGGGCATCCTGGTCTTGGTCGGTGGCTGGCTGGGTGCTGGCCAACCGTGGGGGAGCTGAAGCAGCCCTGTTCAAGGGCATGCAGCTTCTAAGGAGCTGCAGGTGGGCATCCTGGTCTCGGTCGGTGGCTAGCTGGGTGCCGGCTGACTGTGGGGGAGCTGAAGCAGCCCCGTTCAAGGGCAGGAAGCATCCAAGGAGCTGCAGGTGGGCGGAAATAGTAAAATAAAGCCCAGTAAACATGCAACTGTGGGTATATCATGGATTAATCAATGGTCAGGTGACCAGTTTGGACGAATCAGAAGACAGTGAGTTTTTATTTGGTTGTGGAAGGAAACTGCCTGTGTGCTGACAGAGCAGTCTGTCAGCATAAATCAGGAGCTGGGAGATATTTTAGCACACTAAGAGGTATAGTAGCTGTGTAGAGGTGTTCCTGACCCCCCGCTCTACGAGGGGACAGGAACTGGAAAGGCACTTGGATTTCTGGTGCTTCAGGGAGGCTGTTTAGGTCACCTTGAGTGTTGGCTAGGCTGCCTTTTGCAGCCTGTATACACTGTTGTAAGCCCCGCAGGGAGGTAACATCAGAGTGAGCATTGCCATAGTAACAGGTGCCGTGTGTAAAACACTCTATTTAACACTCAGCTCCAGTGAGCAGAGTCGAGCATGGATCGGAGGTGACATGGGCAGAAGCCAGCAGCATCCAACGGCATCAGATGGGGAAGCAGGAGATGTTCGCTTGCAGAAACTTGGGAAGTGTGTGGGGATTAGTGGCCATTATAAGGGTTTAGAAAAGATTGAGGGATTTGTATTGAAATAAAACAGGTGAGCATTATATTAACAAAGAGATAAATATTTATTTATTTGTTTTTGTTAACCTGGTAAGGCACACTAGACAGCCAAGTGCCTATTTTCAGGTTATTAGTAAAATAACAAAGGATGGATACTAATGTGGTAAGACTGGAGGATGGTATGTTAGGGTTGAGATGTTTGGAGTGTAGAAAGATTAGCACTGATGTAGCCAATGAATTATTGATATATAAGTGTGAACAATGTAATAAGATTAAAATGTTACAAAATAAGTTGGAAACAATGGAGCAGAAACTAATAGTGTATGAGTAGAAGATGCTGACTGACATAAATGCAGGTGTTAGCCAGCCCGGTGGCATTGAGGGTTGAGGCGCTGGACACCACACCTCGCACCATGCCGGCGACCCGGGTTTGGGAATGGACCCGGGCCGCCGGGGCCTGGCAGGGGGAAAGAAGGATCAAGCGTCCCGCGACAGCTCTCCTTCCTTCGGGGTGGGTGAGGGGTACATGCGAACTACAATGGACACCCAGCGGAGGCTGGGTGTCTGACAGTAGCGAGCACATCTGACGGGGGGAGAAGCTGGCAGATGTCTGCATGTAAGTGCGCGGACGTCATTGCATGTCCGGCTCTCCAGTGGGCCATACTATACAAGCAAAATAGGGGACCTCCACCTCTGTGAAGCCCTCCCCGGGTTTCCTTGTCCTATGTCGCTGATCCCCCAACTAGTTACAAGGACCATGGGCTGGCATATGGGTGCGCCAACTCCACGGCCCCATCCTCTGGGGGGAAGCCAGGGGTGACTGGGGGATTACGGTCGGCATGGAAGGGAAGACCGTGGGTCCATGACCAGGGCGGATACCTGGTGGTAGGATTCCCACAAAAAAAAAATGCAGGTGTTATACAGATGGATCAGACTTATGAAGACCTAAATGATGGAGAGTCAAGAAAAAAGGAGAGAAAAAGAGCAAGGTGGGGATTGGGTGACAGTAGAAAGAAGAGAAAAAAGCAGCAAGGAGAAGCGCAATGAATTTTTCAATGGAGTGCTCAAATAGTTTTGAGCCTCTGATAACATTAGATGATGAGGGTGAAAATAGAGACATTAGACATAGTTTGGAAATAAATAATGAAACAATAAAACAGCAAACATAGAAGGAGATCAAGCTGAGGAAATAAATAGACTGGAGAACACAGATCAGGAACCACAAAACACATACCCAGATGGGAGAATGAAAGAGTGTAGAAGAAAGAAAAGGGATGATAAAGAAGTAAAAGCAAATTTTGTGAATAAAGATAAAGAAGCTGAAAGAGGAAATACTATAGAGAAGATACAGGTTGATGTTGAACAGACTGAAAGAGAAGGACAAAGGGATTCAATCAAGGAACAGGCTAATTTAAATAATGGTCATAAAAACCTTAATCAAGGGAGACAGACTATCAGAACTGAGGAAAATGGGGAACAAATGGAGTTGGAGAAGAGGGAAAAATATATTTACATATTAGGAGATTCAATATTGAAATATACGGATAGATATACATCAAGGGATAATAAAGAGATTGTCACCACAAGTTATTTCTCGGGGGCAAAGATAAGAGATGTGAAAGGAATGTTAGGAGACATTATTAAAGAAAAAGATGATCAGCAGTTTTGATCTTGCACTTGGAACATCAGAAACCAAGGATTAGGAAATGTACAGAAAGAATTTGAAGAAATAAAGATGGAGGCAGAGAAATTGCAATGTAAAATATATTTTTCAGAGGTTTTACCAGTGTCAAAAGAAACTAGTATAAATAATAATAAAATAAAAAAACTAAATAATTGGCTTAGACAGTGGACATTACATAATAATTTGAGATGCATGAAACATTGGGAAAATTATATTGATCAACCATCATACTTTTGTAGAGACAGATTACACTTAAGTAAGAAAGGAAGTAGAAAGTTAGGGATGGCCATTAAATTGGTGGTAGACAGCAATGTAAATTAAGGAATAAGGAGAGCGGGGATAAAAATGATTTCAAGGTAAAGAAGAAAAGAGAGAAATCAAAACAGAAACAAAAAAAGGGGGGGGGATGTCCATATGGTTACTTAATGCCAGAAGCCTAAATATTGAAAAGAAGTCTGAATTAGAAGTAAAGCTGGTCAGTGAGAACATGGACATGTGTGTGATAACCAAAACTTGGTGGGACCCAGAAGTGCAATGAATAGGGGTATTGAGGGGTATGAAGTGTATTCTAGAGCTAGAAATAATAGAAAAGGGGGGTAGTAGCCATTTATATTAAAGAAGAAATGGATAGTAGTTTGTATAAAGAAAGTGAAAATGAAAAAATAGAATCATTATGGATTCAAGTAAAGGGGGGGGAATAAAAAGATTATATTTGGACTATATTACAGGTCACCAAATAGTAGTAAGGAAATGGATAAAGTAATAAATGAGGAAATTGGACAGATGACAATAGAAGGAGATGTTATTATAGCAGGAGATTTTAACTATCCTGATATTTGTTGGGAAAAATTAAGAAGTAGGAATGCAAATAGTGGAACATTTTTACAACAATTAGAAACAGTAGGGTTGGAACAGTTAGTTAATAAACCAACTAGAGGAGAACTTATCTTGGGCCTACTATTGACAAATAGAATAGATATAGCTAAAGAGACAAAGATAAGAGAACAGTTGGGAAATAGTGATCATGCTATGGTGACTTTTGGTATCAAACAAAAAGTTATAGGCACAAGGGGAAAAACTGTAGTAAAAAGCTACAATAAATCAGACTTCCAAAGAATAAAAAGACAGTTAAAAAATGGAATTGGAAACAAAGTTTAGGTAATAGAACAGTAGGGCAAATGTGGGAAGACTTAAGAAACAAGCTGTTAATACTGGAAAAGGAGTATGTGCCAGATAAGGAACTCTATAATAAGAGAGGAAAAAAACAATTGTGGTGTACTAGTAAGGTGATAAAATCCTGCCTAAAAAAAAGAAAACATTTAAAAAAATGAAGCTATTAAGAACAGCTAAAGCGAGACTGTATTATAAAAATTGTTTTAAAAAAGCGAAACAAAATATAAAGAAGGAAAGAAGGAAATTGGAGGCCAAACTGGCCTATAGAAAAGATAATGGGAAAAGTTTTTACACATGTATAAATCAATAGAGAAGGGACAAACAAGGAGTAGGAACATTAAATATTGATGGTAGAGAAATAAAGGATTCTAGTGAGATGGCGAACACATTAAATGATTTCTTTGGATCAGCCTTTGAAGGAGGGAGGGAGGTAAGGAATTTAAACATAAATAAAAACCATCAAATTCTGAAAATATTAACGACAAAGGAAGAAGTGGAAAGATTAATAAATAAAGCAAAAGTACATAAATCTGCTGGACCTGATTTGTTACATCCAAGATATATCAAGGAGGTACTACCTTTAATATCAGAAGCATTAGTGTGGATATTTAACAAGTCCTTTAGAACAAGTGAAGTACCAGAAGATTGAAGGCAAGCTTTTGTTGTGCCCTTGTTTAAAAAGGGTAAGAGATCATTTGTGTCAAATTATAGGCCAGTAAGCCTTACTGCAATCTTGGAAAAAGTCGCTGAGAGTATATTAAAAATAAAAATAGAGGAAGGTTTGAATTTATTGGGATATACGGACGACAAACAGCATGGTTTTAAGAAAAATAGAGCATGTGGTACAAACCATTTATGCTTCTATTAAAATATAAATGAAAAACGAATTAATAACATACCCATAGATATAACATTTTCAGATTTTCAAAATGCCCTTGACAAGGTGCCACATGACAAGTTGATTGAAAAACTTGTAAAAATGGGATTGGATAGTTATATTGACCTAGGGATAAAAAATTGGTTGAGCAATAGGACTCAAAAAAGTAAGAATAACAGGTGAACTATCTAAATCGATTAAAGTGGAAAGTGGGTTCCCTCAAGGATCTGTGTTAGGACCTGTCTTATTTTCACTATATAGAAGTGACTTGCATAAGAGGGTTATAAATCAGGTAGTGAAGTCTGCTGATGATATTAAGGTAGGAGGTCCAATGAGAACAATGGAGTAGCAGAAAAGGTTAAAAGGGGATTTCAAAACAATTGAAATCTGGGCTAGAAAGAATAAGATGAAATTCAGTACAGAGAAATCAGGGGTGATGTACCTAGGAAAAAGGAATAGGAGTAAAAAAAGGGATATATTAGATGGAAAAGAATTGAAGGTAGCTGATGAGGAAAAAGATGGTGGGATAGTAACTGACAATAAATTGAATTATAATAGACAAGGAACGGTGGCTATACAAAAAGCAAATAACATGCTGAGAAATATAAAAAGGAGTTTTATGAACAAATCAGTGGGATGTATGGTGCCAGTATATAGGACCTATTTTAGGCCATATTTGGATTTTGGGTCCCAGTTATGGAGTCTGTACACTAAGAAGGAAATAAAGAGGGTTGAAGGAGTGCAGAAAAGATATACTAGGATGATTGGAACTTTAGGTGGATATTAATATAGAGAAAGATAAAAAGGGACTGGACTTTTTTCTTTAGAACAAAGAAGAGAAAGAGGAGATCTAATGATGTTATTTAGAATAATAAATGACAAAGAACTGATGGGGTAAATGGGGTTGGAGATACAGGAGAAGCCAAAGGGGTTGAGACAACATGAAAAACAGATTAAGTTAAAAATGGTAATAAAGAGTGGTGTATATTATTCTATTATAAATAGAACAAGGAGAGTTTGGAATACTTTACCAGTAGAAGTGGTGAATAGTAGAAATCTGATGGAATTTAAGGATAAAATTGATAAATATCTACTGGGGAACAGGTTGATGTGTACCCACTAAGGTGGGGAACAGTTTATATGGGCAAATAGTATTCTACTGTTCTAAACCAAGTATAAGTACCAAGTATAAAAGTATTTATACCATGGGAGTGATGAATAACACTGGTAAAAAACATGGGTTATTTTGCCATGTTATCCGTCTGCCATGGAAATGACATGTTATTTTTTACTGCAGCTGTTATTTCCACGACAATCCTGTCACAGTTGCTTTACTCAGCTAATCAGGACCAGTTAAATACACTTTGCCATAACCTAGCTATTGCAGGACAAAGCATGATGTTTCCTCAGCCCACCAATGGGGACAAGGTTTCCATTCTGATTCTGGTTAATATGGTAAACATTCAGCATCTGCAATGCTTGTGGTGGGTGAACCCATGGCTTTATGATTTGGTTAGTCTCCTCGAAGGGGTTTCTTTCCTTGTATACCACGCTTACCCAGCACTTATTCCCTAAATAATTTCCATTTTGGCCTGGTGATGCTGAGGGCTGAGGCGCTATGCTTTACCTTGCACTACGCCGGTGACCCGGGTTTGGGAACGACCTTGGGTCATCGGGGTGCCAGCATTAGGGGAAGGGATGGAGCAGGATCGAGCCACCTAACAGCAGCTCTCCTCTCCGGGAGTGGTTGTTGACCCCCCTCCTGTAGTTCCGGTGGTGGCATAGGCAGGAGAGGTGAGCAAGCTGGGAGGGCATCTTGTACTGCAGGGTGAGTGTGCCTCCACACACGCACATGCGCGCCTGAGAAGGGGCAGTGCAAAAAACTGGGGAAAAGGCAATAAAAATGATAATAAAAAAAGGCATTTTGTAAACACCTTTTTTTTTTTAACACAGAAAGTATATTTTCTTTGGTGCGACTGACACCCTCAAGAAGCTCGTTTCTAGGGCACAGCATTCGAGGCATTCTTATGGAAATTAGAGTGTCTTACAAGCTATTCAAACAAGCTTTCTTATTGGGTTTGTGCATCACAAGATGCTCTTGTGAGCTATAATGTTTATAAGAGTACCAGGAACATTTTGAAATAAACAATCTTGAATGACTAAAGATGGTGTGATGGATTTTTATCTGTGGTACGCACACCACAGGACATACACACTCACTTCTGGCTGCAGATAGAAACGCACACTACTAAAATCACAACACTACTTCAGTGTGCAGCAATGCATGCCCCTTCAGCCTCAGATACAAATCCATGAAACCCAAATTACAAGAGTTCTTTTATCTGCAAAAAAGCAACACCTTATGTGCTTCTGTAGCCACAGGTACTCAAATTCACTGTGTAAGACAAACACACAGTTCTGTCTGCAGATGGGCAGGCCCCTGAGGGGGCTGTGCTTCTGCAGTTGCAGATGTAAGATATACACTCTGACCTCTGGCTGCGGCAGCAGAGGCCCCATGAAATCCATGAGTCAGTTTTTGCAGGAAGTTGTGAACTTCATCATCGATATGGTGTTGAAATCCCCCTGGGTTGATGGCGCTGGGGGATTTCAACACCTGGATCAACAATGAACTCTCGCAGTTTGGACAAGACTTCATCCAACTTATGAGTTCTTTGGCCTTCACACAGGTAGTTTCATCTGCAACTCATAATCACGGTCACTCATTGGACCCGGTCTTTCTCCTGGGGTTGGAGGCCTCCAACTTGGTGGTGGAACCAGTTGAATGGTCCGACCACCACATCATTAGGTTCAATTTCCTGGCTCCCCCATATAGGCCTGCTCCTGTGGAGATGGTCCAATACTGCCCATTATGGGGCTTGTCCTCCGATGACCTCCTGGTGGTGTTGGATCTATCGGGAATGCTGGAGGCAAGCGAGGGTCCAGAGAACCTACTCCAGGCTTTTAACTGAGCTGTGGTAGGAGCTCTGGATACCCTTGCTCCTTCCCGTGTTCACCCGCTTACTCATCACCCTTAGTCTCCATGGTTTGATGGGACTTTGAGAGAGATGAAGCAGGTGGGTCAAAAATTAGTGTACTTGGCACAGATCTGGCTTAGATGCCAACAGGCTTAGACTGATGGAACATTATAGAGACTATCAGTCAACAATCTCTCATAAGAAGGCAGAGTTCCTGTTCAGGGAGATTGCTTCAGCACAGAACCAACCAACTCACCTGTTCTGAATGGTAGACAGACTGTGCAATCCAGCCTATGAGTTCAGAAAGCCTTGTTGCAAGTAGAGTGTGACAAGTTTGCTCACTTCTTTGGTGATAAGGTTGCCAACATCAGGTCAGAGATTCACTTATCATGCCCTATGGGGGTTACTGGTGGTCAGAATGAGGTTGCGACTCCTCTGTTTTGTTGGGTTGAGTTTGACCAACTGGCAGTCGAGGATATCATGCAACTTCTCTGGGGTATGAGGCCAACTAGCTGTAGTTTAGACCCGGGCCCTACCCACCTTTTAATAGGGTGTGTGGATGCAATCGGCCCAGTTCTAGCGGAGTTACTCTGGTGTTCATTGGAGTCAGGGGAGTTCCCCAGCTCCCTGAAGGAGGCCGTGGTAACTCCCCTTCTCAAGAGGTCATCTCTTGACCCAGATTCTCCTGAAAACTACAGACCAATCTCTAACATTTCCTTTATAGGGAAGGTTACTAAGAAAGTTGTCGCACAACAGTTTAGAGAACCACCTTCCCATCCATGCTATCAATGATCCTCTCCAGTCTGGTTTTTGTAAGAGACATAGTACTGAGACTGCTCTGGTTTGGGTACTCAGTGATCTCCTAATGGCTAGCAACCAGAAATGCCATTCCATCTTGGTCCTTCTGGATCTCTCGTCGGCTTTTGACACTGCGGACCATGGTTTGCTTCTTGATCACCTGCGGGTCATCTATGGCCTGTCTGGTGCAGTCCTCAGATGGTTTCATTCTTTTCTCACTGGCAGGTCGCAGAGGGTAGTATCAGGGATTTTTTCCTCTGACCCTTTCTCCCTACCATGTGGGTTCCCACAGGGTTCAGTGTTGTCCCCCATGTTGTTTGCAGTGTACATGCTTCCATTAGGAGACATTGTAAGATGGTATGGGCTGAGTTTTCATTGTTATGCAGATGATACTCCACTGTACCTGTCTTTTGTGCCCGACCAGAATAGTGTGCTCTCAGTCTTTTCCAATTTTCTCTCTGAAATACAATACTGGATGAATTCCAGCTGGTTAAGGTTAAACTCTGACAAGACGGAGGTGTTAGTTGGGGAACCAGGTCACCGGATAGAGGGGTCAGCTGCTGGGTGACTTTCTGGGCTTTGGCTTTGGGGCACCCAGCTCTAGACCTCTGAACGTGTGTGAAATCTGGGGGTGATATTTGATGATGGTCTGACACTTTATTTGCAGGTGTCAGCTGTGGTCAAGTCCTCATTTTACCATCTGAGGAACATCGCCTGGATTAAGCACCTTGTTCTATCCATCGATCTTCCAACCCTGGTTCTCGCTTTTGTGACCTCATGCCTTGACTACTGTAACTCCCTTTACCTATGGTTTCCAGGGGTTGATATACACTGCTTACATCTAGTACAAAATGCTGCGGCCAGGTTATTGTCTGGGTCAACTCAATCCAGTCATATTTTGCCTGTGCTCCGCACTCTGCACTGGCTACCAGTTCAGTGGTGGATTACCTTTAAAATAGGTTTACTGACTTTTAGAGCTCTACACGGTTTAGATCTGAGTTACATACAAGAGCTTCTCAGTCCCTACTGCCCCCTCTGACCACTCCTCTCAACCAATGAGGGATTGCTAGAGATTCCCAGGGTGCATTTCAAGACCTTGGGAGCTCAAGCTTTTGTCTTTTCTACTCCCTCCCTGTGGAATTATCTACCTTGTCTGATACGAGAATGCCAGACAGTGGAGAGTTTTAAAAATGCTCTAAAAACCTATTTATATTTCTGCGCTTTTCCTGATTTTTAATTATGGATTTCAATCTCTATATCTTTGAATATTTTATTAAGTTTTTAAATTTTATCTGTGATATAACTATTTTAGAGATCATGTGCTTTGTACAGTGCTTTGATATTTGTTGAATTGCTCTTAGGAAATAATATATTATTATTATTATTACTATTATACCCAAATTACAACAGTATTTCTGTTAAAAGAAGCTAAGTGGCCTGCGCCTCTGCAGCCACAGGTATAAGACAGACACATTAGCTTCTGTCTGCAGAAGTGCAGGCCCCTGTGCAGCCTGTATGGCCATAGCTGGATATAAAAATACATGATATCCAAATTGCAGCAGTACTTCTGTCTGCAGAAGTGCAGGTCCCTGTGGCGCCAGCACTTACACAGCCACAGGTACTCATGAACTCTGTAAGACACACTCACTGATAACAAATGTAACTCCCACCTCAGAAACAGTTTCTCTTTTAATACAACAGGTTTTAATTATTATGAAAATATTGTCTGTGCAAGAAAAAGAATATAGGCATCCCTGATAAGGAAAATTAGCTTTGTTAACAGATTTTTAAAATGTTAGAATACAGAAATTGCCACTGTGATGTGACACGCAAATAAGTGTCAGTCTTAGTGTAACTGAACATTAGTTAATCATTAATTACATGCAACAGGGTTAATTACATTGTGGTTACATTTGCTGCAATGTAGTAACAGCATAGTTACACTGTAACTACAGTGTAGTTAAGGAAACTTAAAGTGTTAACAACAAAACAAACTATACTGAACTGTTTCAACCAGTGCATTGTACTGCATTAACAACCATCCATTGGAGACTCATTGGCCAATCAGATTGTTCCATTTTCCAAGGTATTTTTTATAAACTTCATATGCTAGTAGATTTTATACTAGGCATTTAGTGTAGGAAGTAAGCAATAAGTCCATCGGAACCTTGCCCCCTACTTCTCTCAATGGTCATTTCTAGTTCACATCCCTGGCCTTAAAAACAACATCTGAATCAGTTTTAAAACAGTTTGAAAGTACTGGCCTAAAGCTGCACTTTTCCATAAGTCACCCCTGACTCCCACTATCCTTTGTATATAATAGACCCTCCGCAGTTTTGTTATGAATAGTCTTCATTCTGATTGATATCTGTGACCTTTGGTAGTACAGGACATACCCTGTTTTTGAAGGTGAGATTTAACTCTTGAAAATGTGATGGGTGATTTGCTATTTTATGCAACAATAATAGGTCACCCCAAAAATCTCTTTGTTGTAGAAGGAATCGATTTAATTTATTTATTTATTTGAAAACTGGTTAAGTGCATTAGACAATAAAATGCCTATTTTCAGTCATGACCCAAGAGAGTACAGTCACAAGCACATTGGAGTACGGATACAATGACTAAGATACAGAGAAATGAGTTGGGTTATAGCACAACACAAACTATGGTAACAGGAGGTACAAAACATTAAATTAAATATAGTGTGGGTATATATGAAAGTGCAGCAGGTAATCAAGCAATTAATAAATAAATATAGTGCATAATAAAAGTTCTTCAGCCTCTCCTTGTCTGTCATGTTTCTGAAGCTATTAACTGTGTTGTTTGCCATTCCCACTGGATGCTGCATGGTTGTTGAAGCTAGTTATGAGTTCAGTGCTGGCCTGCCTACTCGACTGTCCACAGGCAGTGCTGTGCTTCCTTATGGTGTTAGGTTAACAATCCCACAGTGAGATGGCTTGCAAAATATCATTATTATCAAAAACATTCATTATTCAAAACATTAATTACATCAGTTTAGAAAGGGCAAGTAGGGGGATACTTTAAATAATTTTACTTCTATAAATATACCATCTAATATTTGACATCCCGAGAAAATTATGATCAACAACAGCACTGAACAAACTCTATATAGATACTGATTGTTGCCATTGCTTGCAGAAGACTCTGTGCCTGACTATGGACACTGACCCTCCTAATGAGGAGACATCCTCAAATATAGAGATACAAGGAACAGAACACTGTGAAACCTTTTAGTTTACTTATACACAGTTTATATGTGATTTGGCATCTTAGAATATTTAAAATTTCTAATTTAAAGTCTGAATTTATAGCACATTCTTTGTGTGGGAAATACGGACAGAGCGACTGTTAGGGATACAATGAGTGACATCCTTCGTAATCAGAGACAGCTGAAAGGTATGCCCATTGCTTCCCTTGTTTAGTATAAATCCAGAAATCCAATTATACTGCTTTTTCAGAACAATTTATAAACTAAAATGTGGTGTTGCATATTTTTGTTGCTGATGAGGCCCTCGAGTGCATCCAACAACAGCCAGAGTCATCGATGTAAGCTGGAGACTCCAGCAGTCAAATCCTACTTCAGAGGAGGTGACATTGTCATTGGCACCATCATTCCCGCTCACCTCAGTTATAGTTATCCGGAGGTCAACTTCAAGGAGCGACTCAAGCCAATTAACTGCAAAATGTATGTGCTGTCTTCCTTTTGTTTTTTTTCATACTGTGTGCCTTTCCACTTTTCATTAGCCCCATGTGGAAAACTGATCTTCAGAATTGAAGAACAAGAGCCAAATGGGGGGTTCATTATCATATCTTAGACAGAAAAGCTGAGAACACCGTGGGAATCTATGCTTTCATGTACAGAAAGTTTGCTGTTCATGGAACAATGCAGATTCATCATAGAATGTTGTGCAACACCCTCTCCATGTGGGACTGAGGGGTTCTGAGAGGTGAAATGAAGGACTTCCCTCCTATTGTGGGACAGTTAAGAGGTATGGATAGAGGGGGTTTGAGGAGAAAAATGAGGTACATCCCTCCTAACTTGGGAAAGTTGAGGAGAATCGTCAGAAGGGTCCTGAGTGGTAAAATGATGGATATCCTCTTAATGTGCCACAGTCTACAGGAAGGTACTGAACGGTTCTGAGTAATAAAGTGATGTATGCCCCTCATACTGTTATTTTGTATTACTGTTTACCTATATAATGTTTAGGCATAGTAAGGCAGTATAGCATAGTGATTAACAGCACTGAGCTGCAAACCTGGAGAACTGGGTTTGAATCCCACAGCCACTTCTTGCATACCGTGTGGCACCTTGAGCAATTCACTGACTTCCTGGTGCTCCTAGGACACATTTGGAAACAAGCCTCAACTTACTGTGTATTTCCTGGTCAAAAATTGTTAAAAAAAAGTATTTTCTCACTTACCCTTTCTCTGGGTTGCACATGGAAATGAATCATGGCTCAGTGTGCCTTTCCAAGTCACAAATTTCTAAATAAATTTATTAGTTCATTAATAATGTGAAATAATTTAGAGGTGTTGACAAGGGGGTCTGAGTGATAAAATGGGGGCAGCCCTTCTAACGTGTGACAGCTGAGTGGTTCAAACAGAAAGACTCCATGGGGTAAATGAGGGAATCCCTCCAAGGTAGGGAGCAGATATACTGGATGGACCGATGGTCATTATCTGCCTATATTGACTGTTTCTTATGTTCCTCATGTGGGACAGTTGAGTAGTACAGACAGAGGTGCTCTGATGAGTAAAATGAAGGATGTCAATATTTATGTAGGACAGTTAAGAAGAACAGACAGAAAGATTCTGGTTGGTAAAATGAAGGCTATCCCTTTTAATATGGGACAGTTTAGAAGTATGGACATAGGGGCTCTGAAGGGTATAATGAGGTACATTCCTTCTAATATGGGACATTTAAGAGGTACTGACAGATGGTTCTGAGGGTAAAATGAGGGATGTCACATCTAATTTGGGAGAGTTGAGTAGCATGGACAGAGGGCTTCTGATGGGTAAAATAACAGATGTCACTCCTAATGTGGGACAGTAAAGAGGTACAGACAGAGGGCTTCTGAGTATAAAATGAGGGATGTTCCTCCTAATGTGGGACAGTTGAGAAGTATAGACAGAGGGGTTCTGAATATAAAATGAAGGCTGCCCCTCCTAATGTGGGATAGTAAAATAGGTACAGACAGAGGGGGTTCTGAGTACAAATGAGGGATGTTACTCCTAATGTGGGACACTTAAAAGGTACTGACAGAGGGGCTCTCAGGGGTATAATGAGTGATTTTCCTCCTAATGTGGGACCATTAAAATATATAGATAGAGGGGTTCTGGGAGGTAAAACAAAGGATATCCCATCTAATGTGGGACAATTGAGAGCTATGGTCAGAGGGATTCTGTCAAGTAAAATGAGGACTCCCCTTCTTATGTGTTACAGTTGAGAGGGATGAACAGAGGGTGTCTGAGGCGTAAAATAAGGGATGTGGGCAGATGATGACAGTGAAAAAGCAGGGATACTGAACAAATATTTCTGCTCAGTATTCACAACAGATGAGATGGGGAAGGTACCTAAACCAAACAAGGGAGAAACTCCGAATGGAGGGGTGATACCAGTCCATTCACAGAAGAAGGGGCTTTTAAAGAACTCCTGAAACTGAGGTGGACAAAGCAATGGGGCCTGATGGGATTCACCCGAGAATACTAAAAGAACTAAGGGTAGAACTAGTAACACCACTGACTACTATCTTTAACAAATCATGGGAGGATGGAGTGGTACCTGAGGACTGGAGAAGGGCAAATGTGATTCCACTTCACAAAAGTGGGAGCAGGGCAGAGGCAGGAAACTACAGACCAGTTAGTTTGACTTCAGTGGTAGGGAAAATGATGGAATCACTTCTGAAGGAAAGAATTGTTGAGTACCTAGAGGCCAGTGGGGCTCAGGACCCAAAGCAGCATGGTTTCACAGCAGGAAGGTCATGTCAGACAAACCTAATAGATTTCTTTAACTGGATGACCAAAGCAGTAGACCAGGAGGGGCCTGTGGATACGGCCTACCTAGATTTTAGCAAGGCATTCGACACAGTCTCACACAAAAGATTAATATACAAGTTAGCCAGCATTGGAGTGGGTCCCAAGGTGGTAGCCTGGATAAAAAACTGGCTGTACAACAGGACACAAAGGGTAATAGTAAACGGAGTCCACAGTGAAGAAAGGTGGGTAACTAGCGGGGTACCGCAGGGTTCGGTACTGGGACCGGTCCTCTTTAATATCTTTATAAGTGACATTGGAGAGCACCTGGAAGGAAAGGTATGTTTCTTTGCAGATGACAAAAAGATCTGCAACAGGGTTGATGCACAAGGTGGGGGTG
The DNA here is from genome assembly GCA_016271365.2 of Neoceratodus forsteri. Lineage (NCBI taxonomy): Eukaryota > Metazoa > Chordata > Ceratodontiformes > Ceratodontidae > Neoceratodus > Neoceratodus forsteri. Next base: position 220,151,640 of record JADMNL010000029.1, read on the forward strand.
GAAAGAATGGAAAGGGACTTGGCAAGGTTGGAGGAATGGTCAAATATGTGGCAGCTCAGATTCAATGCAAAGAAGTGCAAGGTAATGCATCTGGGAAACAAAACCCAGGGGAAGAGTACACAATGGGGGGTGAGTTAATAACAACAACAAAAATGGAAAGAGACCTAGGAGTAATTATATCAGATGACCAAAAGGTGGGCAAGCAATGTAAGAAGGCAGTAAGGAGGGCTGGGGGGATACTGGGATGCATAGGGAGAGGCATCAACACTAGAAAACAGGAAGTTGTTATCCCTCTCTACAGACAGTTAGTGAGACCCCATCAGGAGTACTGCATGCAATTCTGGAGACCCTATCTCCGCAAAGACATAGACAGAGTGGAGGCTGTTCAGAGGAGGGCAACCAAAATGGTGCAAGGTCTGCACCAGAAGACATACAAGAGAGACAAAGCAGCTAATATGTATACCTTGAGGAAAGGAGGAGAGCGGGACATGATAGAAACTTTGAAGTATCTCAAGGAATTAATAAGGTACAGGAGAGTAATATCTTCCAGAAGAAGAGATGTGCAAGAACAAGGGGGCACAATTTGAAGATAGATGGGGGACGGCTCAGAGGCAATGTTAGAAAGCATTTCTTCACAGAGAGAGTTGTGGCTGCATGGAACAGCCTTCCTGAGGAGGTTGTGGAGTCAGGAACAGTGGGAGAATTCAAGAATGCATGGGACAGGCATAAGGCAATTCTAGTGGTGGGGTAGGAGGAAGTAAGCTGTTGATTAACATGAATCTGCAGCTTATCCATCAGGTAGGAAAATGGGAAGACTGGGTGGGCCAAGCGGTCCTTATCTGCTGTCAAATTCTCTGTTTCTATGATGTCCCACCTAATCTCTGACAGTTGGGAGGCATAGACAGAGGCTACTAAGGGGTGAAATGAGGGGGTGTCCCTCCCAATGCAGGATAGTTGAGAGGTATGAAAAGGGTTCTGAGGGGTAAAACAGAATAGGGTAGCACATTCATTTTATTTATATAACACTTTTCCAGAGCTCAAAGCACTTTTCAATAAAAGTAAAATTAAAGTACAGGTAATATATCATAGCAGTAAAAAGATCTCAAATTATACTATAAGTAACAGATGTTTCTTTGCAGATGACAAAAGATCTGCAACAGGGTTGATGCACAAGGTGGGGGTGGAAAGAATGGAAAGGGACTTGGCAAGGTTGGAGGAATGGTCAAATATGTGGCAGCTCAGATTCAATGCAAAGAAGTGCAAGGTAATGCATCTGGGAAACAAAACCCAGGGAAGAGTACACAATGGGGGTGAGTTAATAACAACAACAAAAATGGAAAGAGACCTAGGAGTAATTATATCAGATGACCAAAAGGTGGGCAAGCAATGTAAGAAGGCAGTAAGGAGGGCTGGGGGATACTGGGATGCATAGGGAGAGGCATCAACACTAGAAAACAGGAAGTTGTTATCCTCTCTACAGACAGTTAGTGAGACCCCATCAGAGAGTACTGCATGCAATTCTGGAGACCCTATCTCCGCAAAGACATAGACAGAGTGAGGCTGTTCAGAGGAGGGCAACAAAATGGTGCAAGGTCTGCACCAGAAGACATACAAGGAGAGACTAAAGCAGCTTAATATGTATACCCTTGAGGAAAGGAGGAGAGCGGGGACATGATAGAAACTTTGAAGTATCTCAAGGAATTAATAAGGTACAGGAGAGTAATATCTTCCAGAAGAAGAGATGTGCAAGAACAAGGGGCAAATTTGAAGATAGATGGGGACGGCTCAGAGGCAATGTTAGAAAGCATTTCTTCACAGAGAGAGTTGTGGCTGCATGGAACAGCCTTCCTGAGGAGGTTGTGGAGTCAGGAACAGGGAGAATTCAAGAATGCATGGACAGGCATGAGGCAATTCTAGTGGTGGGGTAGGGAGGTAAGCTGTTGATTAACATGAATCTGCAGCTTATCCATCAGGTAGGAAAATGGGAAGACTGGGTGGCCAAGCGGTCCTTATCTGCTGTCAAATTCTCTGTTTCTATGATGTCCCACCTAATCTCTGACAGTTGGGAGGCATAGACAGAGGCTACTAAGGGGTGAAATGAGGGGTGTCCTCCCAATGCAGGATAGTTGAGAGGTATGAAAAGGGTTCTGAGGGTAAAACAGAATAGGGTAGCACATTCATTTTATTTATATAACACTTTTCCAGAGCTCAAAGCACTTTTCAATAAAAGTAAAATTAAGTACAGGTAATATATCATAGCAGTAAAAAGATCTCAAATTATACTATAAGTAACAGATATACCACTCTGAGGTGTGCGGTCGCGCTCTGATATCGCATGCCTGGGTGTCGTTGTGCACACGAGGGCCGCAGGCCGAGTGCATCAACCGCCCAAGGCGTATGATCATCGGAGCGCCGACCGCACACCTCAGAGTGGTATATCTATCTTAGAAATGGCCACAGATTTTTTGGGGGTGGGTGGAAAAAGTAGTCCCTCTGTCTAGCTGGTAAATAATCACTGTAATTGGTGATAGAGGATTTAGTAAACACTGCCTGTGTACAAAATGTAGAAGGAACTAGTTGTTTTCAGTAGTGTCCAGTTATTTTGTGTGAAAAAGCTGCATCTGGAGGGAGAGTACGTGATAGTGGACGACTTTCACTTTCAGTGCCGAATGTAGTGATCAGGTGTTTCGATTTCAGAAACTAGAGCCTGTTAAAGAGAGAAAGTAAGCCCATCTCTGTTTAAAAATAAGAAAAGTGACTCCCTCCTGTTAGTTTGTGTTCCTTTTGGGTAATACAAGTTATATACTGTATGAAAGTGAGCGAGGATAGACTGAGTTTGTGCGGTAACTTTAGGAAGGTAGAAGGAAGTGAGAGCGAGTGTTGCCATAGCAACACTTGGTTTCGCTTCTGTCTACTTCCTAAAGCTACCGACTCGGTCTATCCTCGCCCCTTTCGTATACAGTATGTAATTTGTATTACCTAAAAGGAACACAAACTAACAGGAGGGAGTCACTTTTCTTATTTTTAAACAGAGAGGGGCTTACTTTCGCCTTAACAGGTTCTCAGTTTCTGAAATGCGCACTGCTCGATCAATGCCTTACTCGGCAGTGAAAGTGAAAGTCGTCCACTATCAAGGTACTTCCTGCAGATGCAGCTTTTTTCAGAGAAATTAAGAGAAAACAAAAATGTATGTTTTCCTGCTTTTGTAAATACCGCTAGGTTTGTGTTAATCAGACTGATTGGTCACAGTGGTTACAGTAATAAAAGTGGTTGTACACTGTGAGACTGTGAAAATGGCAGGCAGGATTTGATTTTAAATTACATTTTATGTAAACATTAATGGTATGATGAAGAGATCAGTTTGTACAGTGTGGGGCTACTACTGGTATATTTACTTATGGCTGTGGGTGTCAGTTGCATATGTGTGTTAGTGTGGGTGCCTAGCTGCACCAGGTGTGGAGTGGTCTCGCTGCTGGTGAAAAGGTTTTGAGGACTGGAAAGAGTTCAGGCGCGGTCGTACTGGATACGGCGGTCGCTGGGATAATGCATGGTCATGTAACGTGTTCTGTCCAATTGTATAAGTGGGATTTCTATGATTTTACCACCCATTCTATAATCATGTTTATACAATAGGAGTGAGCTGATACCTAGTGAGATAAAAACATGTATTTTCACCCGAGTTGAATAAATGGGCTGATGACATACCTACTTTATGTACAAATGTAAATCTTACATTTATACACATAGTAGGTACGCTACATGCCGTTTATTATAACAGTGCCGTCATTGCCCCCAAGCTGATACATCTTACAGACTGCTGCAACTATCCTCCAAAAGCGGAGTGTGTCTGAATGAAGATTTACTTAAAATAAAGTTGCAGATACTCTTTGTGTTGTGTGCTGTGAAGAACAAATCCTGCAGAACAGCCTGCAGAAGAACTTATTCTAACAAAGAAACCTGAAAGCAAGCTCCGATGATGATAACTGGAAAAATGTTGCATAAGCAATGTAAAATATTTAACTCTGTCCTCAAAAAAAAAAAAAAGATATGTGAGATATGACTGCTGTATATGTACTATATTTAGTTGATATGTGAGATGCACCGCTGTATACGTATTATATTTAGTTGATATGTGAGATGTGACTGCTGTATATGTACTATATTTAGTTGATATGTGAGATGTGACCGCTGTATAATGTATTTATATTTAGTTGATATGCTAGATATGACCGCTGTATATGTACTATATTTAGTTGATATGTGAGATGTGACTGCAGTATATGTACTTATATTTAGTTGAGATGTGACTGCTGTATATGTACTATATTTAGTTGATATGTGAGATGTGACCGCTATATGTACTATATTTAGTTGATATGTGAGATGTGACCGCTGTATATGTACTACATTTAGTTGATGTGAGATGTGACCGCTGTATATGTACTACATTTAGTTGATGAGTGAGATGTGACTACTGTATATGTACTATATTTAGTTGACATAACTGTTATATGTTTGTTTGTGCTTTGTCTGAATAAGCTAATGGGGACCCCAGCCTGATCCCGTGTACCTCTACAGTTGTGAATTACTGGCAACCCATCAGGAGAATCATCAGGGTACCAAAGTTCTCTCCTCTGATTCCCAAGGCGTATCAGTCCCAGTATCAAGATTAAAGTCTGGTGGGGACCGAGCATTTTCTGTAGCTGCACCAAGACACTGGAGAGTGGTTTTCTCCATATAATCAGAATTAAGGCAAAATATTGTAATTTCTCTGTCAGCTTGTACTGTTTCTTATCATTTTAGGTATTATAATTTTCTGTAACATTTAGTGGAAAGTTAGAAAATATTTTTCTGCTATAAAGTCAGGATGTAGTATTTTTCACGTTTTTTGCAGGACACAGTGGGCCAAATCAGGACTGTCCTGTGGAACATCAGGACAGGCGGTAACCCTATATGTGTGAGGCTAGTATATGTGTATTGTCTCTTTGGGGGAGAGAGAGAGCTGATGGTTAAATGCCTTATTCACTGTCACCATGTCAGAGAGTGGAAGTGGTGGGATTCAAACCTGGCATAGCCAGTTTTAGGCACCGTGAACCCTACAGTTCCTGGGGCTCCATGCTAGTGGGGATCCCCAGCCAGATCCAGTATACCACTTTAATTTTGTTTATTATTACTTCTCAGGTTTAAAGTAAAACAGCACCAAAGTGTGTCACTGGACTCCATGGACTCTTCTCCCATGTGACATCATAACACCATAACATTACTCCCTCTGTTGTCCCAGCCAATCAGAGGCTGATGAACAGACATGGATTGGATATGCAGTGGGGACACTAAAACTAACATTGCTACCGCCCCTAAAAACATAAATATGTAACTGGTTGTATTGAAAATAAAAGGTTGTGCATTTTGGACAAAGTAAAGACAAGGTCAGTTTGGGTTGGGTAAGGGCCTCATGGCTTATATCACGGGGGCCCAAAAACTCTAAACCTGGCCCTTAACCTGGGTCACTAGGTTCACAGCTCCATGCTTATAGGTTATAACTCTTGGTGTTTGTTAGAACTTCTGCTTACTTTACATAGGTAATTCTTCAGTTGAGTCATTGTCAAAACTACTAACTCACAATTTATTCACTAAATCTGACAGATTCCACATTTTTGACTACCGCTATGTTCTGTCAATGATTTTTGCGATTGAGGAGATTAACAGAGAGCCCAAATTATTACCAAATATCTCTTTGGGATTCCGTATTTTTGACTCATGCTTTCTAGAGAACAAGCACTTCTGGGCACCCTATCTTTTATAACAGGAAAACAGGTTCTGGTTCCAAACTACCAATGTGAAGCAGTCTCTATACTACCTGCTGTAATTGGAGATGCACCCTCAACATCTTCTCTGATCATGGCTATCATACTAGGGCTCTACAGGTATCCTCAGGTAAGTAGGCACTTTATGGTTTCTGTATTAGGTCTCCACAGGTATCGCAGAATAGGAGGCACTTTATGGTTTCTGTATTAGGTCTGTACTGGTATCCTCAGGTAAAAGGAATCAATGTATGGTTTTGGTGAATGCATGGAAATCACAGAGGAAAGGGTGCTGGAGGGCCTTAGGTCCTTGAGGGAGGTCAAGGCACCTGGGCCAGGCCGAGTTCATCCCTATGTGCTGAGAGAGCTGGCTGACATCCTGGCAGGGCCATTGGTGGACCTGTTCAACACCTCTCTAAATATGGGTGTGTGCCCAGAGGTTGGAGGAGGTACATGTAGTACCTCTCCATGAAGTGGCCCAAGGATGAGCTGTGGAACTACAGACCGGTGAGCCTTACCGCAATTTTATGAAAAACTGATGGAGGCTATCCTCAAAGAAAGGCTGGTGCAATTTCTTGAGGATAAAGATCTACAGAACAACAGGCAGCATGGGTTTGTCTCGGGAAGATCCTGCCAGACAATCTTGGTTGACTTTTCAACTGGATTACGAAGGCACTGGACAGGGGCTGTGTAGTGGATGTACTCTACCTGGATTTCAGCAAGGTCTTCAATCCAGTACCACATGGAAGGTTGACCTGCAAGTTGAAGAGTCTGGGAGTATGGAGGAAGCTAGCCAGAGAGGTTGAAAACTGGCCGTGGGAAAGACAGCAGAAGGTAGTGGTCAGGATGAGGCATTGGAGCCCAGGGCTGTGACAAGTGGTGTCCCACTGGGCTCGGTACCAGATCCAGTCCTGTTTAACATTTTCATCACTGACATAGCAGTAGGGATCAATAATAACATCAGTCTCTTTGCAGATGACACCAAGATCTGTGCTGAGGTGGATGGGGTGAAGGGCAAGGTCCTCCAGGAGGATTTTGCAAAACTAGAGGAATGGCCACAAACCATGCAGCTTGGGTTCAATGCTAAGTAGTGCAAAGTGATGCATCTGGGAGCCAGGAACCTAGGATAGAGTTACTGGTTGAAGGGTGTCCATTATCCAGATCCAAGGAGAAGAAGGATCTGGGGGTGCTTGTGACCGGGAAATGAACCACTCGGCACAGTGCTGGAAGGCAGCAGCAAGGCAAACAGGATGCTAGGGTGCATAGCATGGGGATTACATCTAGGAGTTGAGAGGGGGATTTAATCTAGGAGTAGAGAGGAGAAGGAGCCTTTAGCTGGTGGCTATGAGTGTTAGTAGATCTGAAAGATTTTTTTAGCTGGTATTTCTGTGTGTTTGTAATTGTATTTGAGGGCTGGTCTTAACTGACATTTATCGTGCTTTTACATTTAGTTTGGGCAGGAGTAAGGGATTCTAGCAGACAAGTTGGTGTTTGTGTGTTTAAAAGTTGCTGTCTGGCCTGTAAGTGCAGCCATCATATTACAGAGGATTAGTGCTGTTTGAATGTGAGTGTAACTGCCATCTCAGTTAGTCTTCAGTTAGGGGAGAGGAGGAGGCCTTTAGCTGGTGGCCGTGAGTGTAGAGTAGATCTGAAAGATTTTTTGCTGGTACTTCTCTGTGTTTCTAATTGTATTTGAGGGCTGGTCTTAACTGCCATTTATTGTGCTTTTTCATTTAGTTTGGGCAAGAGTAAGGGATTCTAGCAGACAAGTTGGTGATTGTGTGAGGTGTCACTGCCAGTGGACTCCTTGGCTGATTGTGTTTTGACACAGCCTGTTGTGTACCCACCACCTACCCACAACCTACCCACCCCAAGACACCCTACATTTATTGGGTGAGTCCCATAAGGCCTTGTAACATCCTAATCCTATTAGGGTGATGCTTGGGTAGTGCTGGCTACTGCATCTTGGGTACTGTTTGTATTGATTGCTCAGGCATATGCTGGCTACTGCCAAGAAAAGTGTAGATTGATTGAGTGTATAGGGATTGGAGGGTACTTTTATTGCTGAGGGGGCCCATATTGTCCACATCTAACAGTAAGGATGGGATTGAATGATGCAAGAGACGGTATCTTCAGGAAGGTTATTGGTTGTACAGGGTGTGGGGCGGCTATAATATTGAATTGGGCATGGAGGTTTGGGGATGCCCAGTGTGTTACCAGTTGGCAGGCCTCAGGCAGGAGGTCAAGGATCAGGAAGTAATTGGAGGGAGGGAGGGGTGGGTTGGAGAAGGAAGGGGCAGGAACCATATGATGATAGGTGAGGACAAAATTGCATACCCCTGGGTATAGGGGCAGGAGTAAGAGGACTAGGACCACATGGTCACTCCGGGGAGGAGAGACATGAAAAATACCCAGGAGTACTGTCTTCACCTGTAAAGGAGGGGTGGCCCAGAGAGAGCCAAGGAAGGGGAATGGAGGGGGGACAGGAGGGCAAGCTTGGGGCAGGCATAACTCTTACAAATCGCTTCCCCTGCTGTATCTGGATGATGAGATGGAAGAGACTGTCAGGCAGGGGTGCAGGATGATGGGGAGGGATTGGTTAGGTGTCTGATGGGGGCAGGGGATAGGAGGGGGCCTGATCCAACAGAGGGAGGGCATGGGGAACGTGAGACCAGGACACCAGATGGGAGGGGGAGAGCCCAGGTCTGAGGAGGTAAGGCGAGGAGGATGCACAGAACAGAGTCAGGGTGGATGAGGCCAGGACCCAGGACAGGGAAGAGTTGAGGAAGGGAAAAGCGGACAAGGAGGGGGTGAGAAGGGGAGCACTCTGAGTAGGCCAGCTCCGAGACTGGAATTTCCAGAAGAGGGGGTATAGAGAGCACTAGGGCACAAGGGTCCATTACTGCAGAACCTGAGGGGAGAGGGAGGGAGAGGAGAAGGAAGGCAGGAATAGGAGGCCTGGGTGGAGAAGTCAATGGCAACAGACCAACTGGGGAAGAGTTAAGGAGGGCAACTAGTGATATTCAGGCTGTGAGGGTGCAAGGAGCAAGCCGGAGAGGGAGACAGAAGAGGAGTCTGAATGGCACAATCAAACTAGTGATGCCCAGGCTGTGGGAGGGGCTAGGAGCAAGCAGAGGTCATATTCAGGAGAAAGAGTCCGGAAGGGACATACAGACCTGTGACCCCCAAGTGGCAGGGGATGAGAGGAGAAAACTGGGGACATAGACAGAAGAGGGAGCCTGGAAGGGCATGCACAAAATAGAGACACCCAGCTGTGGAGATGTAAGGAGCAAGCTGGGTATGAGACAGAAGAATGAGTATGGAAGGGCACAAACAGGCTAGTAACATGGGGAGAGGTGAAGGTGCTCCTGCTGGAGACTCCATGATTAGAGGTATCCAGTGGGAGGCGGCTGGGGAGGGAAAGGCAGCCCAGTCAAGATTAAATGTATCCCAGGCCTATCAGTACATAAGGCCAAATTCCAGCTCTACTCAATGACAAGGGAATGCGGAGCATCTCCAGACTTTCTAGTTCACCTGGGAACAAATGATTTAGAAGGAACAGTGAACTGGAGATACAGGCAAGATTCAGGAAATTGGCCAGGGTTTGCCACCCATAGGATGCTCAGTCTCCTTTCTGAGATACTGCCAGTACCAAGAACAAGCGGGAAAATAAGCAAAAACTTAGGAGGCAAACCAGTGGCTCAGGGAGTTTTGCAAGTGAGAAAGGTATGGATTGATGGGGAGCTGGGGTGATAATGGGAAGACAAGGGCTATATGCCAGGGATAGGCTGCATCTCAACCTGGAGAGGAGGAGATCCTCAAACTAAAACTTTCTGGATTCATTGGTGATAGGTGGGGTTTAAACTTGTAAAGGGGAGGGATAGAAAGACTGAAAGCCCAGCGAGGAAGCTTGAGGGTTCAGGACTAGATAATGCAAAGTGGGCTACATAGAAACATAGACTTTAATGGCAGATAAGATCTGCTTGGCCCACCTAGTCTGCCCATTCTCTACCTACAGGATAAGCTGCAGATCCTAGTTAACCAACAGCCTAATTCTTCCTACCCCCCAAAAATTGCCTTATGTCTGTCCCATGCATTCTTGAATTCTCCCACAATTTTAGACCCCACAGCCTCCTCAGGAAGGCTGTTCCATGTGTCCACCACCCTCTCTGTGAAAAAATACTTCCTCACATTGGCCCTGAACTGCCCCTCCTCTATCTTCAAATTGTGTCCCTTGTTCTTGCACATCTTTTTTCTGAAAGATGCCACCCTCTTGGACTTTGTTGATTCCACTGAGGCACTTAAAGTTTTATCATGTCCCTCTCTCCTCCTTTCCTCAAGGGTATATATATTAGCTCCTTTAGTCTCTCCTTGTATGGTTTCTCTTGCAGACCCTGCACCATTTTAGTTGCCCTCCTCTGGACCGCGCTCCATCCTGTCTATGTCCTTGCGGAAATAGGGTCTCCAGAACTGGACGCAGTACTCCAGATGGGGTCTCACCAACTGTCTGTACAGAGGAATAACAACTTCCTGTTTCTGCTGGTGATGCCTCTCCTATACATCCCAGTATCCCCCAGCCATCCCTACTGCCTTCTCACATTGCTTGCTAACCTTAAGGTCATCTGATATGATTACCCCAGGTCCCTTTCCATTTTTCTTGTTGTTACTACCTCCCCATTGTGTAATCTTCCCTGGGTTTTGTTTCCCAGGTGCATTATTTTGCACTTCTTTGCATTGAATCCAAGCTGCCATACTCTGACCATTCCTCCAACCTTGCCAAGTCCTTTCTCATCCTTTCCACACCTCCTTGTGTATCAACCCTGCTGCCCTGTCTGCGGATCTTTTTGTCATCTGCAAAGAGGCATACTTTTCCTTCCAGTCCCTCTGCAATGTCACTTATAAAGACATTAAAAGGACTGGACCCAGTACTGAACCCTGCAGTACCCCACTAGTAAACCCTCTTTCTTCAGAGTGGACTCCATTTACAATTACCTTCTGTGTCCTGTTATCCAGCCAATGCTTTACACATACCACCTGGGACCCACTCCCAGGCTGGTTAATTGACTATTAATCTTTTGTGTGGGACTGTATCAAATACTTTGCTAAAGTCTAGGTAGGTCATATCCACAGCCCTCCCTGGTCTACTACTTTTGTCACCGAGTCAAAGAAATCAATTAGATTCATCTGACTTGACCTTCCTGCTGTGAACCCATGCTGCCTTGGGTGCTGTGCCCCACTGGCCTCTAGGTACTCAACAATTATTTCCTTCAGAAGTGATTCCATCACTTTCCCTACCACAGAGGTCAAACTGACAGGTCTGTAGTTTCCTGCCTCTGTCCTGCTCCCCCTTTGTGAAGGGGAATCACATCCACCTTTCTCCAGTCCTCAGCTACCACACCATCCTCCCCATGATTTGTTAAAAGTGTAGTCAGTCATTTCACTAGTTCTCCCTTAATTCTTTTAGAATTCTGGGGTGAATTCCATCAGGCCCCATTGCTTTGTCCACCTTCAGTTTTAGGAGTTCTTTCAGAACCCTTTCTTCTGTGAAAAGACTGGAATAGACCCCATCCAGAGTGCTTCTCTTAACTGGAATAGGCACCTCTCCTCCTCTTTGTGAATACTGCGGGTAGCACTAAAGACTGGGGAAACTGAGGGGAAAAGAGATGGGGATTGACTGGGCTGAGAAGACTGGGGAGGGTCGGTGGAGGACTGTCCTGATCAATGCCAGGAGCATAGGCAATAAAATGCCAGAGCTCCAGGCAATGCTAGTTGAGGGAGCATCAGACATGGCAGCAATTACTGAGACATGGGCCACCCAGAGGCATGATTGGAACCTAAATTTAGAGGATACTGAGCCACATGGCAAGGATATGAGCTGTATTCTCATTAAAGAGCCTGGAGTGAATTTAAGTAGACAAAACTGAAACACTTATTTATTTATTTATTAAATTTTGGTGACTGGGTAGGCCCACTAGGCCCCAAAGGTCCCTTTTCAGGTGCAACCCGGACTTAGGGGCGACTTAGAACAAGAATGGATTCAAAATATAAAAAGGAACTTTGAGACATAATGAGAGTGGTTACTAAATAAATTATTGACAGTAATACTTTGAATCAGAAACATGGAAGGTTTATCATTAACTCCTGATTTAAATGTTAGTATCTATGGGAAATTTCAGACGGTCTAATAGATAATATCAGTAAGATTGGAATTGGAGAACTGTGTACAAGTGCCCCTTAGTCAGGACACAGACATGATGATTGATCTAGCAGAATTTCTATAAGTCCTGTCTCTTGAAACTTGAATTTTCTCCAGAGTACTTTACAGAGAATAACCGAGAACCTGACTGGCAGTGTGATCTAAAAACATTAGCGAACGAGTTACAGCAAACTATAAATGGTCTCAAACAATGAAGTACCCTGGGAAGTTGGGAGAGAATAATTATTTACAAGAATGTTTGTCCCAAAATACTTAACCAAATCTGTTAAGAAATACCCTTTGGAATTAATGAAGATCTTAAAGCTTTTGCCTAAATCCATATGCAGCACATCTTTTGGTTCTTGAACAGTTATACAATTTTAGACATAAATTCGATTTATTGAAAGAAAGCATAGCAATAAATAAAAGAAGTCTAGATCTTATAGCTCTTAACTTAGAAAAATGGTCCCACTGATAGGATCTCCTTCGATAATTAATGACAGCCATGTTTTTAGTGTACCTGACTTAGAGGTTAATACTGTTATTAGTAGCCCCAAAATTGTAGTCCAGAAAAATTTAAAAGGAAAACAACAAAGGAGGAAATGTAGGAAAAGAACGGGTGAGTGTAGACAAAGAAGTGCTGAAAATAATATTCAAAATGTGAAGGTGTTAATGAAGATCAAGACATCGAATCAGGATATAGATGTTATAACTAAGGTTTCAACTAGTGCTAATTCTAGTGTGATAACTAAAGTATGTAATAATGAATCTGCTCAAGTAGTAAGCAATTCATCAGTTTATTCTCATAGAACAGCATATCCCTCTCAGAAATTATTACAGACTCCTAGCAATTTGGTAAACACAACTGAAAAACAGGAGGAAGTATAGATATAAGGGATGAGAATACTCTCAATTATTTTAAGTCTGGTAGGATTAAGGAAGATTTGGGACAAATGACACATTTTGGATATCGAATCATGTGCTATACTATTACTGTATGGGTTTAAAAGTAAGGCGCCATATCAATCTGGAAGACAGACTGAAGATTATTGATTTGTTTAGATCAATTTTGGGATCTGATTTGAGTGAGGAAGATATTGTGCAAGTGTGGAAGGATAAAGATGATAGTGGTAGAGATTGCACTTTTGTGTTTTGCTCCTCGCCCAGATCTGCTAATTATATTTAGCTTAATCAGGAAGCCCTTAGATATAAGTGATATTTGGTGGATTTTCTCAATAGAAATAAAATTGACAACAAATCTGAAATGTGTAAATCTTCTATTAAACAAATCAGTATATTTGGGTTGAAACCACTGTTGAACAAAACTAAAGGTAAAATTAAAATGTACTCTTTGATTTGTTTGCTCAGATGCTGGAAGTGGATGTGAAGGATTTGAATATCTTGGATGTATTTAGATGGAAAAGTACTCATGGCAGGGGCCAAGTTGATGTATTGATACAAGATGTTAGAATTGCTGATATGTTGTTAGAGAAGGCAACACTCTTGGATAAGATTGGTATACATATTATAGATAGTAATCTTACGTTAGAACAAAGGCATAAGAAAGGAAGTAGTCTCAAGAGAAACAATCTAACAAGTTAACATTGCTGGGCTAAAAATCCAAGAATGCAAATTCAAAGATAAAACAAGTGATTAAGGACTTACTTGAACAATATCTGAACACTGAAATCGGTAATTGGGATGCAATTTCTGCTTCAAGAGGTGAAACCTGTCAGGAGTATGGTACAATTGTACTTGAAACTCACTGTAAGAGCTTGTTCAGCAAAACTTTGGATAACATTGATCTGCTGGACTCATTGGGGTTTTATGTATGGTCAAGTGGTCAGTACTCTCTTATGTTTGACCTGATTCAGGAAATTTACTCCCTGTAGTAAATCATAAAGTGATTGCTAGGAGCCCAAGAAAACACATTTAATTGTACAGTATATAATAGGTATGAACCTCTTGACACAGAAATTGTACTAACTTATGAACAATCTAGAGGGAAGAGTGTGAAACAGAGAAAGTAGTTTATGATATTTTGTCCTGGAACGTTTCTGGTGTGCAAAAGAGTTTTCTGATATGGAATGGTTAAAGTTTATTAAAGGTCTAAGATCATATGTCTTCAGGAAACTTGGCACCCAAAGAATAGTAATGTAATTCTTAATGGTTATTTGATGTTTGAAGTTCCTGCTATTAGGTTTTCTACCTCAGGAAGGCATGTTGGTGGGTTAATTACATGGTTTAAAAATGATAAGAATCTTAAAACAGACTTAGTAACCTCTAATAATAATATTCAGGCTTTTAGGGTACAGTATTTTTCTGAGAAATTTATTATTTTTAATATTTATGTACCACCTATAACATCAAAATATTATGAAGAAGATTTATGGGAAACCATTGAGGATATAACACACATGGTCTGGGCAACTACAGCATGTGAATTAATACTAATTTGTGGTGATTTTAATGCAAGGATAGGTAATTATGATGGATATTATGATAATAGTTTTCACAATTGGTGTCATGGTAACACCTATTCTTTTCCTAGAAACACAGTTGATAAAAAATTAATAATATGGGTATAAAATTAATAAAATTACTAGAAACCCACTTTTAGCCCTCTTAATGGATGAATTAATGGTGACTTAGAAGGCAATTTACCCATCTTTACTCTTATGGCCCCACAGTTATAGATTATGTTTTATGGAATGGAAATATGGATATGTGGGAATATTGTAAAATAGATAAACGTGTAGATAGTGATCATTTCCCTATCTTAATGAAATTAAATAAATTAATGAAAGAGGAAAAAGTTGCCCAGGTTGAGACAAGGCTGGAAATTAGGAATAAAAACTATATAAGATGGAACAATATTGATGTAAGTATAATAAGGAAAACGTACAAAAGCTGAAAGATATTATAGATGTTATAGAGGCAGATGAAGCTTAATGATAGTGTCTTATTGGGTCTTACAGAAATTAAAACATTATTAAGTTTTTCTAAGTCTATAATAAGTAAGACCAAGACAGTAGAACATTGGTTTGACAATGACTGTTGTTTGGCTAAAAGGATTTAAATAGATTGATTAGACCTATGAAAAATTGGAGCTGAAAACAAATACTAAATATTTAAACCTGGAAACAGAAAAATACAAGAGCTTGTTACAAATGAAACAAAGGAATTATTATTCCAAACAGTGGGAAAGAATGTTACTAGTAATAGAATCTAAGGATTCTCAAGTTTACTGGAGTCTAGTAGCTAAAGGAACGGAGAACCATAAATATGAAATAGATTCATTCATTGCACTTGATGTTTGGATTAATTATTACTCAAACATCTTCAATAGTTCTAATGTTAAAGAATTTTCATATATAGAAGATACTAATATGTCAAGTTTTAGTTAAATTATGTACCAGGAAACTTATTTTGCTATAGCATCTTTGAAACAAAAAGCTCCAGGGCTAGATTCCATTCCTGCTGAGGTGTATTGTAGCTCCCTCCACTCTGGTCGTGTATATTGACCAAGCTATTTAATGCCTGTTGTAAAAACTGAAAGTTCCAGATTCTTGGAAAGGGGCTACGATTATGTCTGTTTATAAAAGGGAGATAGAAAAATCCAGCTATGTACAGACCTATTTCCTATTGGATACTATAGGCAAAATTTTGCTAAAATTATTCTTTCCAGGTTAAGAGATCAAATACAAACTCTTGGGGCCAGATATTCAAAACTTCTGCCAGGCAAAAACGTTTGTGCAGGTTTAGCATGGGATTAGCCGGGTCTGCTATATTGAAAAGGCCAAATAAAGCGGGCAAACTGCATTAGCGCTGGGCAAAATTATAATGTGTGCAAGGGCAAACTGACCTGAATACAGGCGCAATGCTATATTCAGCGACTAGCGCCGCTAAGTGGTTTTGCAGTGACTTAGCATGACACTTAGCAGGTACATTACTGCCCAGGAAAAGCTTGTCTTAACCCTGGGCAGTCAGCTTGCATGACACTATGGCTTTGTGCGGTGTTTGCATGGGTTTAGCGCAGGTTTTGCGAGACCTAACAAATAAATATGACACATAGATAAAGCCAAACATAGAGGAAACATGCTGCTAACTGATGGCATCACAATGATGCCATCATATGCCACCAGTCCCAGCCATGCCAGGCAGTAAGTGGTGACCCTGCCACCAGTGGACAGCATGGCAGCATGGCTACAGCACACACCTGTGGATCACACTTCTGTGAACACCAACAGATGCCAGCACACACATGCAGCACTGTGGGCATGGAGGATGTTGAGGGAGCATGTATGGTGACAGGCTGTGCTACAGACCGGGTGTGGCCACAAGGCTGGGACACATCATGCAGTGCACATGGGCCAGTATTGGGAATACCCCAACACCAGCGTGCCTTTCGGATAATATATCCCCCGGCCACATACGCACAGCTGTACAACTGCCATAGCACACAAAGCCGACATGTACATGTCACTGTGAGCATCCCATGCCACAGGTGCAGCATCTGTGGGTTACACAACAGCGTAACAGTAATGTCCACTGTCAGTAAACACCTGCAGGTTGGGCCTCTCACTGTGTATAGTGCAGTCATCATCACTGCCCTATACACCATAAACGTACTGTGTCCACACACTACTGGCCCCGTGCTACTGTAGTTTCTGCTGTGCACTGTAGCATGCCCTACAGTGTGACAGTTGCATGCAGCCACCACCACCTGTGCCTATGCGCTGTCTTGTCCCTGGGGTACAATATGCTATGCTATGCTGTACTGATTACATGTAGCCTGCATCTATCATCATGCACTGCCAGACTGACCTACAGGTGTTGCTGCGGTTGGACCTGGTCAGCCCCTGTACTTCCAGACTGACCTACAGGTGGCTCTGTGGGACCCTGCAGTAACCCTGGGCAAACTGCATGCAAATCAGGGCATAATGAGATACTAATCTGGTTGTTTGCCCAGAGACTACCTAAGTAGGCTATTTTGCATGGCACTTTTGATATAGCTTTATTTAGCCGGGCAAGCGTGTTTGCACTGGGCTAACTGCTTAGCTCGTGCTAATGTGTTAAGCGTGGCGATAACAGTATGGGGAATATTATACAGTTTTGATCACTGTTCTTTCACATCTGCTGCTTCCTGCAGCTGTACTGAATCCATGCATTTGCTGGCACACACATTGGCCATGTAGTTCGTCTATACCTGCCCTCACGTTGCTGTGCACTGTGTTGTTGTTGTGGGTTGCACTTCCTGGTTGCTTTATTCAATGCTGTCTTATTCCAGGGCTATGTTTGCCCTGCACTCCCAACCAGTTTGCATGGCCTTATTACCATGCTATATTTGGAAGCTGTTTGCCCTGTGCTATTCCTTTTGAATATAGCTTGCTCTGTGCTCTGGGCTAAGTTTGCCCACCGGGCAGTGCTAATTAGCCCTGGGGCAAAGTTTTGAATATCTGGCCCTTGGTGGTTTATTTGAGTTAGAAGAGGAATTTAGAGGGGGATATAGCACAGCTGACAGTTGCTATATCCTTAAACATTTGTGTGAAAATATGTCAAACTTAGAAAGCAAAGCTCTGTTTAGCCTTCATAGATTTTAGTGCTGCTTTTGATAGGATTTCAAGACAGAAATTATGGGAAACCATTAGAGACTGGGGTTTCTCTCCATATCTGATGGGTATTATTAGAGAACTATATACCAATACATGGGTTCAATTAAGAGCATCTACTGAATCTGAACCTTCTAAGACATTTTCTACTAATTGTGGGGTGAGTCAAGGTTGCATACTGGCCCCAACATTATTTGTATATATAGTAATAGTTTATTAACTGCTTTTAAGGATTCAGAAACAGACTCTCCTAAAATAGCAAAGGTATACTGATCTGCCTTGGCATATACTGATGATAAAGTTGTGATTTCTTCACTCAATCAGGACTTCAAAATAAGTTGGACATTTGTCAAACTATGCAAATGAGTTTAACTTAAAAACAATGAAGATAAAAGTCAAATAATGGTTATGGGTGCCCATAAACAATTAAAAAAGCAATGGTGTATAGGGTCTTCAAGGATAATAACAGTGCAATCTTACAATTATTTAGGTCTTACCTTCTCTCAATCTGGAAGTTGGCTGAAGCATTTAGAAATTTTAAAAATAAAGTTAAAGCAGACTGCAAATTCTTTAAATAGTTTTAATAAAAAATATGGGATGTTCATTAAAGCCTCTTATTCTGGCCACTAAAGCAAAATATGATACACAATTTTTATATGGATCTGAAATCTGGGAATCTAAGTCTATGGAAATTTTGAAATTCCCTTAATTAAGCTATTTAGATCAAGTTTAGGATTGGGTCAATCGGTACCTGCTCAATTGATTAGAGCAGAACTTGGCCTTACGAGTCCAGCAGCATTAGTCCTGTCTAGGAAAATTAATTATTGGACTACAAATGGAAAACATTATTTGCCATATCTATGTTTGCTAGAGAAACAAAGATGGCACTCGAAAGGTTTAAATCTGTCTGGCTGGTTAAGTAAAGTTTATAATATTTTAAAAGAAACTGGTTTAGGTTATCTGGAAATGCTGAACAAGCAAAGGAATAGTTAATAGTACTAAATACCAAAAATATGTTACTCAAAGGATATTGGAATATCAAAAGAAAAAGATTTATGTTATATAAAGAATTTGAACATTGCAAATTGGTTAGTACACAACGAAGCATTACATTATTACAGATATTACCTGGATGTTTTAACAGACAATACGAAAAAAATGTTGTTTACTAAATACAGGGGCCCAGATATTCAAACTGCACAACAAAGTAGTGTAATAACAGAAGCAGGTGCAAGTACAGTGCACTATGTGCAACATCGTGATATTCAAACATTGTGCAGGGCTAGATGCACTTGCACCACACAACTAAATATCATGACAACTGCGCCATGGCACAACCAGGGATGTGCAGTGGAGCAGGGCAGCAGCGATCAGCACAACCAGGGCTGCTCAGGGACAGGATGCAGGGGCCCCCACACATGGAAGATATAGGCTGAGAAGCACACAGCAGAACAGATAGTGCCCACACACCCCATGAACCACCCAACCAGAGGAGAGCTGGAAGAACCACCAGCCCATGAAACCAGCCACAATCCCACAGCTGGGGCATGGTGCCTCAGCACACCCCTGACAAGCTGTGACTGGCAAACAAGGAGGTCCATCCACCCTGTGCTACACCATCCCACCAATGCAGAGCACACCTGCACAGGTTCCACAGACACCCTGCCCAGGAGCAGCGCCCAACACTGCAGGACACCCCATGCATGCCACCACCCACTGTGACAATCAGCCTTTGCACCATTGAGACATGCAAAGCAGCCCCACCGCAAGCACCCTGAAGTGTGTGGCAGCAGACACCAATGCAACAACTGCAGACACAGTGCTGCCTGCCCTGCAAAACCCCGCCAATGAACAGCTGACCATGTGTCGGCACAGAGGTACCACACATGTGACAGGACATGCCCCGGATGCCACCACCAGCAGTACAGCACCCTGCATACCCTCCCAAGGACACATCCTGGCCCAGCACTGGCCACAACAGCCAGCAAAGAGCCCACAGTGGTGCATGGAAGCATGCACCACACAGGATGCAATACAGTGCATGGACAAACACCAACCCATACCCAGGTGCATACCAACAAAGGGACACAGTAGTAGGTCAACAAACCCACTGGTGTGTGGCCACAGCAACTGTGTACCATGGCTAGCACCCTCCATGGCACAGGTGTACCAGCCACCCTGTGCATGCACCATGAAGTTGTATGCCACCAGCATGTGGCTGAAGCACAAGTGACAGACAGTGGAGCACATCCTGCAACAGACACAAGCGACAGAATGGAGGGGAACAAAAACAGTGGAGGCCACAGTGCCACCCAAGGCAGACATGCACCACACCGGTGACAGGAGGCAACCTGGCATTGTGCTGGGTACAGTGATTGCCCAGCATGGACAGCCACAGCTGACATGCCAGCAGACCGTGCAGATCACAGACATGCAAGGAGTCAGCTGCACAGCCCATGGATGGTCTGATAGGGCACCATGGACACAGAGCATGCACCGTGGACCACTGCACACAGGCAACCAGTGCAGAGACAACACACAAATCATAGACAGTGACTGATTCCCCACCCACACCATAGTCGGTTCCCTTCTGGACACACACACATGCCCATGCCTGCACCAACCTTGATGCCATGTACATCACTGCAGCTGAGCACCTGTAGCCACTGCAAATCATAGACCACCACAGCTGTCATAGAAAAACAAATGTATTATAAATAGTCAAGAAATACAACTATATACATAGATATATACAATGGGGGAAGGGCCACAAACCAGGTGGGGGCGGGTAAGGGCAGGGGTGAACAACTGGGAGAGGGAAGAAGGGGTGTGAGGTGGTCAGGGAGGTAACAATCTTCCAGGGTCATTGAGGGCCTAAGATCTGCCCACTCATCAGTCCTGTGGCGCCTGTGCGACCACCGTCTCCACACACCATGCCTCTCTAACCACTGGAAGATTTCAGGGATGCCTTGAAGCTGCAGTAACTCCTGCAAGCCCTCTCAGAGCCATCCAACACCGACTACCTAGGACAAGGGAGCAGAGTCAATAGGTGTGAATGTCCATCCCCTGCAGCCCACCCATTGTGCATGGCATACAGCCGTGGGCCATGCCCCTGTGATAGTGTACGACCACCCACAGTGATTGTGTCCACAAGACCTGCCCACCCAGGTGCACACAGCCATGTGGACCACTGCACACACCCACGCACAAGTCCACACAGCACCACTGTGGCTGTACAGTGACATGGCTATGCGGTGCAAAGATAATGGCACAGCCATGTACCTGGTGCATGCATGGACCACTAGTGATGCACACCCACATATGCAGTGCCACAGGACAGTGCAGAGTGTACCGTGTGGTGTGCACATCAGTGGCATCAATGGATGGTGGCCATGCCCGCCGCCTACCCGCAACACAGTATGCACAAAATATCCAGGAAGAAAGGTACTCACCTGCATCTGCAACATCTTGGCGCTGATGTAGATGGGGCCCACCATCACGTGGCTGTTGCTGGGCAGCCTCTTGATCCACGCGTGCCCGTGCCTCTCGGCTCATCGCCTCTCCTCAGGGCCTAGGGTGCAAACATGGAGAGGAACATCAGTACAAAACAGTAGCAAACCCCCGTGTGTGTGATCCTGCACAGCCCAGCCATGCCAAAACCCCACCATGACCAAAACTGCCCACACTGGACAGCCCCTGGGGTGGACACATGCCCACCGCAAAACCCAGACAGACACTACCAGTGTATGGATGGAGCACCTACCTGGATGGGGCACTGTGCCTCACCTGGTGCATGCCCATAGAGCGGGCAAGCCTGTCTGGGTCCCTCCACCAGAGGTCCCCATAGCAGTGGTGACACTGCTTTGGACTTCTGGAGATACCGTGGCCTCCTCCACTGACACTGCCACCTCCTCCCATACTGCACTCCTAGTCCTATCTAAGGGCACATCCCCAAACAGGGCCCCAGCATGAGCTCTACAATAGCCACCAAATTGGCCAGCTCAAGAGGGCTCCACAGGGCTGCTCTACTGTGTGCCATGACTACAACAGCTAGGATCACAAAATGGCGCTCTGTGAGTGTACGTCCGCCATGTGCAGATGCTGCGTGGTACAGCGCTGCCATTCCTATCATGCTGTCACTGAGCAGCGCGATACGGGTGCACCCATGTGGGCGCATGGTGCCTGGGGCAAAGGTCGACTGGAGGGTTAAGGGTCCGTCGTGCATGGACTGCCACAGCATGATTGGGACTCCCTGCATGTAGCATGGTCAGGTGACTGTGTGTGATGCCCTGCAGTGGCCTACTGTGCTGTGGCACCATGGCTTCTACGGTGCTCCAGGGCACGCAGGCGCTATACATGTGAACAGCGCACTAGTGCCGCTGGTACAGTGGTGAAAATGCCCTACACTGCCTCCTGTGCTCAGCACATCATCAGCGCAGCAGGTGTCAGTGTCAGCACCCTTAGCATGTGCCGTGCAGTGCCTACTGTGCACGTCACAGAGCTGTGCCTTTGCCTAAGCATGCTCAACACAACTGCGCAAGGCACAACAGCACGATATTCAGCCAGCATATGAAATCAGCTCACCAGCAATTCCATGGCGCAGCCACTGCATTAACATCCACTTAAAGTTGCACCTCACCTCATTTGCATGCCTTGCACTATATAAATGTGACATGGGGCTTCAGAGGTCATTGTTTGGTATTGCAGTCTATTGTGGTGGGTTGCATGCTGTTTGGAAGTGTGTACTGTAGTGTGTGGGAGATGCATGGGACTGCACATTCAGAGGTAACTCCTGTCATTCCACAGGATCAATAATGACCCGAACATGAAGAGGAGGAGGAGGAGGAGGAACAGAAGCGTGAGAGACGGAGGAGCCTAACTTCACCCAGGAAGATAAGATGCCCTGTTTGAGGCCTACCTTGACAGGGAACCACTGCTCAGAGGACAGTGGGGAACACCACAGGCCCATGCTGTGGCATGGGATGAGGTAACACGTGCCATCAACCAGCAAGGCAGCCACCAGCGGTCCCGTGCAGGAGTGCAAGAAGAAGGTGGGCATGGACAAGAGGAGGATAAAAGATAAGGTGGCTCACATCAGGGCAGCACATGCTGCAACTGGTGGTGGACAGCTGGATGTGCCACACCTGACACCACAGGAGGCACGCAGTGGCTGGCAGCATCGGCATTATGCCCTAGAGGGCATTCCAAGTGGTGGCTTCCAGATGGGTGGCAGCCCTAACTGCATGGCAGGTCCTGTTCTGTCGCTGTGTGAGGGGTGGGGGAATGCCACAGGGTAGGGCAGAGACATTAATGCTACTGTGTTCCCTTACAGCTCCTGAGCATCTACATGGGTCAGCGGTGGTGGGTGTGTCCACTGAGAGCAATACCCTGGACACGGAGGAGTGACCAGGCACCTCCACAGGTGTCTGAGGGTCAGGAAAACAGTATACCCACCTGTCTGTCCAGACTGAAGTTAGTGGTGCTGATGTGGATGAGGCCCTGCCCATGTCCCAGTGTGACAACGTCCATGGATGCCAGCATGCTGTAACACAGACTGGTGCCAGATCCGGCACTGATGATGATGGAGCACACATCATGGACAGTGATACGTGTGGGCTGCAGGATGGTCCCACAGCAACAGGTAACAGCACGGGCATAGCCATGGGTGGTGCCACTGTGAGGCCTGCATGACATCACAGTCCCAGCCTCAGCCTGTATGCACAAGTGGGGCAGCAATGGTGTGTGTTCAGGCCAGTAGGGCTGTTGCAGCTACTATGGCGGTGCCAGTGAGCCCTGGCGGCGGTGGCTGGAGGGCAGTGTCAGCAGTGGCCAATGGTGACAAGGGGACAGTGTCGGAGGCAGTGTCAGTGCATCATGTGGACGTGCCCCAGAATGGCTCTGGTGTGCAGCACCCATCATCAAGGGTGATGCCCATCAGAGCCAGGAACACCATGAGGGACATCATGCCGATCCAGCGGATGACCTCTTTGATGAGCACAGCCGACTACTCCAGGCTTCCGTGGATCAGCAGTCATGGCTTGTTAGGGCGGTGGACGCACTCAGTGTGGTTCTGCACCAGGCAGAGGAGTGGCTCAGCAGAGACCATGCTCTGCTCCTGGCAGAATGCCCGGCAGCGGAGGATGTGACCGCTGCCATTGACAAGCAGACACGTGCATTCACAGTTGTCATGGCCACATTGGGCACACAGTTTGTTGCCCATGCACTGCAGAGACTACGCATTGTCATGTCCATCCCCATTCCCGACGTCGTGTGACACCCTCCATGTTGACACCAGGTTCAGCTGTGGGCATCCCGATCACGCCTGGTGGCATCGCTCGGGTGAGCTGCAGACCCCTGCTTGAACATGGTCGCATTCCACAGTGTCACCCCGGAGACTGTCAGTGCCACCCCATGAGGCCAATGGTCAGCCTGTCACAGCTGGCAGGTTCTCGCAGGGCTGTCCACACATCCGTGGTGGCTGTAGCACTTTGCCGCGTGACTGACCTGTCTCCCACCATGGCTATGTCTGACACTGCCCTGTGTGCAGTGTGTTTTGCAATGTGTGATGCATGGGTGGGGTACCCAGCCCTGCATACACACACAGTCCATGTGCATACCTCCGTTGCTGGCCGCTGTGGCATGTGCATGATGATGCCTGCATTGTGCTGTCTGCCAGTGTGCAATGGTGCCCAGCATCTGAGACACGCACAATGTCGGGCACTGGGCGTGGTCGTCTGTGACCTGTGAGTGGCTAGGGTAGCAGTCAGGGTCAGCATGCCTTCTACTCTTGTGCACGTCTTGTGGGATATGTGGGTGTGTGTGTGTGTGTGTGTGTGCATGACTGCTTGTGGGTGCAAGACCTTGCCCATCCCTGATGGCATGTGGTTCCACACTCACTAATTCCCTTGCTGGCATCGCCTTGGGTTCGTGCATGCATGCTTGGGTTGTGCCCTGCCATTGGTGGTTGTACATGGCCCAATGACCTACCTGTGTTGGTCATGCTCCTCTGTGATGGTGTCCCGTGCAGCTGCGACATCCGGATCTTGTGGGGTCCCTTCACCCAGGGTGGCGGTCCATCACTGTCTGGACCGGCGTCCTCATCGTCCCCATCGCTGTCCCCTTTGACCTCTACTGCTATCCCACAGTCATTGGCCATGTTGTGAGATGCAACAGGCCAGTAATAGCCCACAGGCCTTTGAGGGGCTGTACCGTAGGCACTGCCAGATGTGTCCAGGTAACGGAAATGTGCCTTCAGCATCCCGAACACCGCTCTATGATATTAAGTGTGGTGGCATGTGCCGCATTGTACTGTTGCTGTGATGGGGTCGCCGGGGCACCCGATATGGTGTAAGCAGCCAGGGATGGAGTGGGTACCACTGTCACCTGTGTGTGAGGTGCACATTCATGGTGGTCAGTGTCTCTCGCCATGGGCCATCAAGGCGGTACCATGGCACCTCTGACTATGCACCCCCCAGATGCCCATGTCATCCTGCATGATGCATACCACCTACTAGGTGGCCAGTGGGGATGTCCTCACTCAAACGTGTGTCACAGTGCAGACTAGTGCCAGATGAAGGCATCATGTGCTCCCCAGGGTGCATGGCACAGACTTTGGTTATGTACCTTCTGGCATCGCACACCACCTGGCAGTTGATGCTGGCATAACTCTTCCGGCTGATGTATGCTACACCATCCAGTCCAGGTGGCGTCGGATGGCCACATGGGTGCAGTCAATGGCCTCAAGCATGCCAGGCACACGTGCTACCCTGTGGAACTCTGTGTGTGTGCTGTGCACCTCCTGTGTGTGCTGGGGAATTGATGTACTCCACAGCATGTGACAGCAGAGCGCTGAGGAATTGTGTGAGTAGGCGTGAATCAGCCGACTGGGTTATGCCTGTTGTGTCCCCTGTTGGTCTCTGGAAGGTGCCCGTGGTGAGCAGACACATGACAGCTGTCACCTTTGTCTCCACTGACAGAGCATGGCTCCGTCTTGTGGGTGCCTGCATCTCATCACTGCACAGCTCAGGAGAGCTGCCTCAGGATCGCTCTGTTCAGGCAGTACCGCCCACAATCTCTGTGTCACTGTAGTGCTCAAAGCTGGTGCAGGCTCGGTACCGTCTGTTGAGGGGCATACTGCCGAAGGGACCTTCCGGCCACGTCCCTGCTGTCTGCCTTCTCACACCCCTCATTACCGCCTCCATCTGAAAGGTGGCACTGGCCAGTCCCTGGCTGGTGTTCCCCGGCAGCTGTTATCTCGCTTCCTCCACTGTCCTTTTGGATGCCCCCTGCACCAGGTACCCTCCAGCCTTTGGCTGTCCTGCCTACTGCCACTGCCTTCAGTCCACTGTGGCACTTCCTGTCTCTCCTGCACAGTGGCACAGGCTCCCCACTCCTGTCCTCTTCCTGTTTGTTCCCAGGTGTGCCCTGTCCTGCTCCTGCCCAGTCCCACTTACTGCTACCCTCTTTCCTGTTGCTGTCACCTTGCTCCCATCTCTGGCTTCCTGTAGTGCTCATGCACTTCTCTCTTATTCCTTTATTTGGGATAATTTCCGCTATCGCTAACTTCAAGCTTGCTCCCCTATTGCATGGCACATGCTGTTGATATCGCACTGTGCCATTTATTCATGGTTCCTCCCCACGGTTAACATGCATTCATTACCATTGGCGCTTCATTGCGACTTTATGCAGCGTAGGTTGCTCCAGCTGAATATCGAGAATGGCACATTGCATTGCAGCTGGCGCATCTCTATTGAGCATGGCAACCCTTTGAATATCTGTGCCTGATGGAATTATTTAACAGTAATGTCCTAGTAGCAAGATATAAGAATGATAAGGATCCATTGGTTAGTTGTTGCAATTATGTAAATTGCAATTGGAAAATTTGCTTTCATGTTATCTTTTGTAAATGGTATAATTCTCCAAGAAAAATGGATAATTCCCATAATTGGACCATTTCAATGTACTAACTATGAGGTTTTATTGACTATTTTATTTACTGCATAGGATGAATTAATTATCAGCAATGTAGCTGCATATTTGATTGCTAGTCAGAAAATTAAGTGTAAACATATTTTAAATGCTAATTATTAGAAATGACCAATTGATAGATGAGCTTACTAGAATAAGGTACTTGTTTATGTGTTTAGTAGTGTATGTATGAACAAATGTTAATAATGATTGTAATTTTAAATTTTGTTATGTAAAATGTAGAATTTTATATATTTTTGTAAAGGTCTATGACCAAACAATAAACAGAATTGATTGACTGATGGAGGATACCCAATGTTTAGGAAGGATAGGGGGTGGGAAGAGGGGTGGGTGGCATTGATAGTCAAAATGACTTAGTAGTTGGTGGAAACGAGGAGGCAGAAGGAGATGTGGATGCAATTTGGGTAACCCTACAAACGAGGGGGTAAGAGATTAAAATAGGGTGGTGTACAGACGTCCACAATGGAAGGAACTGAAGGATGATCTGGCTGAGAGCATTAGGGGTCACTGTGGCTCAGAAAAGGGCAGGGTGGTGATCATGGGTGACCTGAACATGCCGAGCAGACTGGGGCAATATGACATCCTCAGTGGCCAGGAGCAGAGGTTGACAGATGTCTTTCAGGATGCCTTCCTAGTACAGCATGTGGGGAGCCTACTAGGAAGGATCAGATCCTGGACAGTGTCCTAGCAGATAGTGACCAGATAAGGGGCCTGGAAGTAAGCAACCTGTTGGTAGGCAGTGACCATGCCATGCCATGGTCTGGTTTCTTATGTTCCGGGGAGAGAAATTTGCACTAACACAGAAGTAATAGATTTCAGGATGGTGGACTTTGAGGCATGGGAAGGATTCTTAAAGGGTGCTTGGATAACATAAGGCCAGACATGGATGCTGGTAGTTTGTGGGAGACCATTAAGAAGGGGATGCAGGAGGCTTTGAAGGCCTGTGCAAGGTAAGGGCGTAAGCAATGTAGGGCCAGTAAGCCATGTTGGTGGACCCGGGAGGTGTAGGAGGTGGTGAGGGAGAAAAGGCTGCCTATGCACGCTTAAAGTGCTCAAGGGGCTAGGGCGAGGGAGAGTATGATTTCCTGGCTAAGAGGGTCACCAGGGTGGTAAGGGGCCAAAGTGAAGAAGGAGCTTAACCTGGCCAGGGATATCTGCGGGGGAAAGGGGTTCTATAGTTACATAGAGGAGAAAGAAAAGTAAAGTGAGGGCACAGATCAGCAGGATTAGAACTGGGGATAGGTGCAGGAAGCTGGGGAACAAGTAGAGGTGCTAAATGAGTACTTTGCCTCTGTCTTTAATGGGGAGGTGGGATCTTTCCAACCCGATGGGAGGGTAGAGGAACCCACTGAACCAGGAGGTCAGTTGGAGACTGAAGGGCTGGATGAGACTAGGGCAGGGATGGGTCGATCTAGAAGGGAGAAGAGGATGCATGGAGAAGGGGAATGGCAGGGTGAAATCACAGTGGATAGGGTGAGAGAAGCCCTCCGGTCGCTAAAGACTGGAGAAGGTTCCGGGGCCAGATGGGCCATCATCCAAGGTGCTGAAGGAACTGGCAGATGCTGACAGCTCCACAGGCCTCACTTTTAACATCTGCCTGATGAC
Organism: Neoceratodus forsteri; assembly: GCA_016271365.2. Taxonomy (NCBI): domain Eukaryota; kingdom Metazoa; phylum Chordata; order Ceratodontiformes; family Ceratodontidae; genus Neoceratodus; species Neoceratodus forsteri. The sequence continues at coordinate 220,179,842 of JADMNL010000029.1, forward strand.
AGGGTGGGTGCCTCAAGATTGGAAGGTGGCTCATGTGTGCCTATCCACAAGGGAGTCTAGACAGGAGATGGGGTATTATAGGACTTTAGCTAACGTCTGTGGTAGGCAAGGTTATGGAGGGCATTATCAAGAGAGGCTGGGGAGCAGCTGGAAAGGTTGGGGCACCTTGATGACAGGCAATATGGTTTTTGTTCCAGGAGGTCATGCCAAACTAACCTGGTGGAGTTGTATGACTGTGTGACAGGTGCCCTGGACCTATAAGGCTGGTGGATGTCCTCTATCTGGATTTCAGTAAAGTTCAATTCAGTACTTCACAATGGCCTACTAACAAAGCTGGGGGCATGGGTGGGGCAGTTGCTCAGGTGGGTGGAAAACTGGCTTATGGGGCAAATACAGTGAGTGGTGGTTGGAGGATAGTCTCCTCCCCAGGAAGATTATCAGTGGGTCCCCCAGGGTTCGGTCCTGGTGCCACTCCTGTTCAATTCCTATGTCTCGGACATAGGGTGGGGTGTTAGGGTAGGTTAAGTCTCTTTGCAGATGACTCAAAACAAGGAGCACTGGCAATGGGCAGGGGGAGAGGCCCTGCAGGGATCTGGATACCTGGGGGGTGGGCAGGAAGTGGGATTGAAGTTCAATGCAGGGAATGTAGGGTGCTGGATCTGAGGTCAGAAACCCAGGACATGCATACACCCTGGGGTGACCACACTGCAAGTCACATCGGGTGAAAGGACTTGAGGATAGTGGTGGACAGCAAAATGAATAATACTGAGAATTGTGAAAGAGCTGCAGCAAAAGCAACAGGATACTGGGCTGCATAACCAGGGATTACCTCCAGGAGGAGAGAGGTGATCCCCACTCTGTATAATGCCCTGGTTAGGCCACATCTTGAGTACTGTGTGCAGTTCTGGAGACCCCATCTTAAATGGGACATAGCACTGCTGGAGAGGGTCCAGAGGAGGATGACCAGGATGATTCAGGGTGTGGAGGTGAGGACCTATGAGGAGAGACTGGATGAACTCAACCTGTACGCACTGGAGGAGAGGAGGGACAGAGGGACCATGATAGAGACTTTCAAGTATGTAAAGGGGATAAATAAGGGCAGAGCCAGGAAGTGTTCAGGCTTAAGAAGGGGACTACCAGGGGCACAGTGGAAGCTGGAGGGGAAGTACAGGGGAGTGCAGGAGACACTTCTCATAGAGGAGGTGGTGGAACCATGAAACGCACTGCCCAGGAGTCTGGTGGAAGAGACCACAGTGGAGGATTCAGGAAGGGTTGGGACAAGTACAGGGGGAAACTGAGGCCAGGGAGGGCCTCCTCTAGGGCTGGGGGTGGAGGAGTGAGCTCCCAGTAGGGAGCCAGCCTCGAACAGACACGATAGACCATGGGGCCTATTCTGCTGACTTTACTATGATACTATGATATTGCCCTGTACAAGTCCCTGGTGAGGCCACACTTGGAGTACTGCATGCAGTTCTGGCACCCCTACTTAAAAAGGACATCAAACTGCAAGAGGTGGTGCAGCACAGAGCAACAAAGATGATCCTGGGGTTGGGGATAGACTATGCAAAGAAAGATTGAGGGAGCTCAATATGTATACCCTGGAGGATAGAAGAGAAAGAGGGATATGATTGAGACCTTCAAGTACTTGAAGGGGATAAACAGGGTGGGCACCAGGTGTGGGCTCACTCTTAAGGCTGGAAGGAAACCAGAGGGCACTCTCTGAAGTTGGGGGCAGAGTCATGAAGGAAATGAGGAGACACTATTTCACTGAAAGGGTTGTAGCAGGTGGAATGCACTGCCAGAGAAATCGTGTCAGTGCAGACAGTGGGGAGCTTCAAGAGGGGTGGGACAGATTCAAGGGGAGTACAAATGGGGAGGGGCAGGAGAGGGAGGAAGGAAATTGGAGGAGGGCAGCTACAGTCTAATGGACTGATGTGCTGCACATTCAAGCAGACTAAAACAGACCATAGGGCCTGTATCTGCTAGCAATTTCGTATGCTTATGTGCTCGTAACCTGTAATAAATTGGATTGTCCATTATTTATTTTTTTCTATGTTATTTATTCTCCTGTGGCCACCCAGATGCTTCCCCATAGCCCTGCAGCCCTTACCTATGGGGATCCGGCGCTGTCCATTTCTACCAGGACCGCTGGCACCCAGTAACCCTGTGGCTTACTCCCACACAGCGGGTGGCAGGGAGCCCTAACTCCCACCCCAACAGATCCAGTTCAGGTGCCAGCACCCAACGAACTCATGGATGGCCATCAAGCCATGGTGGGTGCCACCATTTTCCTGTACTATTTTCCCCTAAGTCGCAGTGTCAAATGACACCAGCGGGCGGTGTACATAGCATGCATCTGCATGAGCCTCACCCAGGCATCTGCTCCCAACTCTTCCCCTTGTATGGCATGCGTCCCTGACCCCCAGCCTCCGCCAGAGGGCAGTCAGACAGCTGACCGTTGTGAACCCCCACCCAGAGAGGGAGAGCAGTCCATTGGATGCTGAATCCCTCTCCCTCCCTGCCAGCCCCCATCAACCTGTGTTTCTCCTCGAACCCGGGTCGATATCATGGGTGCGAGATATAGCATCCAGCACTTCAACCCTCAAGTGCCACCAGGTCGGCAGATTGCCCATTATTTGAAAAACAGAAGACAAATGATTTGAACAAATGGAACCCTTGTATTTGTGAAATATTGATCATTGTGTCCCACAAGGTCCATACATGGATGCCTACTGTTTTCATTATTTATTAATTATCTTTGGTGGGTGTACAAACACAGCAACACCATCCTTTATGCAGATGATGCTGTGTTGTACAAAACAAATATATATCTATATTCATGGCAAAAACTTAGTTTAATGCATCAGTAGGGTTGTTCCACAGTGACAAAAGCAAGGAATTCGGTGTTAGTGTTGCCACCCTTGCCCCACGCCCACACCCCACCAACAGGCATCGGGGTGTGCGTAGTCATCAGCCCTAACTTTCATCCCATTCCATGTGTAAATAAGCTGAGGTGGTGAGTAGGAGAATGGGGTGAGAGTTAGATCGATGACCCCAACGCACACCCCGATGCCTGTTGGGGGCAGGGTGAGTGGGGGCAAAGGGTGGCAACCCTAACACCAAATTTCTTCACTTTTTGTTTCTGTGGAACAACCTCAACTGATGCATTAAACTGAGTTTTTTGCCATGAATTCTTCTTTTGAAAATGTGCACTACAAATAGTGAATGGTATGTGGTGAAGGGAGCGGGACCTCAAAACTGTATGACCGACTGAAATTAGAATTGGTAAATGAAGACATGTACCATACCATAACATGTATAACAAATGTTATCTGAATCTGTGCAACAGTTGCGCAGCGTCACACAATGAAAACTGCACAGGAGTGCCAAAAGAACATTTTTGACACTTCACTCACACAAGAACCATATATCCGATGGAACCAAAATTGGTAAAAGAAGACATGTACCATAGCACACTGTGAATCCAGAATTGTGTGAACATCCATTTAACGGTCGCACAGTGCCATGAGCAAACAGCTTTACAGGCACAATTCAGTAATCGCAACTGCCAGTGACCCAAAAATTGTCAGCAGTCAAAGATCTATTATTAATCTTTCTACATTCTAAATGCCAGGCAAATCGGGACACGGTTCAAAAGTTATTGAAGTGGAATGAACCAAATTTTCATTTGTTGGAGTGGCATCATTCTTCACCTGTTTATGTTTTACACACCAAACCACTGCAGGGCACCTTCATACCACTAGGGCTACCTAACTATAAATTTCAAGCCAGTAGCACTATGCAGAACACTATCACACAAGCGTTAATTGTGTCATGCAGTATCTCTGCAGTGAATGATTTTTCCAACATGTAAACATCATAATTCACATGTTGAGGACATCCACTCAGCACCCTCCAAATTTCAGGCAAAGATCAGACCATTTCAGAGATATTCATTTTACATTTCTGCACCTTTGAAGTCTTCCACCACAAAATGATGGAAATTACAACTGAAAATGCGCTAAAATGGTGGACCTGGCGCGAAAAATCTTTATCCTGAGGGGGCCAAATTTAAATGGCAGTAATTCCGGAGCGGAACAACATTTTTCACAAACAAATAACTGCCATGTTCCTTGAACAAATGTCTTTCTACATGCCAGTTTCAGACCAATAAACCACACACTGGCAGCACTATGCATTGTGCAGGTAGTGAAAAAATAGAAAAATGTTATTTTTGCACTTCACTGTGCCAAAATCTCGTATGTACCAGTGAAATAGGAATTGGTAAATCAATAGAAGTACCATTCCACTTATGTATACCAAATCTTATCCAGCTCTCTTCAATGGTTGCAGAGCAGCATGAGCATAAACAGTGTAAGAGTGCCAAAAATACATTTTGGTGCTTCAGTGCAAAAACATTTGCAGATATCAAATGTAAATTAGTAAATGCACAGAAATACCATAGTAGAGCAAGTATTGCAAATGTCCCACAATCCATTCAACAGGTGTAAAGTTGTAATCACACGCAAATGTGGCGTTTAGTGCAAATGCTAACAGGATCGCCAGCGGTGACACAAACGGAAACAATCATGCAAGCGGTAACATAAATGCAAGCAGAAACATAAATGCAAATGGTAACGGAAAAGCAAGCGATGATAGAGGAAGTGCAAGCGCAAACAGTAACACAAGCAGAAACTCAAATGCTAACAGTGATGGTGACACAAGCATAAACAGTAAGACAAATGTTAGTGTTGTAAATGCAAGTGCAAAGCAAACACAAATAGTAACGTACCGTTAATGCAAATGCTAATGGTAATGCTAATAGTGATGGAAACAAAATGCAATACAAATGGTTAACTAAGCGCAAGTGCAAATGGAAATTGTAATCGTAATGTAAATAGAACGCTAACAATAATAGAAGCGTGATGCGAAATTGAAACACAAATGGAAATGGCAACAGAAACAGAAGTACAAGCATAAACAATAATGCTAAGGTAATGGTGAAGCAACAGGAAATGGTAATGGAAATGCAAACACAAATGCAAACTAATGGTAGAAGTGACTGAAATGCAAACGTAAATGGTAACAATAACTGAAACACAAATGCTAATGGTAACGCTAACAATGATGCAAATGGAAATGCAAATACAAACAGTTACATTAACACAAGCGTAACGGAAATGGTAATGGTAAAGTAAACAGAAACTAATGATAATGGTAACACTGACACAAATGTAAACACAAATGCAAATGGCAATGGAAACAGAAGTACAAAACACAAACGGTAACGCTTAGCGGTGATGCAAATGAAACGTAATGCAAACGGTAACGTAATGCAAGCGCAAATGCTAATGGTAACAGTAACAGAAATGACAAATGCAAATGGTAATGTAACACAAATGGTTACAGTTTACACAAATCGCAAATGGTAATGAAACAAGGGTAATGCAAATAGCAAGCACAAATGCAAACGGTAACACACATTGACGCAAATGTTAAAGGTAACGAAATAGTAACAGAAGCGCGAAGTGGAACTGTAAACGCAAACGTTAACAGTAACAGTAACAGAAAGCACATGCTTTTTGTCCCAAAAGTGCATTCAGAAGCACAGTGAATAGAAAGAATGTAGCCATAATAATGGCCCTTGTACCAGAAAATGAGCACTTGGAATACTAAATTCTTTATATCTGAGGAACCGTATGACGCAGAAAAAAATATAAAATCTCATATTATTTATGACTTTCCAGGCTAGTTTTGTACTTAGCCCTAGTGTGGGACTTCATTTTTTGCAGGAAAAGTCCGTGATCTCTAACTGTTTTCGAGATATGGGCCCTGAAAGACTCGGCGGACACCATAATGTTATCTTATGGGAAAAATCATCAACTTGGAGTGCTGTAACTTTGCAGCCCTCTAATATTTTGTCACAAAACCACTAAAAGGCACATCTATGGATCTTGGCTTTCCTACCTGTAAATTTCAGCCCAAAAGACCAAACTTTTCTTTTGCAGCAGGGTGGCAAAGATTCTGTATTGTTTTAGCCATAGTGTCTCAAAGTACTTTCAAAATCACGACACTTTTGCAAATAAAATCACTAAAGTATCGTGATATTCAGAAGTACTTTGTGACACTACTGTTTACAAAATTTAAAATACATATTTCTGGGGTGTTTTACCCCCAAAAAGACATGGCTAGCATCCTCGGGGCTCGACTAGGTGAACACAACAAGAACTGTGTCCTTAGAGGGTATCAAATTTAAATGGCAAGCATTTCTCTGTCCACCAACTGAAAACAAGATGGACGATTTGTGAAAGTACAAGGGTCATTTATGAAAGTCAAAAGTGCATTTGTGACACTTTCGAATATTTTAACTTTTCCATAGACTACAATGGGGATTTTTTTTTTAACTTTTGAACCGTTTAATATTTTTTCATGAAATCTTTGAAAGGCACATCAGGGACCATGGCTGCATGTTCCCTGAAGGTTTCAGACCAATGCACAAACCATGCAACCTATATGCACAAGCAAAGAAACGCACAAAAACCCTTAATTTATGCATTTTTGGCACTCTATAGCCCAGCAACCATATAACTGACCATTACAAAACTTGGCAGGTCCAGAGATCTATGGAACCAGACCAAGCATTCCAAATTTCAGGCACATCCATCATATGGTGGCAAAGTTATTAAGCTGCCAAATTTCAGAATTAAACTTAATGGGGTACTCAACCCTACTATAGTGGCAATTTCCATGCTACTATAACACGGTGTATATATACACTGTATATATAGTTATATATATATATATATATATACAGTATATATATATATATACAGTATATATATATATTTTTTTTTGTAACCAGAAGAGACACCCACTAAGCTGAAAGCTTGTTTCCAGGTGCATCCTGGGAGCACAAGGAAATTAAGTAACTTGCTCAGAGACATAAAGTATGTGGGGGGCTGTGGGATTCAAACTCAGGTCTCCAGATTTTCAGCTCACAGCCTTAAACTACTGTGCTATACTGCCTCACATTAAATAACATCATGAAATGTGAGTACAGGAAAATAATTACTTGGTTTACTGAAGTCAGGTCAGTAGTTAATAAAAATAAAACAAAAGCAACGGGTTTAGTACAGTAAAAAAAAACTAATTTGGTCACGTTTCAGGTGTCTTTCAATGATGGTGACAAACTCAAGGTGGTTATCAAATTTAGGTACCTGGCTGTGTTATTGGACTCACACCTGAATTATGCAAGCCATGTTAGGCATGTGCCCATATGGTACCAGGTTAAGATAGTGCAGATAAAATCACACATGAAATACAGTACTGTAAGAAGCGTTAAGGGCCTTACAGCAATGGGTTTTACAACATGTGGTAGAAACCGCTACCCCTGTCATTGTAGGCTGCCAGCAGGAAGGTAAAGGATGCCATTGGGGCAGTGCCTGGCCAAGCTGCTCCTGTGGTGGAGTGGCTAGAGTACCTTCCTCTGATGGTGTCGGGACCTGTGACTGCGGTTTGATTCTCCCCAGGTCCCACTCTGCTGTGGCTGTTTTGCCCCAATAACAAACATTTTCCAGACATGAGTTTTTTTTACCTCCAATCTCTATAACCCCGGAGTTGATTACAATTAGTCTGAGGGTGTGGGTCAAAGCCCCCTCGTTGGAGATGTGAGGTGGAGCCCCACAAAAACTAAGTTGTTGCTGTGGTGTATGTTCTGTATGCACTGGTTGGCATAGTGTGCTGATGTTATTTTGCCACATGTTGCTTTGCATGCAGCACTGTTGTGTGCACTGTTTTGCCCGCAACATTATGACCCCATGCCCTCCACGCAGCTAAATAAAAAACGGGGATTTTATGTGCAGTTAGGAATTTGCTTATGGATGACACTCTGAAGGGCTCTATCCCAGAGTTGTCTATCACCGTCAATAGACTATAGAAGTGTAGTTTGAGGAGTCCTCCCTCCACAAAAACAATATTATGCTATTATTGCTGCTCAGTTCTTAACCGCAGTATTATTGTGGCACTGTCAATTTGATTTGATTAAAATGTTTTTTATACAGGATACAAATTGTCAGGGTTTCATTCCCCATTTACAACACTGTCCTGTGGTATAATTAAGTTTACATAACACAATCCACAATGCATATAAACATACAATGAATTTAGGAAATTAACTAAAACATTGACAGGTTGTGCTCAGATACTTACTCAAATGTAGTTTAAAAATAGGCATACTACATACAAATTGTTTTAACTCATGTGAGAGTTTGTTCCCATTAATGGCTAAACTATTTTGCAGAGTGAGATCACCAAATCTATTACATTCTTGTCAGGGGTGTTTTGAGATGTCAGTCTCAGGCTTACTGACATAGGGCCATATATTGAAAACTTTGCCCCAGGGCTAAATTAACACCGTCTGCAGGCAAACTTAGCCCAGAGCACAAAGCAAGCTATATTCAAAAGGAATAGCCGGGACAAACAGCTTCTGAATATAGCATGAGAATGAGGCCGGGCAAACTGGGCTGGGAATGCAGGGCAAACTTAGCCTGGAACAAGACAGCTCTGAATATAGCAACCAGGAAGTGCAAGCCACAACAGCAACACAGTGCACAGAGACGTGAAGGTAGGTAGAGGTGAACTATGTGGCCAATGTGTGTGCCAGCAAATGCATGGATCCAATACAGCTGCAGGCAGCAGCGTATGTGAAAGTACAGTGTTCAAAACTGTATAATATTCCCCGAACTGTTTAGCAGTGCTAACAGCTTTGCACAGGTTTAGTGCAGAACTAAACCTTAGCCGTAGCAAACACATTTGCCCGGCGTTAAACTTTGCCTTATTCAAAAGTGACATGCAAATGAGCCTACTTAGGTAGTCTCTGGGCAAACATCCAGATTAGCATCTCATTATGCCCTAATTTGCATACAGTTTGCCCAGCATTACTGCAGGGTCCCACAGTTACATCTGTAGGTCAGTCTAGAAATACAGCGGCTGGCCAGGTCCGACTGCAGCTCCACCTGTAGGTCAGTCTGGCAGTGCATGATGATAGCTGTAGGCTACATGTAAACAGTACAGCATAGCATAGAATAATATACCCCAGGGACAACACAGCAAAGGCACAGATGGTGGTGGTGCTGCATGCAACTGTCACACTGTAGGTCATGCTACAGTGCACAGCAGACACTACAGTAGCAAGGGGCCAGTAGTGTGTGACACAGCATTGCCTATGGTGTGTAGGGCAGTGCTGATGACTGCATTATACACAGTGACAGGCCCAACATGCAGGTGTTTACTGACAGTGGACATTACTGTTATGCTGTTGTGTGACCCACAGATGCTGCACCTCTGGCATGGGATGCTCACAGTGACATATACATGTCGGCTTTGTGTGCTGTGACAGTTGTACAGCTGTGCGGTATGTGGCGGGGGGTATATATCATCAGAAAGGCACACTGGTGTTGGGGCATTCCCAATACAGGCCCATGTGCACTGCATGATGTGTCCAGCCTTGTGGCCACACCGGTCTGTGGCACAGCCTGGCCGCCCATACACTCTTCCCTCAACATCCTCCATGCCCATAGTGCTGCATGTGTGTGCTGGCATCTGTTGGTGTCCACAAAAGAGTGGTCTGCAGGTGTGTGCTGTATGGCCACACTGCCATGCTGTCCACTGGCAGCAGGGTCACCACTTACTGCCTGGCATGGCTGGGACTGGTGGCAAATGATGGCATCATTGTGATGCCATCAGTGAGCAGCATGTTTCCTCTATGTCTGGCTTTGTCAATGTGTCATATTTATTTGTTAGGGTGCGCAAATCCACACAAAAGCTGCGCAAACACCATGCAAAGCCAAAATGTCACTCAAAGCTGATTGCCCAGGGTTAAGACTACCTTTCCTGGGCGGTAATGCACCAAGCTAGTGTCGCGCTAAGTCATGCAAAACCACTTTGTGCAGTGCCAGTTGCTGAATATAGCACTGCGCCTGTATTCATGTCACACACTCAGTTTGCCCTTGCATACATTATAATTTTGCCAGCACTAATGCAGTTTGCACATGCTATGTGACCTTCTGAATATAGCAAACCTGTGCTAATCCCTGATAAACCTGCACAAACGGTTTGCGCTCACGCAAAGTTTCGAATATCTGGTCCTGAGTACCTAATGATTAAGTTTCTACTAAATGAGTTCAAGTGTGCCTTTTACTGGAGAATAGTAACTTGTGTCAAAATGTTAGCCACAGATATTCTTTTGCATTCAGATTATAGCCACCCTACTACTAAATACATCACAGTGATGAGTGCCATGGGCACTTTTAGTTACACATTTTCCCAATCTATACTCTATCAATTTAATTTATGTAACATTGTTTGTGTAGAATACATATACAACATGGAACCATATTCAAGAACAGGGATTAATAATTGTTCTGACCCAGTGCCAGAGGCAATCAATGTATGCTATGCTAGGACTCTACTGGTATCCACAGGTAAGAGGCAGTCAATGTATAATATGCTAGGACTCTACTGGTATCCACAGGTAAGAGGCAGACAATGTATACTATGCAAGTACTGTATAGGTATCCACAGGTAAGAGGCAATCAATGTATACTAAGTTAGGATTCTCCTCGTATCCACAGGTAAGAGGCAGTCAATGTATACTATGCAAGTAACATAGAAACATAGAGGTTGATTGCAGATAAGGACCACAAGGCCCATCCAGTCTGCCCATTTATTTTTCTACCTTATAAATGTGCCATCGGCCTTTGCTCTGTCAGTGGCCATCTATTCATACTCATCTGTATTGCTCCCTATGCCTATCCCATGCCTGTCTGAAGCCCTGCACTGTATTCATAGCCACCACTTCCTGAGGCCGTTCCACGCACCCACCACTCTTTCTGTGAAAAAGAATTTCCTCACATTCCTGCAAGTACTGTATAGGTATCCACAGGTAAGAGGCAGTCAATGTATAATATGCTGGGACTCTACTGGTATCCACAGGTAAGAGGCAGTTAATGTAGACTATGTAAGTACTCTATAGGTATCCACAGGTAGTGGCAATCAATGTATACTATGCTAGGATTCTCCTGGTATCCACAAGTAAGAAGCAGTCAATGTATAATATGCTAGGACTCTACTGGTATCCACAGGTAAGAGGCGGTCAATGTAAATTATGTTAGGACACTACTGGCATCCACAGGTAAGAGGCAGTCAATGTACACCATGCAGGTACTCTATAGATATCCACAAATAAGAGGTAATCAATGTATACTATGCTAGGACTCTCCTGGTGTCCACAGATAGAGACAGTCAATGTATAATATGCAAGGACTCTACTGGTATCCACAGGTAACAGGCAGTCAATGTATACTATATAAGTACTCTATAGGTATCCACAAATAAGATCCAATCAATGTATACTATGTTAGCACTCTACTGGTATCCACAGGTAGAGGCAGTCAATGTATAATATGCTAGCACTCTACTGGTATCCACAGGTAAGAGGCAGTCAGTATATAATATGCTCGGACTCTACTGGTATCCACAGGTAAGAGACAATCAATGTACACTATGCTAAGACTCTACAGGTATCCACAGGTAAGAGTCAGTCAATGTACACTATGCTAGCACTCTACTGGTATACACAGGTAAGAGGCAGTCAATGTATACTATGCAAGTACTCTACAGGTATCCACAAATAGAGGCAATCAATGTATACTATGCTAGTACTCCACTGGTATCGACAGATAAGAGGCAGCCAATGTATACCATGCTAGCACTCTAATGGTATCCACAGGTAAGAGGTAATCAATGTATACTATGCAGAGTACTCTACAGGTATCAACAGGTAAGAGGCAGTCAATGTATAATATGCTAGGACTCTACTGGTATCCACAGGTAAGATGCAATCAATGTATACTATGCTAGGGCTCTTCTGGTATCCACAGGTAAGAGACAGTGAATGTATACTATGCAAGTACTCTATAGGTATCCACAAATAAGAGGCAATCAGTGTATACTATGCTGGCACTCTAGTGGTATCCACAGGTAAGAGGCAATCAATGTATAATATGCAAGTACTCTTGGGTATCCACAGGTAAGAGGCAATCAATGTATATTATGCTAGGAATCTACAGGTATCCACAGGTAAGAGGCAGTCAATGTACACCATGCTAGCACTCTACTGGTATCCATAGATATGAGGCAATCAATGTATACTCTGCTAGGACTCTACTGGTATCCACAAGTAAGAGGCAGTCAGTGTAGACTATGCTAGGCCTCTACTGGTATCCACAGATAAGAGGCAGTCAATGTATACTAAGCAAGCACTCTGCTGGCATCCAGAGGTAAGAGGCAATCAATGAATAATATGCAGGTATCCTACAGGTATCCACAGGTAGAGGCAATCAATATATACTATGTTAGTACTCTATAGGTATCCACAGGTAAGAGGCAATCTATGTGCAGTATGCTGGGACTCTTCAGTTATCCACAAGTAAGTGGCACTCCTGCTATATTAACATAAATAATAGATAATGGCAACATCTTTAGGCAGTTGTAGATCAAAGAAGCACTCACTACGAATGAGAGCACTCCTTCCGACTACATGAGAGATGCCCTCATTTTGTGTCTGAGGTGCAGATGCCCTGGAAATGGATATGTTTGGGTAAAGTTTGTTAAGTTATTAATTATTTAGGAGAGAAAAACCAGGCAACCTGCAGCACACTCCAAATAGAACAAACTCAGGCTTCAGGAGTTGTAGATGCTCCTAAAATATTTATTCATCAAGATAATGGATTCTCTTTGTTATACCAGTTGTCTTCCTGAACAAATATTTCAGAGCCTCATGTCCTGAAGCCTGAGTTGTTCTTTCTAGAAGTGTGTTCTGGGAGTTTCCAGTTTTCCTCCTAACCTGCAGACTGCTGCTACTATGATGCACCTTTGTCTGCTGAGAGGACCTTGCTTTCCCTTTTATTAATTTTATTGATCAAACTTAAGGGACCATTTATTTATTAATATTGCCACTTAGACCACTCCTACAGTTGTAAGAGTGGTCTCCCTTACACTGTAGAATATCAGAGTTGACACAGAAACATGGATGATGGTGGCAGAAAAAGACTGATAGTCCATTCAGTCTGCCTAATTAGCCTATCATACCCCATGACCAGGTGTCTCTGTGGGGTCTTCACGTATACTGTTCCCCCTTTACTCTCTGTATTTCTGTTTCCCTCATCCCACTGAGTGGCAACTATACCCATGACTCTGTCCCAGCCGAGTTTGAAACTGTTTATGGTTTGACACCCACCACCTTATGGGCAAACCATTCCATGGCTTTACCGCTCTTTCTGTAAATAATAGTTCCTCACATTATTTTAAACTTCTTTTCATTAATCTCCACTCATGACTCAGTGTTCTAGCTTCTGTGTGCCTGGTAAACAGTTCCTCACAGTTCACCTTGTTAATTCCTTTAGGAATTTGAAGGTCTCTATCATAGCTCCCTCTTGCTCCTGGTTTCAAGTGAATACATGTTCAGCACCTTCAGCCAATCCTCATAGGATCTGCCCTTCTGTCCTTGGATCATTCCAGTCACCCATACCCTCTCTAGCCTCTCGTATTCTTTTTCAGGTGGAGTTGGTCACCTTCATTTCCTGGTTCTCATACCTTAGAAAGCAGGTAAGATTGGTCATAGCTGTGGTAACTTACAGAAGAGGGTATTTCATATAAACAGTTCTAAAATTCTGAGGTTCTTAGTTCAGTTGGCATAGTCCATTTCCCTCATAGAGGTGTTTCTTCGATACTTACGTAAAACATTTTCAGTTTGGATGCAAGTTACATGGATTGTGTACATTTATATTGACAGTTTCAGCATCTCTTAAGGTTATGATAGTCCCTGGTCATGGTACAATGATGGTATTAGTGGAATTTACACAGGCAGACCATAAGGCTGTTGACAAAGCCTCTATTTCATGGCTATCTTCATGGATCTCCCCAAGGCCTTCGATTTGGTTAATCATCAGCTCCTCCTTAGGACTTTGGGAGGTCTGGAATTGTTTGATGATGTTGTGGGTTGGTGGCAGAACTATATACAAGGCTGTTCACAAAAAAATACTAAATTTCAAAATGCTTTATCGTCTTCTGCCCCTGTCACTGTGTGAGTTCCCTGAGGTTAGTCTTGGAGCCCAATATGTTTAGATTCATTTTGAATTTGCTTCCTAAAGTTTGTAGACTGACTGGGAAAGAACCAAAGCTCCGCCAAATCTAATTCTCATCTCTGCAGGCCTCTCCATCAAACCAAAGAATTAGCTAATGCCCTTAACCTGGCCTTTACAAACCTCAGCTCTGTCCTCCCTCCAGAGTTCCTTGTTACTGACCCTAACAGCCAGCCCCAAAACCCATTACCACTACAAACATCACTCAACCCCATTCTACTTCAAAATGATCACTAAGGCAGACACTATTAAAGTTGTGAAGAAGACCCTTTGCAAAGCTAGAATGGGTAGTGATATGCTCAACATGAAGCTTCTCACCATCACCCTAGAAGAGCTTGCCCTACTCACTAACACAACTATTTAACATATCCCTTAAGTTGAACATATTCCTTGACAAGTGGAAAACTGCCCTCATCACCCCAGTCTTTAAAAGTGGAGACAGGACAAGCATAAGCAACTACTGCCCCATATCTATTTTACCACCCTCTAGAAAGCCCTAGAAGAGATTGTCAGATCAGCTCACGAATTACCTCAACAAATATAACCTACTCTGTCCTCAGGAGCATGGGTTCCTTAAATCCCACAGCACTATTACTGCACTCACCGACTTTACTTCACACCTATATGACTCTCTGGATGGTGGAAAATGGTTGAGTCAATCTTTATTGACCTAACCAAAGCATTTGACACCATCAATTATCACATCCTGCTCAACAGCCTCAGAGCCCTTGGCTTCTGTACCAATACATTGTCCTGGTTCTCAAGATACCTCTCGGCAGGTCTCAATGTGTTAGGATAAAAAGTGTATCCTCTGAACCCTGGAATATTACTTTGGGCATCCCACAAAGATCAGTTTTAGGGCCCTTACTACTCAGCCTCTTTATCAATTCTCTGCCAAGTACATTCCCTGCTAAGATGATGCTTTATCAGATGATGCAGTGATCTCCATACCAGAAACACACCTCCACGAAATAACAGCTACCCTTCAAAGTAGCTTTACCAAACTGGAGTCATGGTTTGCTCACAACAAACTCCTCTTGAACTACAGAAAAACAAAAGCAATGCACTTTACCCTACAAAGCTCAAAAAGTAGGGTAGCCCACTTACCATACTAAGCAACAAAAGCAATGTAATTGAACAGTTACTACCTTTAAATACCCGGAATTATTCCTAGACAACACCCTTTCTTTCAACACCCATATTGGCCATGTTGTGAAAACAGCCAACATCAGACTCAGACTCCTTTACCAACATAGAAATGCTGTAACCACTGAGGCCCTCAGCCTTGTCACCAAAAGCTCAATACTGTCCATCATTGACTATGGACTGACTGACTGTCTATAGTGCGGCCACTGAAACTGCTCTCAAAAGGGTTAAACTCCTGCTCAACAAAGCCTGCCGACTTGTTCTAGGAGCTAATTGGTATTCCCAACTGGCTGGCTCCATTACTCTAAGATCCCAGTACCAGGCATGTATCATAAGAAAAAGCCCTTCTGGGACTGGTCCTAGAATCAGCTTCAAAACTTTTCAACATAACCCCAAGACTAAAACATCCCAAAGCTCTGCTAGAGGCACTGAGTGTACCTTTTAAAGAACCTCCTTCACCCTCTCCTATCAAATCCTTCTCTGGATGAACAACCTACTCCCTCCCTTTTCGCCTTAAGAAACTCGGACAATTCAAAGAACTCCATTGCCTCCTGGTAGAATCCCAAGGTGCAAGTGCTATGCATAATGACAGGAAGGCCATCCCTGCCCTAGACTCCAACCCTTACCCCTCGCCTTCTTACCCTCTCACCCCATGAATCCTCACCCCTCCCTCCACCTCCCCAGGCTGCCCCCATGCATACAGCACTTATCAGCTTGTTCTCCCTCATCTCCATACCCCCTTCTCCTATCCTCCAATAACATTATCTCGATAAGCCTCCTCTGTACCCATGCCAATACTCTCCATACCTCCTCCCTTTTCTTTGACAAAGTTGATTTTGGCTGCCAACTACAAGCAGTCTGCACTTAGTAACTAGACCTAAAGACTAGAGATGTTTATGTAATAAAAGTATTTGCATTTGAGGTTATACTCCACATTTATCTTGCTTGTAAAATAGTCCTGTCACTTGGCTATTGAATGTTCTCGTCATATGATGTAAATTGTACTGTTTTGTCTGTTCTTCTGCTGACTTGGAGCCTTTGTAAAAGAGCCAGTTTGGCTCACTGGAAATAAATAAATAAACAAATAGAAATGCCAGAGTTTTCCTTTATGCAGGTGGTGATCTTCATGAATGGGTCCAATCTTCTTGATTTATGGGAGACAATCCAATATGATTTTGATTATTTTCAAAACTGGTTTCTGTTTAAATAAATTGGTGCTGAATGCCTCCAAAACCAAATCTATGGTTTTCCAATGCCAGAAGGAGGATGCCATTACCTACCACAATAGAATTAAAAGTGCTTCAGGAACTATCATAGAACAGGTGACAAATTTCAAATATTTAGGCCTCTCCCTAGAGAGCACGCTCTGCTGCAATGCAAAATCTCTATTATATTTAAAACAGTACATCAGAGACTGGGTGGTCTATATAGAATTAATTATTTTATTTTATAGACTTGTTGACCAGGAAAGAGACACTGAGCAAAGGCTTGTTCCCAGGTGCATCCTGGGAGTGCAGGGAAGGTAAATAATTTGCTCATGGTCCCACAGTGTGCAAGTGGTGGCTGTGGGATTCAAAGTCAGTTCTCCAGCGTTGTGGCTCAGTGCTCTAACCACTACACTGTGTTGTCTTCTTTCTATTTCCTTCATAAAATTACTTCTTTCTCAGAGTTTTTTTCTTCCTATTTTTGTTCACAGCATTTTATTATATTACTTAGCTTGGGAGGGTCTGCTTTCTGAGGTCAGGATCCTTCACAATCAAATTGCCAGGCTGGCTATCCCACTACCTATTTCTACCCACATCTGGATTTTGCACAGCACTCTTCATTGGCCTTCATTAGACCAAAGATACCAGGAGTAAACTGGAACTCTGGTCAGAAAAGTTACCTTGAGTAAATTACCAAAACTATTTCATTGTATTTTTCAAAGTCAAACTTCCTCTGCTTTTACACATTCAGCATTTCATTATTTTATGTTGATTGCACATGCACAAGAAACATGTTGCAGCAGCTGCTGCAGAAGCAGGTTAATGGAGGTGTGGCACTGTTGTAGCCAGTGCCCCGCTGCCTTTGAAGCTTGGCCGCTTTCCAATGGGGCGGCACGCTGCTGCTGACACTAGTTCAGGCAGCGTGCCACCACCTTGAAATGTTTAGCCACTGCAATCAGGGGCCACCTCATCATTGCAGTGTCAGCCATTCTGCTGCAATGAGGGTGACCCGTCATTGCAGGGCGGTCCCTTGCATTCCCCTGACCAGTCTGCTGATGGGGAACCCAATCCCCATCAGTTTCTGCTGTCTGCAGAGGGGTGCCCAATCCCCTCAGCATCATGCCCCCTCCCCTGTTTCTTTACCGATGGGGTGCCCAATTCCTGTCGGCATGCCCCTCCCCATTTCTTGTGTGCTGAGGGGTGCCCAATCCCCCTCAGCTCATGAGACCCCTGCAGTATGTGCCGACAGGGTGCCCAATCCCTGTCAGCTCAGTCCCCACCCCAAAACACGTGGGTGGCACACTGGGAGCCACCCAGCACACCAAAAGTACCTGCTAAAAAAAACCATCCTGTAATGTCTATTTTTTTAAACCTGTAAAGAGGAAAACGGTCCCTCACTTGTCTGTGCCCTTCCCCAACCCGCACCCACCCACTGCCTGCTCACCACCTACCCCCTCCTCACCCCATACTTACCTCCAGAGCCTGGCGCGATGATCTTGATGGACCGGCAACACGTCTGCACTCTTCAAAGCAGACTGCGAACTGAAGAAATTCTGGTAAGCTGTATAATGGCATAAATAGGGTTTTTAAATTTGCTGCATCTCAGCCATTTTTGGAATTTTGGCACCAAATTTTCAACATGGGGTTATTGGGACCGCTCCTCATGAATTCAGCCACTGTCATGGCGTTATTCAGTTCTGAAGGTGATTTCACAGTCACTGCGCGGAATCACCTTTCAGGACTGATTAATGAAATGACAGTGCCAGTGTTCATGAGGTGGGCTCCCAAAAAGCCTATGTAGCAAATTTGGTGAAAAAATCCAAAAATGACTGTTTATAAGCGCGTATTACGTGAGTTGCTACGCATGCTCGTAACTTTCGCAAATTTGTAATATTTTTCATGCCAGATTTTTCAACACTGGCATTTTTTCACACCTCCTTGTGAACAGTATAGCTGTCATTTTCCCATCCTGGCCAAAGTGTGTTTCGCACTTCCGCGCAGAATAGCACAGAGCACAGTCGCTGTGGGAAATCAGTGTTCAGGACAGATTAAGAAAATGACAGTGATACTGTTCATGGAGCAGAGGTCCAAAATGCCTATTTTGAAAATTTGGTGACAATAACCATCAAATGACTGTGCTACAAGTGCGTTGCTTCGCAGTTTTCACACACTTGTAACTTCGTAATTTGTAATATTGTATGCTAGATTTTCAACACTGGCATTTTTCACCTCCTTATGAACAGTACAGCTGTCATTTTTCACATCCTGACCGAAATGTATTTTTGCACCTCTTGTGCAGAATAGCATGGTCGCTGGGAAATCAGTGTTTGGGACAGATTAAGAAATGACAGTGATACTGTTCATGAGCAGAGGTCCTAAAATCCCTATGTTGAAAATTTGGTGATGAAAGTCCTTAAAATGACTGTGTTACAAGCGTGCGTTGAACTGCTTCCACGCACCCTTGTAACTTCACAAATTTGTAATATTTTCATGCCACATTTTCAGCACTAGCATTTTTTCACACCTCCTTATGAACAGTACAGCTGTCATTTTCACATCCTGGCCAAAATATGTTTTTGCACTTCTGGTGCAGAATAGCACGGTCGCTGTCGGAAATCAGTGTTTGGGACAGATTCAGATCGAGCAAGTGAGGGAGGGGTGATCGAGCTCAACTGAGCTCTGTCAGGACTGCTGCTGATTTCTTTGTGGGCAGAAAAAGGCCCCAATGCAGGCAGGAGCCCAGTACAAAGGGCAGCCTGCAGCGCTGGGACAAACAGAATGAGAGGAGGAGGAGAAGGGAGTGAGCGAGCTCAATGGAGCTCTGTTGGGACTGCTGCAGATTTCTTTGTGGGCAGAAAAAGGCACCAATGGAGGCAGGAGCCCAGTACAAAGGGTAGCCTGCAGTACCAGGAGAAACAGAATGTGCGTAGAGAGAGGGGGTGAGGACCTCAGCGGAGCTCTGTCAGAACAGCTGTGAACTTCTTTGTGAGCAGAAAAAGGTGCTAACACAGGCAGGAGCCCAGTACAAAAGGGCAGCCTGCAGTGTCAGAAGAAATAGAAAGAGCAAGTGAGAGAGGGGAGTGAGCGAGCTCAATGAGCTCTGACAGAACTTTAGAGTTGCCCACCCTTCTGCCCAGGGTCCTCTGTGGTCCTATATTACAGCAGACTCTCTGGAGTGGAGACAAAGCAATGATTGGATACTTTTAGGATTGCTGTAATAATACAGATTAAGTTGTTCTGTTTCTTTCTCTAACTGAGCTAAGTACCGAGCTATACTGTTATGATTGCTGTAATAATACATATTTATTTGTTCTGTTTATTTCTCTAACTGAGCTGAATAATAAGTTTGGTAGAAAAATCCAAAAATTACTGTTTTACTGACGTGCATTGTGCAGTTACTACGCATCGTAACTTCATGAATTTGCAATATTTTCCTCCAGATTTACAACATTGGCATTATTCACACCTCCTTATGAACAGTATAGCTGTCTTTTTCACATCCTGGCCGAAATGCATTTTGCACTTCAGGCACAGAATAGCGCTGTCGCTGTGGGAAATCAGTGTTCGGGACACATTAAGAAAACCACAGTGACACTGTTTATGAGAAGAGGTCCTAAAATCCCAATGGTGAAAATTTTGTGATGAAAGTCCATAAATGACTGTGTTAAGTAGCGTTTTTGCAGTTCCATGCACTCTTGTAACTTCGCAAATTAGTAATATTTTCATGCCAGCTTTTCAACACTGGCATTTTTCATACCTCTTATCAACAGTACAGCTGTCATTTTTCACATCCTGGCCAAAATGTGTTTTCACACTTGGTGCAGAATAGCGCAGCTGCTTTGGGAAATCGGTGTTTAGGACAGATTAGGATTGAGTGAGTGAGAGAGGGGAGGACCGAACTCAACTGAGCTCTGTCAAGACTGCTGCAGATTTCTTGATGGGCAGAAAAAGGCACCAATGCAGGCAGGAATCCAGTACAAAGGGGCAGCCTGCAGTACCCAGAGAAACAGGACGAGTGAGCCGAGGAGGGAAGTGAGTGAGCTCAACAGAGCTCTTTGGAACTTCTACGGATTTCTTTGTGGGCAGAAAGGCATCTATGCAGGCAGGGGCCCAGTACAAAAGGGCAGCCTGCAGTGGTGGGAGAAACAGAACAAGCGAGTGAGAGAGGGGGAGTGAGAGCTCAAGGAGCTCTATTGGGACTGCTGCAGATTTCTTTGTGGGCAGGAAAGCGCTACTGGAGGCAGGAGCCCAGTACAAAGGGCAGCCTGCAGTGTCAGGAGAAACAGAATGAGTGAAAGTGAGAGGGGAGTGAGCTGACCCAATGGAGCTCTGTCGGAATAGCTCTGAACTTCTTTGGGCAAGAAAGGTGCCAATGCAGGCAGGAGCCCAGTACAAAAGGGCAGCCTGCAGCTCTGGGAGAAATGGAATGAGTTAGTGAGAGAGGGTAGTGAGTGAGCTTAACGGAGCTCTGTTGGGAGTGCTGCAGATTTCTTTGTGGGTGAAAAGGTGCCAACTGCAGCAGAAGCCCAGTACAAAAGGGCAGCCTGCAGCATCAGGAGAAACAGAATGAGGGCGTGAGCGAGCTCAACGGAGCTCTGCCGGACTTTACAGTTGTCCACCCTCCCACCCAGTGTCCTGTGTGGTCCTATATTGCAGCAGGGTCTCTGCAGTGGAGACAAAGCAATGATTGGATACTTTAGGATTGCTGTAATAATACAGATTAAGTTGTTCTGTTTCTTTCTAACTGGAGTTAAGTACCAAGCTATACTGTTATGATTGCTGTAATAATATATTTATTTGTTCTGCTTATTTCTCTAACTGAGCTGAGTAATACTTGGAGTGCAATAGGATTTCTAACTGGGCTAAGTGAACCTATATGAGAGCCAAGAACAAAAGTATGGTAGCTGAGGGTGAAAAATGGACAAGAAGGCTTTAGGATTGCTACAGTAATACAGTATCTAATGGATGAGATTTGAGACTGAATTACCTCTGTCGGCAAGGGGACAGTAGGGGAACTACTGTGGGGAAGGAATTTGAGTAAATAGGGGCCTAACAGTTGTAGTAGGGTACAGAACCTGGGAGTAAGAGCCTGTAACATAAGATGGGGCCAAAATGGGGCAGGTGCTGCATGTCAATAGGGCGGCATCTTTGGAAGGTGGAGAGGTGTACAGGGTGGGTCTGCCATGATCCTGGACTGGGCTTGGAGGATAGGGGTGTATGGTCTGTAAAACTGGCTAGTTTGAGGAGGAACTGTGGAGGTTGGGAGGAGTGTAAGTTGCAGGGCAGATGAGTATGGTAGGCATCCTGAGGGGGATTAGGGATGGCAAAGTGGGACGGGAGGAAGAATAACTAGGGACTGAAACCGACCCGGTATCAGAGGCACTAGCAGAAAAGAGAGGAGAAGGGAGGGTGCTGAGGCAAGAGCAGGGGCCTCCTGATGGGGAGGAAGACACCATGAGGAGTACCGGGAGAGAGCAAATGGCTGCAGGTAAGGAGGGACCAGGGGTGGCATGGAGGGAACAAGTAGGAGGTGTGAACCATAGGGGAAGAGATGTAGGACAGGTATCAACTATGAATAGATTCAAACCTCTGCTATGGGACAGAGAGGGGAGCAGGAACATACTGAAGGGGGAGGACAAGCGGGCATGAAAGGGATGGCAACAGGTGGGAAGAGATGGGGACAAAAGGGTAGAAGGGGCTAGTAAGGAAGGAGGGTGGTGACTGAAGGAGAGAAGTCTACTGGAAGGGGGAGAATGGAAGGGCATCACTATTGGGGTGAAGGAATGAGGGCTCTAAACGACAACAGTGGGGATGAGAGAGGTTGGAAATCAGCAGGAGATGGGGAGGTCGACGATGGGAAGCAGCAGGAGGGTAGTCAGGCCAGGAAGGGTTCAAGGGGATGGGAGGTAAAGCAGAGAAAAGGGATGAGGCAGAAGTAGGGGTACAGATACAGAAGTCACAGAGGGTGCAGTTGGCGGGGTAAGGGACAGGGAAGAACAAATACTGGGGTGGTGGAAGGGCATTAGAAGGAAAGGGAGCAAGGGCAAGGGTACTTGTCCTGGGGATTCTATCTGAAATGGGTGAGATGGGGCATAAGGGGAAGGCACAGCCATATTTGGGTTAAGCTGTCCCCAGGTTGACTGCAGGAGGGGAGGGCAGGGCACTGCTCAAACGTGCAGCGAGGAGGAGGAGGAAGAAACCTCATTTACTGCTGCATGTGGGTACAAATGACTTCGGGGGACACTGTGGAAGTAGTGATGGGGAGGTTTGAGTACTTGGGCAGGTAGTGTGAGGGGTGGGAAGTCGGTGGCATTCTTGGAGGCACTACTGGTACCATCTGCAAGCATGGAGAGGGAAGGGTGGGCTTGAGGAGTTTGGAGTGGCTGAAGGATTGGTGCCACACGAAACACTATGGGTTAGTGACTAACTGGGGTAGGGTCTGGGGGAATAGTGACTTGCATGGGGACAGGGTACACTGGAGCAGGAAGGAGGGGAGTATAAGGCAGCATTGCTGCCATGCCACTGGCACTGAGGGTTGAGGCACTGGACGCCACACTCACACCATGCTGGCGACCCAGGTTCGGATGTAAGCCCGGCCACCAGGGGTTGGCAAGGGAGGGATAGGATTGAGCGTCCAGAGGACTGCTGTCCGATCCTGGGCAGGATCAGGGACCCACCACTCTGTAGTGGCCCTGGTGATGACCACTGGCACTACTACAGTGGTGTAGTGAAGGGTGGCAGAGTGTGGCAGATGTGTGGCAGCTGTGCCTAAGCGTCATTGCACGCCCGCACTCTGCAAAGGGAGAAAAGTGGAAATGGGCTACTGTCAGGCAGCTTGAGCTTCCAACCCCCCCACCCGCACTGGATGGCGCCTCATCAACTGGATCCTGCTCTGGTGGGTTGACCTGGGAAGCTCCTGCTACCCCACCATGGGGATAATCTGTGGAGGTGAGCAGGTCGACTTGATATCGGTGGCAGGTCCGGGGGGTCAGTTCAGGATGACCAAGTCGACCATAGCCCAGTGAGAAAATATGTAAAAAAAAAAGGCAGGATTAGAGGGTATATCTCTACTAAGGTGGATTTAAACAAATGGGGTGGCCAAAGACTGAGGTTGGTAGAAACGTCCGACAGGGGAGCCTGATGAGATCACCACTCTAGATATAGGAAAAGGCAAAGGCATAGTAACCCTGGAAGGGGTGGGCAGAGTGTTCTGAGTGTAATACAGAAGGCACCACCACCCAGTAAGAATAAGGAGGAGAAGGGGCAGACTACCAGGAGGGGAGGATACAGGCCAAGAAGGAGAAGTGTGAGGAGAAGGAGGGGTACAGGTGGAAGGGTGGTCTGACTAACTGGATAGAGAACTGGTTACAGAGGAGGGTGCAGAGGGTGGTGGTGGTGGGGTAGCTCTCAGCACCCAGAGCAGTGACAAGCGGGATGCCACAGGGCTCAGTGCTTGACCCAATGCTATTTGGGCTCTTTATCTCTGATATACAGGGTTAGTCTGTTCACATTACCCCAAACAAAGTAAATAGTTATAATACCAGAGCCCCCCCACACACACACACATATACACCTCCCAAAAAGCTGCTTAAAATCCTGCAATTCATTCAAATCAATTCCATTTTCTTACTTATGTGGGGTTCAATGCCAACAAATGTAAAATCATGTACTAGGCATAGGAACCCGATGCTGGGTATAGGATGGGTGGAGGTACTGATACTCACTAGACATGAAGGGTCCTTCAAGTTATTATATCAAAGGACCTCAAGATGACAGTACAGTGTGACAAGGCTATGGGTAGGGCAAATTGGATTCTGGGGTGCATAAGAATGGCATCCCCAGTAGGAGAAGGATGTTGTGCTGCCATTGTATCACTCCCTGAATACCCCAGCTGAGTACTGTGTCCAGTTTTAGAGTCCACACTTCAGAAAGGACATAAGGTGGAGGTTTTCCAGAGGAGGGCAACTAAAATGGTTCAGAATTTTGACAGGAATCCCTACAAGGAAAGGTTGAAGAATCTCAACATGTACACTCTGGAAGAGAGGAGGGCAGAGGTGACATGATCAAGACCTACAAAGTATCTCACAGGGGTAAAGAGGGTACAGTTGGGAGTTTCCTTCAAATCAGGATGAGCACCCAAACCAAATGAAGCTGGGGGGATTCAGGATAGATGTGAAGAAATATTTCTTTACTGAAAGGGTGGTAGAAGCCTTGAACAGATGCCAGGAGAAGTGGTGAAGCTAAAATGGTAGGGGCATGAAGCATGCATGGGATAAACATAGGGGTATATTAGAAAAAGGGGATAGAGGGGTCAACAGAGATCAATAGGGCTATGGAAGTGGAGTAGGTTCAAGTTCATTGCAGGAAAAATCCATTAGGCAAGCTCATTCACAAGGAGGTCCTGATGGACACAGGCAGAATAAGACATGCAGTAACATATACAGGCAGGAGTTACAAGTGGGTAGAGAACACTTGGGCAGACTGGGTGGGCTGAGCTGTCCTTTCTGCTGATGAATTCTATGTTTCTGTGGCATCATGTGTTAGTCAGGTGCAGTGTTTATTTAAAGTTGGGTCTACACACATCCATATGTAGTACAGTAAATTGCGAATTAGATGCAGCCCACTTACACTGCAATAAACAGAACCCACTGCTTCAAGAAGCCTTTACTCTTCATAAGGCTGCTTAAAGAGCTGGGGTTCTATTTACATGTCCACACCAGTATGGTGATCTTAAAATCAACGCCTGGCCTGAATGAGTACTTGATTCTTGCTTACTCCATTTCTACCCCACTTTGATACCTGCTTGTCCTGAGTTACTCTCTGGGCTGGCAGCACCTCACCTGTGTTGGAAGATGACCAATAAGCGGCACTGAAAGACGTCAGACTTCACAGACTGTGAAGGCAGCTGCTCACGGACAGACATAAGCAATTCTACTTGGGGTAGGAGGAAGTAAGCTCTTGATTAACTAGAATCTGCAGCTTATCCATCAGGTAGGGAAATGGGCAGACTAGGTGGGCCAAGTGGTCCTTATCTGATGTCAAATTCTATGTTTCTATGTTTCTCACCCACCATTTTGGCAAGAAGAAGGCTGCAGCAGTGGCCACTGATGACTGTTAGGTGTAGGGGATGGGGGACAAAGGAACAGACATAAGGAGATAAAATCATAATAAAAATTGTGAGAATCTTCACCAGCTTTCAAAATGTTTACCAGTAAAAGAACACTCTATGAAGTTTTTCAAATGGCAGCACAATCTGGTGAGCCTCTGTCTGCCATCTGACACCAGGCATCAACCAGCATAAAATTGCCTGAAGAAGGCAGTGTGGTCATGTGGTTACTAAATACTGGAGATTACAGATTTATAAGAACAAAAGAATATCACACAGAAGCTGGCACATGTGCCTAGCAGCTGTCTCCTGCTTCTCAGTAGTTATATTTATACCCTTAAGGTACTGGATGTTTTCCCTCATTCCTCCTCTCTTCCAGTGAATACATTGAGGTCCCTTAATTTCTCCTCATAAGTCTTGTGTTGCAAGCTCTGTGCCATCTCATTCACCCTCTCTGGACCTTCTCCAGCCTGTTAATATCCTTATGAAGGTGCGACCTACAGAACTACACACAGTACTCCATGTGAAGCCTGACCATTGTTTTTATATAATGGCATCACTACCTCCCTCCTTATGCTGGTGATACCCTGCCTATCACCCCAGCATGTCACTGGCCTCCCAGCTGACTTACCACTTTGAAATTTTCAGGTCATCTGAAATAACAACCCCCCAGGTCCCTTTCCTTCTTTGTGACTGTCAACAACTCCCTCCCCATCCTGTACCTTTCCTAGGGTTTCTGTGTCCCAGGTGCATAATTTGTACTTTTTGAATTCAACTTCAGTTGTCAGTCCTCAGACCATTTCTCAAGCTTCCCAGGTCCTCCTCATTTTCTCCACCCTCTGGGGTATCCACTGTGTTACAGATCTTGGTGTCATCTCGCACAGGCAGACCTTTCCCTTCAGCCCATCTGCAATGTCACTAATGAAGACATTGAACAGGACTGGCCCCAGGACCATCCTGTGGCACCCCACTGACCACCCCTCTCTCCAGACTGCACCCCATTTATCACCACTTACTGCCTCCTGTCTGTTACCCAGTTTCTAACCCACTTACCACCCTTTCCCCCATGCCCAGCCTACTCAGCTAGTTTATCAGCCTCCCATGGGACGGTGTCAAAGGCTTTGCTTACATCAAGGTAAGAGTTGTCCACTGCCCCACCTCTGATTTACTTCCTTTGTCACCCAATCAAAGAGATCAACCAGATTTGTCTGACATGACCTTTCCACTGTGAGTCCATGCTGCCTATGGTCCTGGGCTCTGATGGCTTTCTAGATGCCCCATTATCCTTTCTTTAACCAATGTCTCCATGATCTTCCCCACTACTGAAGTGGAGACTGACCAGCCTATAGTTACCCGCCTCCTCCCTACTGCTGGATTTGTATAGAGGGACCACATGTGCTCCTCCAGTCTCTGGTACCACCCCTGTGTTGAATGACTCACTGAACATGGCTGCCAGAGGTACTGCTATTTCCTTCACAGTTCTTTTAATATCCTTGTGTGTATGCCATCTGGTCCCATCGCTTGTCCACCATCAGTTTACTCACTTTCTGCAGGATTCTTCTGCCTGTGAATGGACTATTGTCCACCCTTCATACCTTTGCAACTGCTGTGGCCTTGCCCTCCCCTCTTCTGTGAATACTGAACAGAAAGACACACTCGATGTCTTGGGGAGGGCACATGACAGTTCTTAGGCATGGTACCTTCACTTCCAAATACCTAAACAGCACATATAAGCAATCAACATTCAGAATTGACAAATGCTTGTTCTGTATTCCCACTATGAGAGTAGGTCTAGGTCAGAGATTTCTAGTATGTCAGTTGCCTCATTTCTATCATTCTTTACCATCTAAAATACTCAGTACCATGACTGGCATTCCTCAAGTTTTAACTCAAGAAATATTTGATGGATAATAAGAAATGCAGTTATCTTTGAGTTATTTGTGTCATATTAATATTTTAGCTCATGAATTTACTTTTACTTATGTGTTTTGTACTGTATATTTATTGTTGTTTTACTCATGGATTTACTAGATTTTAATAAACAAATCAAATCAATCAAATTCTTCTCTGATGCCTTCATGTTCCAGAATTGGCCAGTTTACATATGAAGGAGCCAGTGAATAAGGCCATTAGGTCTAGCTGGTCTGCTCGTATTGCAGGGTCCACTGCTGTTACTGATCCTCCCTCCTCAATCCTCCCATCCTTTTCATCCACCTCCCATGACATTTACTATACCTCTTGTGTCTATTCCACCCTTTCTTGAAGCTGAACACAATTGCCAATGAACCCATCTCATCTGGCAGTGCATTCCAACTGTCCTTCACCCTCTGTAAAGAACTGCTTTCTAAATTCCTTCTAAACCTTCTTCATCCACTTTTAAACAGTGCCTCATGCTATGGTTGCCACTTAGCCCAAGGAACCCTTCTTATCTACCCAATTAATCCCTTTCAAAAATCTCAATCATGTCCCCCTCCCTCCTCGGCTTCATGAAGTACATGTTCAGGTGTTTCAGCTTATCTTAGGTTTTCCTTGCTGACCTGCAATCATCTTAGTTGCCATCCTCTGTGCCTCTCCAGCAGGTTAATAGTTTTTCTTAAGGTTTTAAGATTTAGCTTCACAGTAGGGGTAATCAGACATCTTAAAAGGATGGAAGCCACAGAGTAGTGTGCATCAGGTGGCACTCTGCTGTAGGAAAATTTGGGTCTCAGCTATATGTGTCAGGAGCATGAGTTGGTATTGGATGGGGTCAAAAGAAAGCCAGACCCTTGAAGAATATAGGAAATAATGAAAATAAAATACCAGTAAGGTAGCAGAAAATGTGTAATTTTAGAAGAAAGGTTAAAGTAAACCACTTCACATCTGAATGGCCTCTCTACAGTACTTTAGAGAACTGGTGTGACTCAAGAAGGTGAGAGAGTCATTGGCCTGGTGGTGTTGAGAATTGAGGTGCTGGATGCCACACCTTGTTGACACTGGCACCCGTGTTCAGGAGTGAGCTCGGTCATCGGGGTTGGTAGGGTAGAGGATTGAGCATCTGGAGGACTGCCTTCTCTCCTGGGAGGTGAGGGATGACCTCAGCTTGAGCAGCCCCGTGGATGATGAGAGTGCCACAGTCCAGGATCACGCTGATGCAAGAATGGAGATCGGGAGACTTTCGTGGCCTTGATGTGGAGCACACCAAGCTGCACTGGACACCATTGCACATCCTGGATCCTAGGAGGAGATCATCAGAACAGGGTAAAAACACCCACTGGCTGGGGGTAGACATCACCTGCCCCAACTCCAGAGCTGGATCCTGACCACTGTGACCTGGTCTTGGTGCCACCTCTGCCCATGGAAGCACTGGAAGAAAGCACGGCAAGCAGAAGGCGGACCCACTCTGGGGTGTATTCCGGTGGATGGCTCCACTCAATGTGACACAGGTGTGCCAAGGACCGAGGTACAGATGGGAGGATCTGAGGCAGGAGGTGATAAGGTAGGACAACTGAAGGGACCTCAGCCAGCGTAGTAGACGGGAGGTAAATAAAGTTGAAAACAAAATAGAAGGTGAGAGAGTAACTACAATAGATAGAGAGAAACCTGAAGGTTATTTTAATTGATTTATATCTTATGTTGTTTAACAGACAGTGTTCTTAGTCAGATGGAAAATACCCTCTTTATTCACTATTGCACTTTAAAATAATGCCACCTGAAAAACAGTGAAGTTATTGGGTTTACTGTTCCTAAAACAAAACTAAAATGGAGAACGTTCTTTTCTACAGGGAAGCTAAAAGTTGGAATGAGCTTCCTGGGTCATTTCATGGTGACATTAGTCATCAAACTTTTAAAATTAAACTAAGAAACATCTAGTCAACTGTGATGTAATTGTTTTTAATTTGATTGTGTCAATTGTATATATGCATTTTGTGTTTTATTATATAACATCTATGTGTATATTTATGGTTGGGTCACGCATGAAAAAAGACCTTTGGCTCATTGCTTTTACCTGGTAAACAAAAGCTAAAATAAATAAATAATTTGCTGATGCACTATCAAGCTCCATGATAACATCTCAGAGCGAGTTGTGTAAGCAGAAACATTTGTCAAGGTGCATGATATGGGATACCATACTGCCTTAGGTGTGCTGTGAGGCACAAGGCTATAAGCCGAGTTGCTTCAACCACCTCAGAAGGGATTTTAGCCTATGATATCACAGACCTGGGAGTGTATTATTATGATTATGAAATGTATCCATTTGTAATTTTTGACTAATGGTATGACCCACTTTAGACCAGGATTATGTAGTGAGATATCATCCCAGCTGCAAGTCATAGAATCATGGAAGCCTAATGGCAAAGGACCACACCGCCCATCTAGTCTGCTCTATTTCACCCCCACACCCGCTCCATTGCCAGCCTATGCCTCCCCGCTACTCAACTCCTTATGTCTGTTCCATGCCGTCTTGAATCCTCCACCAATGTAGTCCCCACCTTCTTCTGGTAGTCTGTTCCAGGGCTCCACAACTCTCTCTGTGAAGCACTCACATTA
This sequence comes from Neoceratodus forsteri, assembly GCA_016271365.2. Classification (NCBI taxonomy): domain Eukaryota; kingdom Metazoa; phylum Chordata; order Ceratodontiformes; family Ceratodontidae; genus Neoceratodus; species Neoceratodus forsteri. Next base: position 220,210,027 of record JADMNL010000029.1, read on the forward strand.
CCTCTGTATCTATTTCCTGCAGTCTAAGGCTATGCCTCTAGTTATGGCACCCTCTTTATTCTTAAGTAAACACCCTTCCTTTTACTTTGTTGTGCCCTTGACATATTTAAAAGTTTCAGTCTTGTTTCCCTCTTCTTCTAGCTCCAGCATGTACAGATCCAGCTCCTGCAAGGGGTCTGTGCTCAGATGTCTTCCCTTGCATAACCTGCACCATCTTGGTTGCCTTTTCTGTACCCTTTCCATCACATCTATGTCCTTCACAGAGGTGTGGTCTCCAGAACTGGACCCCTTAATCCAGGTGTGCCCTCACCATGGCTTTGCAGAAGGGCATTGTTACCTCCTCCTTCTACTAGTAATGCCCCTGCCAATGCATGCCAACATTCCATTGGCCTTTCCCACTGCCCTGCTATATTGTTTTCCTACCTTAAGGTTGGATGAAACTATGATCCCAGATCCCTCTACTGTTCTGTTACTTTGATTGCCTTCCTTCCTCTGCTCTGTTGTTTTACTCCCCACGTGCATCATAGCATACTTTTTGGCATTAAATTTCAGCCGCCATGTCTCTGACTGCTCCTTGAGTGTCTTTCAGGTCCTGCTCATGTCCTCCACCCCACCCGGGATGTCCATCTTATTGCAGATCTTTGTATCATCAGCATATAGCCACCCCCTCCCCTCAGCCCCTCCGCTATATCACTGATGTAAATGTTAAAAGTAGAGGTCCCAAGACTGATCCATGGGTACCCCCACTCTTCACCCCATCCTGGAATACACCCTGTTTAGCATCACCCTCTGAGTTCTTCCCACTAACCTGACTCCACCCACCTTGTTACTTTCCCGCCCACCCCTAGACTTTCCTGTTTGCTCCCCAGCTTTCTGTGGGGATGGTGTTAAAGGCCTTACTGAAGTCCAGATAGGCCATGTCCACCTCCCCTCCCTGGTCGATCACCCGAGTCACCAACTGAGGAACTTGATCAGGTTCATCTGGCATGACCTTCCTTGGTGATACCATGTTGCCTGCCATCCTGCAAGCCTCCTCTCCAGGTAGTCCACACCACCCTCTCCTCGATTAGTGATTCCATTACTTTCCCCACCACTGAGGTGAGGCTGACAGTTGATAGTTCTCTGTCACCTCCCTGCTTCCTCTCTTGTGTAAAGGCACCCCATGTCTTCCCTCTTCCAGCCCTCCAGCACCCTCCTATTATCCAGTGACAAGTTGAATAGCCCTGTCAATGGGTGGCCACCCTCCTGCCTCATTTCTCTGATCACCCTGGAGTGTGACCTGTCTGGCCTCATTGCTCTTGTCCACCCTCAATCTTTCTAGCTCCTCCTAACCCTATCCACATAGAACATGCTCTGATCCACCAATTTCCCTCCTTCCCCTCCTCCTTAGCTCAGGTCCCTCCTATCTCCTCTTCCTCTTCCGTAAATACTGAGTAAAGTACTTATTTAATATCTCTGCTTTTTCACAGTCCCCTCCAAGTTTATCTCCTCCCCCGCCTCAGCCTTGCAACCCCTGCCTTGCCTCCTCCTCCTCACAAATCTGAAAACAAGTTTTGTCCCCCTTTTGGCCTTTTTTAGCTATTTTATCCTCAGTATCTGTTTTGCCCTACTGATTTTTCTGCTTTGCCAGTCTCTTCTTCTCCTATAAGCTTCCTATTTTCCTCATTGATTGTCCTCCTCAATTTTCTGAAAGCCTCCTCCTTTCCCTGACTGCCCTTGCTATCTCCCTTAGTAAACCAAAGTAGTCTCCTCCTCGGTTTGAATCCACAGGTGCCTAGGTGAATACTGTGTGATTCTGAGCAAGTCACTTAACTTCCTTGTGCTCCCAGGTTGCATCTGGAAATAAGCTTTAGCACAATGTGCTACCCTGGTTAAACAATGTTCCTTCCCCTTCCTTCACTCCTGTTTGCTCTTCTTAACCTTTTTTATGCACATTTCCATGACTTTCAGTATCCCTCCTTTAACAGATTCTCACAACTCCTCTACTGTGCCTATATTCTTTGTTCCTCCATTTCTTCCCTTGCTAGCCTTTTCATCCTGTCAAGTCTGCACATTTGAAGTCCATGACTGTAGTATTGGTTTGATTTGTCTCCTCCCTGCCCTCACCCTGAACCTACAGTCCTGTGATCGCTGGTGCCCATGACTTCTCCCACCTGCACCTCCTCCAGAATCTCCCATTTGTCTCCCTCCCTCCCTGCCTCACCCTGAACCTTACAGTCCTGTGATTGCTGGTGCCCATGACTGTAGTATTGGTTTGATTTGTCTCCTCCCTGTCCTCACCCTGAACCTTACAGTCCTGTGATCGCTGGTGCCCACGCTTCTCCCACCTGCACCTCCTCCACAATCTCCCATTTGTCTCCTCCTCCCTGCCCTCACCCTGAACCTTACAGTCCTGTGATCGCTGGTGCCCATGACTTCTCCCACCTGCACCTCCTCCACAATCTCCCCATTTGTCTCCCTCCTGCCCTCACCCTGAACCTTACAGTCCTGTGATCGCTGGTGCCCATGACTTCTCACACCTGCACCTCCTCCACAATCTCCCCATTTGTCAGGACCATGTCTAGCAGGTTGTTGCCCCCTGTTGGGTCCCTGACTAGCTGTTGTAGGAATTCCCCTGCAGCAGCCTAGGATCTCTGTGCTCCTAGTCAACACTGCAACTGGGATTCCCCAGTCTATATTTGGGAGGTTTAGGTCCCCTACCAGTAGTAATTCTCCTTTAGGGCCATCTGTGTGACTGCCTGAATAAGCTATTTGTCCCTGTCTTCCTCCCCTGTATAAGTGGTCTGTATACCACCCTGGCTGCAAGGATTCTCCAGTTCCCTTCCTAGTGTTACCCACAGTAGCTCCTTCTCCCATCGTCCTATTGTTCCTTGATTATTCTCATGTCATCCCTAATGTATAAAGCAACTCCCACCCCCTGCCCTCCCTGTCCCTTTTAAACAGTCTGTAGCCCAAATTAGTCATCTCCCAGGTAGATGCTCTGTCCACCAAGTCTCGCTTATTGCTACTATATCCAGTCTGCTGTCCCCGTGATGGCCTCCAAGTCCACCATTTTCTCCTTAATGCCTGACATTGTGCCAAGCCTTCCACCTCTATTTCAAGTGATACCCTCTTTCACAACATTCTATCTCTATCCTAGGAGGAGGCTGGTAGCCCCTCATTTTTTCTGTCCTATGGTGAGGATCCCCACCTGACCAATTTGGTCTCACAGCAATCTGATTTGAAGAGTTTGACCATTCATTTCAAAATTAAGCAGGTATGATGGGGTGTGTTACAGTAGGATAATGGCCCACCTCAGGAGGTTGAAGAATGAGGAAGGCAAAGCTAGTGCTTACTCCACCCCAGAAGGGTTGAAAGAACTCCACAATAATGCACCCCTGGAGTGCATTATTGCAATTATGAAATGGTTCCATTTTACTAAATTCAATGTAGTTTTTAAACATATTTTTGTTGAGCTACTTCAGCTGGGCCATGGTGCTAGGGATAATGCCCCAGCTGAAAATACCTCTGGTCAATCAGGAGCTAGTATTCTTCTGCCCATTTCATAATTAAGGTATTGACTGCTGAGAAATGGGGCAGTCATGATTGGTATTTGGCTTGCTTATGTAATCATTTACTATGGTTCTCTCAGTATCTCATTGTGGGTTAGACCCAGTTATCAGTATCAACCATACCCATACCCATACCTATACCCATAACCATACACTTGGACCATTTTGTGTTCTCAGTATTATACTCCAGGGCATAGAACATCGGTGAGTTTGTCACATCTCAGAGTGGATTAAGACACCTAGGTTTGGTGTGCCTCAATATGCACCCAAACATCTAACTGGTGACCCTCGATATATAGTACCACTTCCTGTTATGTAGTATTGCTTTATGATACATATGAAATATTTTCTTTCCAGATCAGCCATGGTTCTTCAGTTTCCTGTTGAGTGATAAGTCAAAATTCCTTCATTTATGCGAACTGTTCCAAATGACATCTTCCAAGCTCTTGGTCTGGCTCAGCTGTTAATTTATTTTGTTGGACATGGGTGGAATTCTGCCCTGACAATGATTATGGTATGTTGGGCAGCCAGACTCTCAAACAAGAAATTGTCAAGGCTGGAGGCTGCATCGAATTTTTAGAAATGGTCACCAAGTATAAAGAGAAGATCCCTCCACCATTGATGTGATTCAGCAGTCATCAGCAAATGTCATTGTGGTCTACTCCACTGTGGAGAATCTGCTTCCATTGCTGGAGGCCATTGCTATGCAAAATGTAACAGGCAGAGTTTGGATCAGCTCTACAGGTTGGCAGGTATCCCTGGAAGTTCTCAACATGGAGGTTGTGAAAACCTTAAATGGTAGCATAGGGTTCTTCATCCACAAAGGCAAGATCCCTGGGCTCAAGGACTTCTTGTACAGTATCCACCCTTCAACCTCTCCTTATGACATCTTTATAAGAACATTCTGGAGAGGCCTTTCACTGCCAGTGGTCGAAACCTGATGGAAATGACACACTAACAAACTGGGCAATAAGCAATAATGTCTCCTTGCACAGGTCATGAGGATTTAAGAAATCTTGACATTTCTAAATATGACGTGTATAATTACACATACATGTTTAGCATTTACAATGCAGCATATGCGTGGCACATTCCATTCATAGTCTGCTTTCATGTAGAGATGGAGAAGGTCCATTTTATAATGGACGGTGTGGGAGCATTCATGATTTCCAGCCTTGGAAGGTAAGAAACCAAGTAGTCTATTTTCATTTGTAAAACTGGCATGTATAGATACTACTGTTGAGTCCACTTTACAGTTGTAAGAGAAGTCTGTGTGCATTCTTAGGGTAAGAGAACTGCAAGGCAGCAATGAATGATTCTGATACCCTAACAATGTGAGTGAGACTACCTTGCAACAGTAAAAGTGGTCTTGGTGGTAGTATTGGTACTATTGATCGAGATCGATCAATAATATAATCTTTCACTAATTTATAAAAAAGTACCCTAACATTCCCATTTCCAGGGCAGCTGGGAAGAAATACTCTTCACAGAATAAGAGTGTTTCATGCACAGAGCAAAGGAGCGTTCTGATTGGTCAAAATTTGGAAGTGCTCCCTTGCTCTATAATGGACTATAGAGGAAATGAATTCCATCAAATGTGCTACCTGCCACCATTAAGTTTGAGCTGTGTTGAACATGGAATTCTGTTGGCAGAATTGTGCAGAATGGCAATTGCTTCAGAAGTTCTTTTCAGAATTTATTTTTATAATTTATTGTTTCTTTTTGATCTGGCCCCCTCACCTTGTCAGGTCCTGCCACTCCAGCAGCGTCTCTGGCACTTATCCTCAGGTTTCAGTTCCATGGGTTTACCCACTGTGGAGTGGGCTGCTTTGCTGGTTCCAACCCTCCACTGTGTCTTGGTCATAGGTACAGGAGTTCCTCAGTTCCTGAAGGCAGCCAGTTGCTGGAGTCTGGGTTTGAGTATACTGGGATCATGTACTGGGCATGCACTGTTGCTTTTACTGTCATATCTCCTGGGATGCTGCTGCTTGAGGAGATCTAATCAGAGGCACACAAGCATTCCTCACATGAATCTTGTCCAACATTCCCTTTCCCACTCCTACTGTCTGCTGAACTATGAGCTGTGGTCACCCAGGGGCAGTATAGCAGTGACAGCGGTGACCCACCTCCATCCCTTCCCAAAGAAAGTCCACATCCTCTGGGATGTCTGATTTTCCTCCCTCTTGCCAGTTCCTGATGGTCTGAGTTTGTTCCCAAACTCAGTTGTTGGCTTAACAAGTGTTGGCACTGCTGCAGTGCAGGCAGGTCAGCTCTGGAATTTATTGTTTACTTCTGAAAGGCATTCTATATGTAATCCTATTCTGTGGTTTGCATAAATTCAGTTGGCAGTTTACGTAACTGCAGAATACTATTATGAGGTTTATGTAAATTGTAGTTTAGTAAGCCCCAGTTTAAAGAAATAGATTAGTTGCCGTATTGGTCCTTGTAAGAAAACATCCAGAAGCAAATGATTTGAATACCTTTTAATGGACCAACACAGGTGTTACAAAACATAGATGTTACAAAACACAGGTGTTACAAAACATAGATGTTACAAAACACAGGTGTTACAAAACATAGATGTTACAAAACACAGGTGTTACAAAACATAGATGTTACAAAAGAAAACAGTGTCTAAGCTTTGACTAACAGGTCCTTCCTCAGAGACTTATGCCCCAGTTTAAAGAAAAATTCTGCTTTTGATGGAATTCTGTAGAATTAATTTGAATTTCCAAAATTCCACAGACTTTCTTCAGAAGAATTTAATAAATCTGCACTGCTCTAATCAAGCTAGATTTTAACTTTATTCTATGATTTTGCCCATGTGCATCCTTACTAAAGTTTTTTTTCTGCAGACACCATAACATCATTGCTGTTCATCCTCTTCCTTTCAATGTTAATAGCTAATTCAAACTTCCACACTATCCCATAATCCCATCTGAGCTCTTAACAAGCATTTTGCTAATTGTAATACCTTTTTTTTTTATTTATTCTAGGATTACAAGTACCTTTGAGCCTTGGCTCTTTATAAAGGTTCCATGTCAGAAATAACAAACAACAAGGAAGTAACTGTTAAATAACAGCAAACAATTCAGGTGGGATATTCAAAGGAGTTGCGCCCAGCATGATATTCAAAAGGGGATGTTGCACCATGCAGATCCTGATGCACTGGGTGCACCATAATGTATGCAGCGCAAGGGTGTGTCATGCATATTCTGCACATCCCGATATTCAGCCTGGGATATGCGGCACATATACTGGTACAACCCTACTTGCACCACACACTTGGTGCTCAAAGTTGAGCAAAGGAAATAGAGCAGGGTTGGCCATCCACAGCTGAGCTGCTGTATTGCAGGGTGCAACACGGCAGTCGCCAGCTGTGGGTGGCCACCTGAGCTCCGGGGCCAGAGTCCTGTGAGCTTCGCACCCCTCCCACACCCGATCGCTGGCATGAGTATATTTAAAAACATGTCATATCCCTGGTGGTCCAGTGATCACCTGCAGCCCGATCACAGGCATAAGTAAATTTAAACACCGTCCAATATCCCTGGAGGTCCAGTGGACTGCTTGCAGCCTGATCGCGGGCATTAGTATACTTAAAACAGTTTAAATTATCCCTGGTGGTTTAGTGGACCACTTCCAGCCCGATCGCGGGCATTGGTATGTTAAAACAATTTGCTTTACCCCTGGTGATCTAGTGGTGCCCCCTCACCCACCCACTAAGCCCTGCCGCCGCCCCCCAGTCAGCAGCGGGTGACAGCTCTCACCCGCAGCCGACTGACCACCGCCAACTGACTGCATACAGTATGGCTGTATGCTCATTGGTCCACAGTGTGTGCCAATGGGCATGCAGACCATACCATACTACACAGTCCCGATATGTGAAAGGGTCCATGCTGTGGACCAATGGGCATACGCGTCAGTGTACTCAGTCAGTCAGTGGGCGGCTGAGCAGCTTGTGGGGGGAGCTGCCCGCCGCTGACTGGGGCAGTGGGGTGGCAGGGCTCAGTGGCGGGTGGGGAGGGAGGTACTGCTGGACCACCAGGATAAAGCAAATTGTTTTTAAATATACTCAATGTCCGCAATCGGCTGGAAGTGGTCCACTGACCACCAGGGATAATTTAAACTATTTAAAGTATACTAATGCCCACGATCGGGCTGCAAGTGGTCCACTGGACCACCAGGATATTGGACATGATTTAGATTTACTTATGCCCGCGATCCGCTGGAAGTGGTCCACTGGACCACCAGGATAATTTAAACTGTTTTAAGTATACTAATGTCCATGATCGGCTGCAAGCAGTCCACTGTACCACCAGGGATATTGGACGCCTGTTTAGATTTACTAATGCCTGCAACCGGCTAGAGGCGGTCCACTGGAACACCAGGGATACAGTAAAATTAATTTAAGTATACTAACACCTGCGATCAGGCTGAAAGTGGTCCACTGGACCACCAGGGATAATGTAAATGACTTTAAGTATACTAATGCCTGCGATCGGGCATTGGGGCACTTTGCTGAGGTGGGGGCGTCGGTCCCGACGGCTGCAGGCTGACAGGGTACCAGGTGCAAGTCGCAGGGATAGGCACACATGCATGATCAGGGCCTAATAGCCCCAGTTGCACCTTGCATGCATTATGGCCCCATTTGCATATCCACCACTGAATATCACGGCTGCTACACCCAGTGCAATGCACTTGCGCTGCATCCTCTGCTCCACTTCTTTCCACTTTGCTCTGGTGCAGTGCCACTGCACCATGCACAACGCAGGAGGCTAGTTGCAATATTCAACGGTGCTGAGTCATGGTGCAGCTCCATTGAATATTGCCCAGTCCATGCCCTGTGCATCCCAGTTGTGCTGCGCCTGCTTACGCCTGCCAGGTATTTCTGAATATCCCACCATTCACGACAACAGTGCTATTGAAAGGGCCAGTTATAGGAAGAGTAAGGTGTAGAGGAGGAGGAGGAGAGGTGTAGGTAGTTAACAGAGGCAGCTATAGTAAATCATGAGCACAGCTAGGATGCAGTGCCCACAAGGAATGGGTAGGGTCAGGCACCGGGGCGGCAGAGAAACAGGGATGAGAGGAGGGGGAGGATGAAAATGCAGCCGGAGGCATTTGTCAAAAAATAAATGGGAAGGAGTGATAGAAGAGAAAAGGGGCAGGGTGGGGGGCAAAGAAACTCAGATGAGGGTCATGTATTGAAATAAAATCTGAAGTGAAAAGGCTTTGAAAGTTGTTTCAAAATTAAATTTATTTATTGAAATGTTTCACCAGGAAGGCACACTGAGCAATAAGTCGCCATCTCCGGTGTGACCTGGGGGAAGGGGCATTAGGAATGAGACAGTAAACATTCAAGTTATAAGTTCAACATTAACATACAGTTGTAAGGTAAACATTACAAACAGTGTTACAACAGTGTTGCACATGATAGGTAGAAACAGTGGACAATAATAATTGCTGGGTTAATAAATAACAAGTGCTTATGTGAAAGAAAAGGGGAAAGAGAGGCGGTGGTGAGCTGGGTGGAGAGGGGCAGAGTCATGTCCCTAGAGACCACTTCAAAATGTGAGGACCCCGCTGTACTGACCAGAGAGAAGGGATAAGGAAGTGTTCCAGAGAGACCCCATCAGGATGATTGGGGAAGGAGTAGATGAGAGATACAAGCCCCTTTGGGAGGTAGGAGAGGGACCTATGGAGACCATTCGAGGCCCTTTATTCTGTGACAGATGATCAAGGGAGGTTAATAAGGGGAGCAATTTGGGGAAGGGAAGAAAGCTAGGAATCTGGGTGGGTGTACACAGGTTAAAATGAAGGTGATGGTAGAGGGGTAGGGTTTGTCCAGGGCTTAGAGGAGGGAGTTAGGAGGACATGGCAGGAGCAGCTAGGAGTAAGGTAATTGTTGAGGGCCAAGCTGAGGAGTAGGCGGAGGATGAGTGCCGGATTTGAGGGGAGGAATTCCAGATTTTGGGAGGTGATGAGAGTAACTGGATTGGCCGATTTGGATGGATCTGTGGGGATTACCAGGGTGTGAGAACTCAGTTGATCTAAGGGAATGAGAGGGTGGGGGCTGTTATGAAGGAGGAGGAGAGGTAGGAAGGAGCTTACTCAACCAGTGCTTGGAGGTGAATTTGATGCAGTGGGAGAGCTGTCTATTTGCAAGAGAGGAGAAGGATAGAGCACGATAAAGACTGCAGTGGTGGGTGCGAAGGGGGGCATCCAAGGCAAAGCAGCAGAAGGAATTGAAGAGGGTGTCCAATCTGGCCAGGAGAACTTAGAGGCAGCACCATAAATTATGTTACAGTAGTCAGACGGGGGTATCACCTTCTGGACAAGTTTGAGCCTAGCAGTAGGAGGATATAACTACAGTTCCTGACCAGTTCACCTAGCTTCAGTTGCAGTTTTTTCTGGATGGTGTCAATGCTCAGAGAAGTTTAGGTGTTGGTCCAACCAAACACCTAAGTACCTGAAGGAGGATGTGTACTCAAGTAAAGCCCCATCAAGGGTGTGGAAAATGGGCAGGAGGGAAGCAATGAGAGTCTGCCTTGTGTCAAAGGTCATGGAGACTGCTTTTTGGTGTTCAGGAAAAGTTGATGGTTAGCAAACCAGATCTGAACCTTGTCAAAGTCTTTCTGTAAGCTGGTTGTAACCTCATCAGGACAGGAGCTGGATGCATACAGAACTGTATCATTGGCATACATGTGTATAGCAGAGGATGGGGAGCAAACAGAGGGAAGGTCATTTAAGAAGATGGAGAATAGGAGGGCCCTAATATAGAGATCTGGAGAACTCCAGTGCTAATCAGGAGGGAGAGGAAGTGGCGCCCAAGATCTTAACTGACTGGGTTCTGCCGATAAAGTAAGCAATTGGCTTTGATTGCCGCATCTTTTCTCACTCAAATTCTTCAGTTGAGGCGAGTTCTTGGTTGTGACCAGGTTGACTGGTACTCAGGAGTTTTAGGCTGATTTAAAAGTTGCATTAATTTTAAGAAGTGTGTTGCAAAGAAGGAATATGAGTGTATGCCGATCCAATGGTGAAACCTTTACAGTGATTGTGTCAATACCAACAACATCGACGGATCACTGTAAAGTCCGCCTGGACCCCGCACTCTTTCCCCAGTCCTGCACCCCTCCTGAATCAGCTCCAACTCAGAGCTAATAACCTAAGTCCGGGGTGTGGGGAAGAGACCTCCTGAAACACACACAGACAGATTTCAGATGGATTTATGCCAACCGCACTTGCAGTTGACATAAATCTGTCACTGCAATGTCAGTTTACAAAATTTTGTTGAACCGTCATCATAGGGCTGAATATGAGTATGAGTGACTGTGTGACAACACAGACATTTGAAATGACACGTTGCAATCAGCTGATAGTGACTCAGCAGCAGGGAAGGGATTTAAAAAGAAAGGAAGAAGAAACATTTTGTTTTTGAGCAGAGAATAACAGAAATGACCAGATCAACCAAAATGTAAAAGTCAGATCAGTGCACCACCATCCATCCCTTATGGGTGGCCGGAGAAATTAAAGCTGAACCATATGAAGGGAATACAGGGAAGTCACTGACAAGGGTGATTTTACAGCATAGCAGAGGTTAAAAACAAAAAACAAAAACAAAATGTTCACCAAAGTCTTGATGTCAAAAGATTGCAGGTGGAACTGCCCTGTGATCTTCTCCTTCCTCAATGGGGTTGTCATCAGAGACTGAGATTCATGTGGTGTAGTGGGAGACTGGGAGCTAGGGCTGTAGGGTCATCATTCATGGCTGCAATTATTCCTTGAGCATCCTTGCCCATTCTGTCAGTAAATCTATTACTCTTCCTTCATTGACCTCTTGGTTATCTAGGGGTTCATAATGAGCTTGACTCAGAATATGCCATTATTCGATCAGGAGGAGGCAGGACAATAACTCGCTAATGGCAAAGCTATGAGTGAGTTATGAAAGTCCTGCCTCCTCACAAGTAATGATAAAGGTCATATTCTAATTTAGGCCATTGTGTGTCCAATTTATACATTGTATTTTAAACTGCAAAGTTTTTAAAATAGTTCTTTATATGAAACTTTAACTGTTTCTGTTGAATTTCTCTGTTCTGTTTTGAGTGCAGCAGAGGCCACTGTGATGTCATCTGACATTGTGCTAGCTGCACCTTATTGGTTAAGGGTTCCTTTGTTACCCTTCAAAGTAGAGATAAAGGCTGATGATGGATCCATACTGAAATATATGACTTATCTTCATTTAAAATGCTTCAGCTGCTACACTAAATCAGGTATCGGTAAGGTTTGATTTTCACCTACATTATATAAATGTTTCTTACTTTGCCATATACACATCGCATTGTGTGGAAACAAGATATTTGCCCTTTGAACTTCATCTGTTCTGGCTACTTGTCAAAACATGATGGCATAATCTGCTGCTTGAAACATCATCATTTCCATAGCAACCAGCTGTGATATAATAACTGTGCTGTGTTTTTCCAATTGCTAGAAGCCAGTAGTCATTTGCCATTATTGGCAGCTGGTTGTAACTGCACTTATGAGCCAGCATTCCTTCAAAGAGTGCACACGCACTGTTGCAGCTCAGCAGAATTGTGTCAGATTCAACTCCCAGCCTTTAAGGGATCTCAGGGTAGCTGTGGTCTGCTCTATACAGGTGGGAGAAGGGTATGTAGGTTGTGGTGTAGGAAGCTGTGGATAGCGTGCTCTCTCCACCATCATGGTTTGCCCATCTTGTGGCTAAGTTTAACTTGTGGGCTTGTTTGTCAGGCAGGAGAGCAAGTGGTGCTGGAAGTATTAAACCTGAAGCCACAGTGTGGCTGTGCTGTGAACATCTGACGGGCTAACTATAATTGAAATAAATACAAGGAGACAGGTTCAGCGGCATGGGTGGCTCTTATAGGAGAACATTTGTTAAACGAATTAATAAAAACACAAAAATAACATAATTCATAAGAAATAATAAACATTAAAAAACCTGGGATGGGGACTTCTGGGGAAAAAATCCCATCAGTTATATAAAACAAAAATATGGGGTGGTGTAAAACTTGAATTTTATATTATAATCTATAGCTTGTTACATCATAATCATTCTCATGGCAATAAACTGTGATTTATAAACTGAAGATTATGGGCCCTACATTGAAAAGTGTCTGGGTGCACCATGCAGATGAATGCTACACATTGACTTGCGCTAACACAAAAGAATGGGATATTCAGAAAGTGCACCAGGTAATGCAATCCTGCAAACACGTTTGAATATCCCCATTGTGCATGATTGCACAGTCGGGAGATGAGCAGCATGGCAGGTGACCTCGGCGCCCAGCATGGAGCATATGGAACTGTGTTTTTGAAGCTACTTACGGGTATGCAGAGTTACAATATTCAGCCAGGATATGCAAATAGCCTCATAGCACAGTCGGTACCCAAACAGCACATTAGCATCTCATTACTGGAATGTATTGAGGCCATTTGCATGCCATTGGCATGCATTTCAGATTGCAGGGCAGCACCATAGATACATAGATACATAGACAGTGTCGGCAGATAGTCTGTGGCCCACCCAGTCTGCCCATTTGAGCTTGTAAGTTCAGTTTATGTTTTCCTAGAAGTCTGTTGCCCTTACCCTTCACCTCCAGAATTCCTTTATGTCTATCCCATGCATTCTTAAACTCGTGATTGTTTCAGCCCCCACCACTTCCTCTGGCAGGGTGTTCCACTTGTCCACCACCCGCTCTGTGAAGAAAATTCTTCCTCACGTTTCCTCTGAATCGCCCTCCTCCAACTTCATCCCATGCCCTCTAGTCCTGGAACATCTTTTTCACTTAAAAATAGTGTATTCCTGCACCCTGTTCCTCCCTGTGTTACTTGTTGTCTCTATCATATCCCCTCTCTCCCTCCTCTCTCCAGGGAGTACAGGTTCAGTTCCTTCAACCTGTCCTCATAGGACCCGTGATGCAATCCATGCACCATCTTTGTTGCCCTCCTCTGTACCTTCTCTACCCTGTCTCATGTCCTTACGTAGCTAAGGTCTCCAGAACTGTACACTGTACTCCAGGTGGGGCCTCACTAGTGTCTTGTATAGTGGAATTATGACCTCCTTTCCTGCTGGTGATGCCCCTGCCTATGCATCCCAGCATCCTATTTGCTTTACCTGCTGCCTTGTCACACTGATTTCCCTACCTTGAGGTCATCAGAGATGATAACCCCAAGATCCCTTTCCTGCTTAGTGCATGCTATATCCTCACCCCCAACTGATATATTGTGCCAGGATTTTGTGCCCCATATGCATTATCTTGCACTTCTTTGCATTGAATTTCAACTGCCAAATCCCTGACCATTCTTCAAGTTTCTGCAGGTCCCTACTCATTCTGTCTACACCTCTGGTGTGTCTACTCTGTTACAGAGCTTTGTGTCATCAGTGAACAGTGAAATTCTGCCTTCTAGGTCCTGCGAATGTCACTGATGAGGATGTTGAATAGGAACGGTCCCAGCACTGATCCCTGTAGTGCCCCACTGGTCACTCTTCCTCTGTGGAGTGACAGCCATTTACCACTACCCTCTGTGTCCTCCCGCCCAGCCAGTTATCTACCCACCACACTACTGTCCTGCCCACACCCATATTCCCAGTTTGTGTAATAGTCTTCTATGTGGCACAGTGTCAAAGGCCTTGCTGAAGTCCAGATAGGCCATGTCCACTGCCCTCCCCTGATCCACCTCCCTAGTCACCCAGTCATAAAATTCCAAGGTTGGTCTGGCATGACCTCCCCTGATGAAACCATGCTGCCTTGGGTCCTGTAGTCCATTGACAACCAAATGTTCCACCAATCTCTCCTTCAGTAGTGCTTCCATGATATTCCCCCTACCGAGGTGAGGCTGACTGGTCTGTAGTTCCACGCCTCTTTGTTCCACTTTTGTATAAGGGGACTACATCTGCTGTCCTCCAGTCTTTGGGTACCTCCCTGTTTCCAGTGATCGGCTAAACAGGATAGACAGAGGTTCAGCCACCACCTCTCTTAGTTCTTTATGACCCTGGGTGCACCCCATCTGGCCCCATTGCTTTATCAACTCTTATTACTTCCAGTTCCTTCAGGACCCTTTCTCGTGTAAGGGACTTGTGTCCATTTCTGCACCATTCTCACCCCTTGTACCCCTTCAGACCCATTACCTCCTCTCTTCCTCAGTAAAGACTGAGCAGAAATACCTGTTCGGTATGTCAGCTTTACTGTTGTCATCCTCCATGCGCCCCATCCTCCTCCTTCAGTCTCACTATCCCTCCCTTTGCCTTTCTTTTTTACTTATGTACCTGTAAAAGGTTTTGTCCCTATGCCCACTGATTTTGCACCACCACCCACAAAGGTGAGAAGGAGGTATTGCAGCTTAGCAGGCAGATGAGTGGTAATTTTGTGTGTGGTTGGAATGCATTGGCCTGAGTACAATGCTAACACATGGTGGCCACACGTGCAACACTAGAAGGGTCCAGTGTCCATGAGGCATGCCTATGATGCCTCCAGGCTGCAGGTGGTGCCACCACTGCCCCACACTGCCTACAGTTGTGCAATATCCACAACCACAACACCACACTGATCCACTGCAAGGCCCCTGTGGCATTGTCACAATGCATAGATAGCATCGGTGACATGTATATTGTTCCTGGTGGTGTGTATCTGGCAAGGTGTGCTGCGTGCACCTATGGCATACCAACCGTGAGTGTGTGCCAATGGTTTGTCCCTGACCCATGCTATGCTGCCACCAGTACCATCATGCGTCCTGATTACCATTGTCCCAGAAGTCACCATGGTCATGCCATCACCAGGTGATGCCTGATGGCCACATTGGTGCAGGCAGTGGCACCTGATCATGTGCTGAATTGTAGCTGTCTGCTTCGCTGGTGTGCTAGTGGGTGACTGATCACACTAGCATGTGGCAGCTGGGTGTCTATGACCTGGATGAGGTAAGGAGGTGGCTGACTGGGACGTGCCAGTGGTGTCACACAACAGTATCTGGCAGGTGCCTGGAGCAGGGCGCAGCAGCTGTGACTTTGGGTACTACCATCCTGGCGTGGCTGCTGTGTGTGGGTGCCTGAGCTCATCCTGGTGCAGCTCACAGAGCTGTCTCAGGATGTCTTGTCTGTAGTCCAGCAGCCTGCCTATGAGTGGCTGGCAGATTTAGGTATCCCCTGTCTTGCCTAACTTTGTGCGGTTGCCAACATGAGATGCGTGCACATACTGTGCAGTTCCACTGACTATACACATGCACAGCATACTGAGGTGTCCTCCCATTTTTCTGCATGGTGCACATATGTGCATGATTGCACAATCAGATATGCAAGATGCACTTCCTCTTTAAACATCGTACACAGTGCATTTTCCAGGATGCACCATGCATCTCTATTTTGTACTGTGCAAGTCCTTTGAGTATGGGGCCCAATGCATGAACTTATAAACAGGAAGGAGGAGCAGATGAAATCTGTGGGATGAGGATTCTATTTTCAAACAGCTGTCCGTAGTAATAAAGGAAAACAAACACAGAAATATCTGACATAAAACAAGAATTATAGAAATATAGAAACACAGGCAGTGACAGCACATCAAGACCAAAGGTTCGTCTAGTCTGCCCAGAGACATTTTGATTTGTGTGTAAATATTACGTTTTTCAAGGTTTTATTGAAAACACTGCACTGCACTGGCTCAGCCACACTGTGGCCTGTATTTTCAAAGTGTTGGGATGGATACAACAGCAAGTCGTGTCACGCTTGTATATCAATTTGCAGCTGCAGCTGCCTCTGAAGGGTGCACTAGCATTAGAAGATGAATGAACCACAATCTGCTGTGCCTGTACTTGGAGCAAGATTAGAACCACAAAAAGTGCAACTATGATGCAGCCTGCATTTGGACCACAAATGTGTTTTTTTTTTAAACCAGGACAGCCACACTAAGCTGAAAGCTTGTTTACAGGTTCGACCTGGGAGCAGAAGGAATTAAGTGACCTATTCAGGGTCACACAGTATGCAAGTGAGGCCGTGATTCAATCCCAGGTCTTCAGGTTTGCAACTCAGAGCCTTAAACCACTGCACTATACTGCTTCCTATGTAACTCCTAAATGTGCCACATATGTGACTGTACTTAGCCCTGAAGAATAGTGGAACAGCATATATCTTATCTGAGCTAACTAATGCTGTCACGCACTGCAGGTTGTTGAATCTCTCACTGGTATAGCTCTCTGATGTCACCTGAAGGTGATTCTGGGATTTCTGGTTACAGCAATGCCAGGGTGGAAGTCTGCAGAACCAGCATGATTGTGATTGGTTGGCATCCATGGCACTCCAGACATTACCTCATGGGTTGTAGCCCACCTGATAGGCTAGTGATGCACATGACCCAGATCAAATTTCTAGCATATCCAGGTCCCAGAGAACCCTTGCTCTCCAGTTTCAAATCATGCATCTGATCAGGCAGGAAGACACCAGGGATCCCTGTCTGCTCCTATAAGGTAAGATCCTGTATGGGATATATATATACTATAAACTTCTTATCAATCACAGGCACTTTGTATGAAAAAGCAGGAATTGTTAAGATAAGAATATCTTAAGCTAGTTCTCAGCCTCAGGGTTAGCTAGCTTTGTGACTAATGTATCCGAAAAATCTCTTTGTGCTGGCAGCTTCACGGTATGAGCGCATACAGCAAGACAACTCAGATTTGCTTGTTCAAAGGGGCTACAAGTTGTGTAGGCCTCCGTATTTTGCTATGCCTCTGAGGCACCATAGGTTCGGGGGCCGCTGTTGAGCAGGCCGTAGCAAAGCGTCATAGTACAGTGGATTAAGTCTCTGAGCTGCAAATCTGGAGCCCTGGGTTTGATTCCCACTCCTTTGCATACTTGTGACCCTAACCATTTCTCTTACCTTCCCTGTGCTGCCAGGTCGCATCGTAACCAAGCTTTCAGCTTAGTGTGTCTCTCCTGGTTAATCCTTTGGGGAAAAATATTTTGTGGCGCTGCAGTGGCCGTCTCCTCCGCCCTCCGTTTATGCCCTGTTGGCCCGCGGCCACCTTCCCCACTCCGATCCGGGTCGGCTGCCTGTCTGACCATGCGACTACCATGTGGCCTCCGGAAGGTAGAGACTCCCTCCTTCTCTCTCTACCTGTCTGGTCGGCGGCCTGTCTGACCACACACTCATCACCGTGGGCTCTGGAAGGTAGAGTTCCCTTCCCTTCCTCTTTCTCTCTTCTGTGGGGGTAAGGGGAGAGTCATGCCGCTGGTCAGCCGGAGAGTCATCATCCTCTCAGGCGCCCGGCTGGTCGGCGCCTGTCCGGACCGTGACTGACCGCGTGGCCTTCGGAAGCAAGCCCCTTCCGCTTCTCCAATGAGGGGGTGGGGGGAGAGTCGTGGCCGCCGGTCACTCTCGAGCCAGTCGCGGCGCCTTCCACCGCGACGCCGGGCACGCTTCCAGTAGGCCGCTGGTTCGGGCCTGCCTGCGCCCCAGGCTGCTTTTGCCTCCTCCCGGCCCGGGGTCCTTTTTTCCGCATGCTTTAATGTTACATTAGATTTCAAAAATATTGCTCCCGCATGCTCTGAACAAAAATTCTTCACAGTCTTAGGAAGCTAATGCTACACCTGCTGGCACTGTGCCTTATCTGCAGACAGAGGGCTTCACTATTTTTTGCTAATAAGGATCAGCTGCCATTCCTTAAGTTTGAGGTCTTAACATCGATCCCTCACTTTTCTCCTGCCAAAATTATGCTCTGACTGAGAAAAAGAACGTAGAAACTTTTGTCTGCATTTCTCACGTATACTGCTGACCAGGAGCTAGCATTAGAAGAAGTGAGCATGGGAGAGGGAAGGTTTCGCCTCTATTTAGAGAAGGCTATTTGGATGGCAGGGGGACAGCAATTCCCAGGGACCTCCAAAATTGCCATTTTCTCTCTGCCCACTCATTCCCAGGAGAGGGGAATGGGATATATATCGAGGCGCAGGGGACTCTCGGCCTTCCCCCCTCCACGGAACGGTGGGGGATGAGAGAGGGCATTCCTTAGATGACAGGGGTGGACAACAGAAAATGCTTTTTCTGTGGGCAGAGACCAGGCACAGGGAATTATTCCCAGTGAAAAGAAGAGATAGAGCTGTCCTGTGGCTTGGAGAGCTGAGGCATGAAGTAGTAGCCATGAAAGCAATAGCGACCAGGGTTCTAATCCTAATCTTTCCATAAAAAAAAAAAAAAAGGGCTGGCAGTATAGCCTCAGAGTCTTACTGACACTCTCAAGTAGACCAGTGTCCTGAGTTGAGGCTCACAACCCCCACTTGCATACTGCTGTCTCTGAGTAAAGCCACTTAACCAACAAGTCCCCCAAGTCGCTTCCTGGAAACAGATCTTGTACCTAGTGGTCTTACCTGGTTATTAAAAATTTTCAGAGGAAAGCGGAGTAGTTAGCTGGGCCAACAGCTGATGATGGGGGCTCTCCTCCTGAAGGGTCCTCACACAGCGACTCCTCCGGCAGCATTCCCCCACGACAGAGTTTATCCATCTTTCCCTTGGAACCCCTCCCTTTCTCTTGCCTTTACTGGTCCCTCCACAGCGACCGAGAAGGTAGTCTCCCACCCGGTTGTTCCACGGCCCTCACATAGTGCAGCCCTGGTTTCGGACCTCTGAACTCAAACCTTCTCGCCTTGGCACACGCTATGGGATCCTCACATAGCACTCCACAACCCGCATTCAGTGCTCAGTTTAAAAAAAAAGGAAGGGGCAAGAAATCACCTGGGCAATTTGTAGTTTGGTCCGGTCCTTCTGAGCAACACCAGCCCATGGGCTCCCTCAGCTGGGCCCAGCAACTCTATGGGGTGGTCCCCTGCCTCGCCCCACCTCCACCCTTACGCCTCCTATTCCGACACAGCAGGCCACAATACCATGGGGCAGGGCCAGCTGGCCTTACGCCTGGCAAGTCCCGAGCCGGAACCAAACAGGTCAGGGGTATCCAGGAGTCTCCAACCCCTGAGGACACCGCTTAGGCGCCTACTTAACAACGGTACGAGGACAGGGAGGAGGAGAAGAAGAAGAAGAAGTCATGCCGCCCGCCTCACCCCAGGGCCCATGAAGAGGCTAAGACCACTATGGAGTCGACATGAAGGAGTCGGCCGCAAGAAAACACTCTAACCCTTGATCTAATCAAGATAGTCTATCAGGGAAGCCTTCCCAGCACGTCGGGCAGGTCTAGAATATTCTCAGTAAGGGATGGCATCCCACGATTCGGCAGAATGACAAACAGCAAGAAACCGACAGGACGTCCTGCTCCAGGGTGAATCAGACGCCTGGCGCAAGGCACCCCAGATGGCAGTCCCTAGCAAGGACGGTGCTACCATGCGCACAGTGGCACCTAGGGACCCGACTGAACAGGAAGGCCAAAGATTGCTCAGGGGAGTCTTATCTTCAAAATCGAGGACAACTCGTATCCTCAGGGTTTTCAGTTCCCTCTCTAGGAGCCTGGGGCAGTAAACCAGAGGACGAGGTAGAAACTATTGGGAAGCAACAGCGACTACCCTCTCGCAACGCTACTAAAGTCAATCCAGACGCCGAGTAGTTCGGTGTAGGACTGGTTGTCCAAGGATGAAGATCCGTAGTGGGTTCGAACTCCGCTCACGAACCTCACCTCCTGTGGGACAAGGACCAACCCGCCACCGCTTACTTCACAGCTCGGATAAGGGGTTCAAGTCACGGTACCAAGGATACTCCATCGAGCTGTCCCGCCTCTCTTTCCCAGGGGTTAACCCACCCCACCACCACAGCCAGGTGAGGGGTGCCAGGGGGGCTCCAACCTATCCTGGGCCTAAAACAACCTAAGCCACTATGTGACATCGCACCCGCCAAATGGAGACTGCCCGGTCCACATCCGATACTTTCGGTAGGCGATTACTGACGTTGATGACCCTCAGGACACTCACCCCATATTCTCTTGTAGGGTAACACAGTCAATCCCTCCGACTCAATGGCTTCTGCCTCAGGCACTCGAGACCATGGCTGGAGGGTAAGCCGAGAGGCGATCCGCCTCACACTCCAACAGGTCAAGACAAGGGGAGCACCCCCAACTCACTCAGGAGGAGACCGAGAAAAAAAAAAAAACACTCCCCGAGAATCCACAGCTTGAGTACCTGGCCCATTGAATGAAGGCCTACCCTGGGCCAGGTGGCTCATGCCCTCCTCAAACTTATGTGCAGATTTGGGTGGCTGACCAGCCCATACCTCAAGGCATGGTAGCGTGCCCCTCGCAGTGAGGACAACCGGGCATGATGGGCGGTGGAGCACGACCTTGACAAGGTGAGTCTCTCAGGAGCCTCCCAATCCCCATCTGAAACGGAGGCTAGTCCTTCCGGCAGAGGAGCGTGCTTGGGAGACACGCTCGGCACAGGGATGGTGGCCACCAGCTGAGTCGGTTCCCCATCACACACTGGGACTGGAGCACTTGTCGCATGCCCTGAAACCTAAAACACGTGGTTCACGATCAATCGGTCCTGACCCGGTCTGGCATCGAGCTACTGCCCACACAGCAAGCTAGGTGGGACCGGGAGCAGGAAATGCGAAGGGAGGCAACGATGGTCCTCAACTGGGCCCAAGCCATCTGCAGCCACCTGGGCACGGCTCACCTGGCAGTCTGAATGTCCACTCAGACTGGCTCAGCAGGCATCTCGTGCACCAGGGATAATGTGATACTACACTGGACCCAGTCCAGATGATCCTAGGATATGGGGTACCGCGACTTACACCTCAGGGCAATGGGGAAGACTCAGGTCAGACGTTACTGTTCACGGTTCAGTCACAGCCTCGCCCAGGAACTGAGGTCAGATCACAACCTTGGGAGCCAAAGACACGGAGACACGCTGCTTTCCCCACTGCGTCCCACTGACTCCTTGGTCCCAACCAAAGTACTGGAGTCACGGCACACAATCATCTTGGTGACACCCTACCAGCCACGCAGGTCGTGTTTCTCAGCGGCCAGACAGAGGTCACTGGCCAATCTCAGGATCCTTCAGAACAGGCATGCCCCAGGGTCAGGGGTTTCACAAACCCCACAGACCCGAAGCTCACTGCCTGGTTTCTGAGAGGAGCAGATCAGCAGTGTCTCTGGATCCCATCATCAGCACCCCACCCCAGTCAGACAGTCTTCTCTCACCCCACACGCACGGGAGACATGGTCCTTCCTCGGTGGTGCCTGGAACAGGTAGGGTGGTCCCGCAGACCGGACAGGGTTAACATCCTACCGTCCCGCCGACTGGGAGTAGACGAGACTAGCACACCCCTGCCATCAGGGTGCAGCTATCATCGTGAGGGGTGGCTAGGAGCTCTCATATCGACACACCCCAGGAGCTCATCCAGAGGCCACATGCCTCTAAGGGCAGTAGAGGCCCTCCTCGACCGGTGACGCAACTGACCACGGGTTCCGTGGTTTCTTCCACTGCATAGAGCCTCAACTCGGCTCCTCGCGGACTCCCTACGCCAGGCGGATCTGATCTGGGTCTATCTCAAGACATGCTTCTTGGTGGCAATCCGCCTCAGCTAGAAGAGTCGGAGGACTTGGGGCCCTATCCTGCGCGGAACCTGATACAGTGCTCACCTCTGCTAGGGGCCCGTCTGAGATCGGGTCCCAGTCTATCAGCCAGGGTATTCACCGCCGTTTTTCATGGAGGCAACCCAGCGAGCTAACCACCTTCATGCGGAAGGGCCCCAGCAGGGTCCCAGTGTGTAGTCCCACATTACCATGACGTTGGATCCGCCCCTCTGGGTACTCTGGCCAGAACCTTCCCTATCCACAAGACAGGGGAGTCTGTTGTGTCTTCTCGAAGGGTCAGAGGCAGAGCAGAACTGCCCCGCAAGGCCATTGCAGGATGGCTAGAGAGTGTCATCTGAATGCCATCTCTGCTAACCGGAGGACTCCACCCCAAGAGATCAAGGCTCACCTACACAAGCTATCGCCACCTTTTGGCTAGAGAGAAATGCATCTTCGGAGAACCTTGTAGGGCAGTCACGCCGGAGTTCCCTCCACGCTGCTCACCGGGCACTTCATGCTTGACCAGTCACGGGCCAGGCGTGTCCACTCGCCACCCAGGTCCTGGCGGCAACATCCTCAACCCTCACTCTTAGACCACCTGCTCCCACCCCTGGGTACTACATCACTTCATCTACCCATGAGGTAATGTCTGAGTGCCATGGATGCTAACCAATCACAATGGGTGTTTACTCACCTGGTAAAGGTGATTGTGTTGGTTGGCATCCATGGCACTCCAAGGCCCTCCTTCCGAAAAGTGCTCAGAGTGACCGGGACTGATCCAGGGGGTCTCTCCATGGTAGTCCCAATAGGTGACACACCACATGACAGTTTTTTCATTAAAACTATCCACCAGTCGGACCTTCCGGGCCGGACTAGTCCGTAAATAGTAGAAGAATAAGGGCTCTCGTACCGGCCCTCGATACCTTTATCGCACGCATTCTTCCTTGTTGTTGATCACCTCTTATCACCATCACTTGATTGTGCCTGCAGAGTATGTTTTTCTTTCTCTTGCACTAACTAACCTTGATTTCAGCTATGGAAGATTCGAACTGGAGAGCAGGGGTTCCTGGGACCTGGATATGCTAGAAATTTGATCTGGGTCATGTGTATCACTAGCCTATCAGGGTGGGCTACAACCCATGAGGTAATGTCTGAGTGCCATGGATGCCAACCAATGCAATCACCTTTACCAGGTGAGTAAACACCCATTACAGTCTAGTATACTGCAGTAAACAACAAGTAAAACAAATGTTTTTCCATGCAAAGTGCAACTGGGACTGGCCCCACACTTGGGTGTATGGCTCTTAGTGCTGACTGTTCCTTTTACAGGTTGTGATTATAGAAAGATGGCTGGATTGTTGCTGTGAGCGTCTTTTTTGCTCCATAGTGCAGAATTTGCCTTTTCATGATTTAAATAAAATCTCAAAACACTGGCAAAAACCTCAAGATACTGTAGGACAGTGAGGCACAAAGGGGTGAGGGCTGTACATCCCATTATTCTCTGGACACTCAACTGGTAAAATAACATTTAGATAAACAACAAACTACTATGTATGTTTGTATATTATGAGGTCTGCTCTCTATTTGGGGTTGTTCAGGTACTTCAGTGTTAAAACCCCAAATTTGTACTTTAATTACTTTGCAGCGCTATTCAATGGATTTGCACGAAATGTTGCAGGTACAGTCTCATCAGTAGATCTCTTGACATAATGGTGTTGTTCCATTCAGACATGTGATTCTGAGGTGATAGTGCAAAAAATTAATTTTAAGAATTTTTTCCTTTGTTGAATGTGTTTTCTATCAACATGGCTAGCACCTCATATGGTTTTAAATTGGCCTGAAATGTTCTAGGTTGAAAGGGCGGTCCGAGATCTGCTTGTTGTTTATTTGGTAAACAAATGTATTCGTTCTAAAGTTCTTAATTTTGAAATTTGTAATGCTTGGTTCTGAGTATGCCTAGTAAGCACTGGAAAATAGCTGTGTGAAATGACAAAAAATATATTTTCATATGGGGTCAGTCGTTTTTTCATGAGGAAAGTCATTGTTTGGTTTGCTGCCATCTTGTTTTGCCTCTTTCCATAAAAATTCATTTGAAAACCCACAAATGATATATTCCTGAATGCAACCAATGGATGTAGCTTTGGTTATCAGGACCTCCTTAACTGGACTTGCACTTAACTGTTGCCTGTTGCAGAAAATGCTCTTCAAATGTTATTTTTAATTATAAATCTTGTTTTGTGACTCATGATACAAAGCAAGATTTTGTTTCATAAGACAACTCACAAAAAAATCTTTTATCATTTGGGAATCAATGTATTTCAATGGGGTTTTCTTCTTTGGTGCATAATGTCATTTTCAAGATTTTGACACTAAATTTTCAACATACCCTTTTTGACACCCCACCTCTTGAACAATATTGGGGTCATTTTATAAATCATGCCCAAAAGGTTATTTGTAGTCAGTTGGTGAAATCACCTTTGTGTTCATGAGATGGAGTCATAAGAAGATGTTGAAAATATAGGTCAAATATGCAACAGCTGCAAAGTTGTGCACGCCTGTTGACATTTACTATGCTCGCCATAACTTTCTTAATTTTCAATATTTTAACCTCAATTATCAACATAGCCTTTTCTTTACACCATCCCGTGAATATGCTAGCTACCATTTTTCAAATCTGGTCTAAAACATCTTTTTTCATGTCTCTGCTATGGAATTATGCTGTGGTGGCAACGGAATGCCATTTTGGTGGGGATTTGATATGTTTTACTACCGGTTGATGAGGCGGAGTAATTGGAAGGTATGTTGTCAGTTTGGTCGCTGTTGTCCAACAAATTGAAGCTCAGGCGTGAGGGCCTGTACTTCCCAGCAAACACATATATGCATCTATGGAGATGAATGGATAAGATAAGGATACTATTACAAGTATCTCAAAAAGTATGGTTGCATGGGACTATTTTAACAAGCATTTGTCAATGCTGAATGTTGATTGCGTGGTGTGTTGAGCTCGCTCAGTGCCCCTCTGCCACTCGCTCAGTCTGTGTCTCCGGTGCTGCAGGCTGATCTTTTGTACTGGGTTCCTGCCTGTGTTGGCACCTTGTTCTGCCCACTAAGAAATCTGCAGCTGTCCCGACAGAGCTCAGTTGAGGTGGCTCACCTCCCCTCTCTCAGTCGGACATTCTGGTTCTCCTGGTGCTGCAGGCTGCCCTTTTTACTGGGCTCCTGCCTCTGTTGGTGGCTTTTTCTGCCCACAAAGAAATCTGCAGCAGTCCTGCACACAGGTCTGTTGAGCCTGCCAACTCCCTCTCTCACTCGCTCATTTGGTTTCTGCCGGTGCTGCAGGCTGGCCTTTTTCTATTGAGCTTCTGCCTGCGCTTGCCACCTATGCTGCCCGCCAAGAAATTTACAGCAGTTACAATAGAGCTCTGTTGAGCTCGCTCACTCCTCTCTCTTTCTCGCTCATTCTGGTTCTCCCACCACTGCAGGCCTACTTTGTACTGGGCTCTCTGGGTGCATTGCTGCCTTTTTCTGCCCACAAACAAATATGCAGCAGTCCCAATAGAGCTCTGTTGTCTCATTCCTTTCATTCTTCTGCCTCTGCAGGCTGCCCTTTGTACTGGGCTCTTGCCTGCATTGGCGGCTTGTTCTGGCCAGAAAGAAATCTGAGCAGTCCCTACACAGTTCCATGGAGCTCCTCCCCCCCTCTCACTCATTCGTTTCTCTTTGCTGTTTTTCAAGCTGGCCTTTTTGTACTGGGCTCCTGCCTGCATTGCCGTATTTTCTGCCCACAAAGAAATCCGCAGCAGTCACACACAGCTCCTGTTGAGCTCACTCACCACCGCACTGTCACCACTCATTCTGTTTCTCTTGGCGCTGCAGGCTACGCTGTGTACGGGCCCTGTTCTGCTACACCTTTTTCTGTCCAAAAGAAACCTGTTGTCGATGGAGCTCCGTTGAGTACTCAGTCTCCCTCTGTCATGTTGTCCTGGTGCAAGTTGCCTTTTGTATGGGTTCCTGTCGCATTGGCGCCTTTTTTCGCCCACAGTTAGGTGCGCAGCAGTCCTGATAGAGCTCCATTGAACCTACCCAGTCCCCTGTCTCACTCCACTCACTCACTGTACTGTTTCTTCCACCTCTGCAGCAGGCCTTTTCTACTGGGAACCTGCCTGCTTTGATGACTTTTTCTGCCCACAAAGAAATCCACAGTGGTCCTGACAGCGCCTCGTGAGTTCGTCCACCCCTCCTCACTCACTCACTCTCTCTGGTTCTGTTTCTCCCAGTGCTGCAGGCTGCCCTTTGTACTGGCTCTTGCACTGGGGCCTCTTTTTCACCACAAATAAATCTGCAGCAGTCCCGACAGAGCTCAGTTGAGCTTGGTCACTCCCCCACCTCACTCGTTCGATCTTAATCTGTCCCAAACACTGATTTCCACAGCGACAATGTTGTTCTCTGGCAGGAGTAGTAAAACATATTTTAGCCAGGATGTGAAAAATGACAACTGTGACTGTTCATATGAGGTGTGAAAAACTGTCACTGTTGAAAAGTGGCTTGAAAATATTAAATTTGTGAAGTTACAAGGGTGCATGGAAACAGTTCAATGCACGCTTGTAACACAGTCGTTATGGGAGTTTCATCACCAAATTTTCAACATAGGGCTTTTAGGCCTCTGCTCATGAACAGCGCCACTGTCATTTTCTTAATCTGTCCCAAACACTGATTTCCCACAGCGACCGTGTTATTCTGTGAAACTGTGAAACCACATTTCAGTCAGGATGTGAAAATGATAGCTGTACTGCTCATAAGGAGATGTGGAAAAATGCCACTGTTGAAAATCTGGCATGACAATATTACAAATCTGTGAAGTTACAAGGGTGTGTGGAAAGTGGGCAATGCACACTTGTAACACAGTCATTTGATGGGCTATCATCACCAAATTTTCAACATCTGCATTTTAGGACCTCTGTTCATGAATGGTATCACTGTCATTTTCTTAATCCATCCCGACAGTGATTTCCCAAGCGATCTCGTATTCTGCGCCAGAAGTGCTAAAAACACATTTCAGCCAGGATGGGAAAAATGACAGCTGCACTGTTCATAAGTAGTGTGGGAAAATGGCAATGTTGAAAATCTGGAGTGAAAATATAATTGCAAGTTATTAGCGAGTGTGTAAACTGCACAACGACACTCATAACACAGTCATTTTATGGAGTATTGTTACCAAATTTTCAACATAGCCATTTCAGAACCTCTACTCATGAACAATGTCACTGTCATTTTCTTAATCTGTCCTGAACACTGATTTCCTACAGTGACCACGCTTATTCTGCAGACGGAAGTGCAAGAACACATTTCTGCCAGGATATGAACAATGACAGCTGTACTGTTCACAAGGAGGTGTGACAAAATGCCAATGTTGAAAATCTGTGTGAAAATATTGCAAAT
Source organism: Neoceratodus forsteri (assembly GCA_016271365.2). Taxonomy (NCBI): domain Eukaryota; kingdom Metazoa; phylum Chordata; order Ceratodontiformes; family Ceratodontidae; genus Neoceratodus; species Neoceratodus forsteri. The sequence goes on from JADMNL010000029.1 coordinate 220,237,542, forward strand.
TCATGAAGTTACGAGCTACATAGCAACTCGCAGTGCACGTCAGAAACAGTCATTTTTTGTATTTTTCCACCAAATTTGAAACATAGGCTTTTGAGAGCCCACATCATGAACACTGGCACTGTCATTTCATTAATCATCTCCAAAAGGTGATTCCACGCAGTGACCACAAAATCACCTTCGGGCCGATTAACACCATGGCAGTTCAAGAATTATGAGGAGGGGGTCCTAAATGCCGTGGTTGAAAATTTGTTGCAAAAATTCCCAAAATGCACGAGATATGTACTAAAGTTGAAAACCCTATTTATTCCATTATACAGCTAACCGGCATTTCCTCAGTTCGCAGTTGGCTTTGAAGAGTGCAGGCGTGTTCCTGGTTCATCAAGATCATTGCACCGAGCTCCAGAGTTAAGTATGGGGTGAGAGGTGTGGGGAGGCAGGGTGCACAGTGGGTAGTCGTGCGGGCTGCGGGTGGGGGGCAGGAGACTACAAGGGACCGTTTCCTTTTGCAGGGAAAAAAAAACAAAAGACGTCGCGGGAACGTTTTCCCTTTACAGGGGCATGTGGCACACTGGAGTGGGTTCCCAGCATACCACCAGAGGCTTTTTTGGGGTGCCAGCAGTAGCCAATGGAGGATTGGGCACCTCCATCGGCACACAAGGGGAGGGGTTATCATTATGCCGGCGGGATTGGGCACCCCATCGGCAGGAATATAAGTGGGGATGTTACAGAATGTCGACGGATTGGGGCCCCCATCGGCAAACAAACACAGGGGGTTATATTGTTTAGGAGTATGGCGGCAAGCCGCCAAGTTCACAAACAATATCAGTCTTTCTAGATCCCACCCTGCAATGACGGGTCACCCTCATTGCAGCAGATGGCTGACGCTGCAATGATGAGGTGGCCCTGATTGCAGCGGTGAAATTGTCACGTTGGTGCAAGGTTCCAAACTTGCATCATCAGCAGCATGCAAGGGGATTGGGGACACGGACAAGCCTTTGCAGGCTGTGGGGACATTACAACAGTGCCACACCTCCACAGCCTGCTTCTGAGAAAGTTGTCAGCATTATGTTTCTTGCGCTGTGCACAATCAACATAAAAGTAAGACAATTCTTTGCAAAAATCGTGTTAATGCAACATTTAGGGTTCAGGCTAATGCAACAAAGTGGGGAATCGTAGCTTTAGGGTTCCCACCCTAAACCCCTCAGCGCCACCCCATTAGGTATGTATGTATGTTTCTGGAGTGTATAGAATGGGTGAACTTTAGGGTTGGCAATACCTAGAAAGACTTTGCCCTGATTTGCTTTAGGGAGTTGGAAACCTAAAGCCACATTTCCTTATTTTGTTGCTTTAGCATGAACTGTAATGTTGCAAACTGATCTTTGTGCAAAGAATCGATAGATAGATAGATAGATAGATAGATAGATAGATAGATAGATAGAGAGTTAGATATATATATATATATATATATATATATATATATATATATATTATATATACTGATCATTGTACTTTGTTTACTGCCTGTTATGACTGTCAACTAAGGGTTTCCTTTATCTTCTTCTCGTTAGCTGCTTCATTATGCCAAGAATGTCCATTTTAAAAACAGTGCTGGTGAGGAGATGTATTTTGATGTGAACGGTGACCCACCAGCAAGGTATGACATCCTTAACTTCCACTTGTCCCCTGATGGAACCACAGGTACATCAGGAGTTGGTGGCTTTGAGAACAAAGCCCTGGAGGACCAGAGCTCACCATCAACTAGAGTGACATTTTGTGGAATGAAAGGTTCATTCAGGTATTTCACAGCACAGATCTTGCTTTTATTCTTCAGACTTTTACAAATACAGTGTAGCCCTTTCTTTCTTTCTTTCTTTCTTTCTTTCTTTCTTTCTTCCTTCCAACCTGTTCCCATCTGGAGTGAATGTCAACCTGTCCGTCTGTCAGGCTATCAATCTGTCTGTCTGTCTATCTATCTATCTATCTATCTTTCTTTCTATCTATCTATCTATCTATCTCATTCATCTATCTATCTATCTATCTATCTATCTATCTACCTGTCATCTTTGTCTGTCTCAAATATCTGTTTATCTATCTGTCTACTTTCAATGAGTGCTGATTAAGTCCACCGATTGAAGCTATGCACAGATATGTAGGACATGTGACTACATAGTCAGCAAACACAAAACACAGATGTGTTTGTAGACAAACACACACACACAGACACACACACACACACACACACAGCCACAGACACATCCACACAAACACACACACACACCACACACACAGATACACAGACACAGACACACACACAGACACACACACAGACACACACTTATCTTTGTTTATTAAACTATAGTTTTGGACCCAGCTGGACATGTCTGTAAATTCAACCATAGCCTAATATATAGATATCACCCCACACATGTTGCAGAAAGTGTACTTGCTGTTAAAATGTTCTGAAATGACCATCTGCTACCCACAGCATGAGAATAAGGTGGCCCCTTGGCCTGACACCCAATGGCAAAACATGGAAAATTACCACTTCAGCGACAGTCGCTGTAATGCTCCATTTCTGTTTTTCACTTTTCTGCAGTGTTCTGCCCTCCCTGGACCAACTCAACCTGGAGTTGAGAATCTTAAAGTCCAGGGTGGTACAGCCCCACAGAAAACATGGGGGACTTGGGCGGCATAATACCTGCCATCGCTGTGTGAGAGGTCAACAGGTTTACCATCGACCTAACTTGACATTTACAACTATAAAAACTGTATTATACAACAGATTTTTTTTATTAAAGTTCTAGGGCCTGATTTTCAGCATCTGGTGCACAGATCACAAATGCCTGGATATTCTGTCAATTTAGTCCAACACCTTCCACTGTCCACATCACAAACTTGTCTGGGGGATTCCTGGGGTGTGCTTATAAAAGAGGGAGGGTATTGGATGCAGAATGGTAGCAGTGACTCATAAATGAAATGTAAGTAGTGCAGGATTCTCGCTATGAATAATGAGTATACTGAAGGAACAGTCCAAGTTTGGTCCTAAAATTCTTGTGTCAGACCTCATTTGAGCATCTGTGCATTAGTGGAGAGGTTGGGTGCACAGAGGTGGATGTGGGTTAGGGTAGGGGGACCCGACAGCGAGAGACTGTTTTCTTTGTTTCAGGTTATAATGAAAAAAATAAATAACACACGGACCATTTTCTTTTTTACAGAGTGTAAGGAAAATGTTGGGCACACTGGGGTGGGCTACAGTGTGTCCCATGAGTTTGGGGGCTGATGTTAGCCGCATTTGGGTGGTCTCCCAGTGTGGCACCCAATGGGGGTGGTGGGCAGGAAAATACCCATGCAATCTGCTTTTGAACACAGAGGCACACTGGGGTGGGTTCCCAGTGTGCACACAATCTAAGGGGGGTAACCATGCCGACAGGAGGATTGGGCACCCCAAAGTCGGCTTGATGGGGATTGTGAGAGGTGGATGGTGACAGCCACTGCCATGTTTATTGAAATGTTACACCAGGCAAGGTACATAGAAGTTGCCGGAAATAAGGACCGCAAGGCCCAGCCAGTCTGCCCATTTTTCTACCTTATGAAAGTGCTATCAGCCTTTGCTCTGTCAATGACCCATCTATTCATACTCATCTGTATTGCTCCCTTATGCCTATCCCATGGCTGTTTGAAGCCCTGCACTGTATTCTTAACCACCACTTCCTGGAGGTAGGCGCTGTTCCATGCATCCACCACCCTTTCTGTGAAAAAGAACTTTCACATTACCCCTTAATCGGCCTCCTCTAATCTCATGCTGTGTCCTCTTGTTCTGCTATTTTTCTTATATTGAAACATGTTAGACTCTTTCACCTTGTTAATGCCCTTAAGGTGTTTAGAATGTTTCGATCATATCGCCTCTCCCCTCCTTGCTCCAAGGTATACATATTGAGCTCCGTTAATCTGTCCTCATATGTTTTCTGATGCAGTCCCTGCACCATTTTGGTTGCCCTTCTCTGGATTGCCTCAATTTGGTTAATGTCCTTGTGAAGGTGTGGCCTACAGTACTGCATGCAGTACTCCAGATGGGAGCCTAACCAGTGTCTTGTAAAGAGGATTATTACCTCCCTATTCCGACTCGTGATACCCCTACTAATACACCCCAATATCATACTAACATACTAAAATGCCAGCAGAATAGGCCTAATGGTCTTTAGGTGTCTGCTCGTTTGGTCAGCCCCCACCCTGGCAGCTGATCTTGCCCCTTGCTCCCTCTCTGGCTTCTCCCTTCCCAGTCCGGATATTCTCACTGCACTGGACTTTGCTTCCAGAACCCTTCCCTGTATCTCTCCCACCCCTTTGAACCCTCCACCAGCCCCTGGGCAGCGCATTCCATGGCTCCACCACCCTCTCAGTGAAGTAGCACCTCCTCCTTTCTCCCTGAATCTCCCACCCTCCAGCTTCCACCCATGCCCCTAGTTGCCCCCTTCCTTCGGAGCACCCTGACTGCTCCTCCTTATTTACCCCTTCATGTACCTGAAGACCTCTGTCATGTCCCCTTGGTCCCTTCTCTCTTCCAATGTGTACATATTTAGCTCTTCAGCCTCCCCATAGGTTCTGTCCTCCAAGCCCCAGATCATTTTGGTTGCCCTCCTCTGGACCTTCTGCAGGAGTTCAGTGTCCCTCTTCAAGTGTGGCCTCCAAAACTGCATGCAGTATTCTAGGTGCGGCCTCACCAAGCAGTTATACAGAGGGAATATCACTTCCTCCTTCTGGAGGTGATCCCCCAGAGATGCATCCCAGCATCCTGTTGGCCTTGGCTGCTGCCCCCTACAAGTCTCCGAGTTGGTCATCTGGCATCCACCACATCCCCCAGGTCCCACTCAGCCATCGAGACTTGTAGCATTCCCCCCAGGGTATACACTTGGCCCAGGTTTCTGTCTCCCAGGTGTAGTACCTTGCATTTCCTGCATTGAACCTCAGCTTCCACTTGTAGACCACCTTCCAGAGCCTCCAGGTCCCCATAGGGCCACCCTCCCTCCCCCATCCACCACCACCCCCAGTTTTGAGTCATCTGCAAAGAGACTCATCTCACTACTGATGCCTTTCCTTATGTCAGAGATGTAGGCTTGAACAGGAGGGGCCCAAGGACTGATCTCTGAGGACCCCACTAATGGACCCTTCTTGTGGATGAGACTAATCCACCAACCATGACCCTCTGGGTCTGGTCCTGGAGCCAATTGCCTATCCATCTGATCATCTGGTTCCCCACCCCACTGGTCTACCCAGGTCCAAGGCACTGACACCCAGTCATAGAACTCCACAAGGTTTGTCTGACACGATTTCCTGGGACGAATCCATGCTATCATCCAGGCACCCGACTTTTCCAGGTCCCTCTATCCACTCCTTGACAATGCCCTCCATCACCTTGCCCACCACCAATGTCAGGCTAATGGCCTGTAGTTCCCTGCCACCTCCCTTGATCCCCTTGTGGATAGGCACTATATGCGCCACCTTCCAGTCCTGGGGACCAACCTGATCCTCAGAGATGCTGAAAGCTCCGCCTGGGGTTTCTCCAGGACATCCGCCAGTTCCTTCAGCACTCTGGGATGTAATTTATCCGCCCCGGTGCTTTCCTCTCTCCATCTTAAGGGCCCTGAGGGCTTTCTCACTCTCTGCCGTGATTTCCACCTCCGCTACCTTATCCCCTGTTTTGCCTCCTCCCTCCTGCCTTACCTACTGCTTCCAGTGGTCTGCTTGGATGATTTCAGGTCATCGGTGATGATGATGATGCCCAAGTCTCTTTCTTCCCTTGTGACTGCCAGCAACTCCCTCACAGCCTATAGGTGGCTTCAGGGTTCTCTTCCCTACATGTATGATCTTGCACTTCTTTGCATTAAACCCCAGTTACCACTCTTTGACCATTTTGCTGGTTTATCAGATCTCTTCTCATTCTGCCCACCCCATCTGGATCATCTACTCTGTTGCAGATCTTGGTGTCAACTGCAAACAGACAAACCTTAACCTCCATTCCATCTGCAATGATGGGGAACTCCCTCATTACCTTGAAGAATGTTTCAAGTTGGTGGCACACTTTTGCAGTGCTGTTATTAACAGTGTGTTATTTCATTAGGTGCCGTAGAGCCCAGCCCAAAAAGCAGTGATGCAATTGGCTACAACCGGCCGCACCTCCAAAACCTGATACTCACTCAAGCTACCACAATTTGTTGTCTGTGCTGCGTGCAGACAACATAAAAATGGTGGCAGAAATCCTATAATCAAATTGGCTAATAGGGGCCTGCCGGTGGCACTGAGGGTTGAGGCGTTGGATGCCACACCACGCTATTACCAGTGACCCGAGACTAGGAATGAGCTCGGGAATCGGGGTCGGTGGAGATGACTGGATTGAGACATCTAAGACAGCTCTCCTGGTCCTGGGAGAGGTCGGGATTTCCGTGCCCTGGTATCCCCTGGTGGAGGCTGGGGCACTGCAGAGCAAGGTGGCAGATTCCTGGGGATTGGGCGTGATGACGTCTTCCAGGTGCTCGGGGCGCATGCATGCTGGGCAGGATGTCATTGCACATCTGCGCTTCAGGGAGAAAACTACAGAAATACCCCTCCCTTTGGGTGAGGGATGGCGATCAGAGACAGTCCGACCAACCTCACGCCCAACACCAGCTGTCTCTCCGTTCTCCTTGGGTCTGGGGCTGCTCCCAAGGGTGAGAGTGCCCAGTCCCTGCATACCAGCGTAGCCCGGAGTAGTCGGTCTAGGTGGGCGGTTGTGTCCGCGGCTGCCAACGTGACCCTGAGAGATGCCTCAAATGTAGGGGTATAAATAAACTGCATAAAAAAAATTGGCTAATAGGTGCAGAAAATGTACCTCAATTGCACAGTTACAACTAGTACCAGACAGCAGACACAGAAACCTCATCATATGACTCATATGCTCTCCACTCTAGTCCAAAAAGGTTTTGTAATAGGACACCCAGTGGCCAAACATGAGATTGCACACTCCTTTTGCAGTCGAGTAGCTACAAATTGAATTTGAGTTACCCCAGGTTGTTCTTGTTTAATGATGTCATTCTATACTGGTGTTATTTTGAGTTTGTGGTTCTAGAAAGCATTGCTTACTGTGAATGTGGTTTTGTATCACTTTTATTTACACAGGAAAGCATACCTCTCAACTTCACAGCATTAAAATCATAGCACTGGTCATAAAAATCATAGCAAAGGGCCAGAATGTGTAGCACTTTCTTATTTTAAACAATAATATGTCTACAGATAGTGGCCCCATATAGTTAGTGATGAGGAATGTTCCTATCAACCTAGTTCAATGATTTAATACTTTGTATGTCCAGAAATAGCTCTAGTACTATTAAGAAAATCAGTTAACCTTTGCTGAGCAAGGGATGACTTTGTTCTCCTGCCTAAAAAGCCTTGGGCATTTTTACCCATTATTGCTCCGGTCATACGCTAACCATGACATATTACCTTGGTCACTTGGTAGAAACTTGTACTACCAAGTGTTGCTAGTTTCTGTCTAATATTTGCATATTTAGAAAATGTGATGAGCTGTATATACCTGTCCGCCAATCCAACTAGCCTTGGGGTGTATACAACAATGTTATAAGTTATATTATGATCAATCCAGTCCTTGAGCTGTGCTCCACTCCTATGTATGATGACCTGTATATATATCTGTCAGTTGAACTAGCTAGAGTGTATAATCTGAAAAGTGCTTACTACTATATGTTTCCTAGCGTCAAATAATGTATTTCCACATGTTTGTTTACTGTGACAAAACTGTACTCTCTTTGCCATGTCTCCTTGACTGTTGTTCCTCATGTTGTACTCTCCGGTCGTTCCTGAAAATAGGCATAATACTTGTCTAGTGTACTTACCCAGTAAACAAAAGCTAAATAAATAAATACATTTAAGTCTGAAAATCATAGCACTATGTGGAATTCATAGCAGTTGAGATGTATGCAGGAAAGCATAGCTGACATGCACTATCTCATTTTCTGGGGTCCTACCTTTATCCCTTTTAAAGTACACTGGACTGACCTTAAGGGTTAAATGACTTGTGTAGGGTGACACAGTGAAATATGTGGCTAAGGTGGGATTTGAACCAAAAGGTTTACATGAAGTTAGATGAGGATTGTTTAAGTCCTTCACTTCTGGTTATGGGCCCAGCACCCTACCCCTGCAAAACTTTGCTTCCTTAATGTGATGTTGATGGAGCATTTTTGGTCAGGTTCAGTTTAGTGCTACTGTGCAAGAGATATCACGGCAGAGTCTGTGGATAAGGGACATCATAATGAAGAGAGTGCCAAAATCTTTCTGTCGCTCCAGTTGGAATGGGAAGCAGTACCTTCCGTAGAATGTTTCAAGTTGTATCTGTTAAACAGAACTGCCAACTGTTTTGCTTTTTCCTTTTCCAGGTGCCACGTCTCCGCTGCAGTGAAAGCTGTCCACCTGGATACCGAAAGGTTTCTCGTCGTGGACAGCCCTCTGTTGCTTTGACTGTACACCTGTTCTAAGGGGAAATCACCAACAAAACTGGTAAATGATATAGATTGTTATACAACTGGTTTGAAAATAAATCTGAGATGATACACATGTTCTTTTGGTCAGTATAAGCAAAATAAATAACGCTGGTCACTGAACATGTTCTGAAATGTATCTTACTCATTTTGTCACACTGAGCATACTTAGAAATGTATTCTCAGAAGTGAAGATAAATTTCTGAGCATGCTCAGTGAGCATCTTCTTGTATTTTCCCCAGGATGCCTATGAAAATGAACTATGATGGCTCAGTAGGCCTTTTCTGGTAAAACTCTTTCAATGAATAAAATGTGAGATGCCATTTATTTTTCATTGAATATACAGTATGCAGTTCACATTTTTACTTTTTTACTTTGGTAACTTTTGCCATTTCTATCACAAACCACCTAAACACATGTTGCATAAATCATGGACTGACTCATGATGATATTTTGTTTATTTAAAGGGTATTGGTCTATTGCTGTCTCACTCATAGCTTCACTACTTATAAGATATCAACAGACAAATACCTTCTCACGAAGATACAAATTATATCTTCAGCCACCCCATGTCATATTCCCTCTGTAACACACCAACATAGGGCAGACTAAGATAAGGATATTTACAGACTGTTAAGGCTAGAGGTAAGACCAATATATTTTTAAAAGAGTTTTTCATGGGCTTGCAAACCATACTGGGCCCTGTTCATAAATGCTCCTCAACAATATACTGTACAGTAATTACTGGTTAAGGTTTTTATTAACCTAAAACTAGTTGCTTTTGTACTTCATAATACATGTTTATGCTGTCACAAAGTGTATTATGGAGCACAGACCCGTGCACCACTCCTCCAGGCTCATCAGAATGTCTCTTTTCTCAAAGCCATAATTACACAAAATAAAGTTATGGACAGAGTTGTTCACAATTTTACTACACCCCTTGGTGCTGTGATGTAAGCAATAACCCACCACAGGGTGTGTAGTTGACAATGAGATTAATTAGTACCCTGAGTGCATTGTGAGGCACGAGGCCACAAGCCCGAGTGTCTCACAGCACCCAGGGTGTTGATTAATCCCCAATAACCGCACAACCTGGAGTGGGTTATTACGCTTAGAACATGGGGTGACACCAGAGGAAAAAAAAAAAAGAGGAAAGCATGATTATTTGATACAAACAGAGGAACTTTTTATGTGTTCTGCCACTGACAGAAGTACTATGTTGCTAACAGTGTTGAACTAGTGTAACCCCTGCAAATGGGGGTTCCCAAAAGACTTCAGGAGCTTGCTTGAATGCTCCAAGCCTGAATGGTGTTTGGCGTTTAAGCCATTTATCAGTGAGTGTTTTAGAACCTCTGGTACTGTTCTTTAAGAGCTGTCTGCTTGCAGACATAATTAGTTTGTATGGGGACTGTGTGTTTCTTTGATTGAGTACCATTCAAGCTGCTGTAATTCACTCCATTTTGCAGTCACTAGAGTGCAAAGGAACCTATCTGAAAGATGTAACTGTTTGCCAGAAATTATTTAGAGTAATAATGAAATTACAGTTTGTCTAACCTGCTTTCTTTGCAGTCAGAACTGTGTCTGCTAGTTCCCATTCTAGTTTTGAACTGCTGAACTGGACCAATCAGTGTGGGGTAAGCTAGCTCTAAAATGGTGCCTTGGACGAATCAGAACTTGACTCATAATCTGAGCCAGCCACAAGAGGATTGTATGGGCAGTGACTCTGGGAGATGTAGTTTAGACTTCAGTGCCTTTTGGACCAACAGCAGCAGTCTATTAGTGACAGCCAATCCAGTCAAGAACTGGGAGGAACTCCAAAGGAAGTGCCCGGTTTTTGTCGGTTGGAGTTTCAGTTGAGCTTTGGCAGTGAAGAAGGAAGGAGCCCTGTGCTTTTCCAGTGTGCAGTTTTAGTCAAAAACTGTGTAAGGCCCAGAGTTCGGTCTGCAGCTTGTTGGGACTGAATCCGTCCTGTAGAAAAGAATCAAAGGATCTCTGAAGAGTAGAAACCAGGCTCACCCTGTAGAAGACTGGAGGAATTGCTGAAAATTACACTCGGTCTGTCAGGAACTGAATCTGCTGTGTGTTCTCCCGGTATTGTGCAGTAATTGCGATCGGGATACAGATGCAGCCTGCCTGGTATAGTGCTTTCTTTTATATGGATGTGTGAAGAGGTTTGTGCACCTCAAGTGAGCCCTGCTGACATTGAAGGACCCTATCTTATTTGGAGGTCGTGAGTACTAATTCAGGGTCGCTCCTGTTGAATTGCCACATTAAATCCAAATGGAATTACTGTACTGCTGACTGTTTAATTCTCCTTTTCTCTGTGTGAAAGGCCCCTACCAGCTGCCACGGTTTGACTAGCCACTTTGGGCTTGGGTACCTAGGGACAGTAACTGATAGGGATAGGCCTGTGCACAGAGCCATAGGTAGATTATTAGAGTGATAAGCTAGTTAAACTGATTTCCCCTGTCCTTGTTATATCCCCAAATAAATCAGAGCTGCTTGTTTCAGCAAAGTTATACTGCCTGAGGTATTTGTCTATGTTAAAGTACTGTACTGTGATTGTTGCACTGTATCTCATTTCACAGAGGTCCCAGTGCCGGAACCAGACCTGGGGTAAGTGTATACTGTGAAGGTAATTCTGATATATTGTGTGGGCCACTAGTGGGAAGAAAGGGGGTTGCAGTGTCCCAGAGGGCTGTGACCAAGTTAGTTTAACTATTGCAAACCCTGACCTCTGGGTGGAGGCACCGCCATTGGATCCAGGACCCTCAACCTGTTAGTGGCAAATCAGGCAGGGTAGTAGCCCTGGGATAGCGCCATCTAGGGGTTACATTAGCTCAATATGCAGTGCTGTTGGTGCAGAACTTGACTCAACATGCACTGCTGAGTACCGACCACAGAACACAAATAAGTGAATATGAATTTTTGACACTACACAAGCTTTGCAGCACGATCACTGTTCTAAATATTAATGAAAGGCAAGTCACTGTTCTGCTGGCTACACAGAACATGCTGCTTCTGTCTCTCTCTCTCTCTCTCTCACACACTAAAGCTGCCCTTCTGTCTCTGTCTCTCTCTCTCTCCATGCTAAAGCTGCCCTTCTGTCTCTCTCTCTCTCTCTCTCTCTGTCTACCTGGTGCCCATTACACTTGCTCCACATGCGTGTCATTTGTAAACCTGATCTCACACAGACAGACAGGCGGGGACAGAGAGAGAGAGAGAGAAAGAAATGTTTTTCATGACCGCCTCGTCTCTCTCTCTCTCATTCTGTGAAGTGCAGCACAGGACAGTGTACCTACAATGTGTGTCTCTCGCTTGATTGCCAGCAGAGCAACAGTAAGGAAAGCCTTCACTCTCTGTCTCACCTCCATGTCCGTGTGTCTGCAGCATCGCTTTGCTGTGACAGGCACTTCTCAGGAACTGCCTGGGAATGAAAGTGCTCTGCCGCTGACTCACACCATCATCTACTGCCACATTATGCAGCAAACACTCTGTCTTCTGACAGAGAGACAGACAGACATACACATATACACACACATACATACACACATACACACACAGACACACACACACACACACAGCAAGCACCACACAGTGCTCTAGTGGAACAGATCGTTCATTGACATTCGAACACACGGTCATTCCTGCAGCACCTCTCTCTCTCTCTCCTCCCATTCATGATATCTGCACCTTTGGGGACAGTGTGGTCAGAGACTTTAATTACCAAACACTCAGATACTCTCTTGCTGCCATATTTCCCACCCTGCCGCTGGATGACCACAGGAGGAGGAGCTCACATGAATGGGCCGGGGCAGTTTGTGAAAAAGTGATAGAGAGACACACACACTGTACCTGTCTGCCTGCCTGCCTAGCTGTCTCTATCTCCTAATGCTGACTCCTGAGACACTGCACATAATGACAATCAATCTCGGTCCACACTGCTGCTGTCTCATCAATCTCTGTGCAAACTGCTGCTGTTTCTGTATACACGTCCCGATCTGACAAGAACTTCTGTGGGGGATCAGCTCCTGTCTCTCATTCTCGGCACCATGGCTTCTGGCCAGGCATACTACCGGTCTGGGCACAAAGCAAAGGCACAATAATACCATAATGGTGACTTGTCACTGTCACAGTGCAGGATGCTCTGATCGCTTGGTTCACAGAGGTCCACAGGGCGAGTGGGTGGGAAGGCACAGAGTAGCCAGGGGACAATAATAATGTTTTATAACAGGGGCTAAGAGAATAGCACCAATCTGACAATATAACTACACACTGCAGCTACAGATCAGGAGGAGCTGGGAGGGCAAGGTATACTGCACATTTTGCTACTACATCTGTCACTCGATTAACAAGGAGACTAATAGCTGCCCCCAAACTTCAATTCTGGCACAATAACAAGATTCAGACTGCTGACTGATCTCTTAGGGGTGGGGGGACAGTTCACTACTTGCTGTGTGTATATACTGGATTAATCAATGGTCACCTGCTGGCTCTCTACCAATCAGGTACCTGTTTCTCTGACCCCATATTATAAACTTTTATGAATCACTCAAGCTTTGCTTTTATGGTGTATATACAGTAGTATCACAGATCTCGAGGAGTAAAAAACCTTGTAACACACCAATGTCTGCACATTATTCTAGATGTAATTTTATCTTCATCTATAAAGCTTGTATATCTGAACCACTCCTTCAAAAAAAAACGGGTTGTTAAAATCCTTTAACCTCATTGGTTGAAACACAAGACATGACCACTAATTATTTTTCTGACTTCATACCTCACCTGAACCACTTATTTTTTAACAAATAAAAGAACATTTTATAAGTGGAATAACACTCTAGAATGTATGGTCCCATAAGAGAATAGTGAACTTCCTGGATAGCTGCAGCACTCGACTACTCATCATGGCTAACAACCACATGAAGTGAGTCATTCCTTGCTTTGCATATGACAGACACCATCACTTGGGGCAACCATCCAGTTGTGTCGGTCATGTCCCCACATGACACCTCATCCTGAACTCTTTGCTCTGGCATGAATTGCCACCCAGCACAATTTGTCCCCAGATGAGTTTGTCTTCTAATATTTACACTGGGGTGAACTGTCTGAGGATGGATTGTGTGGGTGCTGATTCATGCCAGAGTGAAGAGTGGGGTAAGATGTTGCATGCTGACATGAACTGCACAAATTGTCATGTAGCCAGCTTCGCTATCTACAGTTATTTGTATACTCCATTTTCTTTGTTGGCTAATCATGGCATTCCTAAACACTTTCTAATAGATTATAGGCCAAATCAGCAGTGCTTTATTAAATGTTATAGGTATCTAGAAATTATCTGATTCACGATTATGATTCTTGCATCCTTGGTTTAAACAGAATTAATTTTCCATCAGATGCTATGAACTGCCTGAAGTGCCCAGAGGATTACTGGTCCAATGACAAACAAAATAAGTGCGTCCCAAAATCCCAGACTACCTCTCCTATGAAGACCCTTTTGGAGCATCACTGACTTTCTGCACTAGTGTCTTCAGCTTACTGACAGTTTCCATCCTCTGCATTTTCATTAAGTTCAAGGACACTCCAATAGTCAAGGCCAACAACCATGAGCTCACCTACCTTCTTCTGGTGGCCCTCATGCTGTGCTTCCTCTCTCCCTGCTGTTCATTGGCCACCCCATGAAACTGAACTGCATGCTCCATCAAGCTGTATTTGGCTTGACATTTTCCTTTGTGTCTCATGTGTTCTAGCCAAAACTGTCCTTGTGGTGATTGCCTTTAGTGCCACAAGGCCAGGCAGCAGTTAAGGAGCTGGGTGGGATCTAAGATATCCAGTTCCATAGTCTTTGTTGGGTCACTGCTTCAGGTGATCACATGTGCCTTGGTTGTCCATATCTGCCCCATTCCCAGAATCCAATATGAAATCGAAGATGGAAAGATAATAATTGGGTGCAATGATGGTTCAGCACTTGCATTTTGGTGCATGCTGGGATACCTGGAGCTTTAGCCAGTGCCTCCTTCTTGGTTGCCTTCTGGCCAGAAACTTACCTGGTAGCTTCAACGAGGCCAAGTTCATTACCTTCAGCATGCTTTGTGTTTGTCAGCGTGTGGCTCTCATTTATACCTGCATACCTGAGCACAAGAGGGAAATACATGGTGGTCGTGGAAATTTTTGCCATCCTGGCTTCTAGTGCTGGAATGCTCAGCTGTATATTCTTACCTAAGTGTTACATCATTATACTCAGGCGGCCTTGAACACTGGGGATATATGGTGGGAAGGCTGACTCATAAAGCTCTACTAAATGATTCTTCCCACTTTCAATCAATCAATCAAAATCTTTATTTAACCACTTTACTATGAAGAACGGGAAATAAAAGAGTGAGGTAAATTAATAATGAAAGACTGGCACTCCAAGTTATTGGTAAAATAATTTGAACTATTTGAAAGAATCTGGGCCCCTTCCTAAAATATCTGGGCACTCCATGACATAAGAAATATGATACAGTCCCAACCAGTAACTAATGCCCATTCCTGTCTTGTATCTGTTTCTCCTTTATTAAGGTAATAGTTATAAATTATTATACAATGGCATGAAAGAATGCTGGCCTCTGATTGGTCAGCCTGGAACTAGACCAGGAATGTAATCACAGCATAACATCCCAGCTCTAGTCTCAGCCCCACTGTGAACCTCTTGATTGCTTGTTCCATTGATTGTTTGTATCTTCTCTTAAGAAACAAAATATTTTCAGACTGGCAAAACATTCTTTAAAATTAATTTTTGTATTCTTTATATAACAAAAACCCATTGTATAATAGGAATAATGCCTCCAGGTTGGGCGTTATGCTGGATAGCATCCTTCTCAGGTGTTGGATGTCCTCAGCCTGTGGTCTCAGGATGAGACATTAAACCGAGTTCCCATCTGCCTGGATTGATGGCAGTTCAGGTGGATGTTAAAGATCCCATGGTACTTCTCGAAAAAGTAGGGAATTTCCTGGTGTCCTGGCCAAATTCCCTTATTCACTAAAAAATACCATCAACAGCTTAATCTGGTTCAAGGTCAGTTGGCATTAATCTTGTATCCCCTCCCTGGGTCGTGCTGAAAATAGGCAGGATTTGTCTAGTGCACGTACCCAGTCAACAAAAACTAAATAAATAAACATCCTTCTCAGGTGTTGGATGCCTCAGCCTACAGCCTCAGGTCCAACCCCTGAGGCGGGATGTTTTCCTGCATAACACCCACCCTGCCGGGCATATTCCTTTAATGAACCTACCTATGTTGTGAATTCACCACCTTAATTATTTATGTATGTATTTTTATGAGACCTAAGAATCAGTTATGTGTTAATAAGCTAGTCTTACTGTTTAAAATATTTTTGTTTTCAACAGTACTCACATTTATCAACACTGAATTAAGAAGGACCTTAAAATAAGAGGGCTAGCAAGGGAACACCTCTTGAGAGAGTCTTGCAAAGCATTCCAAAAAGTAGGGACCATCCAACTAAAATCCATTTTTCCAATTTTGAATGATGCCTTGGGGACATCTAGCAGGATAATATTGTACATTCTTAGGTTATGTGACCCTGTAGATTTTGGAGTAGATTTAATAAATAAGACGGTAACAAATTCCACCTTGCCTTTAGGGACCACATATGAACATTCCATAGCCTTCTAATAGTAAATGAAGACCAACCCACTGCTGTGCCAGGATCAAAGTGATGTGTTCTAGCATGTAGGCTGGAAATAAATCTAAGTACTCTGTGGTACAACACATCTAATTCAGACAGGAAAGAAAGTGAGGCTCTCCTGTGTATGCTATCACCATAATCTAACAGTGGC
Organism: Neoceratodus forsteri; assembly: GCA_016271365.2. Lineage (NCBI taxonomy): Eukaryota > Metazoa > Chordata > Ceratodontiformes > Ceratodontidae > Neoceratodus > Neoceratodus forsteri. The sequence goes on from JADMNL010000029.1 coordinate 220,253,907, forward strand.
AGGAATTCCAACTCTGGTAACTGTGGCACTACTCTTGCTGTCTGTTGTTTCACACTCACTCCCTACTGTTCCTGAATATACCCTTACTTAACTCAGGTCCACCCAGGTGTGGTTATCTTTGCTCTTGCCCGTACATGGTAATCTGCCTTCTGCCTTTGTACTTAGTCATTTTGTACTATTATTATTGTTGTATTTCATTTTTTCTAGCTGATTATGGAACCTTTGTATGATTCATACATTCTGTCTTTGCTATCTTGTTTTGTGTATTGTTCCTAGCTTTTGTAATTCTCATGGGTCGTGCCTGAAAACTAGCATTTTATTTGTCTAGTGCACTTACATGGTCCACAATAAATACATAGATAGAAGAAAAAGAAGAATAGGTATTTTATAGTGCTTTTCATACACAGTATATTCAAAGCGCTTTACAAGCAATGCTAGACTGGTAGTGAAGTGACTGAATGTGTGATGGCAGCCATATCACAGATCATCACCCACACACAGCTTGGATAATTGCATGATGGTTGATGGGAAGGAGGATGTTGGCCAGGACACGGGAATGTCCTCTACTCTTTGCAAAGAGTGCCCTGGGTTCTTTTACTTCCACCTGGACACCTACAAGGACAACACCAAGATGAGCAGAAGGGACCTCGGTTTAACATCTCATCCAAAGGATGGCACACCCCAGCAGTACAGCACCCCTAATACTGCACTCGGATGCCAGTGATTTTAGGTGCAAGTCCAATCCCAGTATGGGACGAGAACCCATAACCTTTTGGTCTGGAGTCGGATGTGCTACCAACTGAGCCACGCTGATAAATTACTAAATACATAAATAGACAAATAAATAAATAGACAGACAAACAAACAAACAAACAAATGCTGGACAGTAGATTGGTGCAAATGTCATCCACATAATAATTGCAAACCAAAGAGTGAATAAACGTGGACTGAGTAAAGCTTCCATCGATATTACTTGGCCTAGTGTAAACAATAGATTCAGGGACCTAACTCTGGTTAGAAACCTAGCAAGGACATGGAATGAGATTCCCAGTTTTATTAAAGGGTATCTAAACAAGCAGTTTTTAAAACTGCAACTCCAACATCTGGCTTCTTTGCAAGGTAAAGTAAAGGCTGCTGTTTACATTTATGGTAAAACTGCATCTATGTAAATAACATAAATGCAGTTGCATAGCTTTGAAAAATGTAAACAGCCTTTCACTTTCAAACAACAGCCTTGGCGTCTCCCAAGATGTCTGCCAAGTATGTTAAGTGATGATTCATGATATCATTGGAGCCAAGCAGAGACCCACATAGCTCCCAACTAGTTCCCAAAATAGCTAACTAGTTCTTCTTTCCTCTTTATTTTGAATTGTTGTACCAGAATGATCAGCACCATGTGTTAACTTGTGGATTATTTTGATCAGTACACATGTTAGGCTATGATTTTGTTCATTTTACTTTAACTTGCTGAAAATGTTTTGTAACCCAGCTGACTTTTCTTTGGAAACCGCAGTGCAGTACAACATTTCAAATACCTGATCTAGTGGTTATGGGATGCCCTGATTTTTTTGTTAACCAGGAGAGCCACACTAAGCTGAAAGTTTGTTTACAGGTGTGGCCTAGGAGCCAAGAAGGCACGTGACTTGCTCAGGTTACACAGCAAAGTACTGGTCTGGTCCAATTTCAAAGCTCGTGTTTTCTTGTTAATCCACAAATAAGGCTTTCTTTTTCCACGTGAAGCCCCTGCACCTAGCCTGCCTTCTGTTGCACACCCCACCATCCATACCTGTCCTTATTACTGTCTGGGGCTGCATATGACTTTACAGTCTCATGAAGAGAATTGTCACACCTCAGATAGTAATCTTGTACCGGAGAGTTGTGCACACCCATACTGATATGCTTCATCAGCTGACATGGTTAAAAATGCCTCCCAAATTACTTTCCAGTCCACTTTCTCAATGTTTGACTTCTGCTTCCACAGTAAACATTGGTGGATCACTACCTTCTGCACAGTGAAGGTAATATGTACAGTTCCCCTGTTGTGTGTTTTTCCACCCCATTAACCAACAACTAGGTATTCCTGGAGGGCCAACAATAAGCATCATGACCCACCAGAAAAAACGCTGTTCATGCCCTCATAAGGGCTGCACTTACTATGGATAACAATATTATTAGCAGGAGAAGCATACAAATGCCTTGAGAGAATCCACCTGACTTCCAGTGTCAGTCTACTCCTTTACCAGTCATCTGCAGAACCCCCAAGACAATTACCAGCAATTTTCTCCAGTACTTTTCTGTGTCTCCTACTCACAATGAGTTGGCTGGCTATCACCCTTCCAAATCTTGAATGAGCTATGCACAGCTCCTCAATACTGTCCTAACAAACGTCAACACCCCCATCCAAGGGTAATCTCCCTACACTGAATTCAAGTAACAGTTTAGGTGCAGTCCTGCCACTCTGAGTATTTGTCATTGCTGGCTTCTCTTATCCACAGTCAGGTAGTGATCACGATGCGCCAGCCCACATTTCAGATCTCACAGTGATCTGCTCAATGTCCTCTTTCCTGTCTTCCTCTAACCTGAATATGGTTTCTTACCCATATAAGATCTAAGCCACCTATGATTAGGCACTATTTAATGATGTGCACACCTGTCATTTAATAGTGCCTAATCACAGAAGTCTAGGTCTGTTAAGGATAGGAAAACCCATCATTCCTCTTGTTCCTGCTGCTATCAACTTGACTTACTGGAAAGCTTAGTTTACTTTGATACGTCAAAAAATGGGGACTGTACTACCTGCGTTCATGATGCAGAAGGGTGATGAGCCCACCAGTTTTTGGTGTGAGGAGGAGTAGTGAAGAATGAATACTAGAGGGGAACTGAGAAGGCCACTCCTGCAAGGTGCTGCTATATTCAAGGAAGGAGGAATACAGAAGGGGAGAAATATGAGCAGATTACTGTGAGAAATAAGATGTGGGGCTGCCAGCACCATGATCACTACTCTGACCCCATTGTCCTGGCCAACATTCCTTTCCCAAAAACAGTTCATGCAATTGTCTATGGCTGTGTGTGGATATCAATGTGTGAAATGGTTGCCACTACACGTTCAGTCACTTCACTACCAGTCTAGCATTGCTTGTAAAGCACTTTGGGATACAATGTGTATGAAAAGCATTATGTAAATGCTGATTCTTCTTATTATTATTATTTCCATGGAAAAGAAGACAAGACAAGCATCTTTTGAATTTCAAGAAAGTATTAACTCTAACATTGGACTACACAAGAACTTTGCTACAAATAAGTGGTGGATCTAGGTGGTGGTGAAGGATGCAGCTGCAACCCCTCCCCACATTGTAACGCATACTTGCTTGCTGCTGCATTTCACTCGTTGAAGAAGTCTGGTTTCTTGATTGTACAAATGTTTACTTTCAAAACTATGGATTACATTTGTAGGTTCTGTCAAAATGTACTAGAAAAGAATAATAGCAGAACAAATAAAGGCTTAATAAACATGTAAAAAGTGTGATTAAGTATGCACACACCCCAGCACCCCATTGTAGCATCCTGGATCCGCCATAACCACTAGACCACCAGGTTATTCAAGATTTATACTGCACTGTGGTTTGCCACAGAGAAAGTCAGTTGGATTAAAACACAATTTCAGCATGTTAAAGTAAACAAAATTAACAGAACCAAAACCCTAACATGTGCATTAATCAAAATAATGCACATGGTTTTGCTCATTGGTGAAACAATTCCATACAAAGGGAAAAAAGAACTAGATTAGCACTATAGACAGCCACATAGCTCTCTGACTTTGGCTCCAATGATGTCATCACTTAACCCATTTGCGGCCATTTTAGGAAGCAGGTAAGCAATTTTTTAAATTGGAAGGCTGATTTTACAATTTTACAAATTTCAAATGCTTTGGACTGCATTTAGCTAAATTATATAAACATATTTTAGCATTAGCATTTAGCATTAATGAATACAGCAGCCTTTCCTTTGTCCCCTATGAAGTCAGATTTTTGAACAGTTTGTTGTCAAAATGTTGTTTAGGCATCCTTTAAGCAAAACACAACTTGCATGGCATTCCAACAGGAGATGTTTAATTACTATCACAGGGATGCACATGTTGACGTATGAGGCTAACCTTAAATACCCTCCAGGATGCATTGTATGTAACTTGTCAATGAATTTGTTTTGTTTTTTTCTTTACAATGATTGTATGAATGTTATGAATGGAATTTTATATGTTTTTGTGCAGGACATAATTTATAAACAGGGCTTGCCCTAAGTTATGCTTTTCCTGGCTAAAATAAATGTTTCATCAATCAATCAATCAACATCTAATTATTTCTTGCTGTCTCCATTTAGATCTGTGCTTCCAAAACCTCTGCTTTTTGTAGTGATGAGTAAGAAATATTGAAATTTTGAAAACTATCTTCCATTGGTTACTTTTTATTCATTCTCTGGATTCATTCATTCATTGGAGCTGGCAGTATAGCCTAGAGGTTAGAGTAATGAGCTTGGTACATCCAGCAGACCTGGGTTTGATTCCCACAACCTCCACTTGCATACTGTGTGATGCTGAGCCAGCCCCTAGCCTCCCAGTCCTCCCAGGTCACCCCTGAAAACAGGCACTTGTGCCTAGCGAGCTTACCCAGTTACCAAAGACTAAAAATTAAAAATAATTTATTCTCTGGATGTACTAGGATGGCACCTGCACACATTTTGATGGTAAACAGAGCAGCCCCACAACAAGATATTTCATTTTATTGTGATGATCATTGCAAGAAAGTATGAACTTTTAAAAAAGAATCTGTTATTGCTGTTTCCACATAAAAAGAGCATCAAAAGGAATAACAGTACTGAGATAAGTGACCACAATATGGTCAGATTTTAACAAGAACAAGAAAAGAAGACTGTCAGCCATTTATAAGGTGCAATATTAGCAAGAAGAAGGTTAATAAATATTACAAAATAATTAAAATCATAGCTGCATGAGGCTGCCCTGGTGGCCTAGTGACAACACACTGCACTGCCATCCCAGTGACCCGAGTTTAGGAGCAAACTCAGGACTCCACATCACAGAGGTCAGGTGTGACCACTGCAGCTGCTGCTCAGCAGTGTGCTATGGTCAAGGAGGGGCTGGTGCTGTACCCAAGGTTCTGCAGTGACCCTCCCATGTTGTGCCAAGAGGGCTTGCTCCTCAGTAGGGTGTTGCATGCATCTGAGACCCAGAAGCTGGAGTGCATGTCAAGGGGCAGAAGGGAGTCTGGGAGAAAAGCCAGGAGAAAGTTCAAGGCACTGCCCATACTATGACCTCACGTTCCTGGTTCCCACTGGGTTCATGTGGCTTCTGGCACTGGATGCTGGCTTGGGAGGATGACCTTCCTCCTGTGGCCACTGCCATTTGTGGAATAGCTGTGGGGACACTGGCAGGGCTTGAGGCTTGGAACAAGTTAGGAGTCAAGAGGACAGATCAGGGTACATCCTTGGGACCAGGGTTTGTACATGGTGGAGCATGACTGGGGACAAAATACAAGTAGAAAAAAAAAAAACCCTAACTGCACATACTAAGATATCATGCAAGTAGAAGGGTACCTGGGTTCTTGGTAAATTTTGGTTGGTGTTGAAGTCATTGGGGTTGAAGAAAGAAGATAAACCCTGAGTCCACATGCATAAATAGGGACTATTTTATTTACTTAGTTATTGAAAACTTGAGATTGCCTTTTCAGATACAGAAAGTACTTATTTACATAGGTTCCACATCAAATACATGGTCACAAAAACATTACAAGTACAATAAGCAGTTTGTGACTGGGTGGAATAGGACCCTGTCCCATTTGTTAAGGAGACAGTGTTTAAAATGCACAGATCTGTCCTTTCCTGTCTATTTGTTTGTCCAGTTGCACAACCATATTTTGCTGTGAGACCTTGGACTTGATCACCCGACAATCTCACAATTCTTTGCCTCTTACTATCTCAGTTTTCCCTTGCTGTTTGCTTTTCCTCCTTGACATCCACTGATATAAAGATATATGGAAATCATTGCATGGAAATGTAACTGATATTGGGATCCCCATTGTTTGGAAAATGTATAGCATTACTGTTGAAATGTGTATAATTGTAATTTAAGATGACTGCAAAAAGCTGTTGGAAGTTAGAGGTCCTTAAGTGCAAATGTTTGAGCCTTTTGCAAAAGCTGTGCAAAGGGGCCTCAAGAAGAACATTGCATCCTAGCAACTCCTGAAACTTACAAGGACAGGATGCTTGCCTAAGGATGGGAGTTGAAAAGACTTATAAAAGAGCTAAGTTGTAACTGCAAGAGAGAGTTAGAGAACAAGGACACAGAGACTGAAAAAAACTTTAATTTTGCCTTTGTAAATAGTTATACTGAATACGTTTATTTTATGATCTGCTACTGTAAATAAATAATTTTGGTGAATTCTACAACTGCTCCTGGTTTTCCTATGCTTCCTTACCTGTGCCTCGATTTCACAGTTCGGAGGAATGCAGTCAAGTCAGGCCCAAAGCACTTAAGACAGGACAATTACAGTTTTGACAAAAAGAACTCCACACAGATTGTTGTATAAAGTGTCACAGGTTATGTACAGAGAGAAATCAGATAAAACCATTTAACTGACAAAATTGCATTGGACTACAAGTGCAGACCTCAAAGTTCTCTTTAACTGACTAAACTTAAGAAGATTCAGCAGTGTATCAGGCAGTTCATTATCCAGTTAGCAGTTCTGACAGCAAATGGCCACTTTCCAGCTCTGTACACTGAAAAGGAAGCTAAGGGCATTCCTGGACATGTTCCTGGCATTGCATTGGTTGGAGATGATGCAGAAGCAATTTGTTAAGATGGGGATGTTATGCTCAGGAGTGCCTATGAGGTAGCACAAAACATGATTGCTATTTGGTGTGGAATGTTGGTGTTATTGTTTGCTCCCCAAGTAGGTGAGTGAAGCTATGAGTGCAAGGCAACAATAACACTAACATTTTACACCAAATATTTTATTTTTTAAATTAGTATTTTATTGTTTTTACCAGGTTTTCTCCTGTCTCACTCCTGTGCATCCCCAACATGATGTACACGTGTGGAGGCACACACTTGGATGTCTTGCAGGATGCCCCACTCCCGGTCACCTGATACGCCTGTGCTTATCACCGAACCACCATTCAGTGACAGGGTGCTATGGGTGGGCAACTCCCCCACCCAAGAGGAGAGCAATTTCTCAATCCTGCTCCCACCCCCTCATGCTAGCACTCCAGCAACCCAAGGTAATTCCTGAACCTGGGTTGCGGTGCAGCACGAGTAAGGCATCCAGCACCCCAGGGCTCAGCGCCATTGGGCCAGCCAAAATATTCATATTTGAGCTGTATTGTGAGATATTCTTTGAATACCATGGGATTTCAAGTTCTTTTTTTTTTTGTGACAGAAACTGTAAAAGTTACAAAAGAAAAACAGTACAAAATGTAAACTGTGCCCTCTGTTCAATGGCTCACCATGAGAATGCTAATCCATACTGATCAAAGCTATATGGCATCTCACAGGTGAGAATATGTTTCTGAGCATGCTCAGTGTGGCCAAAGGAGTGTGATAAACTTCAGAGCATGCTCAGTGTGGCCAGACTGAGTGAGATAATTACTGAGCCTGTTCAGTGACCAGCTTCAGTTATTTTGCTCATGTATGGTCAAGATAACAGTTTTTATTTGCAAGATGTATTTGCACTTCCATGGTATCTGAAGGATTAACCCACGATAGGGTATGGGTTTACTGAGCATTTTCTTTTAAATTCAAGTGTCTAGAAATTATATCACTAAAGGATAAGATCAAAGAACTAGAAAACAGTATTAAAGATGTTAAGAAGGATGGTAAAGACAAGTAATCACTACTAGTAACAAGTCGGCTCCCACCTCTGTGATATTACAACAAATAAACAAATCATAAGAGGACAGGCACAAAAGAACAAGAGATGCAAGCAGTAGTAGTGACAATAGTGGTTGGAGCCCAGTTATTAATAAATAAAATCATAAAAAAGGTAGGAGAGAATGGAATTCCCTGTTACTACACAAAATAAATTTGCAATCTTAGACTCCGATAATGAAAGTACAACACTGAAGTGCTAACAGCATTACAAGGGTTCACAGAGATTATAATCATTGTCAGAATACCACTAATGAGGACCAAATCACACCAAACAAGATAAAGAATCCTTCTACTAATAAAATTAAACCCAAATTGGTTCAGGCCTGTCCTCACTGATTCTGGTCATACTACAAATGAAGCAGAATACTTAATTAAATCAGGGTCCAACATAGAGCTGGATAAAAGTGGTGATCCAATACTAGAGAAACATCCTAATATCTCTACTGGTACACCAATCAGAAATTATACTGGTCATGTCCAATCAAATCAATCACATGGTAGTACTAATGACCACTCAGAGACCAAGAGACAAATCATAGTACTGGGTACATAGTACATAGAACAAGGGGACACAATTTGAAGATAGAGGGGGACGGCTCAGAGGTAATGAAAGAATGTATTTTTTCACAGAGAAGTTGTGGATGCATGGAACAACCTTCCTGAGGAGGTTGTGGAGTCAGGAACAGTGGGAGAATTCAAGAATGCATGGGACAGGCATAAGGCAATTCTAGTGGGGCAGGAGGAAGTAAGCTGTTGATTAACTAGAATCTGCAGCTTATCCATCAGGCAGGGAAATGGGCAGACTGGGTGGGCCAAGCGGTCCATATCTGCCATCAAATTCTATGTTTCTATGTTTCTACTGGGAGATTTGATCATTAAATATACTGACGGCTATATATGCCAAAGAGATAAAGCCAATGCCACCTGCTCTAGTTTTAGAGGGCCTGGATCTGGAAATTGAATGCATGGTCCCAGACATTATGAAAAATGCAGGTGAAAATCCACTAACGATAATACATGTCTGCACAAATAACATTTCAAAATTCACACTAGAAAACATAAAAGAGGACTGTATAAAACTGGCAACAACATTAAAACAATATGGAAGTGAATATTGTTTCTCTGAAATACTTCCTGTTCCAAGACAGCATTGAAAAACAGAAAAAATAAAACAAGTCAATGAATGGTTACGGAAATAGTGTCTCCAGGAAAAGGTCAAATGTGTTACACACTGGGAAATATTTTCAGGAGATAAAAGCTTGTTCTGTTGGGATGGTCTCCATCTCAAAAAAAGAGGGACTGCTGTACTGGGAAAATCCATCACAAACATCATAGAGGAAAGTTTAAACTAACCAAGAAGGGCAAATGGGAAAAGCTACTACATATACTGTGCAGGATTTTGATTTATACAAAATCTTGGTAGCTAATGTAAGATGCTTAAATGTGTTACAATTTCAGAATTAATTGCAATACTAGTAAATAAAACATCTATTTTGCTGCATTGTGTGAAACATGGTGGGATGAAATGGCTAATTGGTTTAATGGTATTCCAGGGTATACTCTTTACTATAAAAACAGAAACAATAAAAGGAAGAGGATCTGTATTTATGTGTCAAACAAAACAGACTCAAAGAAGATGAATTTTCTATTCATGATATTGATATAGAAGGTGTAGCTATAAAAATTACACATCAGAATGGACAGCATTTTATATTAGCAAATTATTATAGACTGCCATCTTCCAAGCTTGAACAAGATCAGTTATTAATTTCTGATATTGAATTATTATTAGCCTCATCTGATGTAATCATTGTAGGAGACTTTAATTTACCAGGGGTGGAGTGGGGTCAGCTTGTGACTAGAACATCTTTGGAAAGTCATTTTTGGACTCTTTCATAATGGCTGGGCTGGAACAAATGGTAGGATCCAACTAGGGGACCTAACACTCTGGACCTAGTCTTAAGCAATATTGCATCTGAAATAACAAACCTAAATATTAGCAACCCTATTGGGAACAGCGATCATAATTCCATAATGTATGAAATTAATAAACAAAAATACAGTAGGGGATTAACTGTAATTATGATTACAACAAAGCCGACTTCTTAAAAATGAATAAAGCACCATCGAATATAATTGGGAAATATTATTTAAGGACCTAAACATTGACCAATGTTGGGAAATATTTAACTCTATCATAACAAATTAGAAAACTTATATGTACCAGTTAAGAAAACTCATAATAAAAGCAAAAGATTCCACCATGGTTAACAAGAAAATAATACTACAAATCAATAATAAAGAAAAGCATTTCTAAAAATGGAACAATGTCAGAGTCAAATAAATATTAATAACTATAAAATGGAACTAAAGAACAAAATCACTAGTCAAAAAGAAAAGAAAGATCAGTAAAACTAGCACTTACAAAAAAAAAAAAGCTTTTTCCAATATTAGTAAAATAAAAACCAGAGTCACAGTATAAAAGCTCTGAATGATGATAGTAATGAAATAACAAATCCACTAGAAATGGGTAATACATTAAATACATTTTTGGTTCAGTTTTTAATATCTGTAATAACTTGTCAAAAATAATAACATCGACCTGACACAATTACAAGTGATTACAATGGATGAGGTAGAAACAGCCATTAAATACATCAGAGTAGATACAGCAGTAGGGCCAGATGGCTTTAATCCATTCTTTCTAAAAAATACAATCCATTCTATTTCACTTCAACATGCATTTAATATCTCACTAATCAAAGGGATAGTACCTATAACTGGAAGCAAGCAGTGGTAGTTTCAATATATAAAGGAAACAGAAAGGAAGCAGAGAATTATAGACCTATAAGTCTAACTTTGGTTGTTTGTAAAACCATGGAAAGAATTCTCAAGAATAGAACTGAAATAGAGATGGAATAAGGGGCTTCAGATACTAAACAACATGGTTTTATGAAGGAAATGTTGTTCTACAAACCTCATTAGTTTCTATGAGACAGTAGGTAATTGGATCTAGGTAAACCCGTGGATGTTGTTTATCTAGATTTAAAAGGCCTTCAACAGAGTTAGTTATGATATCTTGGTCAAAAAAATGGAAAACATAAGATTAGACCAATACATAATCAGGTGGGTATCTGACTAGTTGACTGACAGAACACAAGTAGTTAAAGTCTCAGATAGTTACTCCGATCCTATTAAAGTGACTAGTATAGAGTCAAGCTCGATCCTTTTGGAATTTTATATGGATCTACAAATGACATTGTGGGCTACATTAGTAAATTTGCTGACGATACAAAACTGTGTAAAGAAGTTAATACCATACAAAATATTATTGCATTAAAGAAAGATATCAATACCCTGGAAAACTGGGCAAATTCAAATAACATGGTATTTAATGAAAGCAAATGCGTTGTAATGAGTGTTGGTCCCTGTAATCCACAAGAGAAATATTACATGAATAATAAAGAACTGAGGCAAGTTAAAACTGAGAAAGATCTTGGAATCATGATAAATGATCTACTAATCCAAGGGAACACTGTAGACATATAGCTCTCAGGATCAATCATATCCTTAGATCCATCAAAAAATCTTTCATTTGTAGGCAAGAGACGTTCATATTACCAGTGTATAATACTTATATTAGGCCACACTTGGATTATGGAGCTGCTTTTTGGTCCTCATACCTAGCCTAGGACAGAAAACTTTTGGATAACATCCAAGAAAAACCACCAAACTCATTCTAAACTAAAAATATACTATATGAAGAAAGATGCAGATTATTGCAATTGTATAATCTTGAAACTAGATGACAGAGAGGAGATATTTTATTACTCTTTAATATCCTACAGAATAAAACTTATGGAAGAATGCAATATCAAATACGCAAATAAACCAAATATACAAGGATGTAACAATAAACAGTTATTTGTACAAAGGGCATTTAGAAATAAAAGAAAACTTTACTTTACAATTAGGGCAATTCAATTATGGAATAAACTCCACAGAAAATAATCACTTCAACCAAGTATGAACAATTTAAAATGAATTAGATAAATACTATATGGGCACTATATTTTATTGACCCACATGGTGTAGGGAGGTAGAATTGATGGGTCCAACAGACCTTCTTCTACCTTATAAACTCTGTGTAAACTGTGTAATTAGCATCAGTCGGGTACATAAAAACAAAGGTGCAGATACAGGCATCTTCCATCCTCTCAAAGTTAGCATGGTATACAAATTTCTTTTATGGGTGAGATTCCAGCCAGATCATCCATTTGTACATCTCCAGGTGTAAATGTGCAGGTTTTGATTTATTTTAAAAGTCAACTCCTCTAGTTCTGAGATCTTCTGAATCACCTGAAACCAACAATGTTTAGTGAGTGGTTCAGCATTCAGCCATGAACAAGCTATGGCCTTATGTGCTGCTGTTAAGAGAATGGCCCAGAGATAGAGTGAATCTACACCTTTTAGACCCGAGGGGAGAGCACCAGGATAACATTTGGCCACACCAGGGGTTACTTCAGAGAAAGAGATCCTCAATAGCAGGAGCCACCTCTCTCCAAAGGGTGGAATCTGCGGGCAAGCCAGAAAATGTGTAAATGGTTTGCCTCCGATTCTCCACATAATCTCCTACAGGCTTCGGCCTTTTGGGGTTCTCTTGTTTAAAGCTTTAGGAGTGAGGAAGTAGCTGACACTAATCCTTCAACCAAATTCTTGCCAGAGTGGTGAGCATGTGGTCCCTGAGGCAATGTGGAAGACACTCTCCCAGTTCACCTCCCCAAGGTCTGGGGCCCCCTTCTCCCTGCCAGCTCAATTTAATCTTAGATAGTGGGTCACCCCTCAAGCCAGCCAGACATTTATGGATGCAGAGATCAGGCACCTCCAGACCTGAGCATTCCAGCCCGCATGAATGCTTGTCAGAAAGGGAGCGCCCTGATAGTGTCCTGGTCTGTTTTTGAAGGGAAGTAATGTTGGCTCGGGCCTGAAGGTATCTAAAATGGTCAGAGTTCTGCAGGCCAAATGCATTTTATAGGGATTCAAAGTCTTGCGCTACATCCCATGTAGGGATTGGCCAAGGAACACAAGACCAGTTCTATCTCAGATCTCAAAGGTATGGTCTTGATGGGCTGGTGGAAAACAAGGGTCCCAGGACAATCTGACAAGGGGCCAGATTGAGGCCTTCAGTTTATATTTTGCCAAACCCTGTGAACCGCTCTCACAGTGTCCCTTACCGCGGAGAGTTTGGGGGTGGAGTTTATGTGTATTGAGGGAATACCATTCTAATCTCCAGAGGTGGGTCCTGCTCCTCCTCCTATCCCTTCTCCATTTCCTTCCAGTTTGAAGAATATGCAGGGTTGGACCACTGAAGGCTACCCTTAGCTGCGCAGCTAGGAAATAGTCCTCAAAATCTGGGAGGATCTTCCACCCATGCCTTTATGTGTTTGTAAAATTTTAAAATTTATTCTAGGCCTCTTATTGTTCCAAACAAATTTTGAAATCAGTTTATGCCAGGCCTGGAAGTGTGACTTATGGATAAAGGAGGGTAGACACGGAATAGACACAAGAATTTGGGGAGTATATTCATGGTGATTGTTTGAATACTAGAATACATGGGAGATTTATTAATGACCACCTCTCGAAATCTTGTTTCATTAGGTGCACCAGTGGGTTATAGTTTATCCTAAAGAGTTGAGAGGTGTGTTTAAGGATATAAGCACTCAAGTATTTCATTTTCTGCAGACCAATTCAAGGGAGGAGATCCCGAATTGTCTTTGAGGGGTGCAGAAGAAACTGAGTACTTTTGTCTTGGTCCTATTCAGGGAGTAACCAGAGTGTCCTCCAAAATGGACCACACCTGTGGGATGGACCACTCAGGCTGAGACAGACAGAGCAGAACATCATCTGCATACAGGAATATTTTCCAGTTCAGGCCCCCCACCTCAATCCCCGGATATTGTCTGACTGATGAACAGCTTTGACAATGGGTTCAATGTATAGGGTGAACAGGAGGAGAGAAAGGGGGCATCCCTGTCAGGTGCCTCTACCCAACCTAAATCTGTTAGATAGCCTCCCATTTACTCTGACATACATAGATACATAGACAGTGTCGGCAGATAAGGGCCTATGGCCCACCCAGTCTGCCCATTTGAGCTTGTAAGTTCAGTTTGTTTTCCTAGAAGTCTGTTTCCCTTACCTCTGACCTCTAGAATTCCTTTATGTCTATCCCATGCATTCTTAAATCCGTGATTGTTTCAGCCCCCACCACTTCCTCTGGCAGGGTGTTCCACTTGTCCACCACCGTTCTGTGAAGAAATTCTTTCTCATGTTTCCTCTGAATCGTCCTCCTCCAACTTCATCCCATGCCCTCTAGTCCTGGAACATCTTTTCGCTTAAAAATAGTGTTTTCCTGCACCCTGTTCCTCCCTGTAAGATACTTGTATGTCTCTATCATATCCTCTCTCCCTCCTCTCCTCCAGGAGTACATGTTCAGTTCCTTCAACCTGTTTTCATAGGACTTGTGATGCAATCCATGCACCATCTTTGTTGCCCTCCTCTGAACCTTCTCTACCCTGTCTATGTCCATACGTAGGTATGGTCTCCAGAACTGTACACTGTACTCCAGGTGGGGCCTCACTAGTGTCTTGTATAGCGAGATTATGACCTCCTTTTCCTGCTGGTGATGCCCATGCCTATACATCCCAGCATCCTATTTGCTTTACCTGATGCCTTGTCACACTGTTTCCAATTGAGGTCATCAGAGATGACAACCCCAAGATCCCTTTCCTGCTTGGTGCATGCTATATCCTCACCCCCAACTGATATATTGTGCCAGGATTTTGTGCCCATATGCATTATCTTGCACTTCTTTGCATTGAATTTCAACTGCCAAACCCTTGACCATTCTTCAAGTTTCTGCAGGTCCCTTCTCATTCTGTCTACACCCTCTGCTGTGTCTACTCTGTTACAGAGCTTTGTGTCATCAGCGAACAGTGAAATTCTGCCTTCTAGATCCTGCACAATGTCACTGATGAAGATGTTGAATAGGACCAGTCCAGCACTGATCCCTGTGGTACCCACTGGTCACTCTTCCCTCTGTGGAGTGACAGCCATTTACCACTACCCTCTGTGTCCTGCCACCCAGCCAGTTACCTACCCACCACACTACTGTCCTGCCCACACCCATATTCCCCAGTTTGTGTAATAGTCTTCTATGTGGCACAGTGTCAAAGGCCTTGCTGAAGTCCAGATAGGCCATGTCCACTGCTCTCCCTGATCCACCTCCCTAGTCACCCAGTCAAAAATTCAATGAGGTTGGTCTGACATGACCTCCCTGGTGAAACCATGCTGCCTTGGGTCCTGCAGTCCATTGACAACCAGATGTTCCACCAATCTCTCCTTCAGTAGTGCTTCCATAATCTTTCCCACTACGAGGTGGGCTGACTGGTCTGTAGTGCCCTGCTTCCTCTTTGTTCCCACTTTTGTATAAGGGGACTACATCTGCTGTCCTCCAGTCTTTGGGTACCACCCTGTTTCCAGTGATTGGCTAAACAGGATAGCCAGAGGTTCCAGCCACCATCTCTCTTAGTTCTTTAAGGACCTGGGGTGCACCCCATCTGGCCCCATTGCTTTGTCAACTCTTACTTCCAGTTCCTTCAGGACCCTTTCTCGTGTAAAGGGACTTGTGTCCATTTCTGCACCATTCTCACCCCTTGTACTCCCTTCAGATCCATTACCCCCTCTTCCTCAGTAAAGAATGAGCAGAAATACCTGTTCAATATGTCAGCTTTACTGTTGTCATCCTCCACGGTTCCCATCCTCCCCTTCAGTCTCACTATCCCTCCCTTTGTCTTTCTTTTTCACATATGTACCTGTAAAGGTTTTGTCCCTTTACCCACTGATTTTGCAATGTGTTCTTCTGTCTGAGCTTTGGCTTCCCTTACTGACTTTCCTGCCTCCTTTGTTTCTCCTGGTAGCCTCCTATCCCCTTCTGCCTCGTCTTTTTGTATTGCCTGAATGCAATCTTTTGGCTTTCACTTTCTTTGCTACCTCTTTGGAAAACCTTAATGGTCTCCTCTTCCTTTTCCTCTTGCTAACCTGCTTAATGCATAATTCTGTTGTTCTTATAATCCCCATTTTAAATACTGCCCACTGTTCCTGCTCCAGATTCCTGTCCATTCCCTTAATGCCTCTTTCAAGTATCTCCCCATTTCCCAAAGTCTGCCCCCTAAAATCCAGGATCGTGTTTTTGTGTGGTTTTGGTTCTGCTCTTTCTATGATTTCAAACCACAATGACTGGTGGTCACTGTTACCCAGATGCTCCCCACTGTTACCCCCATCACGTAGGCCTGTGTACCAGAGTAGAGAACCCTGATGCTATCAATCAAGGTCTGAGGGAAACCCATGCACTCCAGAACTAAAATTGGAACCCACAAGAAACCTTATCAAAGGCCTTTTCGGCATCTAGACTCATCAGGCATGTGGGAATCTGAGTGATAAATAGAATCAATCAAATTTATTGTAGAGCGGACATTATGGAGAGCCTGACGACCAGATACAAACCTGCGGTCCAAATTGATCAGGTCGGGTAATAGGAGTTTAATCTGGAGGCTATTATGGAAGTCAATATTTTGTAATCACAATAAGGAGGAGATAGAAGTGGTAGGATTTGCAGCGGGTAAGGTCTTTGTTCTCTTTTTGCAAGAGGAAAATAGTGGCGCATTGCCATGAGGGGAACAGGATTACCTTCTGTCCAGATGCTAGAAGATAGCCAGTAATAAAGGCTGTCTCCACTTTAAAGGTTTTATAAAATTCTGCACTGAAGCCATCAAGGCCAGGACATTTTCCAGTTTTTAGATTTTTTATGGTATTTAAGATTTCCAGCTGTGTAATTGGTCTAGTCAGTCTGACCCCTCTCCAGTGTGAGTGAGGGAGGCATAGGGATAGGGACCTCAGATCGCTCACTTTTTCCTGCAGGGTCAATTCCACCTAGGGACTATAAAGTTTAGAGTAATAGGAAACAAAGGCTTCTGCGATTTGGGCTGATTGGTTGACTTGGAGGCAAGTCGGGGATACAATTTTAGTGATGGTGGCTCTGGCTGCATGTTGCGAGTCAGAACGCTAAAAGTTTGGTTCCTCTGGGGCCTCCCTCATAGTACTTTTGTTTTAAGTAGAAGATGGCCTTTTCAGTTTCTTCTTTGCAATTTCTACAAATCCCTGCTGCAACCCTTTTGATTCCAAAACCCTATGCTCCTCCATTTAATTTTCTGTGCACTCTCCAGTTCCTAATTTGGGTGAGAAGCTTCTATTGCTTCTCATAAGAGCTTTTCTTATGAGAAGCTATTGAAATTAACTTTGCCCTGAGGGTAGCCTGAGAGTGTCCACAGACTCTCAGGTGTTATTTCCTTTGTTGTATGCTTAACTACAGTACCTGTAATGTGTTGTTTGAGCTTCTCCACTACTGCTCTATCCCGGAGGATGAAAGTATTCAGTCTCCAGTGGGTATTTAGTTTAGGAAAGCGAAATCTGCCTCCGGAAAAACAGGGTTATGGTAGGACAGGATATAGGTCCCCACCCACATGGAGGGAAACAAGAAAGGCCCCTAGAAAATGTAAAGAAAGTGTCTAATCTCAAGAAAATTCAGAATCTGGAGAGTAGTACATATAATCCCTTACTCTAGGGTATTTTCATGCCAGATATCCACTAGTCTCACCTGATCCATGATCTTTTAAAGAGTGAGCCTTTCAAAAGTCTGGATTAGGGATTTGAGGTGGTGTCCAGACTCCTGTCGAACACCAGATTCCAATCCCGACCCATTATCAAGATCCTTTATTTTTTTCAGCTATGAGCTGAGAAAGGGATGAGTAAAATGAGAGAGGGGAACCGGGTACACATTTACCAGGGTGACCGAGTGTCCTGAATTGTGCCAATCACCATGATATATCTAGCCTCAGGATCTTCCACCACTTCCTCCAGTTCTAAAGGAGAGCAGCAGACAGGGGTGTGGCTGCTCCCTCTTTCTCTGAGGAGGTAGGAGACGCAGGTAAGTAAGGAAGGAGTTGGACTTCAGCTTCAAGGCCTCTGTGGGTGACAAATGTGTCTCCTGTAAGAAGTTTACTTCACATTTCTGTGCTGATAAATATCTCTGAATCTGCTTCCTCTTGATAGGGTTGGAACACCATTTATATTATAGGAAAGAACCTTAGTGTACTGATTAACCATTTAAATACAGAAGTAGAGCCATCTGACTTCTGAAGCAAGAAATGTGCCTGTACCATGACTGGCAACCCAGACCCATTTTTATGTTGCTTGCCGCATGTGCGAAACATAGTGTCATGAAACGGAGATTTCGGAGGTGTGTCCTCCTCCTCCAATTCAGGCACTGGGCTGGCAGGCGGCCTTAATGCATTTGGGCTGTCTGTAAGCTGCAGCTCCAAAATGATGACTTCCCCAGTTGAGGGGAGCTACGCTTGAGTAAGCAGCGATAAGACGCTGCTCACGCCGCAGCTTCCTCAGCGCAGCGTGCCCCGCACGCACTGTATAGGCCGACGGGGTGCTCAATCCTCATCAGCTAAGCTGCTGTCGCCCCCCATAGCTGGTGCCACGCCTGGGAGCCCACCCAGCATGGCAATCACTTATGAGCCAATGATGGTGCCCAATCCCCGCCGGCTGAATGCCCCCCAAAGTGCTTGTGCCCGCTGGGAGCCCACCGCAAGCATGGCAAATGCCCCAAAGTTTTTGTTTTGCCGCGGAGGTGCCCAATCCCCGTCAGCTGAGCTCTCCCCAAAGTGCTTGTGCCACGCTGAGCCCACGCAGTGTGCAAAGCGCCCAAGTTTTTTTTTTTTTTGCCGACGGGGTGCCCAATCCGCCGGCTGAACGTCTCTAAAGTGATTGTGCCACGCTGGGAGCCCACCCCAGTTGTGGCAAATGGTCCCACATTGTCTTTTTTTTTTTAACCTGAAACCAAAAACCGCCGCTGCTGAGTCTCCCGCCCCTCCACAACCCGCGCCCACCACTGTGCACCCAGCCTCCCGCCCCCTCACCCCATACTTACCTCTGGACTCCGGTGCGGCGACCTTGGGTGGTCCGGGAACACGTCTGCACTCTTCAAAGCCGACCAGCGAACTGAGGAAATGCCGTAAGCTGTATAATGGGCTAGATAGGGGGTTTCAACTTTTGCATATCTCGGGCATTTTTGGGAATTTTTGCACCAAATTTTCAACGTGGGGTTTTGGGACCCCTTCTCATGAATGATGTCACTGTCATGGCGTTATTCAGGCTGAAGGGTGATTTCGTGCAGTGACTGCACAGTCACTGCGAAATCACCATTCCGCTGAATACCGCCATGACAATGTTGACATTCAAGAAGAAGGGTCCAAATTGGTCATGAATTCAAAAAATGACTATTTATGACGCGTTGCACAGTTCCTACGCAGGGATCGTAAGTTCACGAAATTTCAATATTTTCATTCCAGATTTTCAACATTGCCATTTTACCATACCTGCCTTAGGTAGTACAGCTGTTATTTGCACATCTCACCCAAAAATGTGTTTCCGCCCATGTAGCGCAGAATGGCGCTGATCGATGTGTGAAATCAATGTATGCGGGACAAATTAAGAAAATCACAGTGATACTGTTTATGAACAGAGGTCTTAAAATGGCTATGTTGAAAATTTGGTGAAAAAATTCTAAAATGACTGTTATGCGGCGTGCTTTGCGCGGTTCCTCATGAGCTCGTAAGTTATGGAAATTTTCCAATATTTTCACTCCAGATTTTCAACACTGCCATTTTACCAGACCTCCTTATGAGCAGTATAGCTGTCATTTTGGACATCCTGCCCAAAACATGCTTCCGCCCATGTAGAGCATAATGGCGCAGTAGTCGGTGTGCAAACTCAATGTATGGGACACATTAACAAAATCACAGTGACACTGTTCATGAACAGAGGTCTTAAAATGGCTATGTTGAAAATTTGGTGAAAAAATTCTAAAAATGACTGTTTCTGGCGTGCGTTGCGCGGTTCCTAAAACGCGCTCGTAGGTCCTCAAATTTTCAATATTTGCACTCTGATGACTTCCAAATACCTAAACAGCACATAGAAGCAAGCAACATTCGGCATTGACAAATGCTTGTTAAAGAACAGTTTACCCATTGGAAATGTAAACAGATAACAATTAAACAGGTTGAAATATAGATAGAAAAGTAGTAACACCCAAAATGAGGCGTAAACATTGTGCTCAGGCCAACTCATTATAAAGGCAAAAAGCAATCGAACTGTAAGGAGCCCTAAGGTTTGTGGACCTTGGTGCCACTTTATCCACAGTGGTCTGTCATGATTTCAAGGGACGGCTGGAAGGTGTTCCATAACCAAAAGGTAATCGCTTGCATTTAAAATAAGGAGCTCAAAATTACAATGAGTGGGCCCCATGGCCCCGGATAAATCCTGGACATGGCCTAACCTCTTCCATCAGCAAACATCCAGGGAGGTGCCACTGTAGCTCCCCTACCCATCCGAGAATATAATTATTCAAATTAAAGGTGTTCGCCTTATCTTGCTGTACATGATTTAAAAGGAAACTTTTAAGATGGCCACATAAAAAATACCACAAATGAGCTATAGAGGGTGAACATCCTACTATAACAAATAACAAGTGAACCAAATAGTTCCTTTGTTTGACTCCCCTTGGTACGTGAACTGAAGGAGCCTGGAGTGTCCTGCAAAACAAAGGCTTTCAACATGTTATCAAACAAGAAACATCAGTATAAATCTGAGTCTCCTCCTTCTGGTATATTGAGTATCCCTATGATACAGGCATTCTCTCAGCTCATTTACAGATTTCAGGAGTAAAGTCCTCATTGACACAGGAATACCCAAATATGGACACTGACAGGAGCCCTTTGTAGTCACTGGAGGAACCCCCTCCCATAAGACCCAGCACAAGTCCCCAAAAGGCGATTGCCTGCGGCAATCAGAACTGACAGAACACCAGTTGCAGGCAGTCTGGGTTGAAAGGGATCAGGCATGGAATAACTGTAGACTCATGCTGTGAGTGAGTCAGACCACATCAGAAATGCTCTGGAAAAACATAAAAGACAGGATCATCTGTTTGGCAGGAGATCGTCGGGGGCCTGCTCAGCCCACTGCCCCCCACCCACCTTCAAAAGGCGAGGGTAGCAACAGTGTCGGCAACCTGAAAGGTTCCCACAGTACTCACTACAGCAGTAAATAACCAGTCCGTTAGCCCTCAAATCACTTCTGCAGGATGACTGCTATAGTAGGCCCAGGAGTCACGGGGCAAGAGTGGCGTGGAAGCCATGCCAAAGGCGAGGCTGGGGGCCAGAAAGCATTGGGAAAGGGCGAGTCAGCTGCCAAAGGCAGGAATTTTCAGGCTCAGCATCTCTCAGGTCACAGGAGCTGGTGAAGAGCCACTGGTAGCGGCAGAGCTTGGTCCCTCGCATTCCTCCTGCAGGTGCGGTGCATTCTTGTTCACAGAGGAGGGGTCAGCCATACTTCCACAGCATCGAAGAGAGACATTTGCTTGGAGGTTCATTTGGGGGTTCTTTTGCGACAATCCTGGCTTGGATGTTCCTTTCTGGGCCACAGTCCAAGCAGAGGCCAGCAGGTCTCGCTCCAGCCTTTTTTGACCAGCAGGGGGTGCTGATTCAAGGTTCTCTAAGAAGGATGAGGCAGCCCAGAGATCCTGAACACCTTATTGCCCTGCTCCATAGACACCTTAAGCCTTGCAGGGTATAGAATCTGCACCTTAGCATTTTTGCATGCAGTTGTTTGACTATCGGCCATAAGGTTCTTTTTTGCTTCCTGAACCACCGGAAGTGTGACCATTGTCTATGGAAATTCAGTGCCCGAGTTAGAGCCCCTGCTGCCAAGCGTTATGGAGCAGATCTTCCTCAGCTCTGTATGAGGTTAGCCTGGCTGTTAAAGGTCTGGGCCTCGCATCCGGATTACGGGCCTTGGGCCGAGGGACCTATGGGCATGGTCCATCCTTAAATCAAAATCTTCCAGGAGTGAGAGCGAGCTCTAAAGCAGGTCCTGGAGAAAGGAAAGAACATCTCCTTGCTTGTCCTCAGACCCTCGGGGACCCCATAGACTCTGATGTTTTGCCTCGTACTTATCCTCTAAGTCCTATCGAGGCATCACGTGAGCACTCTGTCTTGGGCGAGCAAGTATAGTGACAAGCGATTGTGCCTGTCTGCTCTGACACCTGGCTAAAGCATAGTTCCAATCGTTCTGCCTTATGATCAGTTTGCTCATGTCGGTGTGAAGTTCAGAGAGTGTCTGGTTTATTTTCGTTACTGTGTGAGTTACCTGCATGATGGCTGCAATTAGGTCAGCTTTGGCCTCCTCGCCATGCGGCATTGTCAGTTGCAGGCCCTCTGGAGCGTCCCAATCCTCTGCAGAATTTGCATTTTCTGCTTGGAGAAGCTCTTTTAATTTTTGTGCTGGAGTGGTCGGAGGTTTACCAGACCCATATCTTTTCATTTTTGTTGGTGGGAAATCTTCTAGCAGGCAATGTAAGGTGATTTTGTTTGGAGGGCGAGAGCTCTCTGGCTAAGCAGCCACTAGCTTGCTGATATCACTGGAAGTCTAGTTTTACTGAGCATTAATCCATGCCTGGGGTGGCTGGAGTCACAGAGTGAAGTTGAGTGACTTTAACCACCCAGGTGTGGATTAATGCTCATGAAACCCATACCCTGGAGTGTGTTAATCATCTTTGCCGCATTGTGGGTGTGGCGTTTTTAACAAATGTATTCTTATTTTTACGGTGTTGTTTATGTATTGAGTTTTAAAATTTGTACAACATTTTATAAAGGTGCCCTGAGCTTTGGAAGGGCACTTTATATAAATAGAGTTTCTTTGCTTGTGTAAACCCCGGCCCCTTGTTTAACTAGAAGGGCTTCTCCTCTCAGCACACCAAACACTCAGGCTCTAGAGGCATGACAAAGAGAGAGGGTGGGGTTTACATTGTAAACACACAGACAAGAATTCTTTGTAACTACAACAGCCACCATATACAAGGTGGACTAGACTGTTATGCTAGACAACCAACCAAGTGTGGTAACTGCATGGTAGGGACCAATTGCATGGTCAACAACCCGGGTCCCTGGGAGAAAACGTTTGCTTAGGACTATGCTAGGTTTCAACTTCTGGGACGGAGCACCCAAGTAACTCCAGAAACAAGGAAGCAATGACATTACTGTCCAAACCAGGCTTTGATTCTAGAGTGTGACTTTTATTCATGTAACAAAGCAGGAATAATTACAAAATGAAGATGGACCCCATGGCACTACACACACTGGTAATGTAGATTACTGAGGTACACATTCCTGAATTCCCATTTATCACATGATGAAGAAAACACACACTGTGAACACACTGGTTTCTACTGAAATTGGCACATCCGCCAGGTACTGGTACATTCCCATCAACTAGGCACATTTGCACAGTACTAGGACACTTTACCATATTTTATAAGGATAGAGGTGGTACACGCCCACCACAGAGCACATACAGGCTAAGAACTCACAGAACCCACTATGCTGGGGTAAGCTGGAAGAAAAACAACCCACATACAGGGGTAAACACTTTTCTCAGGCATTGGCCAAGTGCACTGAAGAAAAAGTAATAGATGCCCTTCAGAACATGTAGAGGTAAACTGGTTACTCCAGATAGGAAGTCTCCCACCTTTTGTTTCCAAGCATATACTCAGCCATTCATCTGGTTAATAACACCACACAACTGTAGATGTTGTCTCAAATGTGTATCACACTTAACATACTATACACACCTCACGGTGCCAGAATTAAAAGTTCTGTACTTGGATGGTCACATTCTGGACTCCAGCATAGGCAGACACTTTTAAACAGAGAAAGTCTCAAGTGACAGGGTCACTTTACAAGAAAAACACCCTTCACAGGAATTGCAGGTACTCCTGGGTTTACTCAGAAAAACAAAGTACTCACAGAGCAGTTGTCACAAGGCAGCTTCAAAAGTCCAGATGGACCATGGGATTGCCCCTGCATCCTGAGATCACCCCATCCCTCCTGGGATGGGGCACAGAGAAACCTCTGGCAAAGGTCTCCACCACTTCTGAAAAGCTGGAACAGTTGTCACACACACTAGGGTGAGAACTAAAACTTAAAACTAACAGGTAGCTCTCTGGCAGAGCTGTCTGAGGAGCTGCACTACTAGCTGCAGCCTCCTCCACTTGACTCAGATCACTCTGCCACGAACATTCTAAAGCTAGCTCTAGCAGCTGCTAGCGTTGTAGGCTTATGCTGCTGCAACAGCTGTAAATGACATCTTTCCAGAGCTCAGCAGAGACTGAGAATAGAGAGAGACAGAGTGAAACCCATTTAACTGGCATTTCACTAGGTGCCTTCCTGCCTACCACTGATTCTAACTGGGACTCTAGTAACCCCCTAGGAGCAAAGGGTTACATTTGTATATGTAACCCCTTGCAAATGGGAGTTCTAAAAATGCGGCCTGAGCTTACCTTAGCCCTGTCCTTCTGTTCTCCTCCTGCTGCAAAGTAATGCACCTGGGAAACAAAACCCAGAAGAAGAGTACAATAGCAGGGACGGTACTAACAACAACAAAAATGGAACCTGGGGGTGTCATATCAGATGATCTAAAGGTGGGTAAGCAATGTGAGAGAGTCAGTAAGGAGAGCCAGGGGATACTGGGATGCATAGGAAGGGCATCACAAGTAGAAAAGGAAGCGGTTATCCCTCTGTACAGACAGTTGGTGAGACCCCATCTGGAGTACTGTGTGCAGTTTTGGAGACCTCATCTAGCAAGGACATAGACAGGATGGAAGCAGTCCAGAGGAGGGCAACTAAAATGGTGCAGGGTCTGCATCAGAAACCATATGAAGAGAGACAGAGAGCTTAATATGTATACCCTTGATGAAAGGAGGGACAGGGGACATGATAGAAATGTTCAAGTACCTCAAGGGAATAAACAAAGTTCAGGAGGGTAACATCTTTCAGAAAAGAGATGCGTAAGAACAAGGGGCACAATTTAAAGATAGAGGGGATGGTTCAGGGGTAATGTAGAAATTATTTTTCACAGAGAGTGGTGGACATGGAGCCACCTTCCTGGAGAGGCTGTGGGGTCTAAAACAGTAGAGGAATTCAAATATGCATGGGACAGACATAAGGCAATTATAGTAGGGTGGCAGGAAGTAGGCTGTTGGTTAACTAAAATCTGCAGCTTATCCAGTAGGTAGGTGGGAAATGGGCAGACTGGGTGTGCCAAGTGGTCCTTATCTGCTGTCAAAGTCTATGTTTCTGCTGTCCCCAGACTTCTCCCAATTTGGCCTCCAGTTTGTTTCTGGTCCCCCAGGTCTGCTTTGCCCTTCTGTGTGCTCCCAGCTGCAGCCCCTCTGGGCTTAAGAAAAGTGCTACCTCCAGGGCAGCTTGGTTTGCGGTCACCTTGGGGACTGTGCCGTGGGTCCCAGGATCCTTTTCACCTAATTGGGACCTGGTGACCACAGAAAGTCTGCTGGGGGCTGCTCCTGTGATAAATTAAAGAGTTTTCCGGGCTCAGGGAAACATGCCTGAGAAGGGCCCTGGTCATCTGTGCAATTCATAACTTGCGTCTTGCTGCCTCCACGGTAGCCCTAAAATGCTTTGGTTGAAAAGTAAGGAAATTAAATGTTTTTAAATTGAAATTTGTTGCTGCATATTGGGGATGTATTGTACTGCAGGAGAGAGTGTTTTAAATTGAAATTAATGCTTTTTCCCCGGTATTACCAGTATTTGGAACTCTCATGTGTGTCGGCCTGTCAGCTGCTGCAGGGGAGCTTTTACTAAATGCAGCAGTGACATGAAAATTAAAGGAGCCACCTTCTTCATCTGTGCAGTGACTGCAAGTACAACCTCTGAGCTGCAAGACTGTGGGGCATTGGGGAAAATAATGATTTCTTTCTGGCTGCACCAGGACATTTGTCAGGACTGTTTCTGATCTGCTATAAGGGACAGTGGGTTAAGTAACCATTGCAGGAGTCACAGCCAATTGGGAGCCAGCAATAGAAAGCCAGGACTTGTGGGACATTCACTGGACCTTATGAGTAACCACCCAAGTCCTCATAGGGACTTACTGGGACATCATTTTAGGCACAATTCTCCAATCCAATTGTGCCTTGAGTGCTCTGATTGACAGGTCCCACAGCCATTTAGAGACCTGTCACCCCATCTCTGCTGCCAATCAGGAGTTGAACTAGGAGCCCTATAAGAACAGTGTTTGCCAGTTTTTGTTCAGATCAGATCAGCCAGGGTGAGAAGAGGACAGCAGGCTCCAGCCTGCTGGGATCCCCACAGGGGTGGGGGCTCAGGACACAACCATACCACCAGGCCTGGGTCTTTAGCTAAGCCCTCCAGTCACCAGGGGCACTTGTTATTTTCTATATCCAGTTTAAAAGTTAAAGTAAATTTTAGTTCTGCAACTGCTAGTCCGGAGGTTGCCAGGTATGTCCTCCAGAGGCTAACCCTCCTCCCATGTTGGGGAAAGATGTGGAAAGGAGGCCATCTACCATGCCTCAGTTGTGAGAGAGTGGAAGAGAATTCAGGAAGCGGATGAGACCCATGGAGGACCTGAGTGAGTACCCCGTACTCCCGGTGTGAGGATAAGCTTCTAAAAGTAATCTTGGGGCTTCAAGCCCTGCTCCAGATATTTTTCTGTGTGATGAAGTCTCTGAATTATCAGTCTGAGCTACTAACCCCATCAGAGACCTTCTAGTTCAAAGTTAATATGGATGTATATTGTCTGAGGCCCAAATGGCTAAATCACAGGTGCAGCAAGATGCCTTAATAGTGAATCATATAAATGTGTGGTAATTTGTCATTACCCTATGGGTTCGATTCCTGCCTCCATGGAACTGACTGCCCAGCCGTGTTTGCCACTTCATGGGACAGGAGGCCCTAAAGCATATTATGTCTAAGTTATACTAGAGAATTTACGTTCTCTTACCCGGATGTCATCTGAGAGCACTTGCCGTAAGTGAAAAAATGTCTATATGAGCTGGCTGAGACTTTGCCAAGGAGTGCTCTTGTTGGTATTTAAATGTACAGGATGTGACTTCAAGTAACTGAATACAGGATGTTAGTTAAAAGTGTTGCTGTCTGCTTATGCTAGATAGATGCCTATTTTGGTATGTAAATGTACTGGATGTGACTCGTTTGAGAAAATTTGGATGCTTGGCAAAGTATCAATTTCTATCTATATTGGATGGGACTTTCAAATATTGTGCGAATACTGAGGATGTTAAATACAAGTAGCTGGTCCTAAAATGTTCAGAATTCTGTAAATGCAGGGCAATCTCTGTTATTCAGTAATGTGCAGGATAAAGTAGATTCAGTTGTTCTATCTAGGAATTATTACCTTTGAGCCAATGGCTCTTTTACAAAGGTTCCACGTCATCAATGTACAAACAAACAAGACATGTTACATAGAATGATCAGCAAATTATAAAGGTTTCAATAAGCCAGTATAATACAGTACATCACAGGAAAAACAAAACATTGAGGAATGGTCACGGTGGGAAGGGTAGGAGGAGATATGGGGAGGGAGCAGACTTAGAGTAGTTAGAGGTACTCAGATGCCTTTGTCAAGAAAGGAGCAGAGGAGGAGGATGAAAACAGCCATGAGGGAAGAATCATTAGTCAAGGCAGTCACAGGAGCTAGAGGCTGAGAGGTGAGAGAAGCATAGATTTGAAAGCACCTAGTGACGTGGAGGATGTAATGAGTGAGCTCAGAGCATTGTACCAGCTAGGGGCACGATAGGCAAAAGATCTTTGGCCCTGTGTGGTCCGGCATCTGGGGACCTGGAGAGGCTGGTGTTCTGATCTTCTGGTGGGATGGATGCTGGTATTTGGGCAAAGTAGGTCTTGGATACACGGCGGAGTGCAGCCCAAGATGGATTTTTGCCATCAAGCACTGAGGTACCTTATGCGATTTGAGAGTTGCAACCATCCTGTTTCAGTGTAGAGCTCACATGTATGAGTCGTCTTTGAACTCCAGTGAGCAGTCGACAGGCCTTGTTTAGGTGGTTGTGATGTGCCTTAGTGCGGTGGTAGTGGCAGAGCCATAGATAATTAAGCCATAGTCTGTGATTGAGATGACAGAGCTTTGGATAGCAACCTCAGCGCAGCTTGAGTAAGGAATTGCCGGTTTCAGAAAGGGATACCAATGCACTGGTTCACCATTTTCGCTGTGTTATCAATGTGGGTTGCAAAGGTAAGACCTTGATCAAAGGTGATTCCAGGTATTTAAATGTTGACACTTGTTCAAAGGGTATTTCCTGGGAATGTTTTGATAGTAAGTGAATTTGTCTTTTTCTGTTTTGTGGACTGGAGAAAAGCATGGATTTTGTTTTTTGTAATTTAGAACCAGCTTGTGATCTAGAAACCACTTTTCAACATTGGAGGAAGCAAGTTGCAGGCTCTGGAGTAAGAGTTTCAGGTCCTTATGAGAGGAGAGAATCACAGCATCGTCAGCATAAAGGATTATTTGTTCCAGGCAGTATTTGGGGAGAGAGTTTAGGAAAGGCTGAAAAGGAGAGGGCCTAGGATTGAATCCGTTGGAACACCTGAGAGGACCGGTTTTGCGTCTCAGAGAACTTCTGAGACTTTTACTGATTGAGAGCGTTGGGCCAGGTAATGTTTAATCCAGGCACCTGGTCCTTCCGAGAGCCCAAGACTGTGTAGTTGTGATAAGTAAGCCATGGTGAACAGTATCAAACACCTTTGTTAGGTCAATGAAAACAGCTCCGGTTTGATATCCTTTGTCCAAAGCAGTGTGAATTTCTCCTGAGAATTCCAGTAGGGCGTTGACGTGTGTGTCCTTTCCTAAATCCATGTTGCTGCAAGCAGAGTATGTTATACTTATGCAGGTAGTCAGAGTTGGTCAGCCACAATGCATTCGAGGGCCTTGGAAGGGTGGAAGTATAGATAGGCGATGGTTCCTGGTAGGGACTTGTCGCCACTTTTGAACACTGGTGTGACTATAGCAGACTTCCATTTGCTGGGAAATTGTCTAAGGCAGAGGAGAGAGATTGAAAATTTTGGTGGGTGCACCACCTCTTCCAGGGTAAGGCACAGAATTTTGAGATCAATAGTATCACTGCTGCTCTGGATTTAGAGATAGCCTTTATATATTTGTAGACTTCATGTGCCTTAACTATTTTGAAATGGAAAAGCGGTTGGTCAGGTGAGGCAGTAGGAGATGTTGTTGGCAAGTCTGTGTACAGAAGAAGTCCGCAGGAGGACCCCACCGAGGTCAGTGAAAGTTTTATTTAAGGCCTTTGTCATGACCATTGGGTCTAGGGTATTGGTTCCATCGACAGTCATTATAGTGGGAGGATTTGACTGCTTACCCGTGATATTTCTGATGTTGTCCCAGAATGATCTCCCGTCACCCCAGGAGTTTGCGAGGCATTTTTGAAATAGGAGCTCTTCATTAGTCGGATTTGTTTGGTACATTGGTTTCGTGCCTGTTTATACTTCTGGATATCCGTCAAGAGCCTGTGGCTCTGGCTATGGCCAAGAGGTGGTCCTGAGCTTTGAGTTGGGCCAGTAGTTTGGCAGTAAGCCGGGGATTTGAGACCGCTTTGATTTTACGCTTTTTTACTGGTGCGCGAGGTGTCACAGGCAGTGTTGAAAGATGTGATAAAATAACCTAGGGCTGCGTCAACATCTAGAGTATTGTATATTGGGGACCAGTCTTGCTGTAAGACAGGTCTTGAGCTTAGTAAGGTTTCCATGGGGTGGCACTCTGCTTGAGATGGTTTTTGGAGGTGGTTTTGGAACTTATTTGTCTAGGTACAGATCACAGGAGTGGTCTCAGAGAGTCCAGGAGAACAACTGGGTTTTTTTTTATGCAGGCTGGGTGGCTAGCAAGGATCCAGTCAATGAGAGTAAGTTCCAGTTTTGTAGTTTTTTCTAGTGGGTAAGCTCACCATCTGCGTTAGGTTAGCTGATAGGATAGCATCCTTGAGGGACCCAATGTCTGATGCGAGCCAATTTATATTAAAGTCACCAAGGAGAAGAAGCTCGTGTCAGGTGGTTGCGATCTTACAAATTCAAGAACAGTCTGGAGGCTGGACCCTGGATCTTTAGGAGGATATAGACAGCGCCACAGTAAGCACTTTATTTTGGGCACCAAGTAGTAGCTTGATAGGGAGAAATTGCACAGAGGAGTTTGTGGTGAAAAGCAGACAGGGTGGCTAGAGAGAAACATAGAAGTTGATGGCAGATAAGGACCACAAGGCCCATCCAGTCTGCCCATTTCTTTTCTACCTTATAAATGTGCCATCGGCCTTTGCTCTGTCAGTGGCCTATCTATTCATACTCATTTGTATTGCTCCCTTATGCCTATCCCATGCCTGTTTGAAGCCCTGCACTGTATTCATAGCCACCACTTCTTGTGGTAAGCCATTCCATGCATCCACCACCTTTCTGTGAAAAGAATTTCCTCACATTCCCCCATAATTGGCCCCCTCTAATCTCATGCTGTGTCCTCTTGTCCTGCTATTTTCTTATATTTAAACATGTTACACTCTTTCACCTTGTTAATGCCCTTAAGGTGTTTGAATGCCTCGATCATATCACCTCTCTCCTCCTTTGCTCAAGGGTATACATATTGAGCTCTGTTAATCTGTCCTCATATGTCTTCTGATGCAGTCCCTGAACCATTTTGGTTGCCCTTCTCTGACTGCCTCAATTTGAGTTAATGTCCTTGTGAAGGTGTGGCTCCAATACTGCACGCAGTACTCCAGATGGGGTCTAACCAGTGTCTTGTAAAGAGGATTATTACCTCCTTCTATGACTTGTGATACCCCTACTAATACACTCTAACACCCCCTAGCCTTACCTACTGCTTTAGAGGTCTGCTTGGATGATTTCAGGTCATCAGTGATGATGATACCCAAGTCTCTTTTTCCTTTGTGACTGCTAGCAACTCCCCTCCCAGCCTATAGGTGGCTTCAGGATTTCTCTTCCCTATGTGCATGATTTTGCACTTCTTTGCATTAAATCCCAGTTGCCACTCTTCCGACCATTTCGCTAGTTTATCCAGATTTCTTCTCATTCTGCCCACCCCATCTGGATCATCTACTCTGTTGCAGATCTTGGTGTCATCTGCAAACAGACAAGCCTTTACTCTAGTCCATCTGCAAGGTCACTAACGAAGATGTTGAAGACTGGCCCCAGAACTGATCCCTGAGGTACCCACTTGTGACTTGCATCTCTTCTGACTGTATACCATTCACCACCATGCTCTGTTTTCTGCCCGTCAACCAGTTTGCCACCCAGTTGACCAACTTCTGACCCACCCTAGCCTACCCAGCTTATTTATCAATCTTCTATGTGGAACAGTGTCAAAAGCTTTGCTGAAGTCAAGGTAGGCGACATCAACTGCTCCCTTGGTCCACCACTCTGGTTACCCAGTCAAAGAAATCTATGAGATTAGTTTGACAGGACCTTCCTTTGTAAACCCATGCTGTCTTGGATCCTGTGCCCCATGGATTCCAGGTGTTGCACTATCCTTTCCTTAAGGAGTGCCTCCATAATCTTGCCCACTACTGAGGTAAGACTGACTGGTCTGTAGTTCCCGCCTCCTCCTTGCTACCACTCTTGTGGGCGGGATCACATGAGCCCTTCTCCAGTCTCTGGGACCTCTCCTGTGCTCAGAGACTGACTAAACAGTTCTGCTAATGGCTCTGCTAGTTCCACCTTTAGCTCCTTAAGTGCCCTGGGATGTATGCCATTAGGTCCCATTGCCTTATCCACCTGAGCTTAGCAAGCTCTTAGGACCCTTTCTTTGTGAAGGGAGTAGTGCCCACCTCCTCCCCGTGTCCATGATGCTGAGCTGTGGGCCCTACCCTACCTTCTCTTCAGTAAATACTGAGCAAAGTATCTATTTAGGATAGATGCCTTTACAGGGTCCTCCTTCACATGTGCTCCCTTTTCTCCATTAAGCTTAGCAATACCCCTCTGGACTTTCTCCTTTCACTTATGTATCTATAGAAAGTCTTGTCACCTTCTTTACTGTTCATGCTAGTGTTTCCTCAATTTGGGACTTTGCCTGCCTTACTGCCTTCCCTGCTTCCCTTAGGGCAGTTTAGTATGCCTCCTATCTTCATCCCGCTGTGTTCCTTATATTTCCTGATGGCCAGCCTTTGGCTCTGACATTTTCTGCTACTGTATTTGAGAACCAAAGTGGTTTCCTTCTTCTTTGCACTTCCTTTTCTGTCTAACATAATGGGATGTTGCTTCAAGTATTGCATAGAAACATACATAGAAACATAGAAGTTGATTCACATAAGGACCTCAAGGCCCATCTAGTCTGCCCATTTCTTTTCTACCTTATAAATGTGCCATCGCCTTTGCTCTGTCAGTGACCTATCTATTCATAGTCATTTGTATTGCTCCTCATGCCTATCCCATGCCTGTTTGAAGCCCTGCACTGTATTCATAGCCACCACTTCTTGTGGTAAGCCATTCCATGCATCTACCACCCTTTCTGTGAAAAAGAATTTCCTCACATTCCCCCTTAATCGGCCTCCTCTAATCTCATGCTGTGTCCTCTTGTCCTGCTATTTTTCTTATATTTAAACATGTTAGACTCTTTCACCTTGTTTATGCCCTTAAGGTGTTTAAATGTCTCGATCATATCACCCATCTCCTCCTTTGCTCAAGGGTATACATATTGAGCTCCGTTAATCTGTCCTCATATGTCTTCTGATGCAGTCCCTGCACCATTTTGGTTGCCCTTCTCTGGACTGCCTCAATTTGGTTAATGTCCTTGTGAAGGTGTGGCCTCCAATACTGCACGCAGTACTCCAGATGGGGGCCTAACCAGTGTCTTGTACAGAGGGATTATTACCTCCTCTTACGACTTGTGATACCCCTACTAATACACCCTAACACCCCTAGCCTTACCTACTGCTTTAGAGGTCTGCTTGGATGATTTTAGGTCATCAGTGATGATGATGCCCAAGTCTCTTTCTTCCTTTGTGACTCTAGCAACTCCTCCCAGCCTATAAGTGGCTTCAGGGTTTCTCTTCCCTATGTGCATGATTTTGCACTTCTTTGCATTAAACTCAGTTGCCACTCTTCTGACCATTTTGCTAGTTTATCCAGATCTCTTCTCATTCTGCCCACCCATCTGGATCATCTACTCTGTTGCAGATCTTGGTGTCATCTGCAAACAGACAAGCCTTACCCTCTAGTCCATCTGCGAGGTCACTAATGAAGATGTTGAATAGGACTGGCCCCAGGACTGATCCTCTGTACCCACTTGTGACTTGCATCTCTTCTGACTGTATACCATTTACCACCACTCTCTGTTTTCTGCCAGTCAACCAGTTTGCCACCCAGTTGACCAACTTCTGACCCACCCGAGCCTACCTAGCTTATTTATCAATCTTCTATGCAACAGTGTCAAAAGCTTTGCTGAAGTCAAGGTAGGCTTACATCAACTGCTCCCCTTGGTCCACCACTCTGGTTACCCAGTCAAAGAAATCTATGAGATTAGTTTGACAGGACCTTCCTTTGTAAACCCATGCTGTCTTGGATCCTGTGCCCCTATGGATTCCAGGTGTTGCACTATCCTTTCCTTAAGGAGTGCCTCCATAATCTTGCCCACTACTGAGGAAAGACTGACTGGTCTGTAGTTCCCCGCCTCCTCCCTGCTACCACTCTTGTGGAGCGGGATCACATGAGCCCTTCTCCAGTCTTCTGGGACCTCTCCTGTGCTCAGAGACTCACTAAACAATTCTGCTAATGGCTCTGCTAGTTCCTCCTTTAGCTCCTTAAGTACCCTGGGATGTATGCCATCAGGTCCCATTGCCTTATCCACCCTGGGCTTAGCAGCTCTTGTAGGACCCTTTCTTTGTGAAGGGAGTAGTGCTCACCTCCCTCCCCTCACCTCCCTCCCCTTAATACTTGCCCACTTTGCCTGTGACCCCTCACCTGTGTTTCTCTTTGCCAGGGCTAGCTTAACTCTGTTGGCCATCTTATCAAAGTCAGCTCCTCTGAAGTCCCATATTTTTGCCTTGGAATGGGATGATTTAGATGTAGTAGCCAAATTGAACCATACCATATGATGTCACTGGCCCCAGGTGACCTTCTACCTGGAGATCTGTGATCCCTTCCTTGTTAGTCAGTACTAGATCTAGGATAGCCCTGTCTCTTGTGGGTTGCTGTACCAGTTGTTTGAGGCCCTCCTCCTGCAGGAATCCACTATGTGTCTAGTTCTGGCAGATGTTCCTGCTGGTATTGACCAATCTGTATCCGGCGTGTTGAAGTCTCCCATTATCAGAACTTCCCTTTAGCTGTCATGTTTTGTATATCTTCTAACAGTAATGTCCTATGTCCTCCCCTGGTCTGGGGCCTGTAGACAACCCCAGTTCTTATGGCTGTCCTATTTCCTGTTTCCAGGGTGACCCACAGTTCTTCTGGCTCCTTATGTGTATTCTGAATTTCTGTAGCTTTGATATTTTCATTGACATACAGGGCCACTCCTCCCCCTTTTTGCACCTCGGTCTCTTCTCTGAACAATACATAGCCAGGTACTGAAGTCTCCCAAGTGTGGTTACTGGTAAACCATGTCTCACTAATTGCTACTATGTCCAGTTTAGCCTCTGACATTATTGCCTGCAGGTCTGGGATCTTATTTCCAGGCTGTGAGCATTTGTGTGCATGATTCTCCATTGGCCAGATTTTGGTGTGTTAGTTGTTGGGTGAGGTTTGGCATTACCCTGTGCATCGTATGGGGAGACAAACCTTTTTTTCACGTGGTGATGCAAATGAACTGCAAACATGTTGAATCCCTGTTTGACCACTAGCTGAGGGGAGGGTGTTCTTCCCATTTGACGATGGGGTGCTGCACCTCTCCCATTTACTAGTTTAAATATTCTGCAAAGACATCAAACTTCTGCCCCAATGCACTGACTCCTCCTTAGTCAGATGCAGTCCATCAAATTTAAAGAACTTTCGCCTCCCAGAACTGTTGCCAGTTCCCTACAAATCTGTGTCCTTTCCTGGCACCAGCTCTTGAGCCACATGTTCAGCTCCCTATCTCCCTTCTCTGACCCTCTGTCCATCTGCTCTCCCTCCCAGACTGGCAGGATCTCAGAGAAGGAGATGCCGGATAGAAACAGATGATAGTTTGTCACCCAGCCTGGTCAGGTGTTCCTTGGTCTCCACAACTGACCGGCTGGCAGATCATTAGTCCCTATGTGTACTAGGACATCAATGTTTTCTTGCTTTGTGAACAATTTTAGCAATGTGGTCAGTGTCTCTCCATGCTGATGTACCTGGGAGACATCTGACCATTACTCCCTGGCTGGAGATGGGTATCAACCCCGAATCATGGAGTCTCCTATGATCAGAAGTTTTTGGATTTCCTTTTGCTTTTTTTGTTTTGGTTCCTGATTTGGGTGAGTTTTGTTGTGCTAGCTCCTGTGCTGCAGAGAGGTTGTCCTTAATGTAAATAGCACAACTCCCCTTTTATTAGTCCTGTCCAGTCTGAAAATATTGTAGCCTTGCAGTGAGATGGCATGGTCCGAGTGCTTGATGTCAGCCAGGTTTCAACAATGGCTAGTATGTCGGGATTGTGTTGACTGGCAAAGACTTGAAGGGATGCCAGTTTTGGAAGGAGGTTACAGATATTTAAGGTATGGAGGTGAGACCCCCATCCATTTTTGCTAGATTTGTTACCCTGGTAGAAACAGGGCCAGGGTTTGGATGGACACTTCCTGACATCAGGAGGATGAGGAGCAGGAGTTTAAGGGACATCTGCCACAGCTCATAGTATGACATGTAATGCCTCTGTTTCTTGTTAGTTTGAGTACAGTGTAGTCGTTCAGGGTCCCAGCGTGGGGTAATGGCTAGGAGCAGGTGTCGATTGTCAACTTTCCAGCTGCATGAGCTGTCATTTGCACCCAGTCCTTTGGTGGAGGGTGCCACAAGGAGGGTAGGGAGGATTTGCCATGGTGCCAGGTTGCTGGTATTGAGCTTGAATGGTTAGTGTGAGAGGTAGAGGAGACTGCAAATGTTTACTGTAGCAAGGGTGAGTGTTCCTGAGTGACTCATGGTGAGCTACTGTGGACCAGAAAACTGATTGTTACTGTAGATCAAAGACCCAGAAAGAGTTAAATTCCTGAAGGTGATTAACATTAGCCTAGGCATATGCAATATAAAAATCCTTTGTTAGAATCTTCCTTTGTTTTCCAAAACAGTTGTGAATAGAACTCAAAGACGAGCACACATCCTTTAAGAAAGTCAGACAGAAATGTGGATTCAATGCAGCACTCCACAACCCAGAAACTTTTATAAAAGATTTACTGACCTCACTTTTGCTTTTTGATGTCTTCCAAAAAGTTGATTTATGATGAGAATGCCTATACCTGGTGGTGATGTTTTGTAGTTTCTTAGTCCAGGAAATGTTCATAGATGTTATGTCCAAGAATGGTCCAGTTCCTCCAAGTAGAAACACATGAAACCACAAAACTAAACTACTGACAGAGACAAACAGCCAGCCACACTGGTGTTACCTTCCCAGGATGTCATTCAGTAATGTGCAGGATAATCCCTGTCATTCAGTAATGTGCAGGGCAATCCCTGTCATTCAGTAATGTGCAGGATAATCCTTGTTGTTCAGTAATGTGTGGGCAATCCATCATTCAGTAATGTGCAGGATAATTCCTGTCATTCAGTAATGTGCAGGATAATCTCTGTCATTCAGTAATGCAGGGCAATCCTGTCGCTCAGTAATGTGCAGAATAATCCCTGTCATTCAGTAATGTGCAGAATAATCCTGTCATTCAGTAATGTGCAGAATAATCCGTCATTCAGTAATGTGAAGGATAATCCCTGTCATTCAGTAACGTGCAGGGCAATCCCTGGCTCTTTGTGACCAGCAGGGTCAATTGCTGCTCATCTGCTAACTGCAGGGCAATACCTGCCTTCAATGTATATAGCATCTGCAGTTATTGCAGGAATCTGTCTCAATGTTGCCCCCAATCAACAGACAGCCAAGTTGACCAGCTGCAACATCCACCAGGCCTGCAACATCTTGGACTTTGGTATCTGGGATTCGAGTA
Source organism: Neoceratodus forsteri (assembly GCA_016271365.2). NCBI lineage: Eukaryota > Metazoa > Chordata > Ceratodontiformes > Ceratodontidae > Neoceratodus > Neoceratodus forsteri. The sequence continues at coordinate 220,290,974 of JADMNL010000029.1, forward strand.
CTGGTATGAGATTGTGGGGTTTCATATTGTTCTGGGACTGATATCAGTTTGGGTATAACGATAATTATTATGTACCATCTGATTATTCAGCAGCTAGATAGTCAGGGCTCTGAGTATCATAGGCCAAAGTGAAATATGTGATTGCTTTTTGTCTAATAGTATGTTGCCACCCAGCTGGAGGGTTCACCAGCAAAACCAATCAATCTGTGTACATATGTAAATAGAAATCAAATAACCTCTACTCCACATCCCCATTCCTAACTCCTATTCCCCTAAATAAAGATCTTGTATTGTTGTAGAAATATTTGGTGTGAGCATTTTATTGGAGAAAGCCTTTAAATGCAAAATGTTAAAGTGTGAGGAAATATTTATTGGGGCATGTCTGGGAAAGGTAAATGGTTATCGTGGGTGGTAGCAGCTCAGGGTGCTACACCTGTTACCAGCTCACCCATGTAAAGCACCCCAAGTGAGGCACTGTGCAAAGGTTTTAAAATATGGTTATCAGTTAGCTAACCCAAGCCCCTTAGCCTATGTCCTGGGTAGTAGGCAGGGTCTAACACTGGAGATAGCACCACCCAGGGTTATACTTAAACATGGGAAATGTTATATTAGAGAAATTAAAACAGAAACAAAAACAAAAAAATTGGGAATGTCCATATGGTTACTAATGCCAGAAGCCTAAATACTGAAAAGAAGTCTGAATTAGAAGTAAAGCTGGTCAGTGAGAACATAGACATGTGTATGATAATGAGAACTTGGTGGGACCCAGAAGTGCAATGGAATAGGGCTATTGAGGGGTATAAAGTATATTCTAGAGCTAGAAAGATTAGAAAAGGGAGTAGCCATTTATATTAAAGAAGAAATGGATAGTAGTTCATATAAAGAAAGTGAAAATGAAAAAATAGAATAATTATGGATTCAAGTAAAGGGGGAATAAAAGATTCTATTTGGACTATAGTACAAGTCACCAAATAGTAGTAAGGAAATGGATAAAATAATAAATGAGGAAGTTGGACAGACGACAATGGAAGGAGATGTTATTATAGCAGGAGATTTTAACTATCCTGATATTTGTTGGGAAAAATTAAAAAGCAGGAATGCAAACAGTGGAACATTTTACAACAATTAGAAACAGTAGGGTTGGAACAGTTAGTTAATAAACCAACCAGAGGAGAAGGTATCTTGGGCCTACTATTGACAAATAGAATAGATATAGCTAAAGAGACAAAGATAAGAGAACACATGGGAAATAGTGATCATGCTATGGTGACTTTTGGTATCAAATAAACAGTTATAGGCACTAGGGAAAAACAGTAGTAAAAACTATAATAAAGTGGATTTCCAAAGAATAAAAAGACAGTTAAAAAAATGGAACTGGAAACAAAGTTTAGGAAATAAAACAGAAGGGCAAATGTGGGAAGAATTAAGAAACAAGCTATTAATACTGGAAAAGAAGTATGTGCCAGATAAGGAACTCTATAATAAGAGAGGAAAAAAAATTATGGTGTACTAGTAAGGTGATAAATCCTGCCTAAAAAAAAGAAAGCATTTAAAAATAATGAAGGTTTTAGGAACAGCTGAAGCAAGACTGTATTATAAAAATTGTTCAAAAAGCAAAACAAAATATAAAGAAGGAAAGAAGGAAATTGGAGGACAAACATACCTATAGAAAAGACAATGGGAAAAGTTTTAAACATATAAAATCAATAGAGAGGGACAAACAATGAATAGGACCATTAAATATTGATAGTAGAGAAATAAAGGATTCTAGTGAGATGGTGATCACATTAAATGATTTCTTCGGATCAGTCTTGAAGGAGAAAGGGAGGTAAAGTAGTTAAAATAAATAAAACCATCAAACTCTGGAAATATTAATGACAAAGGAAGAAGTGGAAAGATTAATAATAAAGTAAATTGCATAAATCTGATGGACCTGATTAGTTACATCCAATATATATCAAGGAGGTATTACCTTTAATATCAGAAGCATTAGTGAGGATATTTAAGAGTCCTTTAAAACAGGTGAAGTACCAGAAGATTGGAGGCAGGCTTTGTTGTGCCCTTGTTTAAAAGGCTAAGAGATCATTTGTGTCAAATGATAGACCAGTAAGCCTTGCTGTAATCTTGGGAAAAGTCACTGAGAGTACATATGAAAATAAAAATAGAGGAAGGTTTGAATTTATTAGGATATACTGATGAGAAATAGCATAGTTTTAAGAAAAACAGAGCATGTGGTACAAACCATTTATGCTTCTATGAAAATATAAATGAAAACTAATTAATAACATGCCCATAGATATATATTTTAGATTTTTAAAAGCCTATGACAAGGTGCCACATGACAACTTGATTGAAAAACTTGTAAAATGGGATTGGATAGTCATATTGTCCTAGGGATAAGAAATTGGTTGAGCAAGGACTCAAAAGGTAAGAATAACTGGTGAACTATATAAATCGATTAAAAAGGAAAGTGGGTACCTCAAGGATCTGTGTTGGGACCTGTCTTATTTTCACTATATATCAGTGACTTGCATAAGGGGTTATAAATCAGGTAGTGAAGTTTGCTGATGATATTAAGGTAGAAGGTCCAATGAGAACAATGGAGCAGCAGAAAAGGTTAAAAGGGATTTAAAACAATTGAAATCTGGGCTAGAAAGAAAAAGATGAAATTCAGTACAGAGAAATCAGGGTGATGTACGTAGTAAAAGGAATAGGAGTAAAATAGATATATACTAGATGGAAAGGAATTGAAGGAAGTTGATGAGAAAAAGACAGGGATAGTAACTGACAATAAATTGAATTATAATAGACAACAAACGGTGGCTATACAAAAGCAAATAACATGCTGAGAAATAAGTCAGTGAATGTATGGTGCCAGTATATAGGACCTAGGATAGGCCTATATTTGGATTTTGGGTCCCAGTTATGAAGCCCGTACACTAGGAAGGAAATAAAGAGGGTTGAAGGAGTGCAGAGAAGATATACTAGGATGATTGGAATTTTAGGTAGCTATGAATATAGAGAAAGATTAAAAGGACAGGACTTTTTCTTTAGAACAAAGAAGAGAAAGAGGAGATATAATGATGTTATTTAGAATAATAAATGACAAAGAACTGACAGGGGAAATGGGGTTGAGATACAGGAGAAGCCAAAGGGTTGAGACAACATGAAAAACAGATTAAGTTAAAACGGTAATAAAGAATAGTGAATACTATTCTTTTATAAATAGAACAAGGAAAGATCTGAAATACTTTACCGTAGAAGTGGTGAATAGTAGAAATCTGATGGAATTTAAAGATCAAATCGATAAATATCTGTTGGGGAACAGATTGATGTGTATCCACTAAGGTGGGGAACAGTTTATATGGACAAATCGTCTTCTACTGTTCTAAACCAAGTTACGAAAGTATTTATACCATGGGAGTGATGAATAACACTGGCAAATAACATGGGTTGCTTTGCCATGTTATCCATCTGCCATGGAAATAACATTATTTTTTACTGCAGTTATTTCCACGACAGCCCTTTCACAGTTGCTTTACTCAGCTAATCAGGACCAGTTAAATACACTTTGCCATAACCTAGCTATTGCAGGACAAAGTATGCTGCTTCCTCAACCCACCAATGGAGACAAGGTTTCCACTCTGATTCTGGTTAATATGGTAAACATTCAGCATCTGCAATGCTTGTAGTGGGTGAGCTCATGGCTTTATGATTTGGTTAGTCTCCTCGATTAGTTTCTTTTTCCTTTATACCACACTTACCCAGCACTTATTCTCTAAATAAATTGCATTTTGGCCTGGTGGCGCTTGAGGGCTGAGGCGCTATGCCTTGCCTAGCACTACAATCGACGACTCCAGGTTTGGGAACAACCCCGAGTCATTGGAGGGCCAGCATTGGGGTACAGATGGAGCAGGATCAAGCCACCTTACAACAGCTTTCTCTGGGAGTGGTTTTGACCCCCATAGATCCGTGGTGGCATGGCAGGAGGTGTCAGCAAGCTGGGAGGGCATCTTGTACCACAGGGTGAGTGTGCCTCCGACACGCTGCCTGAGAAGGGGCAGGACAAAAAATGGGGGAAAAGCACTAAAATGTAAATAAAAATAAAAAAGGTATTTACAAAATGCAATTTAACACAGAAAGTATATTTTCTTTGGTGCGACTGGCACCATCAAGAAGCCCATTGCTAGGCACAGTGTTTGAGGCACTTTATGGAAATCAGTGTCTCTCACATGTTATTCAAACAAGCTCTCTGATTGGTGGGGGCATCACAAGATGCTCTTGTGAGTGATAATGTTTATAAGAGTACCAGAAACATTTTGAAATAAACAATCTTTAATGTCTGAAGATGGTGTGATGGATTTTTATCTGTGGTATGCACAGCGCAGGACATACACACTACTTTTGGCTGCAGATAGAAACACACTATTCAAATCACAACACTACTTCTGTGTGCAGCAACGCATGCCCCCGCAGCTACAGACACAAATCCATGATACCCAAATTACAATAGTTTTTTATATGCAAAAAGCAATGCCTTATGTGCTTCTGTAGCCACAGGTACCTCGTGTACTGTGTAAGATGTACACAGTTCTGTCTGCAGATGGGCAGGCCCTGAGGGGCTGTGCTCTGCAGCTGCAGATATAAGACATACACACTGACCTCTGGCTGCAGAAGCACAGGCCCCATGAAATCCCTGAGTCAGTTTTTGCAGGAAGTCGCAAAACGTCATCGTCGATATGGTGTGGAACCCCCCAGGTCGATGGTGCTGGGGACTCAACATCAGGCTCGACGATGAACTCTCTCAGTTTGGACAAGACTTCTCCAACTTATGAGTTCTTTGGGCTTCACACAGGTAGGCTCTCTGACTCATAATCACAGTCATTCATTGGACTTGATCTTTCTCCTAGGGTTGGAAGCCTCCAACTTGATGGTGGAACCAGTTTGATGCTCCGACCACTACATCATTAGGTTCAGTTTCCTGGCCTCCCATATAGGCCTGCTCCTGTGAGATGGTCCACTGCCTGCTACGGGCTCAACCCCCATGACCTCCTGGTGGTATTGGATCGATCGAGGATGCCGGAGGCAAGCAAGGGTCCAGAGAACCACCCAGGCTTTTAATCGAGCTGTGGTAGGAGCCTGGATACCCTGTTCTTTCCATGTTCACCTGCTTACTCTTCACCCTCTGTCTCCATGGTTTGATGGGACTTTGAGGAGATGAAGCTGGTGGTCAAAGATTAGAGTGTGCTTGGTGCAGATCCAGCTTAGATGCCAACAGGCTTAGACTGACAGAAAATTATAGAGACTATCAGTCAACAATCTCTCATAAAAAGGCAAAGTTCCTGTCCAGGGAGATTGCTTCAGCATAGAATCGACCAGCTCAGCTGTTCTGAATGGTAGACAGACTGTGCAATCCAGCCTATGAGTTCAGAAAGCCTTGTTGCAAGTAGAGTGCGATGAGTTTGCTCACTTTTTGCTGATAAGGTTGCCAACATCAGGTCAGACATTCACTTATCATGCCCTATGGGGGTTACGGTGATCAGAATGAGGTTGCGATCTCTGTTTTGTTGGGTTGAGTTTGACCAACTGACAAATCGAGGATACATGTAGCCTCCGGTATGAGGCCAACTAACAGTAGTTTAGACCCGGCCCTACCCACCTTTTAATAGGCTGTGGATGTGATCGTCCCAGTTCTAGTGGAGTTAATCTGGTGTTCATTGAGTCGGGAGTTACCCAGCCCCTGAAGGAGGCTTGGTAACCCCTCTCAAGAAGTCATCTCTTGACTCAGAGGCTCCTGCAACTACAGACCAATCTCTAACCTTCCTTTATAGGGAATGTTATTGAGAAGGTTGTTGCACAACAGTTGGAGAACCATCTTACCATCCATGCTATCAATGATCCTCTCTAGTCTGGTTTCCGTAAGAGGCATAGTGTTGAGGCTGCTCTGGTTTGGGTACTCAATGATCTCCTGATGGCTAGAGACCAGAAACGCATTCCATCTTAGTCCTTCTGGATCTCTCATCAGCTTTTGACACTGTGGACCATGGGTTACTTTGATTACCTGTGGGCCATCTATGACCTGTCTGGTACAGTCCTCAGATGGTTCTATTCTTTTCTCACTGGCTGGTCGCAGAGGTAGTATTGTGGATATTTTCCTCAGACTCTTTCTCCCTACCATGGGGTCCCGTGAGGTTCAGTGTTGTCCCCTCATGTTGTTCACGTGTACATGCTTCCATTAGGAGACACTGTAAGATGGTATGGGCTGAGTTTTCACTGTTATGCAGATGATACCAGCTGTACCTGTCTTTGTGCCTGACCAGGATAGTGCACTCGCAGTCATTTCCAACTGTCTCTCCAAAATCCAAGACTGGATGAATTCCAGTTGGTTAAGGTTGAACTCTGACAAGACAGAGATGTTAGTTGTGGAACCGGGTCACCAGATAGAAGAGTCGCGTTGGTGGCTTTGGCTTGAAGCACCCAGCTCTTGACTCTGAATGTGCAAAATCTGGGGTGATATTTGATGATGGGCTGACACTTCATTCACAGGTATCAGCTTTGGTCAAGTCCTCATTTTACCATCTGAGGAACATCACCCAGATTAAGCACCTTGTTCCATCTATCAGTCTTCCAACCCTGGTCCACACTTCTGTGACCTCGCCCTCGACTACTGTAACTCCCTTACCTAGGGCTTCCAGGGGTTGATATACACTGCTTGCAGCTAGTACAAAATGCTGCTACTAGGTTATTGTTTGGGTCAACTCGATCCAGCTGCATTTTGCCTGTGCTGCGCCTCTGCACTGGCTGCCAGTTCAGTGGTGAATCACCTTCAAAGTTGGTTTACTGACTTTTAGAGCCCTACAGGGTTTGGATCTGAGTTACATACAAGAGCTTCTGAGTCCCTACTGCCCCCTCTGACCACTCCGCCAACCAACGAGGGATTGCAAGAGATTCCCAGGGTGTGTTTGAAGACCTCGGAGCTCAGGCTTTTGTCTTTTCCACCCTCCTGTGGAATTATCTACCTTGTCAACTACAAGAGTGCCAGACACTGGAGAGTTTTAAAATGCTCTAAAACCTATTTATACTTATGTGCTTTCCCGATTTTTAACTATGGATTTAATCTGATATATTTGAATATTTTATCAAGTTTAAAATTTTATCTGTCATATGACTATTTTAGAGGTCATATGCTCTGTACAGCACTTTGATATTTGTTGAATTCTCTTGGAAATCTAATGTATTATTATTATTATTATTATTATACCCAAATTACAACAGTATTTCAGTTAAAGAAGCTAAGGGCCTGTACCTCTGCAGCCAAAGATGTGAGACAGGCACATTAACTTCTGTCTGCAGAAGTGCAGGCCTCTGTGCAGCCTGTACGGCCATAGCTGGATATAGAAATCCATGATATCCAAATTGCAAAAGTACTTCTGTCTGCAGAAGCACAGGTCCCTGTGGTGCCAGCACTTACACAGCCACAGGTACTCAAGAACTCTGTAAGACATACCCAATGATAACAAGTGTAACTCCCACCTCAGAAACACTTTTTCTTTTAATACAACAGGTTTTATTTTTTGGAGAATAGTGTCTGTGCAAGAAAAAGAATATAGGCATCCCTGATAAGGAAAATTAACTTTAACAGATTTTAAAATGTTAAAATACAGAAAATGCTATCGATGTGACACTCAAGTGTCAGTCTTAGTGTAACTGAACATTACTCATTAATTACATGCAACAGGGTTAATTACATTGTAGTTACATGTTTGCTGCATGTAACTACATTGCAGCTGCAATGCAGTAACAACATAGTTACACTGTAACTACAGTGTAGTTAAGGAAACTTAAAGTGTTAACAACAAACAAACTGTACTGAACTGTTTCAACCAGTGCATTGTACTGCATTAACAGCCATCCCTTGGAGACTCATTGGCCAATCAGATTTTTCCATTTTCAAGGTATTTTTATAAACTTCATACACTACTAGGTTTTATACCAAACATTTAGTGTAGGAAGTAAGCAGTAAGTCCATCGAACCTTGCCCACCACTTCTCTCAATGGTCATTTCTAGTTCACATCTCTGGCCTTAAAACAACATCTAAATCAGTTTTATAACAGTTTGAAAGTACTGGCCTAAAAGCTACACTTCTTCGTAAGTCATCCCTGACTCCCACTATCCTTTGTATACAAGAGACCCTCCACATTTTTGTTATAAATACTCTTCATTCTGATTGACATCTGTGACCTTTGGTAGTACAGGACATGCTCTGTTTTTAAAGGTGAGATTTAATTCTTCAAAATGTGATGGGTGATTTACCATTTTATACATCAGTAACAGGTCGCCCTAAAACCACTTTTGTTGTCAAGGGAATAAGTTTAACTTTTTGTTTATTTGAAAACTGATTAAGTGTATTAGACAATAAATGCCTATTTTCAGTCATGACCCAAGAGAGTACAGTCACAAGCACATTGGAGTATGAATACATTGACTAAGGTACAGAGAAATGAGATGTGTTACAGCACAACACAAACTATGGTAACAGGAGGTATAAAACATTAAATTAAATATAGTGTGAGTATATATTAAAGTGCAGCAGGTAATCAAGCAATTAACAAATAAATAAAGTGCATAATAAAAGTTCTTTAGCTCTCCTCGTCAGTCATGTTTCTGAAGCTATTAACTATGTTGTTTGCCATTCCGCTGGATGCTGCATGGTTGTTGAAGCTAGTTATGAATTCATGCTGGCCTGCCAACTCAACCATCCACAAGTGATGCTGTGCTTCCTCATGGTGTTAGGTTAACAATCCCACAGTGAGATGGCTTGCAAAATATCATTATTATCAAAACATTCATTATTCAAAACATTAATTACATCAGTTTAGAAAGGGCAAGTGGGTGACTTTAAATAATTTTACTTCTATAAATTACCATCTAATATTTGACATCCCTCAGAAAATTTATGATCAACAACAGCACTGAACTAACTCTATATAGATACTGATTGTTGCCACTGCTTGCAGAAGACTCTGTGCCTGACTATGGACAAACAGTTCAAACTATAGAATCTGCTAGTTTTCTATGACTTGTTGTTAATATTAAGTTTTTATTCTATTCTGGTTTGCTGTATATGTCAAGACAGCAAAACATGTTTAACTACAAGAAAGCAAGGTCCTCCAAAATGGAATCTTTGCTCATGTTGGAGAAACCAAAGTTCTCATTGAGCTTCTTCAACAGACTGATCACATTATAAACAAACAGCATACCTCTCAACCATTTGCCCCTGAAATGAGGGGCACGGACACCCAAAATGAGGGACAATGAAGGACACTGACCTTCCTAATGAGGAGACATCCTCAAACATAGAGATACAAGATCAGAACACTGTGAAACCATTTAGTTTACTTATATACAGTTTATATGTGATTTGGCATCTTAGAATATTTCAAATTTCTAATTTAAAGTCTGAATTTATAGCACATTCTTTGTGGGGGCAGTACGACAGAGCAACTATGAGGGATGCAATGAGTGACATCCCTCATAATCAGGACAGCAGAGAGGTATGCCCATTGCTTCCCTTTGTTTAGTATAAAACCAGAAATCCAATCATACTGCTTTTCAGAAGAATTTATCAAATAAAATGTGGTGTTGCATACTTTTGTTGCTGATGAGACCCTCGAGTGCATCCAACAACAGCCAGAGTCATGGATGTAAGCTGCAGACTCCAGCAGTCAAATCCTGCTTCAGAGGAGGTGACATTGTAATTGGCGCCATCATTCCTGTTTACCTCAGTTATAGTTATCCGGAGGTCAACTTCTGGGAGCGACCCAAGCCAATTAACTGCAAAATGCATGTTCTGTCTTTCTTTTGTTTTTGTTCATACTGTGTACCTTTTCACCTTTCATTAGCCCCATGTGGAAAACTGATCCTCAGAATTGAAGAACAAGAGCCAAATGGTTGTTGAAGCTAGTTATGAGTTAAGTGCTGGCTTGCCTATTCGACCATCCACAAGTAATGCTGTGCTTCCTCATGGTGTTAGGTTAACAAGCCCACAGTGAGATGGCTTGCAAAATATCATCAGTTTCATTATCATATCTTAGACAGAAAAGCTCAGAACACTGTGGAAATCTATGCTTTTATGTACACAAAGTTTGCTGTTCTTGGAACAATGCAGATTCATCATAGAATGTTATACAACACCCTCTCCATGTGGGACCGAGGGGTTCTGAGGGGTGAAATGAAGGACATCCCTCCTAATGTGGGACAGTTAAGAAGTATGGATAGAGGGGTTTGAGGAGAAAAATTAGGTACATCCTTACATGGAAATTGAGGAGAATGGGCAGAAGGGTCCTGAGTGGTAAAATGATGGACATCCTCTTAATGTGCAACAGTCTAGAGGAAGGGACTGAAAGGTTCTGAGTAATAAAATTATGTATGCCCCTCATACTGTTACTTTGTATTACTGTTTACCTATATAATGTTTAGGCATAGTAAGGCAATATAGCAACAGTGATTAACAGCACTGAGCTGCAGATATGGAGAACTGGGTTTGAATCCCACAGCCACTACTTGCATACTGTGTGGCACCATGAGCAATTCACTGACTTCCTGGTGCTCCTAGGACACACTAGGAAACAAGCCTCAACTTACTGTGTATTTCCTGGTCAAAAACTGTTAAAAAAATGTATTTTCTCACTTACCCTTTCTCTGGGTTGCAAATGGAAATGATTCATGGCTCAGTGTGCCTTCCAAGTCACCAATTTCTTAATAAATAGATAAATTCATCAATAATGTGAAATAATTTAGAGGTGTAGACAAAGGGGTCTGAGTGGTAGAATGGGGCAGCCCTCCTAACGTGTGACAGTTGAGCGTTCGAACAGAAATGCTCCATGGGGTAAAATGAGGAATCCCTCAAAGGTAGGGAGCAGATATACTGAATGGACCGATGGTCATTATCTGCCTATGTTGACTGTTTCTTATGTTCCTCATGTGGGACAGCTGAGTAGTACAGACAGAGGTGCTCTGATGAGTAAAATGAAAGATGTCAGTATTTATATAGGACAGATGAGAAGAACAGACAGAAAGATTCTGATTGGTAAAATGAAGGATATCCCTTTTAATATGGGACAGTTTAGAAGTATGGACAGAGGGGCTCAGAAGGGTATAATGAGGGACATCCTTCTAATATGGAACATTTAAGAGGTACTGACAGATGGTTCTGAGGGTAAAATGAGGGATGTCACATCTAATTTGGAAAAGTTGAGTAGCATGGACAGAGGGGCTCTGAGGGGTATAATGAGTGGTTTTCCTCTAATGTGGGACAATTAAAATATATAGATAGAGGGTTCTGGGAGGTAAAACAAAGGATATCCGATCTAATGTGGAACAATTGAGAGTTATGGACAGAGGGATTCTGTCAAGTAAAATGAGGACTCCTTCTTATGTGTTACAGTTGAGAAGGATGAACAGAGGGTGTCTGAGGCGAAATGAGGGATGTCCTACCTAATCTCTGACAGCTGAGAGGCACATACAGAGGCTACCTAGGGTAAATGAGGTGTCCTCCAAATGCGGAATACTTGGAGAGGTATGAAAAGGATTCTGAGGGGTAAAACAGGATAGGATACCATATTAATATTGTTTATACAACACTTTTCCAGAGCTCAAAGCACTTTACAATAAAAGAAAAATTAAATTACAGGTAATATATCATAGCAGTAAAAGATTTCAAAGTATACTATAATCATGTTTATACAATAGGAGTGAGCTGATACCTAGTGAGATAAACATGTATTTTCACCCAGTTGAATAAACAGGCTGATGACGTATCTACTATATGTATAAATGTAAAATCTTACATTTATACACATAGTAGGTATGCTATCATGCCGCTTATTATCACAGTGCACGCCATTGCGCCTCAGCTGATAAGTCTTACAGACTGCCGCAACTATCCTACAACAGCGAGTGTCTGAATGAAGATTTCTAAAATAAAGTTGCAGATACTCTTTATGTTGTGTGCTGTGAAGAACAAATCCTGCAAAACAGCCAGCAGAAGAATGTTATTCTAACAAAGAAACCTGAAACCAAGCTCCGGCGATAACTGGAAAAGTGTTGCATAAGCAATGTAAAATACATAACTCTATCCCTCAAAAAAAAAAAAAAGGATATGCGAGATGTGACTGCTGTTTATGTACTATATTTAGTTGATATGTGAGCTGTGACTCCTGTATATGTACTATATTTAGTTGATATGTGAGCTGTGACCACTGGATATGTACTATATTTAGTTGATATCAGTGTCACAGCTCACCTATGTACTATATTTAGTTGATAGGTGAGCTGTGACCGCTGGATATGTACTATATTTAGTTGACATAACTGTTATGTGGTTGTTTGTGTTTTGCCTGAGTAAGCTGAAGGGGGCCCCAGCCAGATCCCTGTATGCCTCTACATTTGTGAATTACTGGCAACCCGTCAGGAGGATCATCGGGGTATCAGAGTTCTCTGTTGTGATTCCTGAGGCTTTCATCAGTCCCAGTATCAAGATTAAAGTTTGCTGGGGACTGAGCATTGTAGCTGCACCTAGACTCTAGAGACTGATTTTCCATATAATCAGAATTAAGGCAAACTATTGTAATTGTTCTGTTGTTTCTACTGTTTCTTATCATTTTAAGGTATTTTAGTTAAGGTATTATACATTTTCTGTAACATTTAGTGGAAAGTTAGAAAATATTTTTCTGCTATAAAAGTCAGGATGTAGTATTTTTCATGTTTTTTTGCAGGACACAGTTGCCCAAATCAGGACTGTCCTGTGGAACATCAGGACAGCGATAACCCTACATGTGTGAGGCTGGTATATATGCATTGCCTCTTTGGGTGGGGGAGAGAGAGAGAGAGAGAGGAGAAAGAGAAAGAGAAAGAAAGGAGAGAGAGAGAGAGATGGTTAAATGAATTATTCATTGTCACCATTCAGAGAGTGGAAGTGGTGGGATTCAAACCTGGTATAGCAGTTTTAGGACCAGTGAACCCTACAGTTACTGGGGCCCTATGCTAATGGGGATATCCAGCCAGATCCAGTATACCACCTTAATTTTTTTTATTATTACTTCTCAGATTGTAAGTAAAACAGCACTAAAGTGTGTCACTGGACTCCACGGACTCTTCTGCCATGTGACATCATAACACCATAACATTACTCCCTCTGTTGTCCCAGCCAATCAGAGACTGATGAACAGACATGGATTGGATATGCAGGGGCCACTAAAACTAATGTTGCTACCACCCCTAAAAACATAACTATGTAACTGGTTGTATTGAAAATAAAGGTTGTGCATTTTGGGCAAAGTAAAGCGGTCAGTTTGGGTTGGGTAAGGGCCTCACGACTTATATCATTGGGGTCCCAGAAACTCTAAACCTGGCACTGAACCTGAGTCCCTAGGTTCACAGCTCTATACTTATAGGTTATAACTCGTGGTGTTTGTTAGAACTTCTGCTTACTGTACAGAGGTAATTCTTCAGTTGAGTCATTGTGAAACTACTAACTCACAATTTATTCACTAAATCTGACAGATTCCACATTTTTGACTACCGCTATGTTCTGTCAATGATTTTTGTGACTGAGGGGATTAACAGAGATCCAAAATTATTACCAAATGTCTCTGGGATTCGGATTTTGACTCGTGCTATTCTAGAGAACAAGCATTTCTGGGTACCCTATCATTTTTAACAGGAAAACAGGTTCTGGTTCCAAACTACCAATGTGAAGCAGTCTCTATAGTACCTGCTGTAATTGGAGATGCACCTCATCATCCTCTCTGATCATGGCTATGATACTGGGACTCTACAGGTATCCTCAGGTAAGGAGGCACTTTATGGTTTCTGTGTTAGGTCTCTACTGGTATCCTCAGGTAAGGAGGCACTTTATGGTTTCTGTATTAGGTCTCTACAGGTATCCTCAGGTAAGGAGGCACTTTATGGTTTCTGTACTAGGTCTCTACAGGTATCCCTGGTAAGAGGAATCAATGTATGGTTTTGTGAATGGATGGGAAATCACAGAGGAAAGGGTCTGAGAGCCTTAGGTCCTGGAGGGTGGAAAGGCACCTGGGCCAGACAGAGTTCATCCCAGGGTGCTGAGGGAGCTGGCTCAATATCTGGCAGGGCCATTGATGGACCTGTTCAACACCTCTCTAAGTACAGGTGTGTGTCCAGGGACTGAAGGAAGGACATGTAGTACCTCTCTATAAGAGGGGCCCAAGGATGAGTTGGGGAACTATGGACTGGTGAGCCTTACAGCAATTGAAAATTATTAAAATAAGACTGCAATTATTGCAGATCTTGTTTAATCAGTGGACCTGGCTTGCATGACCGAGACCTGGCTGGATGAGAATTTTGCCCTGTTTTGAGGCCACAGTTCTGGCTGGGTACTCTGATACACCGCCCGAGACTGGGTTATGGGGGTAGTGGTCTGCTTTAAGTCCGAACTTAACTTCACAAATGTTCCAGTGGGGGAGACAGAGTTATTTGAGTGTACTATGGTGGAAGGTGTAGGTTGTAGGATTGTTCTCATCTACTGTCCATCAGGTGATGAGAAATGATTCCTCCAGGAAGTTGCAGACTTCAGCATCGACATGGTGTTTGAGTCACCTAGGCTGATGGTCCTGGGTGACTTTAATGCCTGGGTCGATTTACCAACTCCTCGATTTTGGTCAGCACTTCCTCCAGTTGATGACATCTCTGGGCCTCACACAGGTTATTTCTACTGCCACTCATAATCAGGGTCACTCTGACTTAGTCTTCCTCCTGGGACTGAGGCCTCCAACTTGGGGTGGAACCAGTTGGATGGTCTGATCATTACACTGTGGGGTTTAGTTTTAGTGCCCTCTTTGTAGGCCAACCCCTCTAGAGATGATTTGGTACCGCCCTTTGAGATAGAAATTCTCAAGACCTAATGGCAGTCCTGGATCTCTTGTCCTTCTCAGAGGCAAATAGTGACCCAGAAACCCTTGTGGTAACTTATAACTCAGCCATTAGGATGGCTCTGGATGTCATTGCTCTTGTCCTTGTTCATCCACACTCTTCACCCTTGATCCCCATAGTTTGATGGGACTCTGAGGAGATGCGTGACTTGAACGAAGGTTGGAGCGTTGTTGGTGGAAGTGCGCCTGATGTCGACTTTTAGATTGATGGACCATTATCAAGTCTATCAATCTGAAATCTCCCATAAGAAGGCAGAGTTCCTGTCTGGGGAGTTTGTGGTTGCTCAAAAATCGACAAGCTCAGCTGTTATGAACTGTGGACAGACTGTGCAACCCAGTCTGTCTACAAGTCGAAAGCTTTTTCGCAAGGAGAGTATGATGAATCCTACCGATGTTTTGCAAATAAGGTGGCCAACATCAGGATTGGCTTTCTGACCAGCACACTCTATGGGTGCTGCGATGAGACCAGTGCAGGTTCGCATATCTTGGTTCTTCTTGGGGTACCTTTGGTCGGCCTTCATGAATGTCATGTGGATTGTCCAGAGTGTGTGCCCTACATGCTGTAGTTTGGATCCAGGACCTACTTCCCAATCTTGGGTTGTAGTGATGTCATTGGCCTGGTCCTAGCTTGATAGTCTGGTGCTCCTTGAGACAGGCAAGTTTCAAGCTCCCTAAAAGAGGTGGTGTAACACCACTCTTGAAGAAAACTTCTTGGACCCAGACTGCCTTGCTAACTACAGACCATCTCTAACCTTCCCTTTGTGGGGAAGGTGATTGAAAGTAGTGGCCACACAGCTGGAGGACCATTTGACCATCCATGCCATCTATGAATCCCTCTAGTCCAGATTTGAAAGAAGCATAGTACTGAGACAGCACTGGTTCGGGTGCTCAATGATCTCCTCATGGCTAGAGATGGAAGGAACCACTCCATCTTGGTTCTCCTAGATCTCTCATCAGCATTTGACACTGTGGACCATGGGGTACTACTTGATTGCCTGAGGTTCATCTGTGGACTGTCGGGTAACGTCCTCATGTGGTTTACATCGTTTCTCATGGGATGATCTCAGAGGGTGATGTTGTTTTTTTCCTCAGATCCAGTCTCCATCGTGTGGAGTTCCTCAGGGCTCAGTGCTGTCCCCATGTTGTTCGTAGTATATATGCTGCCCTCTGAGACATTGTAAGAAGGTATGGGCTGAGGTTTCACTGCTATGCAGAGGATACCCAGCTCTACCTTTCTTTTGCCCTCAACCAGGATGGAGCTGTCTCAGTCTTTAATAACTGCCTTGTTGAAATTCAGGAGTGGATGAATACCAGTTGGTTAAAGTTGAACTCTGATAAGACGGAGGTATTGGTTGTGGATCCAGGTCACTTGATAGAGGTTGGGTGGGTTCACCCTCTGGCTTATACCTTGGGGGCGAGCCACTCCCAACCACTGAACAGGTGCGGAACCTGGGGTAATTTTTGATGATTTGCTGGTCCTGCATTCTCAGGTGTCAGCTGTCGTCAAATCCTCATTCTATCACCTGAGGAATATCACCAGAATCAGGCACCTTGTTCCATCTGGCGATCTTCCTACTTTGATCCACGCTTTTGTGACCTTGGCGCTTGGACTACTGCAACTCCCTGCACCTAGGGCTACCTGGGGTAGAAATCCACCCCTGCAGCTAGTGCAGAATGCTGCACGGTTGTTGACGGATCCTCACGGTCCTGTCATATTTCACCAGTGCTGCATGGACTACACTAGCTGCCAGTTCAGTGGTGGATCACCTTAAAGTTGGTCTTCTGGCTTTAAAGCCCTACATGGACTTGGCCCGGACTACCTGAAAGAGCTTCTGGTTCCTCATTGCCACAGGCGATCGCGCCTGCCAGCCAACGAGGGGTTGCTAGAGATTCCGAGGAAACGCTTGAAATCTTCTGGGACTAGAACATTAATGTATGTGGCCCCTACCCTCTGAATTTTTACTACATCAGTTACATGAGCACGTGATCATGGAGGGCTTCAAACAAGCACTGGAAAACCTGGCTATGGAGTCAAGCTTACGGCATTTAACTGATGGAAAGTTTTAAGATTTTATGATTATATTATTTATTTGTCTTTGAGATGTTCTGTTGATTATGCTGTGGTGAAATTCTGTGATTATGTGGTTTTAATTTTGTTAGGTGCCTTTGTTTTGAAAGGCACCATAAAATTACATTTATTATCATTATTATTAATTGTAGGAAAACTGATGGAGGCCATCCTCAAAGAAAGGCTGGTGCAATTTCTTGAGGATAAAGATCTACAGGACAACAGGCAGCATGGGTTGGTCTCGGGAAGATCCTGCCAGGAAATCTTGGTTGACTTTTTCAACTGGGTTACGAGGGCACTGGACAGGGCTGTGTGGTGGATGTATGCTACCTGGATTTCAGCAAAGCCTTCAATCCAGTACCACATGGTAGGTTGACCTGCATGTTGAAGGGTCTGGGAGTAGGGAGGAAACTAGCCAGAGAGGTTGAAAACTGGCAGTGGGAGAGACAGCAGAAGGTAGTGTCAGGATGAGGCATCAGAGCCCAGGGCAGTGACAAGTGATGTCCCACAGGGCTCGGTACTGGATCCAGTCCTGTTTAACATTTTCTTTCCTGACATAGCAGTAGGGATCAATAACAACATCAGTCTCTTCACAGACAACACCAAGGTCTGTGCTGAGGTGGATGGGGTGAAGGGCTTCCAGGAGGATTTGGCAAACTAGAAGAATGGCCACAAACCTTGCAGCTTGGGTTCAATGCCAAGTAGTGCAAAGTGATGCGCTCTGGGAGCCAGGAACCTAGGATACAGTTTCTGGTTAGAGGGTGTCCAATTATCCACATCCAAGGAGGAGAAGGATCTGGGGGTGCTTGTGAATGGGGAAATGAACCACTGGCACAGTGCAGGAAGGCAGCAGCAAAGGCAAATAGGATGCTGGGTGCATAACATGGGGGTTACATCAAGGAGTACAGAGGTCATATTGCCCTGTACAGGTCCCTGGTGAGGCCACACTTGAGTACTGCATGCAGTTCTGGTACCCCTACTTAAAAGGGACATCAAACTGTAAGAGATGGTGCAGCACAGAGCAAAAAGATGATCCTGGGGTTGGGGGATAGACTATATGAAGAAAGATTGAGGGAGCTCAATATGTATACCCTGGAGGATAGAAGAGAGGGATCTGATTGAGACCTTCAAGTACCTGACCCTCAGCAAGTCTGAATACTATCATTTTGTCTTCTTTAGCCTTTTTGCTAGTATTGCAATAGTAATTTAATAATAATTTTGGGAAATATTCAGTAGCAGTAAAGCAGTCTGCCCACAAGCTGAAAAATGTAAATGAGCTATCTATCTGAAGACTAACTCAGTAATAATTAAGTATTCGGTTAGTTAGGTAGTCTTATATGCAAATGTACACAAAGTAAGGCAATGCTGTGAAAATTAGATGATTACATATAGGATAAAGTATGGGGAGAAGTGTGTTACGAGAATTTAACACACACCTGAGATGTTGGATGGCATATAAACCCCGGGCGAAGCCCGAATTATAGTGCCTTCCAACAGCAGTGTGTTAAGTCGAGTTTATTCTCCTCCCCATATTTTATTTTATATAATTGAAGGCTGGCTCATTTAATAAACAGCGAAAGCCTCATTCTGTTTCTGCTAGGGTTGACGAAAACACTAACTCTCTGCATTACCTCAGTTTACCAGTGAACCTAGAAGCACAAGAGTGTGTTTGGGATGGAGGTAATGCAGATAATAAGTGTTTTCTCGTCAGTACTGTTTAGGAAACAGGGACAGTTGGAAGCTCCGGCTCTGTTTATTTACAACGCTATCTGGCCCCGAGCGCTGGTATAGTAGCGGAGTTAGAATGCCGTGAACACCTACTCAGGTGTTACGGTATTTAACACACGGTTTTGTTTATGGCAAAAAACGGAGACCGCTAATTATTTAAAGGATTACTTCTGAATTGTATAACAATACCAATACCAATGAAGACTAATGAAGACTAGTTGAATACTTCAATAGTAGTAAAATAGTAGTACTGTAGGACTCAATTAGTATTTATATGGTGCCATGTATGCAATTTGTGCAGCTTAGGCCACACACTGTGCTCCGGCTGTGCTTGCAGCTAACCCAGCTGCAGGGGCTGCTCATAGGGACTGGTTTTAAGCAGCAGCATGCATATGGCCTGTATACAGTGCCAGCACATTTCTGGACAGGCAGTGAGCCTTCCATGCACTGGCACTGTATACAGGCCATATGCATGCTGGCTCTTACCAAAACCAGTCCCTGCTTGCTGCACCTAATGCTTGGTTAGATGGCAAGTACAGCTAAGTGCAACATGCAGCCTATATGCTGCAGCCCATCCTGCTATATGTGCCCTCAAAGCAGAGGATATATCTTGGAGTGTGCCAATATGTATTGTCACTTTTATCATGCTTTACTGTAAAATGTACTGGCACTTTACACACATCTGCTTAATATAATAATAATAATATTATTAATACTTTGTTTGTTGTGCGCCTTGCAGGCATCAAGGCGAGTACAATAAGACAATAAAATACAACAGAATCAACATCATAAAACAGCACAGATCAGCAATCAGCTTTTACCCAAAGAAAAGATTTGAGGGCCTGTTTAAAACTCCCCACAGTCATGCACCCTAATCTGATGGGGTAGAGAGTTCCAGCGGAAGGGCCGCAAACATAAAAGTGTGTGCCCCAGCAGATTTTAAAGTCACTCTTGGAATCTCTAGCAACCCATCGCCGGCTGAGTGGAGTGGTCTCAGGGTGGTAAGGGATCAGGAGCTCTTTCAGGTAATCAGGGCCCAGTTCATGCAGGGCTTTGTAAGTCAGTAGGCCAACTTGAAGGTGATCCACCACTGGACTGGTAGCCAGTGCAGTTCCTGCAGCACCAGTGTAATATGGGAAGATCTAGAAGTACCCCAACAGCCGGGCTGCGTAATTCTGCACCGGCTGCAAGCAGCAAATGTCAAACCCCGGAAGCCCAAAGTACAGCGAGTTGCAGTAAACTAGCGCGAGGTCACAAAGGCATGGATTAAAGTTGGCAGATCACCAGACGGAACAAGGTGCTTGATCCTAGCGATGTTTCTAGATGGTAATGGTAATGGTACACCAGTGCCCACAATCCCTGCTCTGTTGGGTTCAGGAGATCCAGTCTGCTGGCATGCCCACTGGCATCTTCCACGCCACTTGCATCTGGATCCCTGTCCCCACTACACTTCTATATGCACAAGTGGTGAGGGGCAAGGTAGGCAAGATTTCAAAGCACATAAACAGATGTTTGTCCAGCTTCTTTAGCTCCCAAAATAAAGGTCTTTATCAATAAAAATGAACTTATCTTTGCTGACATTTGACCAGTTTGAAGAAGATTACACCAAATGGAAGGTCCAGATGTTTTGTTGTGTAGAACCACCTAAAGCGAAAAATAATTATTGAAGCTACAGGCATGTTACTTTATGACCAAAATGAGTGATGAACAAACTTGATCAAAACAGTTGTATACTACATTTTTATGTTCATTAGAAGAAAACTGCAATACATGTATACTTTTCTAAATCCAATCTAAATCATGCTTATAGGCAGATGGAAATCCAAGCACTGCGCTGGCTTCTTGCTACCACTTTTTATAGGGTTACCACTTGTGCTCTCCTCCACCCTCCAGAACCACGCCTGTTTCTAGTAATCCACTTAAAAACTTAGCCAGAGGTATAGCCAGTTCCTTCCAGAGCTCCTTTAGGATCATCAGGACTATCCCATTGGGCCCTGTAGCTTTATTCAGCCTAAGTTGTTTTAGTGCTCTTTTACTCTACCCCAGGAAAAGGTCTAATGTTCACCTCTCCTCCCTGTTTTCCTTTCTCAATTAATGGGGACCATCCCCATTGTCTTCTTCTGTGAATACAAAGCAGAAGTATTTGTTGAGGATGGTCACATTATATGAACATTCAAACGTGCTAGCAGAAACAGACCACCTGGTCTATCCAAGTCAACTCGAGTGCACTGTAGCCTTAGTTTGCTGCTGCCCCAACCCCCTCCCTTTGTCATCCTACAGACACCCCCACTACCCCCAATCTCCCTGTTCTCTGTCCCATACCCTTTCAAAACTGTTCAGATTTAAATGACACCACCCATTCTGGTAGTATGTTCCATTTTGCTACCATCCTCTCTGTGAAATAGTGTCTCCTCATTTTCCTCCTAAATTTCCTCCTCTGTTCTTAGCCTGTGCCTCCCAATGTCCTTCCCCTCCTTAACTTTTAAAGACCCCGTCTGCCCCATCCTTATTTATTCCACCTCAGATACTTGAATGTCTCTATCATGTCCACCCCATCCCTTCAATCCTCCAGGGTGTATATATTTAGGTCTCCAAGCCTGTTCTCAGTCTCTTTCCTCTATTACATATAATCTTCGTTGTCCTCCTCTGCACCCCTCCAGCAGCCTGATATCACACTTCAGGCAAGGCCTCCAAAATGGCACACAATACTCACACACTCAAGATGGTGCTTTACCATTTGCTCCAGTGTCTTCCCGCTGCACCTCTAAACTGAGACCCTCCCCTGCCTGACTGCCAACCTCCCCTCCCGAGTTTTATCCCTCTCCTGCCATGCCATGCTCAATCTCGCCACTAGTAATGCCCCTCCCTCCCTCTCTTCGTGAGTACTATCCTTGTGCAGTCTCTTCCTGCAGTGTTTTCTCCTCCCTCCTGCTGCTCTCTTTGCTAGGCCCTACTGGAGTCCACCCTTCATCAGCTGGCTTCCCATTTAGTTCTCCCCTGACCCTCCCTCAACCCACTGTTCCTTCCTCGTGGTGCCCCGATACTCTCAGATGTCAAACTTTCTACCAATGCCACTCTCCCTCATCACTCAACACCCCAGCTCCTTGCCAAGCCACTGAATCTCCTCCTTGAGCCTACTTAGGTTGTAGCATATTGAGCACCCTCCAAGCCTCCACAGTATGTTCATCCACTCTGCTGCCCCACAATCATTGCACCTCACAATCCTACCCATGGTTCACACTACCTGTGCAGGACAGTGGAATACAGTCTCTCTACTGACTGCAGTTGTTTACGAAAACAATCACAAACCCACCAATAGCTTTACCAAGTCTCACAAACACATACAGTCCAGTGTGTGTGTGTGTCACGTCCAGCTAACAGTGGGTGTAATGCAGACATATGGTACGTATGATGTCACAAGCTACCAGTATAAAAGACGTAATGGGCTAGGGTGGGTGGGGAGGTTGGGTCCCTCCTGAGTACTAGAGACAGACAATCAGCTACTCCAGCAGACCTTCACTGACACAGTCAGCTGCACCAGCAAAATCCCTAAACAGGTACTTTCCAACTTAAGTCACAAAGCCCCTGGTACTGCAGTGTCAATGTCTTTCTCCACTACCCTGCCTCCCTCTGCCCCAAGTCTCACAATCCCTCCCCACCTCCCTCTCTCGCAATACACCTAAAGAATGCCTTCCCTCCTTCCTTCACTGATTTAGCTAGCTTTCCCTCAGTTTCTGCCTTTGCGCCCTTACTGCCTTGTTTGCTTCTTTCATTTATCCAAGTATTCTTGCCTGTCCTTGCTTTGTGTTGCCTTGTACCTCAAATTACCATCTCACCCCCTTCTAACTCTGCTACTGTCCTCAAGAACCACAGTGGTTTCCTCTTTGCTCTTTCTACAGGGCCTGGCACAATGGTTTGCTACCAGGTGCAGGGCTTCCTTACCTTATCCCACTGTTCTATGACTCCCCTTATGTCATTGTATCCCAGCATAGCTTTCCTGAATTCATCCTTCATCTTAGTGAAGTCTGTCCTGCTGAAATCCAGGAGACAGAGATGTGTATTTTAAATTTGTTTGCTCAACTAGACTTTACAACAAAAAAACATGACCAATGTGTGCCTCAATTTCTCAGAAACTAGAAAGTATGGAAGAAGTAGACTAGATGGTACTGTATCTGAAATCTGCCAGCAGAAACAGGCCTCCACGGTCTATCAAGTTAATCTGCTCAAATGTGCAGCTAGCACCCTTATATTGCAGTTGCACCCGCTATTACCATTAAAAGAATCTGTAAATATATACAACCATTACATGGGTGGATAGTGGCCCCACCACCCTACCTTCAATCCCACCAAAGGTATCAGTTCTACCCCACAGGCAACCCAGGCCAACCTGCCTCACCCCAGCTCCCACAGAACTTCCCCAGGACAACACAAGCTTCCCCTTGCCTTAGCACCAGGCTACCCTACCCACCTTGGCACTCTCCATTCCAATGGACCTTCATCTGGACCACAGCAGCTTCCCTGGTCCCAGGCTTACCTGTCCCCTCCAGGCTTGCATGGGCCTGCCCTGTTCCAGCAACAGTCTCTCCTGGCCCATGCTGTCCCCTTGGGTCACCCCAGTTTTCTTGGTCCTGCCTATGGACCACGGCACCCCAGCTCCTCTGCCATGCCCAAGCCACCACCCTTCTTTCCCCTTGGTCACCCCAGGTCCCATGGCCCTGCCCTAGACCACTACATTTTACCTTGCATGGGCCACCATCTGCCCATGTTCTATCCACAGTCCACCCCTGCTCCCTTGACTTCCCTGATCCACTTTGTTGGACTGATGTGTCCCACTAGCTCCCATGGCCTTGCCTCTGTTCCACAGCAGCTCTCCCTCCCATCCCAAGCAAGGCTCTGCAATCCCTCCCTGGGAGGAGAGCAGTCCTTTGATGTTCAAGCTCTCGACCCTAATGATCCTCCAAGAACGGAGTTTGTCAGTGCCAGAATACTATCACTGTAATGGGCACACTCACAAACACCAATTTCAAAATAGTGGCCAGTAAAAAACAAAACAAAAAAAAAGTACTAGGTACTGTTTAAACTCAGCACCTATGAAGGGGTTTGCCTGTCACTTGTATATTTTGGAAACACCCTGTTCGTATAATTATATGCAATGAACCCAACTCACTGCAAATGTTCTGGTAACCTCACAATTTGTGAGGCTACAGCGAATCTTGAGGGCACTCGAGCTTTGCTCTCATGCCCATGATATCATTAACCTCAGTCAATGTGGCTTGTTCTGTATGGTAGGGGGCCATTATTACCTTTATGTGCCTGCAGCCTTCCATCAAATCTCATAAGCAAAGTCGGATCTGGTCAGGAGACCGCCAACAAACGCCAGGCAGGTTAGAGTCTGAAAACAGCTGCCATTACCAGACCAAAATAAATAAATACCCCCAAGTTCTTTAACTGTTGCTCAGGCTAAACAATTCCTTGTAGTTCACCTTGTGTATTCATTTCAAGGGATTCCCTAGTGAGGGGCACAGGGAGGGAAGTGGGTCCAACACCACATGACCAAGAGGTGGTACGTTGCATCCCAGGGTAGGAAGCTTTTAAGCAGTGAGATAGACAGATAAAAATAAATGCATACTTTTTAAGCAGTGATTATATATATAAATAAATTATGGTAGCATGGTATGCTACCATAGTTAGGTGAGTAGCACTTTTAAGGTTAAAGGGTCAAACTTTGCCACCATTCAATGGATGTGCCTGAAATTTGACAGGCACGGGTGTAATCATAGATCTTGGGATCTGACAACTTTCGTGCCAGTCCAATATACGGCTCTTGAGTTATTAAGTGACATCCGTGTGCATATTTACACTTTCTGAATTCTTTGCTTGCACCTACAATTTGGTATGCACGATTGGGCATGGTAGATTTTGAGATCTGCCAACTTTTGTACCGGTCGGATATCACGGCTGCGGAGTTATTAAGCAACAATGAAAAGCGAATTAAGTTTTTTGTGAATTCTTTGCTCACGCCTACAGGTCACACGGTTTATGAGACTGGTCCAAAACTTCAGAGAATGTGCTGCAGGGTCCCTGATGTGCCTTTTGAAGATTTCGTGAAAAATATTAAACAGTTCAAAGTTATTCAAAAACAAGTTCCCATTATAAGTCAATGGGAAAGTTAAAAGTTAGACACTTTCACATATGCACTTTTTAGTGTTGCAAATTGGCCCAGTAGCGCAAATCTGCCATTTTGTTTTCAATTAGCAATCAGAAAATGCTTGCCATTTAAATTTGGGACCCTCTAGCAGCAATTATTTTTGTGTTTACCTCACGGACCCCGAGGATGATAGCCATGTCTTTATTTTGGGTAAAACACCCCAGAAATATGTTTTCACATTTCTGGAAAAGTAGTGTTGTGCTCACGACACTTTAAAGTTTCTTGAGCTGTCTAAATCACTACACTGCTTTTCAGACCATGGCCAAAATGACAGCAGTTCTTTGCCACTCTGCTGTAAAAGAACGGTTTGGTCTTTTGAGATGAAATTTGAGGAACGCAGCCAACATCTCACAGATGCTTTTGATGGTTTGCTGAAAAAATATTGCATGGTTGCTAAGTTACTGTACTCCAAAGTTTGCATTTTTCCCATAGACTAACACTTTCTCAGAAGTACTACCTGTGAGAGGCAAGGAGAGCATATGGGTGCATACACCAGAACTTTAACTCATGGTTGAAGAACTAGTGCTGTGAGGAAGGGTTTGATTCATTGGGACCCACCTGGAGGATGGAGGCTTGTTCAAGCCTGACGCCTGCATCCATCCTGGAGGGAATCAAGCACTCAATGATAAGTTTAAGTGCTACATTGACAAACATTTAAACTGGCAAAGGGGGTGGCAGGCCAGCAAGGAGGGCACCACTTGCTCACCCCCACAGCTAGCAGTGGAACCAGTGAACCAAAGGAGAGGGGTACTGGACTTTAGGAGGGCTGACTTTGACAAGATGGGAGAGTGCCTCAGAAAAGCACTAGCAAACAGGCTAGAAGGAGGTGTGGAGCAACAATGGGGAATTATCAAAACTGCCATCACAGAGGCAACAAGCCTTTGTGTGAAGCAAATAAACAAATCAAAACAAAAAGAAAAAGCCACTATGGTCCTCAAGAGAGGTGGCTGTGAAAGTCAGGAAGAAAAAGATAGCATTCCAGAAGTATAAGGAAACACAGAAGGAGCAGGACAGAGAGCTGTACCAGTTAAGGCAGAAAGAAGCAGGGAGGGAAGTCAGAATAGCAAAGGCTCAAACTGAGGAAAAGATAGCCAACTCAGTTAAGAAGGGGATAAACCTTTTATTGGTACATCAGCGGCATGAGAAAGACAAAGGAGGGATAGTGAGGCTGAATAGAATAAACGGTGGGTGGGCAGGGGACAGTGAAAAGCAGGAATACTGAATGAATATTTCTGCTCAGTATTCACAAAGAGGAGGGAAGTGCCTAATCCAATTAACAGAAGCACTCTTCATAGGGGGAATCGATCCCAGTCCTTTCACAGAAGAAAGGGTTCTGCAAGAACTCCTAAAACTGAAGGTGGACAAAGCAATGGGTCCTGATGGAATTCACCCCAGAATTCTAAAAAGAATTAAGGAAGGAACTAGTGAAACCACTGGCTACTCTTTTTAATAAATCATGGGAGGATGGTGTGGTACCCGAGGACTGGAGGAAGGCAGATGTGATTCCCTTCACAAAAGTGGGACCAAGACAGAGGCAGGAAACTACAGACCTGTCAGTCTGACCTCTGTGGTAGGGAAAGTGATGGAGTCACTTGAAGGAAAGAATAGTTGAGTACCTAGAGGTCAGTGGAGCACAGGATCCAAGGCAGCATGGGTTCACAGCGGAAGGTCATGTCAGATGAGTCTAATAGATTTCTTTGACTGGGTGACCAAAGTAGTAGACCAGGAGGGGCTGTGGACATGGCCTACCTAGACTTTAGCAAGGCATTTGACACAGTCCCACACAAAAGATTATTAGTCAAATTAACCAGCCTGGGAGTGGGTCCCAGGGTGGTAGCCTGGTAAAACATTGGCTGGACAACAGGACACAGAAGGTAATTGTAAATGGAGTCCACTCTGAAGAAAGGGCGGTTACTAGTGGGGTACCGCAGGGTTCAGTATTGGGTCCAGTCCTTTTAATGTCTACATCAGTGGCATTGCAGAGGGACTGGAAGGAAAAGTATGCCTTTTGCAGATGACACAAAGCTCTGCAACAGGGTTGATACACAAGGAGGCGTGGAAAGGATGAAAGGGACTTGCAAGGTTGGAGGAATGTAATGTATGGCAGCTAGGATTCAATGCAAAAAGTGCAAAATAATGCACCTGGGAAACAAGAACCTAGGGAAGAATACACAATGGGTGGGGAGGTAGTAACAACAACAAAACAGGAAAGGACCTGGGGTAATCATATCAGATGACCTTAAGGTTAGCAAGCAATGTGAGAAGGCAGTAGGGAGGGCTGGGGGTATACTGGGATGTATAGGAGAAGCATCAGCAGCAGAAAACAGGAAGCTGTTATCCCTCTGTACAGACAGTTGGTGAGACCCCATCTGGAATATCGTGTCCAGTTCTGGAGACCCCATCTCTCGCAAGGACATAGACAGGATGGAGGCAGTCCAGAGGAGGGCAACTAAAATGGTGCAGGGTCTGCAAGAGAAGCCGTAGAGAAGAGACTAAAGGAGCTTAATATGTATACCCCTGAGGAAAGAAGGGAGAGGGGGACATGATTGAAACTTTTAAGTACCTCAGTGGAATCAACAAAGTCCAAGAGGTAGCATCTTTCAGAAAAGAGACTTGCAAGAACAAGGGACACAATTTAAAGATAGAAGGAGGGCGGTTCAGGGCAATGTGAGGAAATATTATTTCACAGAGAGGGTAGTGGATGCATGGAACAGCCTTCCTGAGGAAGTTGTGGAGTCTAAAACTATGGGAGAATTCAAGAATGCATGAGACAGACATAAGGCAATTCTTTGTGGGGGCAGGAAGATATAGGCTGTTGGTTAACTAGGATCTGCGGCCTATCCTGTAGGTAGGAAATGGGCAGTCTAGATGGGCCTAGCAGTCCTTATCTGCCGTCAAAGTCTATGTTTCTATGAGTTGCTGTCTCTACCAAGCAGTGTGCAAAAGATGGAGATTAGCACCCAGGAGGTGGATAGGCAGAATAGGGGCAAAATTCAGCAGAAGGGCAGACAGCAAGGAGAACCAGGGATAAAGGACAACCAAGGAAGGGGCTGGAGTAGAACAGCGAAACAATCTAGGAGGTCAAATCATGGAAAGCCATGTGTGCAAATGCCAGGAGCCTTAGCAACAAGATGGAAGATCTGGAGGCTGTCCTGGTGCAGTCAGACCTGGACATTGTGGCCATCACTGAAACCTGGTGTAATGATAACTACAACTGGGAGTTGGCCATACCTGGCTACAACATATTCAGAAGAGACAGGGCAGGCAGGAAGGGAGGAGGAGGCACTGTATGTGACAAATGACATAAGGGCCACAGAGATCCAGAAGGAACAAAATGGGGAGAGATACTGTGGGTTAAGCTGGAAAGGAAAATGGGGCCAGCCATCCGCGACAGGTGTGGTCTATAGACCACCAGTCCAGGAGGAAGAAACAGATAGGAGTTGATGCTAGCCATCCAGAGGATGGCAGACAATGGTGAGGTAGTACTGGTTGGAGACTTCAATATTCCAGACGTGGTCTGGAGCATCCCAGCAGCAGCATCAACTAGGAGCAGATTTATCCTGGACTCCCTTCAGGGTGCCTTCCTAAAGCAATTGGTCATGGAACCAACTCGGCAGAAGGCAATACTGGACCTTCTGCTCACAAACAGGGACAGTGTGATGGGGTAACAGTGGGGAGCACTAGGGAACAGTGACCACCAGTCACTATGGTTTGAAATCACAGAAAGAGCAGAACCAAACCGCACAAAAAACACGTATCCTGGATTTTAGGGGGCAAACTTTGGGAAAATGGGGAGATACTTGAAAGAGGCATTAAGGAATGGGGCAGGAATCAGGGATTGAGGAACAGTGGGAAGTATTTAAAATGGGGATTACAAGAGCAACAGAATTATGTATTAAGCAGGTTAGCAAGAGGAAAAGGAAGAGGAGACCATTATGGTTTTCCAAAGCGGTAAAGAAAGTGAAAGCCAAAAATATTGCATTCAGGCAATACAAAAAGACACAGGCAGAAGGGGATAGGGAGAAGTACCAGGAGAAGCAAAGGGAGGCAGGAGGTCAGTAAGGGAAGCCAAAGCTCAGACAGAAGAACACATTGCAAAATCAGTGGGTAGAGGGACAAACCTTTTACAGGTACATAAGGAAAAAGAAAGGCAAAGGGAGGGATAGTGAGACTGAAGGGGAGGATGGAGGCTGTGTGAGGATGACAACAGTAAAGCTGACATATTGAACAGGTATTGCTCAGTCTTTACTGAGGAAGAGGAGGGTAATGGGTCTGAACGGAGTACAAGGGTGAGAATAGTGCAGAAATGGACACAAGTCCCTTTACACGAGAAAGGGTCCTGAAGGAACTGGAAGTAATAAGAGTTGATAAAGCAATGGGGCCAGATGGGATGCACCCAGGATCCTTAAAGAACTAAGAGAGGTGGTGGCTGAACCTCTTACTATCCTGTTTAGCAGATCACTAGAAACAGGGAGGTACCCAAAGACTGGAGGATAGCAGATGTAGTCCCCTATACAAAGGTGGGAACAAAGAGGAAGAGGGAACTACAGACCAGTCAGCCTCACCTCGGTAGTAGGGAAGATCATGGAAGCACTACTGAAGGAGAGATTGGTGGAACATCTGGTTGTCAATGGACTACAGGACCCAAGGCATGGTTTCACCAGGGGAGGTCATGTCAGACCAACCTCATTGAATTTTTGATTGGGTGACTAGGAGGTGGATCAGGGAGGGCAGTGGACATGGCGATCTGGACTTCAGCAAGGCCTTTGACACTGTGCCACATAGAAGACTATTGCACAAACTGGGGAATATGGGTGTGGGCAGGACAGTAGTGTGGTGGGTAAGTAACTGGCTGGGCAGCAGGACACAGAGGGTGGTGGTAAATGGCTGTCACTCCACAGAGGAAGAGTGACCAGTGGGTACCACAGGGATCAGTGCTGGGACCGGTACTATTCAATATCTTCATCAGTGACATTGCATGGAGGACCTAGAAAGCAGAATTTCACTGTTCGCTGATGACACAAAGCTCTGTAACAGAGTAGACACACCAGAGGGTGTAGACATAATGAGAAGGGACCTGCAGAAACTTGAAGAATGGTCAGGGGTTTGGCAGTTGAAATTCAATGCAAGGAAATGCAAGATAATTCATATAGGGCACAAAAACCCTGGCACAATATATCAGTTGGGGGTGAGGATATAGCATACACCAAGCAGGAAAGGATCTTGGGGTAATCATCTCTGATGACCTCAAGGCAGGGAAACAGTGTGACAAGGCAGCAGTTAAAGCAAATAGGATGCTGGGATGTATAGGCAGGGCATCACCAGCAGGAAAAGGGAGGTCATAACTCCACTATACAAGACACTAGTGAGGCCGCACCTGGAGTACACTGTGCAGTTCTGGAGACCTTACCTACCTAAGGACATAGACAGGGTAGAGAAGGTTCAGAGGAGGGCAACAAAGATGGTGCATGGATTGCATCACAAGTCCTATGAGGACAGGTTGAAGGAACTGAACATGTACTCCTGGAGGAGAGGAGGGAGAGGGATATGATAGAGACATACAAGTATCTTACAGGAGGAACAGGTGCAGGAATGCACTATTTTAAGTAAAAAGATGTTCCAGGACTAGAGGCATGGGATGAAGTTGGAGGAGGATGATTCAGAGGAAACGTGAGGAAGAATTTCTTCACAGAACGGGTGGTGGACAAGTGGAACACCCTGCCAGAGGAAGTGGTGGGGCTGAAACAATCACGGGATTTAAGAATGCATGGATAGACATAAAGGAATTCTGAGGTCAGGGTAAGGACAACAGACTTCTTGGAAAAAATAAGCTGAACTTAGACACTTAAATGGGCAGACTGGGTGGGCCATAGGCCCTTATCTGCCGACACTGTCTATGTATCTATGTATGGTGGTGTGCGCTGCATCTTTTCGAGGTTAAGTATCCTTGAAAACAATGCGAGATACGGATTTTTGTTGCAAAATCCTAGCCAGGAAAATCATCATTTTTGTGACATTAATATTTTTTCTACATCTTTGGTTGCTGAAATATTAGCAATTAAGTACTTCAATGCTGGTTTTAACCTTAACGGCCATTACAATGCAAACGTTCTTTGTGTTTCTCTATGCACCCTTTGGCAAAAACTGGGTATGTGCTACCATTACTGTTACTGTTTCCACTTGCGTTTATGTCCCCGTTTGCATTACCGTTCCTGTGCGCCACCATGTGTTACCTTTGCATTCTCATTTTGCTCATGCTTTCATTACTGTCACCATTTGCATTTCCACTACTGTTTGTTTACACCACCGGTGCATTGCCACTATGCTTGACAGCCTCCTTTAGTTTGCATTTCCGCTTCTTTTGTTTTGAGTCTTCTTGCTGTTACTGTTACCATTTACTTGTTATATTGCATTACTGTGCCTATGCGCATTACGGTTTGTTCCATATGCACTTGTGTTTCTGTTTCCTTTGCTGTTATTCTTGCTGTTACCACTACCATTTGCATTTACAATTGTGGAGCTGTGCCTATGCGTGTTTCGGTTTGCATTTCTGTATGTTCTTCTGCTCCTGTTTCCATTTCAGTTTCCTTTGGCATTATTCTTCATGTTAACATTACCATTGCATTCATAATTGCGGCATTACTGTGCCTCTGCGTGTTATGGTTTGCGCTTACGCAGGCGCTATGCTCGTGTTTCCATTTCTGTTCCTTCGCTTCTTTTTCCTGTGACAATTACCACTTCCATTTAAAATTCCATTGCCATCAATGTCGTATTACCAGTTGCATTTTCGACGCCGCTTCAATGTCCGCTTGTGTCACTGTTCACTTCGCATCACTTTATGCTTCTAATGTTTCCTTACCATTATGTTTGCATAACCATGTGCACCACTGTTCGTGCTTCTGTTAGCATTACTGTTCTGTTTCTATGTCACAAGACATCCGCGTGGCAGGAAGCGGGCTTCGCTGCATACATTCAGCATTTCTCATCATCATTCTCAAAAAAAAAAAAAGGAAATTAGAGGCAAAACTCCCATTTAATGCATTAGTTAGGGTTGTCCCACAGCGACAAAAGTGAGGAAATTCGATTGTTGGGTTGACAGCCCCCTTGAACCCCCAGCCGCAATCGGGTGCGGGTTGGGTCGTCGGTCCCAACTCTCACCCCATTCTCCCATAGCTCTGCTTCTTACACATGTGATGGGGTCAGAGGGTTGACGACGCCCAAACCCACACCCCGATGCAGGTTGGGGAGTGGGCTGGGCGGGTCCAAGGGGGCTTTAACCCTAACACCGAATTTCCTCACTTTTGTTGCTGTGAACAACCCTAACTAATGCATTAAACAGAGTTTTTTGACACATATACATACACACACACACACACACACACACACACACACACATATAATATATACAGTATATATATATTATATTAGAGGCAAAATCATTTAATGCATAGCTCACGTTACTTCACAGCGAGAGTGAGAATTGTGTTAGTTGAAAACCCCCGCCACATCTAACGGGTATTAAAGCGACATCGTCAGCCCCAACTCTCACCCCATGACATGTGTAAAGCAGCAGAAGTGGTGTAGGGAGAATGGGTGAGAGCTAGACCATGATCCCAATGCACACCCCAATGCCGGTTGGGGGTGCGGGGGTCCAAGGGGTTTTCAACCCAACAGCTATTTCCTCACTTTGTCGCCAGGAACAACCCTAACTAATGCATTAAACAGAGTTTTTGCCTCTAATTTCCTTCTTTTGAGAATGGTAACAAGAAATAGTGAATGGATGCAGCGGTGGAGTTAGTTCTTTTGGGCCTCGGCCCCACCACATGATGTCTTGTGGCATAGTAACAGGAGCAGCAATGCAAACAGAAATGCTAACAGTGGCACACATGGTAACACAAGCGTAATGAGAACAGAAGGTAACACACACGTGCGATGACGGAACGGTTCGCCACGTGATGTGTTATCACATAGTAACATGGTGCCTGCAAATGGAAATGTCAATGGGCATGGTGATGCAAAGTGAAACAGAAAGAGAAACAGTACTGTAGACACAAATGGCAAAAAATAACAGAAAAGCAAGCGCAAATGAAAACGCAAGGATAACACACATAGGGCCCCACGCCCCGGCATCGTAATGCGGCAGTTGGAGCGTGGGGCCCAAAGGCCCCACACTCCCACCTCATGATGTCTTGTGCATAGTAACAGGAACAGCAATGCAAACAGAAGCACTAACAGTGGCACACAAGGTAACGCAAACACGAATGAGAACAGAAAGGATAACGAACACGGTATGGATGGAATGGAACTACGTGATGTCTTGTCACATAATAACATGGTGCCTGTAAATCGAAATGGCAATGGGCATGGTGACGCAAAGTGAAACAGAAAGAGAAACAGTACGGCTACACACAAATGGCAAAAAGTAACAGAAACGCAAGCGCAAATGAAAATGCAAAGGATGACGACGTGGTGAGGTAGACGCCAACGGTAAGTGAACGGGTGTGGAACCGCAAGCGGAAAGGGCAATGGTAACAGTAATGTAAGCACAGGCTGGTTTTCCCAAAAGCTGAATAGAGAAAGACAGTGAGTACAAAGAATGTATGCATAATAATGGGTATCGAGCAGAAAATGAGGACTTGGAATACTAAATAAGTTATATCTCAGGAACCGTATGACGAGAAAAAAAATTAAAAGTCGATGATTTATGACTGTCCTGGTTAGTTTTGTACTTAGCCCCCATTAGGGGCTAAGAATATTTCGACTTAAAACTCCGTATCTCGCACCGCTTTTGAGATACGGGCCCTGAAAGCTGCAAACGCTGTAATGTTATCCTAGGGAAAAAATGTCAACTTTGAGCACCATAACTTTGCCTCCCTGTAATATTTTTTCACCAAACCACTGAAAGGCACATCTGTGGGCTGTTGGCTGTCTTCTCCAAATTTCAGGAAAAGACCAAACCGTTATTTTGCAGCAGGGATCCAAAGGATTTCTGTAATGTCGTGTCCGTAATGTTATCCTAAGGAGAAAAATGTCAACTTTGGAGTGCCGTAACTTTGCCGCCGTAATATTTTTTCAATACAACACTGAAAGGCACATCTGTGAGATGTCGGCTCCATTCTTCCAAATTTCAGCTCAAAACTCCCAACGTGTTCTTTGTGCGAGTGCCAAAGAATTGCTGTCATTTTCCCACAGACTAGAAAACTACTGACGCATTCTATAAGCTTCAGTAACTTGTGACACTTTCGTGAGCACGAAAGTAATTTTATAGTACTTTTTCCAGAAATTTGAAAACATATTTCTGGGGTGTTTTACCACAAAATAAAGACATAGCAAGCATCCTCAGGGCCCGACTAGGTGAATACAAAAAAATTAGGTTGCTAGAGGGTCCCAAATTTAAATGCCAACCATTTTCTGATCACCAACTGAAAACAAAATGGCCGATTTGAGTAAGTAACAGGCCCATTTGCGAAAGTAAAATGCATTTATCGAAAGTGTTGAACTTTTGTTAACTTTTCCCATTGACTTATAATGGGAAACTGTTTTGAATAACTTTTGAACCGCTTAATATTTTTTCACAAAATCTTTGAAAGGCACATAGGGGACCTGGCCGCACATTCCCTGAAGATTTCGTCGGGCGTAAAACCGTATCGACCTGTATGCGACTATAGAATTCCAGAAAGCGCTAACGCCAAGAGATCACACTTAATAACTTCGCAGTCAGATATCCAACCAGTACAAAACTTGGTAGATCCCAAGGCCTATGGTTCTTGATCATAAATTCCAAATTTCAGGCAAATCCATCAAACGGTTGCAAAGTTATTAAGGTACAAAGTTTTGGGGTTTAACATAGAAATGGCTCTCAACCCTAACTATGGTAGCACTACATACATACATACATACACATATATACACACACACACACACACACACACACACACACTTTATTGTTCTCCCCTCATGTTTGACCAACCTTATTCACTTATACTTTGGGGTTTGTTCTTCCCACAGTTATGTCATGCCAGTTGTTATTTTTTAATTTAAGTACTAATTAAACAATTTATTTTGCTACTGTTTGAGATTTGAAATGGTGCCCTGAGCTTCCAAGGAAGAGCGCTACATAAAATAAAGTAAAAACCAAAAACAAACAAACACTAATACTACTACAGCACTATAAACCACTACTGCCACCACCATAGGACCAGTCACTAACTCTTAGTACCGTAGTCCGCAACACCAGCTACCCCATCTACCAACAGCCTCAGATACTAGCTCCTCCCTAGACACTAGACCCATCTCTATCTTTGACCTCCTCCCAAACACTAGCCCCCATTCCCCACCAGCCCCCGAAGTAGCCATTCTCTTCACTGCCCCTACACAGGCCCACCTCCCTCCAGAGCAACTAACAATAGCTCCCCTCTTGCACAGAGCTCCTAAAGGAAAATAATTCAATTGGCAGCCCTGTTTAGTGAGTCCATAGACACTGGAGTGGTCCCAGAGGACTGAAGAAGGGCAACATTTTCCTCTACACAAGCGTGGTAATAAAGAAGAAGTGGAACTACAGGCCAGTTAGTCTTACCTCTGCAGTCAGAAAGATAAAAGAGGCACTTTGAAGAAAATAATAGTGGAACACCTAGAATCCAAAGGACTGGTAGATCCCAGGCAATGTGGGTTCTCTGCAGGATGATCCTGCCAAACTAATATGATAGATTTCTATTACTAGATAACAAATGCAGTAGGCCGGGGGGGTAGATACTGCCTACCTTGATTTCAGCAAAGCCTTTAATACAGTCTCATATAGGAGATTGGTCAACAAGCTAGGCAGCCTGGGGTTGGGACACAAATAGTGAACTGGATTCAAACTGTTTTAGGGACAGAAAACAAGAGTATAGTAGTGAATGGAACCCAATTAGATGATAAGGAGGTGACCAGTGGATACCTCAGGGGTCAGTTCTGGGGCCAGCCCTCTTCAATGCCTTATTCAGTGACACTACAGATGGTTTGGGAGGAAGGTTTGCCTGTCTGTGGATGACACCATGACCTGCAACAGGGTGGATACTCTGGAGAGGGTGGAAAGGATGAGAAAGACCTGGAACTTGTGCAGAGATGTCCAGGGGCATGACAGCTAAGGCTTAATGCAAAGAAGTGCAAAATCATGCATGTGGGTAGCAGGAACCCTAGGGCGAGCTACAGGTTGGGGGCTGCTAACAGTAACTAAGAAGGAGAGGGACTTGGTGGTCATAATCACAGATGACTTGCAGGCAGCAAAGCAGACGGCAAAGGAGGTGAAAAGGTCAGAGCTATATTAGGGTGTATTGGAGCGGGAATCACAGGTTGAAGGAGGGAGTAACAGTACCACTGTACAAGACCTTGTGAGACCTCACCAGGAATACAATGTGTGTTTTGGAGACCACACCTTCAAAAGGACACTGTCAAAATAGAGATGGTGTGGAGGAGGGTGACCAAAATGGTGAAGGAATTACATCACAAGTATTATGAGGAGAAAGTGAGGGACCTCAATTTGACCATGCTGTAACAAAGAAGGGTGAGAGGTACCTGATAGAAACATTCAAGTATAACCCCCGTCACTCGAGGTTACAAGAATCCCATGTAGATCTAGTGGCAGGCAGGGAAGGCGGCTTGTGAAACAACAGTTAAAAAGATTTCACACTGTCTCACTCTGTCCTTAGCCTCAGATGAGCTGAGGGATGACATCATATAGAATTTCAGCAGCATAAGCCACTTTGGAATGTTGCAGCAGGGAGTTAGACTTGAATTCAGTCTTCAGGACACTCAGTGGAGGGAGGAGGTGCACCGCAGTGTGCAGTCGCTCAGAGCCCTCAGCTCTGATCAGAGCTACCAGTTGTAGTGGGTGTATGTTCTCGCCCCAGAGAAGAAGGACACAGAAGAACACTTGTGAAGTGGTTGAGACCATCTCCAGGTTGTTCAAGGCCCCATCCCTGAGAGGGATGGGGAACCAGACCAGCTCTTCAGGGCAATCCCTGGCCCTGCTGGAAAAGAGAAGCTGCCTAAGAAGATTTGTGCTGAGGCACCGAGAAGTCTGATTGTGTTTCCTGTGAGAAGCCTGTGGGCACCTGCAAACCAGGGTGAGTCAGCTCTGCCAGAGAGCCTGTGTTTCACCAAGATTGTTGTGTTAAGTATCTGCTACTGTGGGTCAGGAAAGGACAGCCAAGTACAGTACTTAAGCTGTATGGCTTGAAAGGCCTCTAATCAGTGGGGTCTACAGGGATGGACATAGCCACCAAAGAACATTACAAGTCAGGACACTATTTTCCATAGACTGTAGATTGTTAAGTGTGATATACATTTCGAGACAGCAATCTACAACCAGAGAGGTTCAAATGGAAAGGTGTTGATTCCAAATGAATGGTTGGGTATAGCTTTGGGAGCAACAGTTGGGAGACCCCATCCAATCTGGAGTAACCAGATTAACCTCTATGGGTTCAGTTTGGGCACCTATAGCTTTCTCCGGGCACTTGGCCAGTGTTCACAGAAAGTACCCAGACTTGGGATCGGATGGAAGATTTTCCCTTTATGGAGCCAGTATGTGCTCATGGGTGGTAGAGGAGGCCACCAATGAATATCCATTCCATATGGAAAGTAGTCCAAGTGCTGGCCGGATGTGCCATGCAGGAAATCCAGAGAAGAGTATAAGTTTGGGCTGAGAGCCCAGTGTGTTTCAGAACCTGAGGGTTACAGTGTATAAGAAGATGTATTCTGGTCTCCGTTTGTCTGCCTTACCAGGGAGTGTAGCCCGTGGGTTCCATCTATGCTTTATTATTCTGCTGTTGTTGTGAATAAAAGCCACACTCTAGAATTCCACTCCTGGTTTGGACATTACAGTTATTGCTTCCTATGTCCGAGTTAATTGGGTGCCTGTGCAGAGGTTTCAAACCTAGCCAATATACCAAGCAACAGTTTCTCCTGAATCCAAGCAGCCAGGTAGTGGGTTACATAATGGAGGCACTCGCACAGCACTAGTAAAACAAAAACAACATCAGCCCAAGCCCTGGCTGGTTACGCAAGTATCTCAAAGGCATTAATAAGGTGGAAGGGACAACACATTACAGATTAATAGTGCCTGGACAATAGGTCACGACATTAAACTGAGGGGTGACTGCATAAGGGGAAATGTCATGATATTCCTTTTATGGAAAGGGTGGTGGTGGTGGATGCATGGAATAGTCTGCTGTGGGTATTTGTGCAGCCCATACAGTGGTGGGTTTCAAACATGCATGGGACAGAAACAAAGGAACAGATAGGA
Source organism: Neoceratodus forsteri (assembly GCA_016271365.2). NCBI lineage: Eukaryota > Metazoa > Chordata > Ceratodontiformes > Ceratodontidae > Neoceratodus > Neoceratodus forsteri. Next base: position 220,329,230 of record JADMNL010000029.1, read on the forward strand.
AGAAAAAGCTAAAGCTAATGACCAGATTAGGTTAATGGACGCTACGTTAGGCAGCTTACAAGAGCAGACTGGATGGTCCTAACGGTCCTTATCTGCCGACAGCATCTATGTATCCATGTACTCAAAAGTACTGCCTCCTCCCACCACACTCCAACACCAGCCCCTTCCTCCACAAACGACAGTTGTTCCTCACAGCCCCGATGCTAGCCCCCACCCTCCAAAGCACCTAAACTAGCATCCTTCCTCCACAACCCCAGACAGAACCCTCCCTCCATGACACCACAAATATCCCACCTCTACATTCCCAAAAAGACCCCATTTTCATACAGTTACAATATAACCCTCTCCTCCAAGGCCCACAACACACACACACCTCCCACATGCCCAACTCTTGACACACATTTTAACGGGCGAGCCACAGCAGTACAGAACCCACATACAGGTAGAAGTCAAGTCTCTTACCAGAGTAATAGGGAGCAGGTCTTTAGGGATGTCATCTATGGGACCTGCAAAATAAAATATTAAAAAGGAGTCACAAAGGATCCACAGTTCTTAAAGAGTCAATAGGATGGAAAGAGCAAGATAGGCACAGAATCATACTTTATCGGATAGGAAGGAAGGAGTCCATGTTCTGTCAGACCTGTAAAATAAAGAAAGTCAGGTTAATATGGGGAAATACAGTAGCAAAAGCAGAAACAGAGCCGAGAGATACAGGAGGTATATGAGAGCAAAGAGGTAAGGAAAATACAAATTTAGAATTCAAGTTTACAGATGAGTCAAGTAGGAAACAAGGATATAAAGAAAAGGAAATAAAAGTAAATAAAGACAGGAAAGTAGAGAAAGTGTTGTTTGGGGTGGGGCTCAACTAAAACCCTGGATGGAGAGGTGGCCAGTATTTTGAATGGTTGCCCATGGAGCCTCTATTGGACTGATGGCCCAGCTTTAATGAAATAGAAAAGGGAAAAATGTTTAATCAGGAAAGATACATTAAACCAAAGCTTGTTTCCAAGTGCAATCTGGGAGCACAAAGAAGTTAAGTGACTTGCTTGAGGTTGCACATTATGTAAGTGGGGACTGTGGGATTTAAACCCAGGTCTCCAGGTTTTCAAGTCAGTGTCCTCAACCACAGCACGATACTCATAAAATAAAAATAAATAAATAAAGTTAGCACTGGTAGTCCTGTGGGCTAGAGATGAAGTAGGAGGCCAGCCCAGGTGGACTAGTGGAGAGTCCCTGGAGGTCAGTGGCCAGTGTTAAAAAAAAAGCATTTGTCAATGCTGAATGTTTGCTTGCTGGCATTGGTAGTGTAGAGTTACAGAGCTGCATAATAGGAATGGCTGTGAAGTATTGAACTGAAGCCAACCCCACCGCCACCCTGCAGAGACTGACAGACATTGGGGTGTGCCTTTGGGTCATCAGGCATAACGTCCACGCCATTTAACCACACCCTACCCTGCAGACACTGACAAGTGCCACAGTGTGCCTTGGGGTCTTTGGCCTTATGCTCACACCATTCCATCAGGAAATATGGTAAGATGGGGCCTGTATAGGAGAGTGGGTGAACTTTGGGGCCAAAGAGTCCAAGGCACACCTCAAAGCCTCCTCACTGGCTGCAGGGTGCGGAATAGTAAGAGTGAGAATCTCAAGTCACACCCCTGATGCCTCTCAATCTCTACAGGCTGGGGTGTTATGGTCATAAACCCTAATACCTCAGGGGTTCATTGGCATTTTCACTCCAAATTTTCAATATTTTTTTGAGACCCCACCTTATGAACAGTGGCAATATCAGTTTGTTAGCTGAAAGCTGATTTCACACAGCGACTACACCATTTACACCACAGGTGCGAAAACATTACTAAACAAGATGTGAAAAATATCAGCTGTACTGTTCATGGGGAGGTGCAAATGGCAATGTTGAAATTCTGCAGTGAAAACATAAAAAAAAAAAAAACTGGTGAAGTCCCAAACGTAGTATAGAAAATGCGCAGTGCGCACCTGCAATGCAATTAGTTTGGGGATTTTTTGCAGCAGCAGCAGATTGTCAACACAGGGATTTTGTACCCTCCGCTCATGAGCAGTGTCACTGTAATTTTCTTAATTCATCCCGAACAGTGATTTCCCACAGCGACCACGTATTTCTACACTGGAAGTGCGAAACACATTTCAGCCATGGTGTGAAAAATGACAGCTGTACTGTTCATAAGGTAGTGTGGAAAATGCCAGTGGTGAAAATCTGACTGAAAATATTAGAAATCCATGAAGTTACGAGGGTGTGTTGAAACTGCACAATGGTCGCTTGTAACACAGTCATTTTATGGACGATTTTACCAAATTTTTAACATAGCCATTTTAGCACCTCTTCCATGAACAGTGTCACCATGATTTCTTAATCTGTCCCGAACATTGATTTCAAGACACTAACTGCGCCATTGTACGCTACATGGGCGGAAACATATTTTGGTCAGATGTGAGAAATGACAGCTGTACTGCTCATAAGGAGGTGTGGAAAATGGCAATGTTGAAAATCTGGAGTGAACATGTTGAAAATTTGTGAACTTACGAGCGTGCAGGAACAGTGCAACGATGCTCATAAATAGTCATTTTGGGACGTCATCAAATTAACATAGGGCCTACTCATGACCGCGACACTGTTTATTTTGTAACGTCCTGAAAGGTGATTCCGCGCAGTGACCATGAAATCACCTTCGGGCCGATTAATGCAATGACAGTGACAGAATTCATGAGGTGGCGCCCCAAACCCCATGTTGAAAATTTGGTGAAAACATTCCCAAAATGCCCAAGATATGCACTAAAGTTGAAAACCCTATTTATTACAGTATACATCTTACCGCATTTCCTCAGTTCGCGGGTCGGGCTTTGAAGAGTGCAGACATGTTTCCGTCCACTGAAGATCGTCACATTGAGCCCGGAGGTAAGTATGGTGAGGAGGGGTGTGGGGGCAGATGCGCAGAGGGTGGGTGCTAGGACAGTCAGCGAGGAAGGTTTTTTCGCTCAGGTTTCTTCTTTTTTAACTCATACACGACGTGATTCTGTGCCACGCTGGGTGGGCCTCATGGCATCTGGAACTCTGTTGGGGGAGCACAGCACAGCTGATGTGGGATTGGGCACCCCATTGGCTATACAGTGTGTGTTTGGGGAAGCACGAGCACACAGTATGCACGCTGTGTGTGTGTGTGTGTGTGTGTGTGTGTAGCGCATGAGCACACGATATCTTATCGCTGCTCACTGAAGCGTAGCTCTCCTTTCAACTGTACGCCCACTGAATTTTCAACTGCTGTCATAGACAGCTGCAGGGTTCATTGAGACCCGCGGCCACGCCTGCAAACATACTGACTGAACTGGAAGATGGGTGCCACACCTCTGAAAACTTGGATGATACCACTATGTTTCTTGCACATGCGTCAAGCAAACATAAAAGGAACCCATCCCTGGGATCCTCCCGGGTCACAATTTTATGTTGAAGAGCAGGGAGGAGAGTTAATGAGGACAAGCTGGGCTGCTGCAGCAGCCATCTCTATTGCACAATCAGACTGAAAGAGAAGGTGCCTGCAGCGTAATTACTGTACTTTGTTTTTCTGTATTGCAATTTTGTGAGTTAGATGGCAGCTGGATGAAAGGGTGAGAAATTTATGCTGGCCTTCGCAAGGACCAGGTCATTTGGTACTGGTGTTGGGGGGGCCACCACTGACCTAGGGTGAACGTTTGGGAATGGAGAGGATAAGGTGGCACCAGACACCAGGAAAACTTGTTGGGATGAAGAGAAGGAGGATTATTATGCACATAAGTGAGGGCTTACAGAAAAGGGAGAGGAATGAAGTGACGATGGACACCAGAGGGGGCTTATAGGGAGAGTTTCACTATACAGGGTTTTAAATAATTGATTAGCACTTTTTTTCTTGGGACAATACTAACTGTATAGAAAGCATTTATATAGGTTTTCTAGAAGTGTTATGTTTGTTAAACACAGTGAGGAATGTGCTATGCATTTTCACAATGTTTTAGAACTTTATGAGCAAAACGCTAATCAATTTTTAGAGTTAAATAAATCCCTGCTATACATAAGGCAGAAATTAAAGGGATGTAGACAAAGGTGCCACTGGAAACCAAATAGTAACTGGAAAGGGACCTCCCCACAAACTTCCCAGCTTGGGGCCACTGTAAATCTGGGAAGGCAAACTGGTACTACTTTCCTGGTTGGACCACTGATAATAAACAAACTAGTTTGAACCCTGCAAACCTCAGGAGGGTGGGACAATATTGACATTGGTTATGAGGATGGCTAGGAGATCAGCCTCGCCCTAAGGTGAGGAAAATAAGTGGTTTGATGTGACCTGTCACACACACACACACACACACACACGCACACACACACACACACACACACACACACACACACACACACACACACACACACACACACAGTAATGAATACCCAAATATCTGGGCCCACAAACACTCAAAGCGATAATTCAAAATAAGGTATTCACCGCCTACAGTACTTCCCAGCTAGCCAGGCAAGTCCTCCCACCCTCCTTAACAAAATCGCTTTCACCCTCCTCCACAATATTTTGTTTCTCAATTTAAATATGTACAGTCGTGGCAAAAATATTACGCCTTGCAGTTTTTCTAATAATGCACCATTCTTCCAGAAAATTGTTGAAAATAAAAATATTTTGGTATCCACATATGTATTTCTTTGGTTTGCAGGAATAAAACACAAATCAGAAAAATTTACTGTCTTAGCTTATTCCACACAGAAATCCTTAAATGCCCCGGACAAATTATTGGCACCTTTTAGAAGTAGTTAGAAATAATTAGATTTCAAGCAGGTGATTCTCCTTCACTTTGGAATTGAACTCACCTGTGATGAGTTGCAGGTGCCTGCAATATAAAAATCACTTATTCAACCAGTTTGAATAGAGAAAAGGACTCATTCTCCTGTTTTGTGTCACTGTGTGTACCACAATGAGCATGGAGAAAATAAAGACAGCCAGAGAATTGTCTGAGGAGGTCAGACAGAAGATTGTAGCTAGCATGGACAATCTCAAGGCTACAAATCAATCTCCAGAGACCTTGATATTCCTGTTTCCACCATATGTAATGTTATCAAGATGTTTAAGGCCCATGGCACTGTAGCCAACCTCCCTGGACGTGGCTCCAAGAGAAAACTTGACTCAAGATTGCAGCGAGAATTGTTCGAATGGTGGAGAAAGCACCTCGATCAACTGCCAAACAGATTCAAGCTGACCTTCAGACACAAGGTACAACAATTTCAACTCGCACCATCCGGCGCCAACTCAATGAAAGGGGTTATATGGTAGGAGGCCCAGGAGGACCCCACTGCTGAGAGAGAGAGAGAGAGAGAGAGACATAAAAGCATGACTGGGGTTTGCCAAAACACACCTGAACAAGCCAAAATCCTTCTGGGAGAATGTCCTGTGACAGATGAGACCAAATTAGAGCTTTTGGTAAGACATTATCTCTATGTTTACAGAAACAAAATGAAGCATTCAAAGAAAAGAACACCTTCCCACAGTCAAACATTGAGGAGGTTCAGTGATGTTTTGGGGCTGCTGTGCTGCCTCTGGCACTGGGTGCCTTGAACATGTGCATGGCATCATGAAATCTGGAGATTACCAGGCCATTTTGGAGTGCATTGTTGAACCCAGTGTCAGAAAGCTGGGTCTCGAAGGTCATGGGTCTTCCAGCAGGACAATGACCCCAAACACACTTCAAAAAGCACCAGGAACGGTTCACGATAAGACACTGGACTGTTCTGAAGTGGCCAGCAATGAGTCCAGATCTAAACCCATTGAAAACCTGTGGAGATCTGAAAACAGCAGTTGGAGAAGGCACCCTTCAAATCTGGGAGAACTGGAGCAGTTTGCACAAGAAGAGTGGGCCAACTGCCAGTAGAGAGGTGCAGGAAGCTCATCCATGCCTATAGGAAGTGGTTGATTGCAGTTATTTTGACCAAAGGCTGTGCTACCAAATATTAAGCCTAGGGTGTCAATAATTTTGTCAATGCCATTTCTTTTCATTTTCTGATTTAAAGGATATATTAAATTCTGAACAAAACAAAGGTTCTGTAATATTAACAGAGAAATAAAGAATTGTGGAGACCAAATACTGTACTGTTGTTAATTTCAAATTATGTTTAGAGGAAATTGTGAGTTATTTGAAAGTGCAAGGGTGCCAATATTTTTGGCCATGACTATATCTTCTCTGACACTTTGCCAGAAACCAAGGACACCTCAAAATCTTCTCAACCCCACAGCTCTCCATGACTAATATTACAACTGTAACTCCAGGGGCGCTATCCTAAGGGCTACTACCCCTGCCTGCCCTAACTGTGGCCGGGTGAGGGGCCCAGATTAGTTGGTGGGTGCCCACCCAGAGGTCGGGATTGAAACTGTCATGGTTGACTCGGTCACAGCCCTCTGGGTTGCAGCAACCCCTTCTTCCCACTAGTGGCCCACGAGTTCAATTTCAGTGTCTCTACCACTTACACTTACCCCCGGCTCAAACCAGTCAGCTCACTCCAGGGACCCCTGGAAAGTAAGGTACAGTTACACCACATTCACTGTGCAGTATTTCACCACTGATACACAAACTAGCCAGTGTACTTTTGCAAAGCAAACAATCCGATTTAAGGGAGATAACAAGGACGGGGAAATCAGGCTAATTGGCTTACCACTACAGTATATATAAACCTACCTATGGCTCTGTGCACAGGCCTAGTAGTACTGTCTATGGAGTGCCTCAAGCCTCTAATGGCTAGTTCTCGATGGCAGCTGGTTGGGGCCCTGACACACGCGAAAGCAGTTAATCCCTGGAGCAGGTCAGATGGTGCCAGAAAGCTCAATTAGTGCTGTCAGCAATACAACAAGATGATTTAGGCTTTGTTTGTAACCTTTAACAGGAGCTACCCTGATTCAGTACTACAACTCCAGCAGAGGACCACGCTTTACACTCACAGGGCTGAGCCTAAGCTTCAAGGCCTCCTCACACACTTATATGGAAAAACACAGAGGGTACCATACCAGGCAGCTGCCTTCAGGATCCGACCGAACTCACAGCCACCTGGGCGTTTCACTGCAGCTTCACTGTCCTGACAGACTGAGCGCGATTCAGCAGATTCTCCAGTCCTCTTCAGGTGTAGCCTGGTAGGTAGCTGTGCTTGTACACAGCCTCCTCTGACCGCAAGCCTTCGGATTTTATCCCTGGAACACTGGCAATGCAAATGGCCACCTCAGGCCTTTCACGCCTTCCCACGTGAACACTCCATGCTAGGAGCTCAGAGCTCCCTACCTCTGCAAATCACAATGCATCTGCTCCTCAACAGCATGGGGCAATCCTCACAGCTTGGGCGCCACCTGATTCCATTGGCTGGTTACACATGCCAGTCACTTAGTCTGGCCCTTAGTGGTGTGAAATGTGCCATGGCCCATAATGCCACTTCCAAGAACTACAAGTGGTGTCCCCATTAGTCATCTGGCTCCAGCCAGAGTCCTGATTCCTGATTCCTGGTTGGTCACCTCCACTCCATTTCCAGTGCCCTTAGCTACTATTGGACCCCTTCTATGTTTCACACAGTCTGGGTCCAATATGGAGAGGCACAACACAAAGTCCCAGCTGCAATAAAGAGAGGTTAGACAAACTGCAATTTAACCAATACTATACATGTTTTAAGGGACAACCACATGTGTTAGATAGGCCCCCAGCGCTCCTAACGACCACAAAAATGGAGCGATCAAACAGCAGTCCAGAGCGGAACTCGAGCAGGGAAACCCCAGTCCCCTATTGGTACCACTAAAACCATGCGAGCAGGCAGCTCTCAAAGAGACAGCACCGAGGCCTTTTAAAAGCACTCACCACACCCACAGAAATGGCCTTCATTGTCGGGTATGGAGCATTTAGGCAGCTCCAGGAAAGGCTTCTAGGAACCCCCATTAATAGGGGGTTACACAATGGTTGCCCTTCGTGACCCCTAATCCATAATTTTGGAGGGAGCAAAAGTAGTTCAATCCTGGCTGCCTTAACTCTCCAGCATCCCAACGCCACCTGCTTTGTAAGGCAGCAGTGCTAGTATAGCGCATTTAACAGGGAAGGGCAGAGCAGCCTGCATCTCTGATGACACTATGAGGGAGACTGCAACACCCCACCCCTTTCTCAACTGTGTATGCCACACTGCAGCTTCCAGTACCTTAGGCCCTATCAACAGTACACCTCTGTAACATTACGGAGTGTCCAAACCGTTACCGCAGCGGTTTGCGTTTACACCTGTAACGTTACAGGAGGTAGCCAGAACCATTGATGAAACCACATATGAGGTGGTTTCAACAACGGTTATGAAACTGGTCCCGCCTTGGCAACATTACCAGCGGTAGTGTGGATGAGCGTAACGGTCCCCTGCAGGGACCGAGGCAGATGCATGCTGCATTGTGGATCGGGTGCCGCTATGGCGGTCGCCTGGCTCCGATGTGTGGACGAGGCGGTGCCGGTCCGTAACAGACACTGCCAAAGTGTGAAAGCACTGCATTTGGCGCTATAACGGATTGCATCCATTACCGGCCAGAGTGGTGTAGTGTGGCATCGTTCGAAGCAATTATCATGCTATTTATTGAATCTCTTCCCCGAGAAGCACAGAGAACCCTATCAGCCTCACATCAAATTATTCTAAAAGCCTCTTTACCGAGGTTCCCCAATTCAGGAAGGGAAGGGATCATATTTTTGCTCCATGGAGCTCCGCTGCACCGATCCTTTCCACTGCCTTGTACCACTGCCGACTGCGATTCACCTCTGCGCTACTTTTGTGACATCAATATATGAGGGAGGCGGGAGAATGTCCATCAACATGAATGGGGCTGTGTTTAAAGTTAAACTTTAGTGGTTTAGAGGCCAGTCGAATAAGTCATGGCCATCGCTAACTAAGCGGTGGCCATAATTTATTTTGACTGGCCGCCTAAACTACTAAAATTTAACTTTTAAACACAGCCCCATGTCAAAGATGCTCACCCTTGTTCCTCATATAGTGATGTCACAATGTAGTAGCGCTGGGTGGATATGGGGCAGATCATAGTCGGCAGAGGTACAAGGAAGTGGAAGGAATCAGCACTGGCACAGCAGAGCTCCATGGAGAAAAATACTATCCGTTCCTTCCTGACTTGATCAGTAAAGAAGTTTTAGAAATTTGATGTGGAGGAAGGTAACAGTTCTTGTGCTTTGGGGATGACTGGTCAAAGATTGCTCTTTAAAATGTTGTTATGCTGTGGGCAACAGAGTTAGCCTAATATTTAACTACAGTTACCCCAAATCATGAAACAGGGCAGGTGCCAGAACTGAAATATAATTTGGGAAACTGATGGCTCAGGTTGCAGAGGAACACTTTTTTGTTAATTATACAGCTCTATTTTCCTTTTGAGTTGCCCACGCAGTCCTCTGCCTCGGGCATACTCCTATGTTGGACATGGTCCTAGCCTCTATCAGTCCTACTGGCTGCTCCACAGGGGCTGGTATAAATCCTGCTGTGGGTGCCAGGGAGGCACACTGCATGCGCATTCAAAACACAGTTCAACTGAGTAACAGTTGCTAGGCTACTTTCAGTTTTGCTAACCACCTGCAAGTATTTGCTTTCCAGTACCCCACTCATTTTGAAGTCTGCTTCCTATGGTCTCCCCACCCCAGCCCACTACAGAAACCCCCAGCTTTTTCCTCAAAATCTCCGCAGTACCCCTCAAACAAGTATCATCCCCACCCTAATCCCACTACCACTTCCTCTGCAGACTTCCTGACAAGCATTATTCATCCTCCAAACCCCAACCACCCCACTGCTACTAAACTTCGACACTACACAATGATGCAGAACCCAGGAGTCAAAATCTAGTACTAAAAAGTGCCTCAATACCACCTTATGATATACTCTTTAGTCCTCCATCATTCACAGAACTGACCCCCGCCCCGCCAGCACCCAGTGGCACAAACACTCAGCATAGAAAGCAGGCCTAACAGTCCACACAGGAAAACTAGCACTTACAATTACAACTACTACCCTATTTGCAGCAGGGAAGGTGTCCCATAACATCAGCACATAAATATCCTCAATTTATCAAGGCGACAGTGCAGAACATCAGACCACCACTACTTGCATAGCGAAAACTATGAATATAGCATAATCTATGCTATACTACAGCTGTGCTGCATTACTTTCCTTGATGTTGATTTTAACATTGGCAGGTTGTGGGGATTTGATGTTAACTGTGGCTTTGTCAGTTTATTTGAGTTGGGTGCCTGTGCCCCCCGATTACGCCAGGTGTCTCTAGAGGCAAAGCCCCCACCACCACCACCAGCACTCAAACAAACCAATCTAAAAATAATAAAACTACAGGCTGACAATGCATATACAGGGCTCGAAATAAGGGGTGCCGAAAGCAATTTGTGCTTCTGTTTTGATAATTAGCACCTGCTGCTTTAAAAGGCAGCATGTTACGGGCACTTCCAAAAGCTCCTTGTATGTCTGCAGTGTCAGGAGGGGCGTGTCTGAGCTCGGATTAAGTAAACGGCACATGGTGCTGAAATCAGATGTGGATGAGTTGGCAACCAGAAAAGGAAAGGGGCGTGACGTGTTGCCAGAAAGCTGAAATTCCCAGGCTGAAACTGCATGCAGACGAGTCAGTGAGCACAAAATGGAAGGGCATGACATTTTTTTTTTATTTATTTAGGATTCGACGATGTTGCTGGATAGCTGAAATGGATACGGATGGACGGATGGGTCAGCCGGTTGAAAACAGAAAGGAGTGAAATATGCAAAACGTGCTTGAGAAACTGAAATTCCTTTGCAAAACGAGAAAAAGAAATGATTAGAGCGAGTGCATGTGAAGAGAGGTAGGACTGGGGAGTATGTAAACAGACAGTGGAGCACAAGACAGGGATAGAGAATGGGGGAGTATTCAAACAGTGATGAGCAATTTGAAATGTCATGGGAGGAAGCCAGTTCAGATATGAACCGTCTAAGCTAAGTAGCATACAAGAGGAGGGGGAAGCTAGCACTGGCTTCAGTGGACCTGTACAATGCCAGACTCTTGTGCCCTTACCACAGTTTCAGCTTTGCTGGTATAGGTACAGTGTGCTACGTGCACTCTTTGTGTAATAGCCTGTTAAGGTAATGTACTTTTGCAGTCTGAGAAAAATCATAATGTGGCAGGTTACAGTTATTGTGTAAGTGTTTACCACTGCCAAACATCCTTGAGCACTACAGCAGGGAAGGATATACATAGAAACATAGACTTTGATGGCAGATAAGGACCACTTGGCCCACCCAGTCTGCCCATTTCCTACCTATTGGATAAGCTGCAGATCCTAGTTAACCAACAGCCTTCTTTCTGCAACCCCCACTATAATTGCCTTATGTCTGTCCCATGCATGTTTGAATTCCTCCACTGTTTTAGACCCCACAACCTCTCCAGGAAGGCAGTTCCATCGTCCACCACTCTCTCCGTGAAAAGAATTTCCTCACATTACCCCTGGGCCCGTCCCCTCTAACTTTAAATTGTGCCTCTTGTTCTTACACATCTCTTTTCTGAGATATGTTACCTCATGGACTTTTGTGATTCCTTGAGGTACTTAAAAGTTTCTATCATGTCCCCCTGTCCCTCCTTTCATCAAGGGTAAACATATTAAGCTCTCTCAGTCTCTCTTCATATGGTTTCTGATGTAGACCCTGCACCATTTTAGTTACCCTCCTCTGGACTGCTTCCATCCTGTCTATGTCCTTGCGTAGATGAGGTCTCCAAAACTGCATGCAGTACTCCAGATAGGGTCTCACCAACTGTCTGTACAGAGGGATAACCACTTCCCTTTTTCTACTTGTGATGCCCTCCCTATGCATCCCAGTATCCCCTGGCTCTCCTTACTGACTTCTCACATTGCTTACCCACCTTTAGGTCATCTGATATGACTACCCCAGGTCCCTTCCATTATTGTTGTCGTTAGTACCTCCCTGCTATTGTGTACTCTTCTCCTGGATTTTTATTTCCCAGGTGCATTACTTTATACTTCTTTGCATTGAATCTAAGTTGCCATTTGTCTGACCACTTCTATATATACACACACACACACACACACACACACACACACACACACACACACCCTAACCCTATAAACAGCACAGAAGTGTTAGTACAGCAAAGGAAACAGATATGCTGGTAGGACACCCTCCCCATGGCAGCCAGGTTATTGTGACTGTGTCAGCAAGCTTAAAAAAAAAAAAAGTTATGTATTTGTCTTTTTATCCTGGAAAGCCCAGTCTGGATGCAATATCTTGTTTCTTGTGCAGTCCTGTCTCTTCCAATTCCTGCGGCTTGGCGGAAGGCAGCACTGAGAAGTTAAATGGAGGAAGGTTTGAGGCAGTATAGTGTAACCCTAGGAGGCGCTATCCCAAGGGCTACTACCCTGCCTGATTTCCCACTAACAGGTGGAGGGGCCTGGATCCGATGGCGGGTGCCTCCACCCAGAGGTCGAGGTGGAGACAGTCTGGTATGACTTGTGCAGCCCTCTGGGTCACTGCAACCCCGTTCTTCCCACTAGTGGCCCACACAAATCAATCACAGTACCCTCACTGTATACACTGACTCCCAGGCTTGAACCAATCAGCTTGCTCCAGGGACTCCCTGAAAAGTAAGATGCTGTTACACAATAATCACTGTACAGTAGTTCACCATAAACACACAAGTTAGCCAGTATACCTTTGCAAAACAATCAATCTGATTTATTTAGGGGAAATAAAAGGACTGGGGGAATCAGGTTAATTAGCTTACCACTCTAATATATAAGTAGCTATCTAGGGCACTGTGCACAGGCTAACCTATAAGTCACTGTCTCTGGGTACCCAGGCAATAAAGGCTAGTCCCTCGATGCAGCTGGTTGGGGCCCTGACACAGAAACTAGTATTTGATTCCTACAACGATTGGATAGAGCCAGCAGGCTCAGTTAGTGTAGCCAGTAAAGAAACCAGAAGATCTTGCCCTCACTAGGAGCATTTGACAGGGAGCTACCCTGATTTAGTACTCACGACTCCAGAAGGATAGAGTACTCTCACTCCACCTCAGGACCCAGCCTGGAATTCAACATTTCTCCACACATTTTGTATGCAAAAGCAGAGGGTACCATACCAGAGCCGGCTGCTGTGTACCTCCCGATCGCTTCACTGCTACCAGGCCCAACGACACAGCTTCACATGTCCTGACAGACCGAGCATGATTTAAGCAGATTCTCCAGTCTTCTACAGGATGAGCCTGGTAGGGTAGCTGCGCTTCTGCACAGCCTCCTCTGACCACTGCCTGCAAATGTAGTCCGCACTTGCTAGCATTTTAAACCGCCAACCTCTGGCCTTCCACACGCGGCTTCCCACATGAACGCTAACAGCACAGGAGCCCAGAGCTCCCTCGCTTCACAGCCGCAGCTGCTCTCCTCCTGGGCAGTTAGGGCAAGCTCACAATTCGGGCGCCACCCAATCCCATAGGTGGGCTGCAGATGCCAGTCACTTATACTGCCCCTATTGGTGCAAACAAGGTGCCATGATCCAGACTTCACTTCCCAGAATTAACAACCGTGTCCCACTGGTCAGGCAGCTCCTTAAGAGTCCTAATTTGGTTGGCTGCTACTTACTCCATTTTAGGTACCCCTGTGTTCCTACTGGACCCCCAAACAGTCCAGGTCCAAAATGGAGAGGCCAAGCACACAAAGTCCCAGTTGCAATAGAAGCAGGTTAGACAAATTGTAATTTCACTAATAGTCTAAACAATTATAACCAAGCAGTTACATCTATCAGGAGGTTTCTTTGCGCTTACAGCGACTGTAAAATTGGAGTGATTTCACCACAACTCAGGCAGGATTCAAGCAGGGAAACATAGTCCCCTTACACAGTCACTGAGCCTGCAGGCAGGCAGCTCTTAAAGAGACAGCACGAGAGGCTCTAAAAGCACTCACTGCAGTGCCATTTAAAACAGCTTAAATGCGAACACCATCCAGACTTGGAGCACTCAGCAAGCTCTTGAAAGCTTTTGGGAACCCCCATTTGTAAGGGGTACAATAGCACAGTGATTTAAGGCTCTGAGCTGCAAATCTGGAGACCTGGGTTTGAATCCCACAGCCCCACTTGCATACTGTGCGATCCTGGAGCAAGTCACTTCCCTGTGCTCCCAGGTCACATCTGTAAACAAGCTTTCAGCTTAGTGTGTCTCCTGGTTAAACAATTGGAAATAACTTGCCCAAAGTCACACAATCTGTATTTGGCTTCAGTGGGTTTTGAGCCTGTGGTCTCCCAATTCCCAGACCAGTGTTACTGCTATAACCCACAGACTTACATAGAAACATAGAAGTTGATGGCAGATAAGGACCACAAGGCCCAGTCTGCCCATTTCTTTTCTACCTTATAAATGTGCCATCGACCTTTGCTCTGTCAGTGGCCTATCTATTCATACTCATTTGTATTGCTCCCTTATGCCTATCCCATGCCTGTTTGAAGCCCTGCACTGTATTCATAGCCACCACTTCTTGAGGTAAGCCATGCATCCACCACCCTTTCTGTGAAAAGAATTTCCTCCCATTCCCCTTAATACCCTCTAATCTATGCTGTGTCCTCTTGTCCTGCTATTTTCTTATATTTAAACATGTTAGACTCTTTCACCTTGTTAATGCCCTTAAGGTGTTTGAATGCCTCGATCATATCACCTCTCTCCCTCCTTTGCTCAAGGGTATACATATTGAGCTCTGTTAATCTGTCCTCATATGTCTTCCGGTGCAGTCCCTGCACCATTTTGATTGCCCTTCTCTGGACTGCCTCAATTTGGTTAATGTCCTTGTGAAGGTGTGGCCTCCAATAGTGCATGCAGTACTCAGATGGGGCCTAACCAGTGTCTTGTAAAGAGGGATTATTACCTCCTCTTCGACTTGTGATACCCCTACTAATACACCTAACACCCCCACCCAGCCTTACCTACTGCTTTGAGGTCTGCTTGGATGATTTCAGGTCATCAATGATGATGATGCCCAAGTCTCTTTCTTCCTTTGTGACTGCTACAACTCCCTCCCAGCCTATGGGTGGCTTCAGGGTTTCTCTTCCCCAAGTGCATGATTTTTGCACTTCTTTGCATTAAATCCCAGTTGCCACTCTTCTGACCATTTTGCTAGTTTATCCAGATCTCTTCTCATTCTGCCCACCCCATCTGGATCATCTACTCTGTTGCAGATCTTGATGTCATCTGCAAACAGACAAGCTTTACCCTCTAGTCCATCTGCAAGGTCACTAATGAAGATGTTGAAGAGGACTGGCCCCAGGACTTACCCTGAGATACCCACTAGTCTCCTAACAGACCTCGCTGCCTCGATGTACATTTTGCAAGGGAGGAGGGAGGTGATTCTGCCATTACACAGATCACTGGTTAGACCTCACCTGGAGTACTGCATTCAGTTTTGGCATCCTTATCTAAAGAGGAACATTAGATTGCTAGAAGGGTGCAGCACCAAACAACAAGTATGAGCCTGGGTCTGAGGGGTTACCATATGAGGTCACACTGAGTAAGTTGAGCATGTATTCTCTGGGAGGAGAGAGAAGGGCGGAGAATATGATTGAGACCTTTAAGTACATGAGAGGAATAAACAGGACAGGCACAGATGAACTGTTCAAGGGGAGAATGGGAGAGACAGTCAGAGTCATGATACTGAGATTGGAGAGTGGAAGGTTTAGGAGGGAAATCAGGAGGCATGTCTTTATAGAAAGGGTGGTGGCAGAATGGAACACACTACCAGCAGAGGTGGTGGCCTATAAAACAGTGGGATGCTTCAAGAGGGGCTGGGACAGGGCAAAGGAGGGTCATGGGAGGGGAGGGACAGCTACAGAGTAGGGGTGCTAGCTGCAAAATCTAGCAGACTTGACAGACCAAATGGCCTTTTCTGCTGGCAGTTTCCGTATGTATATTCGTATTTAAAAGTCAGCTCCTGGTTTTGCCAAAGTAGCTCCTGATCGGCTAGAAAGTGTCGATACCAGGAGCTATTCCAGGCTCCTGGCCATTAAATCTTATTTGACCCCTGCATATAGCATGCCACATGTGGACAGGTAGTATAGCAGTGGTCCAATTCTACACAATCCCCTTACTCAAAGTCTATCCCGTACTACACACCTCAACCTCATGCCCTACAAATCGGGGCTTAAAACATCAGGACACAACTTTCAAAATGGCTCTTATTTTTTTTTTAAACAAAAAAAACCAAAAACACTGCAACAACACTGGGAGAAATGCATCTTTTCAAGGAGACCTAGACTTACTTATGTGTGACATGACGTATTGTTAGCATCTCCAGTGCTTCAAGACAGAAATGCCAATGTTTGGAGGGACTGAGGAAATTTCTGAAGCAAAAATCAGCCCTAAAACTCAGACACTTCATAGGCACCATATACAGTCCCCAACTCACTTGCATAATCTCCACCAACGACACAAGACAATTCACTCCAGCACAGCAACTGCAGGAACAATTCTAAACATCAGTTAATCTGTCTCGCACAGTACAGTATACCTGGCCTGTCTGTGCTCCTTGTATCTCCCACCTCATCTTTTACTTGTTTTGACTAAGTGTCAGTGGCTCAGTAGGTAGCACACTCGCCTCTGAGGTTGGGAGATCAGAGGGCTGTGGGTTCAGTTCCCACATCTGGCAATTTGTAATATCCCAGTACTGACACTGTAGTGTTGCATAAGAGGGTGCTGCACTTCTGACGTGCAGTCTTTCGGATGAGACATTAAACTGAGGTTCCCATCTGCCTGGATTGAGGTAGTTCAGATGGATGTTAAAGATCCCATGGCACTTACCGAAAAGAGTAGGGAATTTCCTCGGTGTCCTGGCCAAATTTCCTTCGTTGACTAAAAATACCACCAACAGCTTAATGTGGTTCAATTGGGATTCATCTGTCCCTCCCCGGTCTTGCCTGAAAATAGGCAGACTTTGTCTAGTGCACTTACCTGGTCACAACTGACTGACCATTAAGCTGACAAACCAGTAATACAATCCCTCCCTGCCTCCCATGTTGCATACAAAGGCCTTCCAAATGGACAGCAAGGTTGAGCAGCAGCACGAATCAAATTAAGGAGGAATAATAAGAGTTCACGACATTAGATGGCTGCTGGAAATGAATGACACCTGCTGCAACTTCCTTAAAAGCATTCCTAGTTTGTAGCTTAAGTACTTCTTAAGCGATACTGTCAGGTTCTGTCTATATGCATTTTTACTGTACAGCCATCTCCAGCAGTCTCTGTCATTTAATAAAAAATACTGTTGGCTTAACTTGTCTCCCGTGTTTTTGTTTTTTTTCTCATTTCACAGCATTTCAGAGCACTTCAAGTTTTGTATTAACTCGACTTTTACTCCGCAGTCTCAGGACCTCCCACCACGCTAACGTGTTGCACCCGCCTCCCCCAGAGTCAGGGAGCACTCACAGGAACCTCGCAGACGGACCTGTTCGTTATTTTCCTTCCCTGCAGCGTGATGCATCTCCTATGGTTCCTCATCTCTGCGCAATTGCCCCAGTCTCCGAATAACGAAAGTAAGCTGATAATGAAGATGCCATCGCAGCTGGGGTTCCTTTTCCATATTTGTTTATACCCCAATTGCTGCACTCACGACACAAGCCTGAACAATCTATCAGTTTCAATAATGTACTCACAAGACCCTCCAACTGTACCGTTTTGCTGGTACAATACCGTATTTTGATAGTGGTACCGGATCCTGCCTCGATCATACTGTGTACCGCATTTGCCACCTCCTGTCCCTAAAACATTTTTATTCCCCAAAATCTTTACATTTTTGCTCAGTCGGCTCGGAGCCGTCCTGGTGTCCCCACGGTAACCACCAGAATGCTTCCTGTGGTGCTGCGGCAGAGGGCTGCTCAATGCTCCGCTTGCTGACCCCGGAACACTGCAGCTGTCCAGTGCTATTTACGCTGCGGTGCAGCCTTGCCTCTGACTTTCCTACCTGGCTGACACTCTACTGGTGACCGGGAGCTCAGCCGCAGGGACCTAGTGTCAGTTCTGAGGAGATTCAGGTCCAAACCAGCCCGAGTGACAGTCGGCAGAGTGCTAGAGCGAGCCAGAATGGAGCAATTGCACCTCATCACAAATTTATATTTCATAATTAAAACCACCGGTCAGGTCGCCAGTCTGGCGCTGTCATTCTTCAGAGCAGCAGCGAGCTGAGCATCTTCAACGCTGGGGAGCAGAAGAGTTGAGTGACTGTCAACCCACTACACCACATCTCTACTAATGGATTCATCTGTCTGCAGGTGACAGGGGACGGGGCAGCAGGGTGTGAGAAATTATTCTGCCGTGGGCAGGGTTGAGTAGTGTCAAGTGATTGATAATTGCTGGTGCTCTAATGGGTTGGCACTTGGGGCGGGGGGTTCTTGTTCTAACTTCTGCCAGGCAGGATGGTTTGCTAAAGGGCAGCGGGGGTTGTTCTGTCACTGAAGGGCCAGTGCTGTAATAACAAGAAGAAATGCACTGCAATGCACTAGCTACATTAGTCTGTGTCCAGCTGACCATGGGGAATGGCAAGAACATAACAAATTACACACAGTTGCCCTGTCCCTTATCCAATCTTCTCCGAGGTGGTGCTATCTACACAGAGAATGTGCTGTAAATTTCTTCACATTTTAAGCTAAATTCATACTACCCTAGGTTAAGATGTTAAATAAAAATAAAATTTTCTTTGATTCCTAGCTGTAATGTTTCATCCAGTATTTTAAAATGTTGAATTGCCCCTTGAAATAAACTCATTGGCAAACTTCCTTGTTTTCCGCCCCTGCAAGATCTTTCACTAAAGGGTTCAAAGTACAAACAAGAATGATTACTAATCAGGAGAACTGCATGAGAGCATGACAACTGGAGTTGGCTGACACCCCAATCGCTAGTTCAGTACTATAATTAAACATGTTGACCTCTGACGTTAATTCTTTTATCCCATCAGCACTCAGATGATGCCCTTTGGTCAACCCCAGCCCCATCCTCCAGCTTTCTGCAGATTTACCAGTCGATTCTGACTTCTCAATGTCTTCCCCATGGCAGGCAGAGCCTGGGCTACAGCAAATTCGGATCTGATTTGGGAGATGGCCACATCATTGGTGTGGTACCTGTGAGGGATGGACCTTCATTGTGCCCCTGGTCTTTTACCAATTCATAGCGATATCCATGTGATGCTAATGTGGAGTGTGTGCAGGCTTGATGTACACACCAAGGCGCGGGAGGGCATCAGTCGGTGTCACTCAGCCTAGTAACTTGCTCTGAGTGCACTACCACCCGAGGTTCCCTATGGGGTAGTACTGCACCAGACCTGACTGTCCTCCCTCCCTAGGAGAAGGGAGCAATCCTCTGGCATGCTTGATGGTATTTCCTGGCCAAACCCTAATGACTGAGGATTGTCCCTGAATCCAGGTCCCTTATATCTCTTGCAGCAGTGCTACTGCTGTGCTTTTGAGCTGGTATAAATGTTTGACATTTGGATTCCCCACAGTCCTGTACTCCACATGTCTGACTTTGTACTGATCTCTGCCTGAACCTCTCCCCATCTCCGTTCTCTATCAGTACCAGCCCTATTGTCAAACTTGCAAACTTTGAAGAGGATCTGGTTTAAAAATGGAATTGATCCAGATGTAGAATACGCCTTACTGACATCAGCCAGAGTGCCCCAACCGACTGGAACTGTGACCAGACCTACCAGAAATGCCACCTGATCCTCTGAAATGGCTGCTGCACTTTGACAGAATTCCAGCCTAGCACTGTGATAGGTTTCATCTGCGTTCTGGCAAGGTGGGCATTTTGAGTTGTGGCAGACATTATTATAGTCAGGGCATTCCAGGTGGCTGGGTTGGCCAGTCTGGGTATTCAGAGGCATTCCAGCAGGAGGTGTGAGCTAGTAGGGGTCAAGGGGTCAAAGACCAAATAGGATCTGCAACTGTATTACAGGCGGGGCAGACTAGTTGTGCCATGTAGTCCTTATCTGCGGGCAAATTCTTTGTTTCTATGCAAGGGGAATTCTGGCTGGCAGCAACAGGAAAACCATAATCATGACAGCTCTAGCACATTCTGGTATTACATTAATTCCGGTTTCATCCATATGATGTATACTCAACATTAAATTATTTCATAGTCTTATAGATAAGTTGCTACGCTGTTAAACAAATTCATTGGCACATCTTTTTATGTATGCTAAGATCAAAGAAAACAAGCTGGCTATGTGGTGTTGTTGGCTCATGGCCAAGATCTCAGGAGACAAGGCTCATAGGAAGGAATTCATTGCATCCAGCAGACGTTCCTTCCACAGCTTCTGTAGTGTCAGGAAGGGATTCATTGCATCCATCAGACACCGTGCTCCCACAGTTTCTATAGTAGCAGGAAGGGATTCCTTGCATCCATCAGACACTCCTCCCACAGCTTCTGTAGTGTCAGGAAGGGATTTCTTGGATCCATCAGACACCCTGCTCCCACAGTTTCTGTAGTAGCAGGAAGGATTCATTGCATCCATCAGACACTCTCCTCTCACAGCTTCTGTAGTAGCAGGAAGGGATTATTTGTATCCATCAGACCATCCTCACAGATTCTGCAGTGGCAAAAGGGATTACTTTCATTCCTCAGATGGTCCCTCTCACAGCTTTTGTTACTGCAGAAAGGGATTACTTGCATCCATCAGATGGTCCCCTACATAGAAACATAGGCTTTGATGGCAGATAATGACTGCTTTGGCCCACCCAGTCTGCCCATTTCCCTACCTAGAGGATAAGCTGCGATCCTATTTAACCAACAGCCTATTTCTTCCTACCCCCACAAAATTGCCTTATGTCTGTCCCATGTATTCTTGAATTCTCCCATAGTTTTAGACCCCACAACCTCAGGAAGGCTGTTCCATGCGTCCACCACCTCTCTGTGAAAAATACTTCCTAACATTGCACCTGAGCCGTCCCTCCTCTATCTTCAAATTGTGTCCCTTGTTCTGCACATCTCTTTTCTGCAAGATGCTACCATCTTGGACTTTGTTGATTCCATTGCGGTACCTAAACATTTCTATCATGTCCCCCTCTCCTTCTTTCATCAATTGTATACATTTTAAGCTCCTTTAGCCTCTCCTTGTATGGCTTCTCTTGCAGACCCTGCACTATTTTAGTTGCTCTCCTCTGGACTGCCTCCATCCTGTCTATGTCCTTGGGAGATGGGGTCTCCAGAACTAGATGCAGTACTCTAGATGGGGTCTCACCAACTGTCTGTACAGGAGGATAACAACTTCCTGTTTTCTGCTTGTGATGCCTTTCCCTATACATCCCAGTATCCCCCAGCCTCTCTACTGCCTTCTCACATTGCTTGTCAACCTTAAGGTCATCTGATATGATTACCACCCCCAGTTCCTTTCCATTCTACCCCCATTCTCCTGGGTTTTGTTTCCAGGTGCATTACTTGCACTTCTTTGCATTGAATCCAAGCTGCCATACTTCTGACCATTCCTCCAACCTTGCCAAGTCCCTTCTCATCCTTTCCACGCCTCCTTGTGTATCAACCCTGTTGCAGATCTTTGTGTCATCTGCAAAGGCATACTTTTCCTTCCAGTCCCTCTGCAATGTCACTGATGAAGACATTAAAAGGACTGGACCCAATACTGTACCTCGGTACCCCACTAGTAACCCCTCTTTCTTCAGAGGACTCCATTTACAATTACCTTCTGTGTCCTGTTGTTCAGCCAATGTTTTACCCAGGCTACCACCCTGGGACCCTCTCCAAGGCTGGCTAATTTGACTACTAATCTTTGTGTGGGACTGTGTCAAATGCCTTGCTAAAGTCAAGGTAGGCTATGTCCACAGCCCTCCCTGGTCTACTACTTTGTTCACCCAGTCAACAAATCAATTAGATTAGTCTGACGTGACCTTCCCACTGTGAACCCATGCTGCCTTGGGTCCTGTGCCCCAGTAGCCTCTAGGTACTTAATACCTTTTCCTTCAAAAGTGATTCCATCACTTTCCCTACCACAGAGGTCAAACTGACAGGTCTGTTGTATCCTGCCTCTGTCTTGCTCCCGCTTTGTGAAGGGATTCACATCCATGCCTTAGACAGGCAGCACCTCCCAGAAGGCCTTCCCTTCTCTACAAATGCTTTTGCACTGCTCTGATCCCTTTCTTATCCAGGTCATTAAAGAAAATAGCCCGTTAACGGGAGCAGGCAAGAAGAGCTGTTAGCTCGATCTGTGCATCTTGTGACTCCGTCCCTGATTTTTTAAGCTTTGCCCTGATTTATGAGGCAGGAGGTTGAGAGGCATGAGTGTACATGCAGTGTTTGAGTGGCAGCATTTGAGCAAGGACAGCGGTCTTAGAGTGGCAGCATTTGAAGAAGGAGAGTGGGAGTTATATTCTTTGCCTGTAACTCTCCGCAGCATTTTAAAAGGTAATTGCCGTGTTGTCCTTCTGTGTCCCCCACTGTTACCGAAACGTTACTGTGGCAGTCATGTAATGCAATAGTTTCAGCTTTGAATTTGTATTTGTAGTGAGGGACATTTGTGCAGGATCGCTAGTACATAATTTTTTCATGTGTAGTGTTCATTTTAAAAAGTTATTATATTCTCGGCTTTTATATTGCTTTTATAATTTGTACAGCGCCTTGGTTTTGAAAGGCGCTATAAAAAAAAGATTGATTTGGTTATCAAGAAACCTGGTTGCGCATATTGTCTCTCTTTATCCAGTGAGGCATTCTATTCAGTTGCAGGCTAAATGTAGTCTTGTTATTGTGCATAGCAGTGTGATTTCAGTATCTGACCACTACAGTGACCTTGCTATTCATTGATCTCCATGACATTGTATTTTCTTACTTCCTGTGTGTATGTCTGCATCAATACTGCACATGTGCAGACGCAGTATCATACATGTCAAGTTCCATGTCCCACATACAGTGTGGTTTTTATTCATTTTTGCTTAGTTGAGGATGCAGCGGAGGGGTCAGAGAGCAGTGTTGGGGGAGGATAAGGAAGCCCGGAAGTTGGGAGGCATAAGGGTAAGGTGAGCAGGGGATGGACACAGGAGGGAATAGTAGGAGACAGAGGTGCAGAGGGGTACTGTAGGGCAGGGCAGGGGGGCACTGTGGAAGAAGGAAGGTACAGGGAGGGAAAAGATAGAGGACCGGAGCGGGGGGTACTAGTGGTGGGGATTCCATACTGAAAAGGGTCAGGTGGGGCAGTAAGGGGAAAGGCACAGTCGAATCTGGGTTGAGGCTATTCCCGGATGACTGCAGGAAGGACTGTGCAGGCACTTCTCAAGAGTGCTTTGAAGGGAGGAGGAAATCACATAGTAATACACATGGGTATAAATGACTTGGCAGGGAAAGTGTAGAGGTGGTGAAGGGAGGTTCAATGAATTGGGTAGGCAGAGTGAGGAGGTTGTGGGGTCAGTGGCATTCTCTGAGGTACTCCTGGTACCATGTGCTAGTACCGGGAGAAACAAAGGATTGAAGAGTTCAACAGATGGCTGAGGGTCTGGTGCCGGACCAGGAATTATGGGTTGATGCTGACTGGGGAGGATATGGGGCAACAAAGTTATACGAGGGGATAGGTTGCACTTGAGCGAGGCAGGAAGGAGGACTAAAAGGGATTGGAGGACTACATAGCAGTGAAGGTGGATTTAAAGTGGGGGTGACATGAGGACTACTGGTAGGACAAGGTACAGAAAGGTGAGACTAGTGAGCTCATTCCACCACCTATGGGAAAGGGAAGAGACGAAGAGGAGCAGGGAGGAGAGTGCACGGCACCGGGTTGGAGAACCGAACGGATGTCCTGTATTAACAGAGTGCATAAGGGTGGTGGACCAAAGGGAGGAGGGATCAGATTAGGGGAATAGGGGAGTGGACATACGGGTATGGATGGAATGTTGTCTCCTAAGCGTGAGGAGCCAGTGTAAAACAACATGAGCTCCAGGTGTTTTTACAGAAGGGAAGGTGGACATTGCTGCAGTGATGGACACCTGGGTCACCAGAACATGACTGGGATCTTGCAATCCCGGATACAGCATTCACAGGAAAGATCGGGATTTGTGAGAGGGGCGGGTTGCCTATGTGAAAGAGGGGAGATCAAATGCATGAGGGATGAGAGAGGAAGGGAGGACAGAGGCACTTTGGGTGCAGATTTTGGACCCCAAAGGTAGGAAGGAATCTGAGGATGGTGTATACACCACCAACTCAGACTGTGGGACTGGACAGGGACTTAGCAGAACAAATAAGGAGGGTGTGTAGAAGGGGAGTGTGGTGATAGTGGGTATTTCAATCTGCAAGGGATTGATTGGAGCACCCCAGCCACCTCCAGTGCTAGTGAACAGGTGCTCCTGGATGCGATCCAGGATGGTCTTCTGGCACAGTTGATGAGCAAGCCTACTAGATTGTGCAGCACATTGCACCTGGTGCTGTCTAATGGGTGGGCAGTGAGGGAGGAAAGGTTGAGGACCCACTTGCTGGAGGCGACTCACCAAACACTGTGGTTCAGACTCGCATTGGGTAGGGAGTACGGAGGTACAGGCACCAAACTGGTGGATTTCAGGAGGGCAGACTTTGGGAGGATGAGGGAGATACTGCAGAGAAGCTCCAGGCTATTGTGCGGAGATGGATGTGCAGCAAAGGGGGTATTATTAAAGCTGGGCTAACAAAGGCTATGGAAGCCTGCCCAGGACTACAAGTAAGAATGACAGGGCCAGAAACCATGCTGGCTGAGCAGTGAGGTGCTGGAGAGTGTGAGGGCAAAGAGGGCTGCGTGTCAGAGTTCTGGAGTACGAGGAGAGAGAGGAGGATACAGAGACTTACGAGAACCGGTCCAAGGTGGTGACCAAGCTGGTGAGAACAGCCAAGGCCTCCAGAGAACTAAGGTTATCTCAGGGCATCAATGGAGGGAGAAGGACTTTTAGACGCTCAGGAAAAGAGGAAGTGCAAGGACCATATAGTGAAGATAAAGGGGATGGGTGGATAGGGGTGGACCAGGCAGAAGCACTGAATGAGTACTTGTGCTCTGTATTCACTAAGGAGAAAGATGGCCCACTACCACAGTGGTTGGTAAGGGTGGGGGAGGGGAGGGAAGTTGACTGACCAAAGGATCATGGGGAGTAGGATACTGAGGGACTGAGGGAATTAAGGGTGGACAAGGCACCAGGTCCTGCCGCATCCACCCCAGGGTGCTGAGGAGATGGCAGAGGAGTTGATGGAACCACTGGCAGATCTATTCAGCAC
Organism: Neoceratodus forsteri; assembly: GCA_016271365.2. Lineage (NCBI taxonomy): Eukaryota > Metazoa > Chordata > Ceratodontiformes > Ceratodontidae > Neoceratodus > Neoceratodus forsteri. Next base: position 220,354,531 of record JADMNL010000029.1, read on the forward strand.
CTCCTGACATGAGCTGTGTGCCTGAGGATTGGAGGGTGGCCCATGTGGTGCCCATACTTAAGAGTGCGCCTAGAGATGAGCCAGGAAATTATTGGCGGTCAGCCTCACTTCCATAGTGGGAAACTGATGGAGACGATATTGAAGGAGAGACTAGTGTCATTCCTGGAGGGCAATAGCTTCCAGGATGGGCAGCAGCATGTGCTCGTCTTGGGAGATCTTGCCAGATGAATTTAATATAATATTACGATTGGGTGACAAGAGATCTAGATGGAGGTTGGGCGGTAGATGTCCTTTACTTGGACTTCAGCAAGGCATTAGATTTGGTGCCTCATAGGAGACTGGGAGTAGCTGATGGATGTGGGTGTGTGGAATAAGCTGACACATTGGATAGAGAACTGGCTAAAGAGGAGTTTGCAAAAGGTTGGTGGTTTGGGGGCTCTTGGCACCCAGACTGGCGTTCGCAGTGGTCGGTGCTGGGCCCGGTAATATTTGAGCTATTTATCTCTGATATTGCGAATGGAGTCTGGAGCAGGGTTAGTCTGTTTGAGGATGACACCAAACTGTGGGCGGTGGTGGATGATGAGGGTGGATGGAAGAAATTGCAAGATGACCAACCAGACTGGAGGAATGGTTGGAGTAGTGGCGGTTGGGATTCAATGCAAAGAAGTGCAGGTTATGCACTTTGGGTCAAAAACCAAAGGAGGAATACTGGCTGGGGGATGAGACTGGGGATCACGGAGGAGGAGAGAAGGACCTGGGGTGTTAGTGACAGGAACATGAATAACTCGGTCCAATGCAGAAAGTCTGCAGATAAGACTAGCAGCATGCTGGTATGTATTGCAAGGTGTTTGTCAACCAGGCACAGAGAGGTGACCTAACCTATACTGATCGCTGGTCAGTCTGCAGTTGGAATACTGCATGCAGTACTGGCGGCCATACCTCAAGAGGATATTAACTTGCTGGAGGGAGTGCAAAGGAGGGCAACAAGAATGTTACAGTGGATGGAAGTAAGGCCTATGAGGACAGGTTGTGGAGCTGAACATGTACACATTGGAGGAGAGGAGGATAGGTGGGATATGATTGAGATGTTCAAATATGTGGGGTAAACAATGCCAACACTGAGGGGTTGCTTAAATTGAATAGTTGAAGAGACATGAGGGCACAGTCTAAGATTGGAGGGGAAGATTTGGAGGGAGATGAGGAGGGCACTATTTTACTGACCGACTGGTGACTAAATGGAATGCTGTACGGAAGGTGTGATTTCATGTAAGACAGTGGGATGTTTCAAGCGGGGATGGGACAAAGGTAAGGGAGGTATGGGCGCGAAGAAGGCAAAGGTAGAGCAAGTGGGGAACGGCGGTGGAGGGGTTGTGGCAGCTACAGACTGTGGTGCTAGCTGCACACTGAGCAGACATAGATAGGCCAGGTGGTCTGTTTCTGCCTCGAGCCTTTTCCCTCCACCCTCACCCCTGCTTCTTTCTGCTCACGCATCTTCAAGTTCTTCCCTTGCTCCTTCTCACCTTCCCTCTTCCACCCTACACCCATTCTCTTATCTCATGCCACCTCTTTGCAACTTCTTCCCTCCTTCTCTTTACATTTCTCTCTGCACTCTCTCCCACCCATATTACTCTCTCTCGGGTTTCGACAAGGCCTGCTAGGCTGCCGCCTCCTGACTAAACACCACCTCTTCTCCCGATACTGTTAATTTGTCTTCCTCCCTCACTTCACCAGCACTCCCTTCTTCTGCACTCACCCCAATTCCTCCTTCCACATCCCCAACCTCTCATCTCTATCCCCATTACCTTCTTTGCAACTCCGCCTCCTCTCCACCTCCTGTGCAACTTATCTCCTTCTCCCTCATGTTTCTCCCATCCCCAACTTACACCCCATTACTTTCTCTGCTAGATTTTGACAAGGCCTCCAGGCTGCCCTCTTCTTGCCCACTCTACTGTTATATTGAGCAACATTCAATGCTATTTTGATTGCTTTTGATGTATTAATTTTTTAAGCACATTCTTGATATCTGCTATTTACTTATCTATTGTTTACCTTGTTTTGTTTTGTACTACTGACGTGGTACCTTTGTAAATGAGTTGTATTGCTCAAAGGTGTTGTAATCCAAGACTCAATAAATAAATAAATAAAAATAAAAATGTGTATGTTCATGTAGTAGAGCCCAGAACTGACTGAGTTTCAAGTACTTTAAAGTGATACATGGAGTTAATGACTGTTAACCCTGGTACTAGGAGGGCTGCACAATCTACACCTGTGACGTGTAGAAACATATACTTTGATGGCAGATAAGGAGCGCTTGTCACTCCTAGTCTTCACATTTCCTACCAATTTGATAAGTTGCAGATCCTAGTCAACCAGCAGTGTACTTCATGCTTGACCCTCCTACCTCTACTCCTTCCCCACCACTATAATTGCCTTATGTTGCTCCCATGCATTGTTGAATTCCCCATTGTTTTTGACCCCACGACCTCCTGAGGAAGGCTGTTGCATGCATCCACCGCCATCTCTTTTCTGAAATAGGCAACCCTTTTGACTTTGTTGATTCCATTCAGGTACTTGAAGGTCGTAGCAGTCCCCCCTCCTTTCTCTCCTGCCAGGTATACATTGAAGGTCTTTACTGTCTCTTCATATGGGTTTTGGTGCAGACCATGCCACATTTGGTTAACCTCTCTGGACTGCCTCTGTCCTGTCTATGTCCCTGTGTAGATGGAGTATCCAGAACTGTACTCAGTACTCCATATTGGGTTTTCGCCAACTGTCTGTACAGGGGATAACAACTTCCTGCTTTCAAGTGGTGATGCCTCCTTATGCATCACAGCCCACGCCCATGCCAAGCCATCTTTAACGCCTTCTATTCTTGCCCACCTTAATGTCATCTGATACGAGTACCCACATGTCCTCTTCCATTTTTGTTGTTGTTAGACCCCACCCCCATTGTGTACTTTTACCCGTTTTTTTTTCTGAGGTGCATTACTTTGCACTTCTTTCCATTGAAACTAATCTGCCATACTGTTGAGCGTTGCTTCAACCTTGCCGAGTCCCTTTTCATCATTTCCACCACTCCTTGTGTATCAACCCTGTTGCAGATGTTTGTGTCATCTGCCAAGAAGCATAGTTTTCATTACAGCCCTCTGCAATTGCACCTATAAAGACATTAATGAGTACTGGTCCCAGTAGTTAACCCTGTTGTGACCCACTAGTAACTCCCCATTGTCCAGAGTGTTCTCTGTTTACTATACCCTCTGCATACTGTTGTCCAGCCAATGTGTTACCCATCCTACCACCCTGGGACACACTCCCAAGCTGGCTAGCTTTTGCTAGGAGGTAGGTCATTAAGCATTGTTTTGACACTGACAGTGGATTTCAGTTCTTATGGACTTCCTGGTTGAGGCGAGCTTGTTACTGACATTGTGCAGCTTCAACACTGGAATACACTGGAACATGGGGAGGGTGATGATCCTGGTTGGAGGATGGCAGGAGTGGGGTGGGCGACAGGGGAGTAGGTTAGCTCATCTCCTGCACTATGATCACCTTTGATAGTCCATTTTTTGTCTACTTTGTACAACCAAAGGCCTGGGAACTCTTTCTTGAACTTTCAAAAGAAACTGTGTTGTTGACTATTGGATAAACTTTAAAGCCATTCAATAATACTTTTAGTAGTTTTAGGTGGGGTGCTCCTCTTCCTGCAGTGGTGAGAGTACTGTGGGGGAGTAGAACTAGAATCATAATAGATAATTTTATAGTATTAGAATTTTGAATAGACGATTTTACAGCATTAGAATTTGTTAGATCTTATTTTATTGTGAGTGTTTTATTGTAGTGCAGAGATGTGCTGGAGTGATTGTAAGCAGTCGGTATTATTCCTCTATGCTTAGGGACCTCTGTCCTTTCTCCTGTCCCCTTGCCAGCTGAAGTTTATAGGAGGTGTAGGGCTTTGGGGATTGTGAGAAGGAGACGGAGGTCCCATGCTGAGGGGAATGGAAAGGAGTGGGCGGATTGGGATTGTAGGGTCAAGGAGACGCCCTGGGGCGAAATGGGCACAGGAGAGGGCCTTCCTGTCTTGTGCCCATGCCAAGGGCCCTGGATTGGACCAGCAGGTAGGCCGGTCACTATCGGAGGTTTGTCCGACTCGGAGGTGTTATGTAATGCCAGGTCTATTAAAAACAAGACAGCTATTATAGCTGATCTTGTTGAGTCATCTGACCTGGCATGCATCACCGAGACCTGGCTGGATGAAAATGCTGGGCCTGTATTAGCCGCGCAATTCCGCTGGGTACACGGTGATACACCGCCCAGGCAGGATCATAGGGGCGGGGTGTTGCCATGTGTTTTAAGTCAGAACTGGGTCTGGTGGAGGTGCCAGCGGAGTCACCAGATCCTTTGAGTACATTGTGGAGAGGGTGGGTGCAGGATACTTCTCATATACCGGCCCACCAGGTGACTAGAATGTTTTTCATAGGAATCGCAGACTTCATTGTCGACCTATATTGGGGTCCCCAGATGGTTGGTACTGGGGACTTCAATGCCTGGGTCAACGATGAACTCTCTCGGTTTGGTCAAGATTTCCTCCAGTTGTTGATATCACTGGGCCTCACACAGGTTGTTTCCTCTCGACCCATGTGGGTGGACACTCATTGGACCTGGTGTTCCTTCTGGGGATGGGGATATCTGACTTGGTGGTGGAACGGTTGGATGGTCAGACCATCACTCCATTAGATTCAGTTTTGAGGCCACCCTGTTAGGTCTGCCTCACGGAGATGGTTCGACATCGCCTTTGAGGGGTGTATCCCCAGAGGACCTGATGGCAGTGTTGGACCCTATCGAGCCTATCGATAGATGCACATCATCATGGATACCCTGGAAGTAGTAGTACCTCAGGTTAAAGCATATTTAGCTGAAAATAAAACCTTCAGCATACAGGCAGAACCTTTACCTGTTTCGCATCAACATAATTTGTCAGAAGTTTTTGACAATTGATGTTATTCCGTATCGCAAAAGTGTCTTCTGATGCTGAGGTTTTATCCATGTGCCCCAAAAATGCTTTCACTGGAAATAGTACTCCTTCAACTCTTTTAAATTCAGATGTACTGCTCTGTTCCTGCCAATACTAAAAAGCATTTGTCACTGACGACGGTTTCCTTGTATGGTTTATTTTCATGGGTGTATTCTGTTACTTGAACTTATGGTGGTCTGATGGAAAACTGTAGCTGAATTGTGTATTTTAATTATGTCATTTTTTGGACAGCATTTGAATACATAATCTCGGATAATAACAAGGCTATGTTGAAACATGGGGATGCATTCCCATCACGGTGGTGCAGCGGGTTGAGTTGCTTGACACTGAAGCTACTGCAAAGCCATCGATCTCTGTTTGGTATCAACTGTGGCCTGCTTGAGGTCAGCAGGGTGGAGATGGATCAAGAGTCCCACGGACAGCTGTCCTTCTCCTGGGACTGTGGTGCACACTTGTAGGTGCATTCCTGAGTCAGGCGGCAGCTGTTTGTTGGCACATTGTTGCTGCAGACATACAGTCAGAGATGGGATGCACATGTCTGACTGGGTGTGATGCATGGCAGCGCATACCACCAACATCCTTGCTACCCTAAACAGGACAAACCAGGTGTGGAAAAGATCACGGTATATGACGGAATGAGATCAGAGGTCCTGCCACTCAAATAGTCACAGTCCAACCATGAACTGCATATCGCCTTGCTGATGGTGTGCACTCGCTGATCCTACCAACGGGTGGTAAGCCCTTGTTGTAGGTGGTCAATGTTGGCTGTTAAACCAGCAGTGTACACAGCTGTGGCTGTTTCAGATATAGAGGGACGGGCATCACAGTGTCCGGACGGTTACACATTGCTGTCTTCATGATTTGCCACCAACATTGGTGCACGGTGATGGTTAACGGAGGGTGCGGCACACAGCACACACTGGTAGTGAGTGGAGAGTCCAGTTGCAATGCTGGCCATGCTAATGAAATGAAAGAAGTGCTGCTTCTCTCATTGGAGCGGTTCATTCCTTTCAAGTGCAGCCAGTTCAGTGCTGTGAGACTACGATGGCCATGACATTCAACTTCAGTGGTCTTTGGTCTGCAGGAGGAGGACACTGTACATTGTCAGTATTGGACTACTCCATGATACACTGGTGAGATGTCATTCTGTCACCAGATGTTTCTTGCACCAGCGTCACAAAACAACAATCAGGTCACATTGATTTTCCACTGACCAAAACACTTGCCATGTTACCTTGTTGCCTGGTTAGCTGGTTTCTGAACTCTTTAATGAGGTGTCTGCAGGCACACTGAAATTATGACTTATTGTGTAACTTTATTGATCATAATGACATGATCTCCTGGGAACTGCATGTTGTCCTGACTCCCACAGCTATGCACATACATTGCATGTCATTTCCTCCAAACAAAAACTATCCTGAAGCATGCCATTTGGTGGACACTAAGGTCTCACAAATTGAGAGTAATGTTTCTTTATTAGTTCTTCTTTGTCTGGCCATGGCAGTGGTGCTATGTTATGGGGCAGAGCAGGCACTGTAACATCTGGAACTTCTGCCAGGTCTCCATTCTTGAAGCAAACTACTTTGTCCATAAGGGTGTCCAAGAAATCATAACTCTTCTTCTTATAGACAGGCTTGTAATCCACTGCTTTGTTAATTTAGAGAACACAAAATGGTACTTTGGATTCTCCTTGTTTGCACCCGTGGTGTTGACGGCCTGTGACTGATTACAGTTGGTAGAGTAATCTAGCATTGCCAATTGTGTCCAGGCCTCATTCCTGGTAAGAAAAATGTTGACGTTTAGGACAGTACTTATTCAACATGGAGTGGAAGACCTCCAGTTCCCTTGTATGGCAGAACTCTGTCACTTTGGACATGTCTTTAAGAAGTTTAAGGTCCATCACAATGCTTTTAAGGCGCTGGAGCAGGTGTTCCCTTTGTAACCAGATTGTCTCCCTTCATCCACTTCTGAGATGGATTCATGTTCCAATGCCCTAAGCACCAAACCTACAACCCAACTGTGATTGTCTGATATATGTTCAAGTACAGAGATCCACTTTTCCCTTAGGAGTACAGCATTACTGCGGCACGAGGATGATGACCACCAAAAGTGGTTAATTATGGATCTTGACCACGTCAGTAGATCTTCACATTGCCTCTGCTTCCCTTTGGCTGTTAATTTTGTAATGATTGATTTTGCCATATGCCACACGTCAAATTGGTGTGATATGCCTGGAAACATGGTGCCTTCGACATAACAGAAGCAATTTGTGTATGCCTATCAGTAGCGATGATGCCAATGTGAACTCCATTGTCAATGAGGTTTGACATTGCATGGATAAATCACCTTGGTCACCTGAATTAATTCTGACTGCAGTGTATGGTTTGTTGTCATGTCCATCACAGTGTAAGTCCAATGCTTTGCATTGTGACCTGAGAGTCACACCGCTCCATCGCCAGTTACAGTCAGCTGTTTATTGTCCATAAGCTGAAGGTTTTTCTTCCTTGATTCATCCAGTGATGATTGATAACTGGGAGGAAGTACCAGCATTGAAGGGCATGGTAGTGGCTCTCCAAGACAAATGGCACGTGGAGACATGCAAAGAACTCTGAAATTCATGTGTGTATTGCCAGTAAATATCACTGCTGCGCTACACACCAGGTTCCCAGCAGCCATCTTTCCAATCATGGGTTGTGATCTCCAGATAAAGGTATGAGAACGTGGACAGCAGAAGTTACCACATACATTGCTCCATGCAAACATGTACTAGTGACCATCAATGGAAGACTGCAGACTTTGCAAACAATCATTTCAAGAGAAAGAAAAGCTGTGTTTTAAACACAATCTATTTCTGCTGATTGGCAAGGCTGTCATTACTCATTAAGATGTTTTCGTCGATCAATGTTACTTGATTCTGAGTCAGTGATCATGTCCGAATCGATTAGAAGCTCTGAGACTTCCTTGGGTGTGGTGTCCTTGTCATCAGAGGAAAGTACAGAGAGGTTAATAAAGTCGGATGAGTTAGCATGCTCGTGGCCTTTGATGGGTGGATGCCAGTCTTGGCTTTATTGCAGCCATGTGTTCAGGATGGGTATTGGCATCATGAATTGTTCCTCCACCTTGCATTCCACAGGAGGTGTCATTAGTGTTGGACACAGACCATTGTTTAGAATCACATGATCCTTGTAAACACTCAGCGGTGATTCTGGCCATTGGCAAGCAAAGTCTGATGTCTGCAAAGTGCACTGAATTGCAACTGAGGTTGTGGTTGTAATTGTGCTCATTCCACTGACCAAGGATGGCTTGATGAAAGTCTGTCCAGTGACACAGCCATCATTGCCTGACAGGAGCTTCCTGCAGTTGATAGTGAACTAGACACTGAAAGTGGATGTGGCTCCAGTGACATATCATCAGTTACTCAATCCTGATTCTGGCACTGTAAGAAGTGGAGAGGCATTGATACAGTTATACTGTATGGAAGTGGTACTGCAGTTGCACATGCTCCATAATAAAGTGACATTGATAGGCCACCAGTTTCATATACCTGACAATGAAACAGTAAAAGTTGACAATACCATGATGAGATACAGAGTGTCAATGAATGTCATACAACAGGCATCAAAATAACTGAGCATTGTGTTGCATTTGGTGCAGCATATTACTATGCTGTGCCATACCAGCAATACTATTACTGTGTAGCCACGTGTTGGTGGGGTGGAGGAGGCAGAGGGGTTCGTGAGGATTTGGGTCACCCAGCAAATACTGGTGGGTAAGAGACTAAAAATAGGGTGGTATACAGACCCCACGCACTGAACGATGATTCGGAAGATAGTCTGGTTGCAACTGTTATGGGCTACAGTACACTGGGCAAGGCAAGGGTAGTGGTGATGGGGACCTCAAACATGCCAGGGACAGACTGGGGACTATGACGTCCCCAGTGTCAAGGTAGCAGAGCTTGCTGGATGTATTCCAGGACGCGCTTCTAACCCAGCAGGTGGGGAGCTAACTAGGGATGCCCGGATACTGGATGAGGTCCTGGGGACTGAGACCAGATTAGGGCATGCCACAGGCAGGAGTGACTGGTGACCACATTGGTGGGTACCACAGGAGTGAGGGGCCGCATTGTGGTGGAAAGGTGCTGTGGCTGAACCGCAGAGGCCAGGGACAGAGACAGAGCGGCAAGCCAATCTGCCATAGGGCGCTAACTGGAACTGAGCGTCTGGGCTATTTAAAGGCAGGGATCCCAGCCACCAGACAGACAAATGAGCGCTAATTGTTTCCCACCGACCCACCCCTGCCCCAACCTTTATTAGTCTGTTTGGTGGAGCCTTGAAGAGTGCACGCTGGGATTGGGTGAACTTGACACAAAAGATTCTGTTGGACTTAATGCTGACTGTTGTTGGGGGCAAATTGGGTTTTGTGACTTGATTGATTGGGCACTGCTGAGTACTGCTGGGGAGGGGCAAATTGATTGATGTGTGTATTGAGTGAGGGGAACTGTTATTGCTGTTGGGGCCAAACTGCTAACATGCTTTTGAGACCTAGGATGAGGATGGGATGGCAAGTAGCAAGAGCTGTCATCTTTGTTAGGTGGTTGGGTGTTTATGCTGTGGGTGGCCATAATATTGGATTTGGCATGGAGGATCTGAGGATGCACACTGTGTTTCCTGCTGGCAGGTCTCACGGAGGAGGTCGAGGGAATTAGGAGGCAGCGGGGGTGGTTGGGGTAGGTAGGGAGGTAGGGGTGACAGGAACCGGATGATGCTACATGGGGACACAGTGGTGTAAACCAGGGATAGAGGGGGGTGGGTGGACTAGCGTGCTTGAGGGTGGGTGGGACACAGAAAAGTAATGTACAGAAATCACTGCATTAGGAGGGTGTTGCCCAGAGGGACACAGGAGATGGCAGCCTTAGGGCAGGCATCACGCTTACAAATCGCTTGGCCTTGCTGTAACCGGATGATGAGGTGGAGGAGACAGGTGGGCAGCGGGAGCAGGCTGACAGTGAAGGATTGTTCAGGAAGCGGGGGGGCAGGGTATAGGAGAAGGAGCCCGATCCAAAGGAGGGAGGGCATGGGTAACATGAGACCAGGGCACCGGGGCAGGGTGGGGAGAAGGTGCCTGGGCTTGGGTGAGGTATGGCAGATGGGGGCACACAAAGCAAAATCTAGGCAGAAGGGGCAGGACCCTGGACAGGACATTGTTAAAGCTGTAGAAATCAGCCGGTGGGGGAGTAGGGAGGAAGGGTGTGTGGAGGAGAGCTCTGGACATGCCAGTTTCAAGCTGGAGAAATCAGCAGAGTGGGGGCAGGGAGCACTCCTGTAGTAGGTTCAGATAGCACAGAACCTAAGGAGGGGGAGGACAGAAGGAGAGCAGTTAAAGGAAACCTGACTGGGGGTTCCAATGGCACCAGTCCAAATGTGGAGCTTAGGGAGAGTTGGGGGTAACTTGTGACATCCAGGCTGTGGGGGTGCAGGAGCAAGATGGGGGCCACAGACAGAAGAAGAAGCCTGGAAAGGCACAAAGGGTTAGTACAGAGGCAAAGGTGAAGGTGTTTGCTCCTGTTGGGTGAATCCATGATCATGGGTATCCAGTGGGAGGGGTTTGGGGAGGAAAATACACCAGTCAGGGATACATGTTTCCGGCCAGTCTGTGCACAATGCCAAATTAAAGCTATACTCAATGGCAAGTGAATGGGGGATCCCAGACTTTCAGGTGCACCTGGGAACAAACAATTTGGACAGGAACAGTAACCTAGAAATTCAGGCGAAATTCCAGGAGTTGGCCAGGTTCTACCACTGTATAGGATGCTCAGTCTCCTTTTCTGAAATACTGCCCGTAACATGGGTGAGTGGGGAGAACAAGAAAAACTTGCAGTGGTGAACTGGCTCAGGGAGTGGTGCAAGACAGAGGGTAGGGTGGGTGTACTGGGTGGATATATGGAGGATAAGGGCTATATGCCAGGGATAGGTTAAACCTCAACCTGGAGGAGGGAGTTCCTGAAATTGAAACTGGCTGGATTCATAGGTGAGAGGTGTGGTAGGGCAAGCACTATAAGGCCAGTGAGCCGCTTTGGTGGACCCTGGAGGTCCAGGAGGCGTGAGGAAAAAGTCTGCCTACACACACTCAAGCGCTCAAGGGTAAAAGAGAGCAAGGAGAGTATGAGTTGCTGTCCAGGAGGGTCACTTGAGTGGTGAATGGCCAAGTGAGGATGGAGCTAAACCTGGCCCGATATCCGGGGGTTTATATACAGTACATAGGGGAGAAAAGGAAAGCAAAGGCACAGATTAGCAGGATTAGGACTGTGGAGGATGTGGCTCAGGAAGCAGGCGAACAAGCCGAGGTACTAAATGAGTACTTTGCCTCAGTTTTATGGGGTGGGCGGAGATCCTTCCTCCCTGATGGGAGGGAAGGGAGCCACAGAAACAGGAGGTCAACTGGAGGCAGGGTGACAAGAAGAGACTAGGGTGGGTGATGGGCCAGATTTAGAGGTGGGGACAGGATGGGTTGGTGGATGAGTGGGTGGGCTGGGAGGACGAATCACAGAGGATAAGGTGAGGGTAACTCACATTCGCTAAAGACTGAGAAGGCACCAAGGCCGGATGTGCTGCATATGAGGTCACTGAGGGAGCTGGCAGATGTGCTGGCAGCTCGACTGGCTGCACTCTTCAACATCTCTGCAGACAGGGTGGGTGCCTCAGTACTGGAGGGTGGCCCATGTGGTGCCTATCCACAAAGGGGGTCTAAGAGGAGATGTGGAACTAGAGGCCTGTTAGCCTGATGTCTATGATAGGCAAGGTGATGGAAGGCATTATCAAGGAAAGGCTTGGGAGATGACTGGAAAGGTTGGGCCACCTGAATGATGGGCAGTATAGCTGTGTTCCAGTGAGATCGTACCAGACCAACCTTGTGGAGTTTTACAACTGGGTTATGGGTGCCGTGGACTAACATGGGCCAGTGGATGTACTGTATCTGGACTTCATCTAGGCATTTGATTCAGTACCCCACAATGGCCTGTTAACAAAGGTATGGGGTGGGGGGAGGCATTTGCTCAGGTTGGTACAAAATTGGCTTGCATGCCGAGTTCAGAGAGTAGTGGTTGGTGGGCTGGTCTCCTTCCCCAGAAAGGTCACCAGTGGGGTCCCCCACGGTTTTGTCATGGGCATCCCATGTTCAATGCCTATGTGGTATTAGGAGTAAACTAACAGAAGTGGCCCTAGGACCAATCCCTGGGGCACCACTAATGATCCTCCCTGGAGATGACGCTAGCAGTATAGCCTAGAGGTTAGAGTAATGAGCTGTGAACGAGCTTGGTACATCCAGCGGACCAGACCTGGGCTTGATTCTTACAACCTCCACTTGCATACTGTGTGACTTTGAGCAAGTCACTTAACTGCCCAGTGCTCCCAGGTCACCCCTGAAAACAGGCACTTGTGCCTAGTGGGCCTTACCTGGTTACCAAAGACTTAAAAAAAAAAAGAAAGAAGAAGCTGAGTCTGTCAGCGGACGACTCGAGCTGGGAGCACTAGCAGATGGGGAGGAGGGAGAGTGCCTTGAGGGGACCTGATACCCTGGAGGGTGGTCAAGGAGCTGGGGACTGAAGTTTAATGCAGGGAAGTGTAGGTGCTGCATCTGTGGAAATTGGGGTGGGGAACCAGATGATCACATGGATAGGAAATCAAGTTTCTCAGTGTAGTAACAGAGTGATGGTTGGTGGATAGTGTCATTTCAGGAAGGTCATTAGTGGTGCCTCTCAGGATCGGTCATAGGGCCACTCTGTTTAACACCTATGTGCCTGACATAAGGAAAGGTATCAGGAGTGAATTTAGTCCTTTATGATGACTCAAGATGGGAGTGGTGGTGGATGGGGATGACAGGAGAGTGGACTTGAAGGGTCTGGAGAGGTGGTCGAGGAAGTGGAAACTGAAGTTCAGTTCAGGGAAAGGCAGGTTCAGCACCTGGTGGTCATAAACCTGGGCCGAGTGTATACAACTGGGGGAGACACACCACAAGTCTGAAAGGGCAATAGTGACCTTGGGGTGGTGGTTGATGTCTAAATGAACAACTCTTTGTAGGAGGGCAGTGGCCCAGAACAATAGGATACTAGGATGCATCGCTGGGGAATCACCTCCAGAAGGAGGAAGTGATCCACCTCTGTATAACTGCCTGGTTAGGCCGCAGCTCGATACTGTGTGCAGCTTTGGAGACCGCACTTAAAAAGGATATTGCACTCCATGATAAGGTCCAGAAGAGCAAAACAAATGATCTTGGGCTTTGTGGGAAAGGACATACAGGGAGAGACTTGAGGAGCTAAACATGTACACTATGGAGGAGAGGAGGGACAGAGGGACATGATAGAGGTCTACAAGTACATAAAGGTGATTCATGAGGGAGGATCAGTCTCTGTGTTCAAAAGGAAAGGGTGGCAAGTACAGCACAGTGGTGGAAGCTAGAGGGGTAGACTTGGGGAGGGGAGAGGAATAGGTGTGACTTCAGTAAGAGGGTGTTGGAACCATGGAATGCGCTGCCCAAGGGACTGGTGGAGGCAGATACTGTAGAAGGGTTCAAGAGGGCTGGGACAGGAATAGGGGGAGGTGAAGCTGAGAAGTACAATACAATTGTACTATATTGGACTGGGGATAGAGAAACACAAGGTGGTGGAGGGACAGAATCGAGCACAGTATAGGTGCTAAGCATCGAGCAGACATGAAAGACAATACATCCTACTCTGCTTGCTTTTAGTATGTTAATATGTTACTACAGTACTTGAACTATAAGTAACTCATGGAATACATCAGCTATGAACACCACATTGTGCAATGCACAATGAAGGTGGTTATGGGAAAAATAGGTTATGCAGCATGCATGTTACTTAAAAACATGTCAACTGTGATGGAATCTCCTTTGGTAAATGATGAATGACTGGGTCATGAGGAGACACCAGTACTGACTGGATGTGGCTAGGTAGGCGGTCACGATTGACATGTGCCTCATGCTGGCTATGGTGAGAAATGTGTTCTGTGATCACATTCCTCCATTAACCGCTTGTTTCCACATGTGACCTGGGAGTACAGGGAAGTGAAGTGACTTGTTCAGGATCACACAGTATGCACCTATGTTGCTGTGGGATTCAAACCCTGGTCTCCAGATCGGCAGCTCATACCCATAACCCACTGCGCTATACTGTATCTGTTTTTGGACTGGGTGACAAGGGAGGTGGATCGGGAGGGCATTACAAAACAGTGAGTCACCTGCACGAACTGCAGATGAGACCGTGGATTATTGGCTGCAGATACCATAGCAAGGCAATGACACTGGTCTTGTTGATCCTGGAGCAGCATGAAATACCAACAACTGTATTTGCAAAGTGTGAGTGTGCTATGTAAAACAATGCACAGTTAACCTGTTCATTTGGACAGTAACCTTTCAACTGGTGACCAATTGTGTCACAATGTGATGAAGGATACCATAGGGGTGGTTACCTGTAAACGTGTATGGTGTAACCTGCTCGTGATTTCCAAGCACTGTGTCTTGAACACAGATGGCACAGCATCTGGCTTCATTCACTTGATGTCATTGTTTGACCCTGTAATACCACAGAACCATTACCCTGAAGTTAGTTTAAAAACAGTAATGCATCTCAGTGCTTAAAAATGTCCCCTTGTCACTACTGGGAGGCAGTATACCGCAGTGGTTTAAGGCTCTGAGCTGCAAATCTGGAGACCTGGGTTTGAATCCCACAGCTCCCACTTGCATACTGTGTGACCCTGAGCAAGTCACTTAACTTCCTGTGCTCCCAGGTTGTGCCTGTAAAAGCTTTCAGCTTAGTGTGTCTCACCTGGTTAAATAACTAAACAAAAAAAAACTACAATGAGTCACAAAGTTCTCTCCTCCATCACACCACCTAATGTAGCACAGTACTGAACTTGAACACTACCGATATGTAATCCACCATTCCTCACATTCCCTGTTCTGCATTCTTGTACCTTAACTGCATGCACAATGTATCTTGCAGTCCTCTATTTGAGGATGCATCCAACGACACAGTAAAACGAGGGACAAGACTTTCTATCGATACGTTAGTGAAAGGCGAAAGTCCAGAGGGGTACTACTAAGATCAAAGGTGGTAAGGTGAAGTGTGAGGAGGAGGACCAAGGAAAAGCAAGTATCGAATAGATACTTCTGCTCAGTATTTACTGAGGAGAAAGTATGGCAGGGCACACAGCTCATCACCATGGACACAGGGATGAGGGAGGTGTGCACTAGTCCCTTCCCAAAAAGTCTCACGCACAGGGTCTCACCACAGCTCGGCTAAGCTCAGGGATGGACAAGGCAATGGGTCCTGATGGTATAGGTATCTATGAAAACCGATTGTCCATGATAACTATGTTCATGCTACATGGCACCCACTGCACTCAAAAATTGAACCTTTGTAACTACAACCAGGTCCAAGGAAGAGGATGATAGGCATATGCTAAATCTAACTGCTGAGCGGCCCCAATAATTCCACACAGAAAGCAATGATCGAATGTTCAATGCAGCAATCTGATTGGGTAGTATGGTTTAGTCACAGATGTTACTATAAAGCATATGTGGACTTCTGAAAAGGTTGGGTCATGGCAACATGTACACTTTTTCTAGAAATTTTTGCTAGTCAGTACAGTTTTCCACAGAAACTTTTATCTATTTTCTCTCCAGAGCACTGTGGGCAAACCACAGTCTTGAGTTTCTTGAAACACATTTCTATTCCTAATTTAGATGCTTGTGGATGCACATTCGAGAGCATTTCCAAACATTTCATGTGTAACTAGTGACCTGAGTCTACTATGTAAGTTTCTATCCTGGGCATTGGCCTCTACCAGGAAACCTTTGGCGCTTACTGGACCACTTATCCCCTGCCTTGTAGACTACAGATGGTTTTCCTCCACACTTTGCCCCAACTGACAGTCTGCCATTCCTTCAGGGTTACACCAAAAGAGGCCTTCAGTCCCCACTGAATTGCTAAAAGACTCCAAACTTTTCTTCAGAATAACACACTTCGTGAACAGGGGTCCTGGCTGGTGTGATCTAGCCTTATCCTGGGAACACACATTCCAGAGACAACTACCTAAATTCGAGAACTTGTCTCCATTCTGTACTTACAGACTAGTTGCACTTTCCTTGAGGTATAGAAACAACCCAGAAAGAAACGCTTTTTCCATGGTAGCTTGTCAGCATTTCTCACACAATGTCATTCTCAAAGGCACCTGTACACACACTAGGACTTTCAAGGGATTGCCTCTTAGATCCACTGTACTGGCAGTCCTTCTTACTTCCCCCAGAGTGAAAATCAAGGAATCCTGCTGGAGAAAGGTCTCACCACTTCACTGGCAACTGGAGATGTAATCCAAACTCAGACTGAGAAACACAGGGTCTCTCTGTGGCAGAGCCCCAACTGGCAGACCTCTGGCACTCTGACTTCCAAACTCAGACTAACTGAATGTTTTAAACTTCCCTGATCAGCTGACTAAAATGTATATGAATTGCTATGAGACTTCTAAATGACATAATCACACCACTAAGGCTAGCTGAGTACACAACAATGTTGGCTATGCAAGCATCCCAAAATGAGCTCCTTACCATCTGCCTTTTCTACCTGCCTAACACTAGTACTAATGGGATTGTAGACCCGCAGGGGACTGAGATGGTTACATATGGCAGCCTGCACCAATGTCTGTTGGAGCTCTGTAAAAAGCCCTCTAGAATGCTGCAAGCTAGACCAGAAAAAGCTGGTCTAACTTGAAGCACCTGGTGCACGGTTGAAACTCCCCATCGCTGGCAGGGAGAATGGCATAAGCCCTGTGTACCATATCTGTGGCACACCAAGAACAAGGTCTGCACATCCTTTTTTAATTAATTTATTTTTTAATATTTCACAATGTACAGCAATAACTTTTAAAACAGAAAACATATACAGGATTCACATTATCCCATCCAGTGCTGAACTCCTGGAAAATTTCACTATGTGGGTATCAAGGTAGTAAAGGCCATGGCATGCATTGTTGGCCAGAAGAAACAAAAGAAAACAAGCAGTAATCAAATAACAAAAACAAACAATGATAATAATAACAATAAGAACCTAGAAACAGCAACAAGAAAAAAAAAAAGCCTAAAAGGTGTGTATGTGCTGTCCAAAGGAAATGCTGCCATCTGTATAATCAAGTCCACACATAAACGCCTCTGGTTCTGGGTAGAGGGGAGAAAAAAGAAAGAAGCCAAGGGACAGGGGCACCTACCAGTCAGAACGGGTAAAAATAAGTCGAGGCACTCTAGAGTCCAAATTAAGATCTAATTGATTGTCCCAAGTTGGAGCAAGGAGATATCTAGACCCACCCTGTAGGAGAAGGATCTGTGAAAGTTGAACATAATGGGGCCCAAAGTTCAGTAACATTGTCATACTTCCCAGTAGCTATATAGTGAAGGGCTCAAATCCAGTCACCTTTAATACAGCATCTATCCACTGGTCCTGAGTGGAACTTCAGTCGAGCACCGACGATGAAGTAATAGGTGCTTAGCCTCCATAACTTCTGTCATAAACCAAGACTGTGAGAATTAGCCACATGTGATATCAGCAAGGTATTACCAACACCATCAGGGATGGATCTGGAGCAACCCTAGTCCTTAAGGTACCCTTAATCACAGCAATCCACCAAATAGTTAGCTTAGGGCACATCACAAAATATGTAATAACGTGCTCTCCTCTGATCGCGCCTTACAGCACCTAGAATGAGACAACAGACTAATCCGATGTAAAATCACCGGTATGGTACCATAACTACTGGTTTTCAGTTGCATTAGCCTTCCACTGTATCTTTCTCCTTCCGTGTACCCATTGGACCAGATAGTCTTCCAGTCTAATTCAGTCAGGGGTTGGCCAGCATATCTTTTCATGCCCTTTGTATTGTCACTGTGTCCGTGCCTTAGAGTTCGAGAGTGCCCGTATACACAATTGAGTTTGGGAGAGGAAACCAGCCCTGGCCAATGAGGATTACCAAAAACTTCATCCCGTAAGGCCTGTGGGAGTAAAGCCAGATTCCCACCCAAAAGATTGCAACATATCCTCAACTGTAAGTACCTCCAACTATGTGAGGGCAGAGAATATTGTCGTTGGATCTCTTGAAATGATTTAAGGTGACTATAGTAGATGCAGAGACTCACCAACTTCCTGATGTCTGCATCAGCCCAGGGCTGCCAGCTAAAAGTAACCTCACCCAGCACCAACAGAGAGTGGGTGCCACAAAGGCCAAAGGTGCAGTGGGATCTGCAATGAGTCCCCAGTCTTCTGCAGGTCATTTTCTTTCCACAGCTCGGCTTGCTCTCACAGTGATTGACATCATTCAATGATTGACATCAATGGCAGATGCTCTTGTAGTAGACAATCAGCTGTTCTGATTAGGCTGGCTTAAGATCCAGTGACTTTGGTTTCCTACAAATTTAACTTTCTCTGTAGTGTTTATTCTTGATAAACGCGCTTGAAATCATAAATGGATGTAAAATAAAATTATAAAACATTTCCTAGCAGTCGTGGCTCTCGCCCACTGTGAGATATCATGATATCATTGGCCTCCCGTGAAGATAAATATGATATCTTCAGTCGGGCCATGTCATATCCCCTATATATATATCTATATATATAGATATATATATATATATATATACATATCTATATATATATATATATATTTAGAGCACTATTCTTACCAGTATTCATTATTTTTAAGAATGTCAACTTTCCTTCGGTCAGTCTGCAAGTACCTCATCCCTGGAAGCATAAGGCAGCCAAGAGAGCACTTCTGATATTGGGCACTGGCAGGAGACTGATTTTACACATGCCCATACTGACACGCATTAAATACAGCATGTATCTTCTATTGCTGTACAGACCTACCCGTTTTAAGTAAAACCGAGTGCTGAGAAAGTTAAAAAGATTTTAAAAGCAGTCACCAAAATCTCACACATGAGTGAAAGATGCGGATTGTCGTGCATGTGCTAGATTTTGGTGACTAATTTTAAACATTTTTTTTAACTTCTCAGCACTCGGTTTTATTTAAAAACGGGCAGGTCTGTACAAGCAATAGAAGATACATACTGTATTTAGCTTGTCAGCATGGGCATGTGTAAAATCAGTCTCCAAGCTGGCACTCAGTGTCAGACATGCTCTCTGGCTGCCCCATGCTTCCAGGGACGGGTACTGAAGGAAATGGAAATTCTTAAAATAATGAATACTAGTAAGAATAGTGCTCTAAAGTACATCTATGGCTATTCTGTGCATCATAGGTGATCAGTGTGTGCATAGAGACACACTGATGGACTTCTCCACAAAAAGAGGTTCAAGGCTGACAGTGCCCTTTAAGATAGTCCCATGGAACCATACATTTTGAGATAGTGTGAATTGCATTCTTATTTGTCTGTGCTCCCATTCCTCCATAGATGCATATATGTGTTAAGGGAAGCACAGGCCCTCCAGGCCTGAGCTTCCATTTGTAGGACAACAGCAACTAAACTGACAACATAACCTTCTTATTACCCCACCTCATTGACCCAGTAGTAAAACATATCTAATCCCCACCAAAATGGCATTCCATACCACTGCAGCATAATTCCATGGCAGAGGCATGAAAAGATGTTTTGGGCCAGTTTTTAAAATGGTAGCTGTCATATTCATGAGATGGTGTAAAGAATAGGCTAAGTTGATAATTTGGGGTTAAAATTTTGAAAATTATGAAAGTTATGAGCGAGCATAGCGAAATGTCAACAGATGTACACAACTTTGCCATTTTGCATATTTTGACCCCATATTTTCAGCATACTCTTCTTATGACCCCATCTCATGAACACATGTGGTGAAAATGTTGAAATCCCACCCAAAAGGTGATTTCACCAACCGACTACAAAATCACCTTTCAGGCACGATTTGTAAATGAAACCAATATTGTTCAAGAAGTGGGTGTCAAAAGAGTATGGTGAAAATTTAGTGCCAAAATCTTGAAAATGACAAGTTATGCACCAAAGTAGAAAATCCCATTGAAATATGTGGATTCCCATATGATGAAAGATTTTTTCGTGAGTCGTGATATGAAACAAAAATCTTGCTGTGTATCATGAGTCACAAAACAAGATTTATAAATTAAAAACAACATTTTAAGAGCAGTTCTGCAACAGGCAACAGTTAAGTGCAGAATCCAGCTAAGGGGTCCCGATAAGCAAGCTACATCTCTTTTTTTGCTTTCAGAATTTCTATTTTGTGGGTTTTCAAATGTGAATTTTATGGAAAGAGGCAAAACAAGATGGCAACAAACAAAACAGTGATTTTCCCTCATGAAAAAGATTGGCCCATATGAAAAAATATATTTTTGTCATTTCATACAGCTGTTTTTCAGTGCTTACTGAGCATGCCTCAGATCCAAACATTACAAATTTCAAAATTAAGTAACTTTGGAACAAATAAATATTTGCTTCCCAAATAAGCAACAGGCAGATCTGTGTGCCAGCCCATTTCTACCCAGAACATTTCAGGCCAATATTTAAAACCATATGGGGCTAGCCATGTTGATAGAAAAGACATTCACACCAATGGAAAAAAAATTTGAAATATTCATTTTTGCACTATCTGATTCCCAGAATCCTCACGTCCAACTAGAACAACACTTGTTCTGCCAAGAGATTTACTCATGAGACTGTGCATGCAACATTTCATGCAAATCCGTAGAATAGCTGCAAAGAAATTAAAGTGCAAATTTTGGGTTTGACACTGAAGTGCCCAACAACCTCAGATAGAGGGGAGCACCTGTATAATATACAAATATACATAGTAGTTTGTTGTTTATCTAAATTTTATTTCACCAGGTGAGTGTCCAGAGAATATGGGATGTACAGCCCTTACCCCCTTTGTGCCTCACTGTCCTACAGTATCTTGAGGTTTTCTGACAGTGTTTTGAGCTTTATTGAAAACATGGTTTAATGATAATGAAAAGGCAAATTCTGCACTATGAAGCAAAAAGATGTACACAGTAGCAATCCAGCCATCTTTCTATAATCAGAACCTGTAAAAGGAACAGTCAGCACTAAGAGCCATACACCCAAGTATGGGGCCAGTCCCAATTTGCACTTTGCATGGAAAAACATTTGTTCTACTTGCTGTTTACTGCAGTATACTAGACTGTAATCATGCTGGTTCTGCAGATTTCCACCCTGGCATTTGCTGTAACCAGAAATCCCAGAATCACCTTCAGGTGACATCAGAGGGCTGTACCAGGGAGAGAGTCAACAACTGGCAGTGTCTGACAGAGCTTTAGTTAGCTCAGATAAGATGTATGCTGTTCCCACTGTTCTTCCAGGGCTAAGTACAGTCATATATGTGGCACATTTAGGAGGTACATAGGAGGCAGTATAGCGCAGTGGTTTAATGCTCTAAGTTGAAATCTGAAGACCTGGGTTTGAATCCCACAGCCCCCACTTGCATACTGTGTAACCCTGAATAGGTCTTTTAATTTGCTTGTGCTCCCAGGTCGACCTGTAAAGAAGAATATTCAGACTGCATCGGCAGTGGCGTAAGCCTGGGCACAGTGGAACTGGGCAGTGCTGGGCCAAGACCAGACGATACTCAATGGTGATGTGCCATGGCTGAGCACTGATGAATAGGGAAAGGTCGGCACACATACTGTGCATGGCACAGTGGCACTGCACCAGTGCAAGCCACAGAGAGGGAGCATGGGATGCACCAGCACCAGCACAAGCGCAGTTGTGCTAGGTGCATCACCCACAGTATTCAGCTGGGAGCAGGCAAATAAGGCCATAATATATGCAAGGTGCAAATGGGGATTTTGCATGTCATTATGGCCCCCATTTGCATGCGTTGCGAAAGGCGGGTCTGCGGCATGCACCTGGCACCCTATCTAGCAGCTGTCATCTGGGGTGGGTCCCTAGTGGTGTTTGTAACCCCTCCTATCCCATCACGCCTATCATGGGCATCTGTAAAAGTAATACAATTACCTGGTGGTCTAGCAGTTCCCTCTGTATGCCCGATTGTGGGCATCTGTACATGTATAATATTTACCAGGTAGTCTAGTGGTCCCCGTCACGCCTGATCATGGGCATTGTACATGTAATTAAATTACCTGGTGGTCTAGTATGTGTCCCCTTACGCCCCACTCCTTGGGCATCTGTAATTGTAATAAAACTACCTGGTGGTCTAAGCGTCCCCTCCCCATATGCCCGATCGTGGACTGTTGTCATATGAAAGAGTTACCTGGTGGTCTAGTGGTACCCCCATCACCACCCACCCACCCACAGAGACCCCGCCACCCAGCATCCCCGCTCATCAGGCGGGTGGCAGCACCCACCGATACCTCCCCGGCTGCCCGCCGAATGACAGCATACAGTATGCTCAGAGCCTGTCTGGTCCACACTGTGGACCAATAGGCATAAAGAGTATACTGTACACTTTCATTCAGCGAGTGGCCGGGTGGTATGTGGGCAGGTGCTGCTGTCCACCAATGACAGTGGGATTTCTGGGCGGCTGGGGGTCCTCATGTGGGTAGGTGGGGAGGGGGACCACTAGACCACCAGGTAACTTTTTAGTATGACAACATCCCACGACCGGGCGCACGGGAGGAGACCGCTAGACCACCAGGTAGTTTTATTACGGTCAGATGCCTGTGATTGTGCATACGGGGACCACTAGACCACCAGGTAGTTTTATTACCTGTACAGATGCCCATGATTGAGCTTACGGGAGGGGGACCATTTGACCACCAGGTGGTTTTTGTTACCTGTACAGATGCCCATGATCGGGCTTATGGGGAGGGGGATCATTTGACCACCAGGCAGTTTTATTACATGCACAGCTACTCATGCTGGTGTATGGGGAGGGGGCCACTTGACTACGAGGGAGGGTCCAGGTGCTTGTGGACAGTGTTCCCATGAGGTGGGTGGCCACCCACGCTGGCGGCTGTTGTGTTGTGCCTTGCAATACAGCCCTCGCGTGGGTGGCCAGCATTTGTGCCTATTTTTTCGCTCAAATTTGAGCACCAGTCTGTGGAGCATGTAGGGATCCACAGCATATGCGCCGCACATCCCGGGTGAATATCGGATGTGCTACATATGCATGGGTACGCCTGCATCGGCACCACATACATTACCAATGCGCCCCCAGCGCATCGGGGTGCACCATGCAACCTGCCCTTTGAATATCGTGTCAAGACATTGGGGTTGCCCCTGTTGCACCAGTCACAACCCCTTTGAATATCCCAGCCAATGAGTCTGTCCTGGTTTAAAAAAAAAACATGTGTGGGCCCAAATGCAGGCTGCATCATAGTTTCACACTTTTGTGGTTCTAATCTGGCCCCAAGTACAGACATAGCGGATTGTGGCTCATTCATCTTCTAATGCTAGTGCACCTTCAGAGGCAGCTGCAGCTGCAAATTGATATGCAAATGTGACACGTTCTGCTGTTGCATCCATCTCAACACTTTGAAAATACAGGCCACAGTGTGGCTGAGACACTAAGTGCAGTGTTTTCAAATAAAGCCTTGAAAAACGTAATATTTATATACAAATCAAATGTCTCTGGGCAGACTAGATACATACATAGATACATAGATAGTGTCCACAGATAAGGGCCTATGGCCCACCCAGTCTGCCCATTTGAGCTTGTAAGTTCAGTTTTTGTTTTCCTAGAAGTCTGTTGCCCCTTAGCCCTGACATCCAGAATTCCTTTATGTCTATCCCATGCATTCTTAAATTCCGTGATTGTTTCAGCCCCACCACTTCCTCTGGCAGGGTGTTCCACTTGTCCACCACCTGTTCTGTGAAGAAATTCTTCCTCACGTTTCCTCTGAATTGTCCTCCCTATAACTTCATCCCATGCCCTCTAGTCCTGGAACATCTTTTCACTTAAAAATAATGTATTCCTGCACCCTGTTCCTCCCTGTAAGATACTTGTATGTCTCTATCATATCCCTCTCTCCTCCTCTCCTCCAGGGATTACATGTTCAGTTCCTTCAACCTGCCCTCCTCTGAACCTTCTCTACTCTGTCTATGTCTTTACATAGGTAAGGTCTCCAGAACTGTACACTGTACCCAGATGGGGCCTCACTAGTGTCTTGTATACTGGAATTATGACCTCTCTTTTCCTGCTGGTGATGCTCCTGCCTATGCATCCCAGCATCCTATTTGCTTTACCTGCTGCCTTGTCACACTGATGAATGTTTGGTCTTGATGTGCTGTCACTGCCTGCGTTTCTACAGTTCTATAAATCTTGTTTTTATGTCAGATATTTCTGTGTTTATTTCCTTTATTTTTATGAACAGCTGTTTGAAAATAGGATCCTTATCCCACAGATTTCGTCTGCTCCTCCTTCCTGTTTATTCAACATGCATTGCACCCCCATATTCAAAGGACTTGCGTGGCACAAAATAGAGATGCGTGGCACATCCTGGAAAATGCACTGTTGCACGATGTTCAAAAGGGGAAATACGTCGTAGCATATTTGATTGCAGCGATTAGTACATATAAGGTATGCCATGCAGAAAATGGGGCGACACCTACATATGCTATACATGTGCATGGTCAGTGGAACTGCACAGTGCATGTGCCACACATCTTACTCTTTGTGTCACGCAAAGTTAGACAAGCCAGGGATGCCCTAAATCTGCCAGCCACCCATAGGCAGGCTGCTGAACTGCAGACAAGACATCCTCAAACAGCTCTGTGAGCTGCACCAGGAAGAGCTTCAGGCACCCCACACAGCAGCCATGCCAGGATGGTAGTACCCAAAGCCACAGCTGCACTGTGCCTGCTCACCAGGCACCTGTCAGATACTGGTGTGTGACACCACGGGCACGCCCAGTCAACCACCTCCCTCACCTTACCCAGGTCATAGACACTCGCTGCTACATGCTAGTGTGGTCAGTCACCCCTAGCATACCAACAGAGCAGACAGGTACAATGCAACACATGTCCCAGTCAGCCACCCCCTCACCTTACCCAGGTCATAGATACCCAGCTGCCACATGCTAGTGTGGTCAGTCAGCCCAGCACACCAGCGGAGCAGACAGCTACAATGCAGGTCAAGTCCCAGGTGTCATTGCCTGCACCCATGACGCCATCAGAGCATCACCTGGTGATGGCATGCACCCATGGTGACTTCTGAGACAATGGTATTCAGGATGCATGATGGTAATGGTGGCAGTATGGCATGGGTCAGGTACAGACCATTGGCACACACCCATGGTGGTATGCCATAGGTGCACACAGCACACCCTTGCCAGGTACACACCACCAGGAACAACATACATGCCACAGATGCTATCTGTGCATTGTGACAATGCCACCGGGACCCTGCAGTGGATCAGTGTGGAGTTGTGGTTGTGGAAATTGCACAGCTGTAGGCAGAGTGGGGCAGGGGTGGCACCACCTGTGGCCTGGAGGCATCGTGAGGCATGCCTCATGGACCCTGGACCCTTCTGTTGTTGCACATGTGGCCACCATGGGTATTAGCATTGTACTCAGGCCAATGCATTCCACCCACACACAATATGACTACTCACCTGCCTGCTAAGCTGCAGTAACACCTGGTCACCTTCGTGAATGGTGGTGCTGCCCTCAGATCTGAAACTGCACATGCCAGTGGCATGCAAATGGCCTGAATACATTTCAGTAATGAGATGCTAATGTGCTGTTTGGGTACCAACTGTGCAATGAGGCTATTTGCATATCCTGGCTGAATATTGTAACTCTGTGCACCATGCAAGTGGCTTCACATCACGCAGTTCCATATGCTCGCGCTGGTCACAGGTCACCTGCCATGCTGCTCATCTCCCACTGTGTGATTGCACACAATCGGGATATTCAGACGTGTTTGCAAGATTGCATTACCTGGTGCAATTTCTGAATATCCCATTCTTTTGACGCAAGTCAATGTGTGGCACATTCATCTGCATGGTGCACCAGCCACTTTTGAATGTGGGGCCCATAATCTTGTGTTTATAAATCACAGTTTATTGCCATGAGAATGATTATGATGTAACAAGCTGTAGATTATGATACAAAATTCAAGTTTTACACCACCCCATATGTTTGTTTTACATAATTGATAGGATTTTTTTCTCCAGAACTCCCCACCCCAGGTTTTTTTCATGTTTATTATTTCTCATGAATTATGTTATTTTTGTGTTTTTATTATCTAGTTTAACAAATGTTCTCTTGTAAGAGCCACCCATGCCGCTGAACCTGTCTCCTCGTATTTTATTTTAAAATATAGTTAGCCCCGTCAGACATTCATCAGCACAGCCACACTGTGGCTTCAGGTTTGTAGCTTCCAGCAGCATTTGCTCTCCTGCCTGACAAACAAGCTCACAAGTTAAACTTAGCCACAAGATGAGCAAATCATGTTGGTGGAGGAAGGCACGCTATCCACAGCATCCTACACCACCCAACACTTGTGTTGCCAGTCTTCTCCCACCTGCATAGAGCAGACCACAGCTACCCTGAGATCCTTAAAGGCTGGGAGTTGAACCTGACACAATTCCGCTGAGCTGCAACAGTGCGTAGCGCTCTTTGAAGGAATGCTGGCTCATAAGTGCAGTTATAACCAGCTGCCAATAATGGCAAATGACTACCAGCTTCTAGCAATGGGAAAAACACAGCACAGTTATTATATTACAGTTGGTTTGCTATGGAAATGATGATGTCACAAGGAGCAGATTATGACATCACGTTTTGACAAGTAGCAGGGACAGATGAAGTTCAAAGGACAAATATCTTGTTTCCACACAATGTGATGTGATATGGCAAAGTAAGAAACATTTATCTAATGTAGGTGAAAATCAAACCTTACCGATACCTGATTTAGTGTAGCAGCTGAAGCATTTTAAATGAACATAAGTCATATATTTCAGTATGGATCCATCATCAGCCTTTATTTCTACTTTGAAGGGTAACAAAGGAAACCTTAACCAATGGGAATGCGGCAAACACAATTTCAGGTGACATCACAGGGGCCTCTGCTGCACTCAAAACAGAACAGTGAAATCCAACAGAAATAGTTAAAGTTTCATATAAAGAACTAGTTTAAAAACATTGCAGTTTAAAATACAATGTATAAACTGGACACACAATGGCTTAAATTAGAATATGCCCTTTATCATCACTTGTGAGGAGGCAGGACTTTCATAACTCATTCATAGCTTTGCCATTAGTGAGTCATTGCCTTGCCCCTTCACTTATGAAGATAAATGACATATTCTGAGTCAAGCCATTGTGTATCCCATAGATATCCAAGAGGTCAATGAAGGAAGAGAACAATACATTTACTGGCAGAGAATGGGCAAGGATTCTCCAGGAATAATTGCAGCCATGAATGATGACCCACAGTCCTAGCCCCGAGTCTCTAACTACAGCGCATGAATCTGAATGCCTGATGACAGCCCCATTGAGGAAGGAAGGAAGATTGCAGGGCATTTCCACCTGCAGTGTTTTGACATCAAGGCTCTGGTGAACATTGTTTTTGTTTTTTAACCTCTGCTGTGCTGTAAAATCACTGCTTATCAGTGACTTCTCTGTTTTCCCTTTGTATGATTCTGCTTTCACTTCTCAGGCCACCAGTAAAGGATGGGTGGTGGTGTGCTGATATGATTTTTAAATTTTGGTTGATCTGGTCATTTCTGTTATTCTCTGGTCCAAATGCAAAAGTTTCTTCTTCCTTTCTTTTAAATCTCTTCCCTGCTGCTGAGTCACTATCAGCTGTTTGCAACGTGTCATTTTCAAATGCCTGTGTTGTCACACAGTCAGTCATACTCATATTCAGCTCTATGATGCCAGTTCGACCAAAATGTTGTGGATACAACATTACAGTGATAAATTTATATCGACTGCAAATTGCGGTTGGCATAATCCATCTGGAGATCTGTCTGTGTGTTTTGGGGGCTCTGCCCCACACCCTGGACTTAGGGATTATTAGCTCTGAGTTGGAGTTGATTCAGGGATGGGGTGCAGGACTGGAGAAAAGAGTGCCGGGGTCCTGGTGGACTTTACAGTGATCCAGCAATTTGTTGGTATTGACGCAATCACTGTAAAGGTTTCACTGTGGGATCGGCATACACTCATATTCCTTCTTTGCAACACACTTCTTAAAATTAATGCAACTTTTAAATTAGTCTAAAACTCCTGAGTGCCAGTCAACCTGGTCACAACCAAAGAACTTCACCTCAGCTGAAGAAATTGAGTGACAAAGAGTATGGCAATCAGCCAATTTCTTACTTTATCGGCAGAACCCAGCCAGTTAAGATCTTGGACGCCACTTCCCTCCCCTCCTGATTAGCACTGGAGTCCCCTAGGGCTCTATATTAGAGCCCTCTTATTCTCCATCTTCTTAAATGACCTTCCCTCTGTTTGCTCCCCATCCTCTGCTATACACATGTATGCTGATGATATAGTCCTGTATGCATCTGGCTGCTGTCCTGATGAGGTTGCAACCAGCTTACGGCACGACTTTGACAAGATTCAGCTCTGGTTTGCTAAGCATCAACTTTTCCTCAACACCTAGAAGACAGTCTCCATGATCTTTGGCACAAGGCAGAGACTCTCAGTGTTTTCCTCCTACCCATTTTCTACACCCTTGAAGGGACTTTACTTGAGGACACATCCTCCTTCAGGTACTTAGGTGTTTGGCTGAACCAACACCTAAACTTCTCTGGGCATATTGATGCCATCCAGAAAAAACTTCACAAGAAGCTTGGTGCCCTGTTCAGGAACTGTAGTTGCATCCTTCTACTGCTAGGTGAACTTGTCCAGAAGATGATATTGCTCACTTTTAACTACTGTGACAGTCTATGGTGTTGCCCTCGGTCCTCCCTGGCCAGATTGGACACCCTCTTCAATTCCTTCTGCTGCTTTGCCTTGGATGCCCCTGTACCCACCACTGTGATCTTTATCATGCCCTATCCTTCCTTCTCTTTCAAATAGGCAGCTCTCCCACTGTGTTAAATTCACCTCCAAGCACTGGTTGGGTGAGCTCCATTCCTACCGCTCCTCCTCCTTCTTTATAACACCCCACTCTCTCATTCTCTTAGATCAACTGACCCTTGCACCCTGGTAATCCCCGCAGATCCACCCAAATCGGCCAATCCAGTTAATCTCACCGCCTCCCAAAAATATGGAATTCTTCCCCTTAAATCCAGCACTCATCCTCCACCTACTCCATCAGCTCTGCCCTCAACAGTTACCTTGCTCCTAGCTGCTCCTGCCATTTCCCTCCTAACTCCCTCCTCTAAGCCCTGGACAACCTTACCCCTCTACTGCCACCTTCATTTTAACCTGTGCACACCCACCCAGATTCCTAGGTTTCTTCCCTTCCCCAACTTGCTCCCACTTACTAGCCTCCCTTGATCTCTCACAGAATAAAAGGAGCCTCGAGTGGTCTCCATGGGTCCCTCTCTCTACCCCCAAGGGCTTGTATCTCATCTACTCCTTCCCCACCATCCTTATGGGGTTTCTGTGGGACAGTTCCTTGTCCTTCTCTCCTGGTCAGTGCAGTGCAGGGTCCTCATGTCCTGAAGTTGTCTCTAGGACACGACTCTTGCCCTCCCCACTGACCTTACCAATGCCTCTCTTTTCCCCCTTTTCTTTCACGTAAGCACTTGTTACTTATTAACCCAGCACTAATTATTGTCCACTGTTTTTACCTATCATGTGCAACACTGTTGTAACACTGTTTGTACATCTACCTTACAACTGTATGTTAAGTTGGAATTTATAACGTGACTGTTTACTGTGTCATTCTCTAATCTACCCCTTCCTCTCAGGTTGCACTGGGAGATGAGCGATTTATCACTCAGTGTGCCTTCCTGGTGAAACATTTCAATGAATAAATAACATTTTGAAACAACTTTCAAAGCCTTTTTCACTTCAGATTTTATTTCAATATATGACCCCATTTGAGTTTCTTTGTCCCAAAAAGGGTATTAAAATTAGCAAAATGCTTAAGAGCTCAGATGGGATTATGGGATAGTGTGAAAGTTTGAATTAGCTATTAACATTGAAAGGAAGAGGATGAGCAGTAATGATGTTATGGTGCCTGCAGACACACAGAGAAAAAACTTTAGTCAGGATGCCGACGGGCAAAATCATAGAAGAATGTTAAAATCTAGCTTGATTAGAGCAGTGCTGATTTATTAAATTCCTCTTCTGAAGAAAATCTGTGAAATTTTGGAAATTCAAATTAATTCTACAGAATTCCATTGAAAGCAGAATTTTCTTTAAACTGGGACATAAGTCTCTGAGGAAGGACTTGGTTGGTCCGAAAGCTTAGTCACTGTTTTCGTTTGTAACATCTATGTTTTGTAACACCTGTGTTGGTCCACTAAAGGTATCAAACCATTTGCTTCTTGGTGTTTTCTTACAAGGACCAATACGGCAGTGAATCTATTTCTTTAAACTGGGGCTTACTAAACTACAATTTGCATAAACCCTCATAATAGTATTCTGCAGTTATATAAACTGCCAACTCAATTTATGCAAACCACAGAATAGGATTACATATAGAATTGCCTTTCAGAATTAAACAATAAATTCCAGAGCTGACCTGCCTGCACTGCAGCAGTGCCAACACTCATTAAGCCAACAACTAAGTTTGGGAACAAGCTCAGAGCATCAGGCACTGGCCAAGGGAGGGAATCAGACATCCCAGAGAATGCTGACTTCCTTTGGGAAGGGATGGAGGAGGGAGGGTTACTGCCACTGCTATACTGCTCCCTGGGTGACTACAGCTGTGTAGTTCAGCAGACAGTAGGAGTGGGAAGGAATGTTGGACAAGATTCACAAGATGCATGCTTGTGTGCCTCTGATTAGATGTCCTCAAGCACCAGGCATCCCAGGAGATAGGACTGTAAAAGCAACAATGCCTGCCCAGTGCCTGCCCAGTACATGATCCCAGTATACTGGCTCCCTTCAGGAACACATGGAACTCCTGCACCTATGACCAAGATACAGTGGGGGTTGGAACCAGCACAGCAGCCCACTCCACAGTGGGTAAACCCATGGGATTGGAACCTGAGGGTAAGTGCCAGAGATGCTGCTGGAGGGCACGGCCTGAGAAGGTGGGGGGAGATCAAGAAGAAACAATCAATTATAAAAATAAATTCTGAAAAGAACTTCTGAAGCAGAATTGCCATTCTGCACAAATTCTGCCAGCAGAACTCCATGTT
The DNA here is from genome assembly GCA_016271365.2 of Neoceratodus forsteri. NCBI lineage: Eukaryota > Metazoa > Chordata > Ceratodontiformes > Ceratodontidae > Neoceratodus > Neoceratodus forsteri. The sequence goes on from JADMNL010000029.1 coordinate 220,385,803, forward strand.
CAACACAGCTCCGAACCTAATGGTGGCAGGCAGCACATTTGATGGAATTCATATCCCTTCTATAGCCTAATTATAGAGCAAGGGAGCACTTCCAGTTTTGACCAATCAGAACGCCCTTTGCTCTGTGCATGAAACACACTTATTCTGTGAAGAGTATTTCTTCCGCAGCTGCCCTGGAAATGGGAATGTTAGGGACTTTTTGTAAATTAGTGAAGGATTATATTATTGATCAAACTCAGTCAATAATACACCAGTACTGCCACCAAGACCACTTTTAGTGTTGTAAGAGTAGTCTCACTCACATTGTTAGGGTATCAGAACTATTCACTGTTGCCTTGCAGTTCTCTTACCCCAAGAATGCACAAGACTGCTTTACAATCGTCAGAGTGGACTCAGCAGTGGTATTAACATACACACCAATTTTTATAAATGAAAATAGACTACTTGGTTTTCTTACCTTCCAAGGTTGGAAATCATGAATGCTTTTACACTGTCCATTATAAAATGGACCTCTCTATCTCTGCATGAAAGCAAACTATGAGGGGATGTGCCACTGCATATACTGCATTGTAATTCTAAACATGTGTGTGTAATTATAAGCGTCATATTTAGAAATGTCAAGATTTCTTAAATCCTTGTGACCTGTGCAAGGTGACATTACTGTGATTATTGCTCAGTTGGTTAGAATGCAATTTCCAGTGGTTTTGGCCACTGGCAGTCAATGGCCACCTCCCAGAATGTTCTCATAAAGATGTCATGTGGAGGGTCAAGGGTGGATACTGTATAAGAAGTCCTTGAGCCCGGGATCTTGCCTTTGTGGATGAAGAACCCTATGCTACCATTTAAGGTTTTCAACCTCCATCTTGAGAACATCCAAGGATACCTGCCAACCTGTAGAGCTGATCCAAACTCTACCTGTTACATTTTGCATAGCAATGGCCTCCAGCAATGGAACCAGATTCTCAGCAGGGAGTAGATCACAATGACATTTGTTGATGACCGCTGAATCACATCAATGGTGGAGGGATCTTCTCTTTATACTTGGTGACTAGTTCTAAAATTTGATGCAGCCTCCAGCCTTGACGAGTTCTTGTTTGACAGTCTGGCTGCCAGCATACTATAATCATTGTCAGAAGCCAGAATTCCACCTATGTCCAACCAAATAAATTAGCAGCTGAGCCAGACCAAGAGCTTGGAAGATGTCATTTGGAACAGTCCACATAAATGAAGGGAATTTTGACTTATCACTTAACAGGGAAACTGAAGAACCATAGCTGATCTGGAAAGAAAATATTTATATATAACATAAAGTAATACTACATAACAGGAAGTAGTACTGTATATCAAGGGTTACCAATTAGATGTTTTGGTGTGTTGTGAGACACACAAACCTAGGTGTCTTAATCACTCTGAGAAGTGACAAACTCATGATGTTCTATGCCCTGATGTATAATACTGAGAACACAAAATGGTCCAGGTGTATGGGTATGAGTATGGGTATGGTTGCTACTGATAACTGAGTCTAACCCACAATGAGATATTGAGAGAACCATAGTAAATGATTACATAAACAAGCCAAATAACAATCATGACTGCCCCACATTTCTCAGCAGTCGATAACCTTAATTATGAAATGGGCAAAAGAATACTGGCTCCTGATTGACCAAGAGGTATTTTCAGCCAGGACATTATCCCTAGCACCATGGCCCAGCTGAAAGTAGCTCAACAAAAATATGTTTAAAAGACATCGAATTTACTAAAAAGGAACCATTTCATAATAGCAATAATGCACTCCAGGGGTGCATTATGATGGGTTAACAGCCCTTCTTGAGTGACAGAAGCACTTATCTTGCCTTCTCCCCATGCTTCAACCTGCCTGAGGTGGGCCACTATCCTACTGTACCACACCTGCTGTCATACCTTACTGCTTAATTTTTGAAATGGATGGTCAAAACCTTCAAATCAGATTGCCATGAGACCAAATCGGGGGTTCACAAGATAGGACAGGACAAATGGAGGTACCAGCTTCCCCCAATTACAGAGATAGAATGTTGTGAAAGAGGGTATCACTTGAAAGGGGGATTGGGGGGTTCTTGGTGAAGGGCTTAAAGCCAATGCCAGCACTAAGGAAAGAAAATGGTGGCCTTGGAGGCAAGCATGGGGACAAATAGACTGGATATAGTAGCAATAAGCGCAAACTTGGTGGACTGATCATCATACCTGGGAGATGACTAATTTGGGCTACAGACTGTTTAAAAGGGACAGGGAGGGCAAGGGGAGTTGAAATTGCTTTATACATCAGGGATGGCATGAGAGTAATCAAGGAACAAGAGGAAGAAGGGAGAATGAGCTATTGTGGGTAACACTAGGAAGGGGACTGGAGAATCTTGCGAGCCAGGGGTGGTATAGCAGACCACTTCAGCAGGGGAAGATGGGGCAAACAGCTTATTCAGGCAGTCACAGAGATGGCCCTAAAGGAGAATTACTACTGGTAGGGGACCTAAACCTCCCAGATATAGACTGGGAATCCTGTATGCAGTGTTGACTAGAGCAGGGAGATCCTAGCTGCGCTGCAGAGGTATTCCTTCACAGCTAGTCAGGGAGCCAACAAGGGCAATAACCTGCTAGACATGATCCTGATAAAATGGGAGAGTAGTGGAGGAGGTGCAGGTGGGAGGCCGTCATGGGCACCTGCGATCATAGGACTGTAAGGTTCAGTGTGAGGGCAGGAGGAGACATTCCAACCAGTACTACAGTCATGGACTTCAAACGTGCAGACTTGACAGGATGAAAAAGGCTACCAAGGGAAGCAATGGAGGGAACAAAGAATATAGGGACAGTGGAGGTGCTGTGGGAATCTGTTAAAGGAGGGATACTGAAAGCCATGTAAATGTGCATAAAAAAGTTAAGAGCGAACAGGAGTGAAGGAAAGGAGGAAGGGAACACTGTTTAACTAGGGTAGCACACTGTGCTGAAGCTTGTTTCCAGATGCGACCTGGGAGCACAAAGAAGTTAAGTGACTTGCTTAGGATCACACAGTATGCATCTAGGCAGCAGTGGGATTCAAACCGGGGGATGAGGCTACTTTGGTTTACTAAGGAGATAGTGAGGCAGTCAGGAAAGGAGGAGGGCTTTCAGAAAGTTTAGGAGGAGAATAAGCAAGCTTCTAAGGAGAAGAGGAGACTGGCAGAGCAGAAAATCAGGAGGGCTAAAGTGGATACCGAGGAGAAAATAGCTAAGAAGCCAAAACAGGAACAAAACTTTTCAGATATGTGAGGAAGAGATGAGGCATAGCAGGAGATTGCAAGGCTGAGGGAGGAGGAGAGATAAAATTGGAAGGGGACTGTGAAAAAGCAGAGGTATTAAAAGTACTTTTGCTCAGTATTTATGGAAGAGGAAAATAGAAGGGGACCTGAGCTAAAGTGGAGGGGAGGTGGACAAATGGTGGATCAGAGCTTGTTCTCTGTGGATAGGGTTAGGGAGGAGCTAGAAAGACTGAGGGTGGATAAGGCAATGAGGCTGGACACATCACACCCCAGGGTGATCACTGGCTAATGGAGGCTGCCAGAGGACTAGAAGAGGGCAGACATGATGCCTTTGCCCAGGGAGGAAGCATGGAGGTGACAGAGAACTATCAACCTGTCAGCCTCACCTCAGTGGTGGGGAAGGTAATGGAAGCACTAATCGAGGAGAGGGTGGTGGACTACCTGGAGGAGAGTGGCTTGCAGGACAGCAGACAACAGGGCTTCACCAAGGGAAGGTCATGCCAATGAATTTGATCAAGTTCTTCAGTTGGGTGACTCAGGTGATCGACCAGGAGGGGCGGTAGACATGACCTATCTGGACTTCAGTAAGGCCTTTGGCACCATCTCACACAGAAAGCTGGGGGAGCAAACAAGAAAGTCTACAGTGGGTGGGAAAGTATCAAGGTGGGTGGAGATCAGGTTATTGGGAAGAACCCAGAGGATGGTGCTAATGGGGTGTACTCAGGATGGGGGTGAAGAGTGGGGTGCCCATGGGTCAGTCTTGGGACATCTACTTTTTAACATTTACATCAGTGACATAGTGGAGGGGCTGAGGGAAGGGTGTGCCTATATGCTGATGATACAAGATCTGCAATAGGATGGACACCACAGGGGTGGAGGACATGAAGCAGGACCTGAAGACACTCAAGGAGCTATCAGAAATGTGGCAGCTGAAATTTAATGCCAAAATTGCGCTATGATGCATGTGGGAGTAGGAACACACAATCAGAGTACACACTGGGAGGAGGCAATCAAAGTAACAGAACAGTAGAGGATCTGGGGATCATAGTTTCATCCAACCTTAGGTAGGAAAACAATGTATCAGGGTAGTGGGAAAGGCCAATGAAATGTTGGCATGCATTGGCAGGGGCATTACTAGTAGAAGAAGGAGGTAACAACGTCCTTCTACAAAGCCATTGATGCCGCACCTGAGTCAGGGTCCAATTCTGAAGACCACACCTCTGCAAGGACATAGATGTGCTGGAAAGGGTACAGAAAGGGCACCCAAGATGGTGCTGGGATGCAAGGGAGACATATGAGCAGAGGCCTTTGCAGGAGCAGGATCTGTACATGCTGGAGGCTAGAGGGAGAGGAGAGACATGGCTGAAACTTTTAAATATGTAAAGGGACTCAACAAAACAAGGGAAGGTGTTTACTAAGAAGAAAGGGGGCCATAACTAGAGGACATAGCCACAGACTGCAGGGAAATAGATACAGAAACAATGTGAGAGGGAGATTCTTCACAGAGATGGTTGTGGAGCCCTGGAACAGACTACCAGAAGAAGGTGGGGACTAAATTGGTGGAGGGATTCAAGAGGGAATAGTACAGACATAAGGAGCTGAGTGGCATGTGGAGGGTGGGGGTGGCAATGTGTGTGTGTTGGGGGTGAAATAGGGTGGACTAGATGGGCGGTGTGGTCCTTTTCTGCATCAAACTTCTATGATTCTATGACTTGCAGCTGGGTATCTCACTACATAATCTTGGTCTAAAACGGGTCATACCATCAGTAAAAATTACAAATGGATACATTTCATAATCGTAATAATACACTCCTAAGTGTGTGATATCATGTGCTAAAATCTCTTCAGATGGTTGAAGCCACTCAGCCTGTGGCTTTGTGCCTCACAACACACCTGAGGCAGTATGATATCCCATATCATACACCTTGACAAATGTTCCTGCTTATACAACTTGCTCTGAGATGTTATCATGGGCTTTATAATGCATCAGCAAATTATTTATTATTTATTTATTTATTTTAGCTTTTGTTTACCGTTAAGCGCAATGGGTGAGATATTCAAAGCAGATGCGCAATGTGCAACAGGGTTGCACCAGCGCAACTGTGATAATGCACCAGACAGCAATATTCAGCGGCAGCAACTGCGCAGTGCATGTTGCCTTCGCCAATGTGCAATGGTAATGCATGCATATGCAAGTGCAGGGGTGTAGCCATGAATATGTGGCACAGTGCGATATTCAGCAACAGAAAAATGGCACAAGCATGGAGCAAATGAGAATAGCTAGAGACAACTTGAACCTATAAAAGAGGAGCAAGAGGGAAGGAGGCTTGCGCCAGAGGAGAGCTGTAGGAGAGAGATAGAGTGGGCAGGCTGGACAGCAGGAGGGTGCAAGACAGAGACAGAGGCAGTCAGGAGTGGAACAGAGTGAGAGAGTGCATGTGTGACAGTGAGAGTGTGTGTTGTGTGTGTGTGAGACAGGTGTGGAGGCAACAGCTAGGGCGTGTGCCTGTGACACCCAGCACAGAAGGGGCACACAGGTTCCCAGACAGGTGGGAGGCGGAGGCTACAGCCCACAGGCTGCCAGCCTGGAACCCCAAACACAGGTGCGCCCAGCACAGAGCACACCTTGGCAGCACCCAGGGGGTAGGACATCCGAGGCCATGACCAGTGCCATCTTCCAGATGGAGGTGGTGATGAGGGGTGTGGGAGGCTGGAGGGCAGAGTAGGCGCGGCTGTGGAAGGGCCCATCGGTGTCGCCCAGAACACACCTTGAACAGTACAGTGATACTGAGACTGTGGGCCAGTACGCCTGAACTGGACAATTCTGAGGCAGCTGTGTGAGCTGTGCAGTAGGAGATGCAGGCATCCGCAGGACAGAGACACGCCTGTCGGTGGAGACGAAAGTCACGGCTGTCATGTGTCTGCTCACGACGGGTACCTTCCAGAGACCAACAGGGGACACCACAGGCATAACCCAGTCAGCCGCATCACAGCTCTCACACACCTCAACGCACTGCTGCCACATGCTGCAGAATACATCCATTTCCCCAGCACACAGGCAGAGCATACAGCGAACATGCAGGAGTTCCACAGGGTGGCACATATGCCTGGCATGCTGGGGTCATTGACTGCACCATGTTGGCATCTGCACACCACCTGACCTGGAGGGGTAGTGTACATCAACAGAAAGGGCTACCCCAGTGTCAACTGCCAGGTGGTGTGCGATACCAGTGGGTGCATAATCAATGTCTGTGCCACACATCCTCTTGAGCACATGATGCATTCATCTGGCAACCGCTCGCACTGTGCCACAGATTTGAGAGTGGGGACATCCCCACTGGCCACCTGGTAGGTGAGTATGCTGTGGAAACAGGCAGCCTGGCACAACATGGCAAGATGTGGGGGGTGCTAAGGTAGGGCACCACAGGGTGTGGCCGGAAGACTGGGGGTGCAGTAACACAGTCCACCATGCTAACCATACATCTCTACACACAGGTGACAGTGGCTACCCACTCCGGCCCTGGCTGCTCACCCCATACTGGCTCCCAGTGACCTCAGCACAGGAGCTATACAATGAGGCACACACCAGCACACGGAACATCACTGAGCATGTATTTGAGATGCTGAAGGTACAGTTCTGTTGCCTGGACAGGACTGTTGGTGTCCTACAGTACAGCCCCTCAAAGGCCTGCAGCCTATTTCTGGCCTGCTGTATAGTACACAACATGGCCACCGACTGTGGTATAGCTGTCGAGGTTGAAGAGAGGAACAGTAGTGGGGACGACCCAGCCACTGGGCCAGGTGGCGGTGGGAAGTCCCCTGTGTGAAGGGAACCACGGCTGTACAGGATGGTCCAGTGGCACTGGGACATGATTGCAGAGCAGCACTACGGTGCATGCAGGTAGGTGAACATGTCCACATGCACGTGCCGGGGACTATGGCACAGCATACAGGCATGTGTGGGTGGGCCCTGTGACAGGAACGGTGAGGGGAGCATGGACAGGTGCGAGACTGGACTCCACAGAATCACACAGCACAGCACTGCACACCCTACCCACACACACCCACACCCCCCGCACACACATGCACATGCATACAGGACCTCATGCCTGCATCCAGAGGCTGGCAAAGGTGTGTGTCAGACGCTGAGCATCAGTGCACAGAAGCAGTTGGTGTTGTGCTGGCATCATCATGCATACTCCACAGTGGCCAGCAGCCAGGTGGGTGTGCACATGGCCTGTGTGCAGCGTCAACCATGGATTCCATGGCCCTGGAACACACGCCTCACGCCACCAATGTGCACACAGGCAGCAGCAGCAGACAGTGGACAGGGAGGTGGGCAGTTCAGGACAGCCGCGCAGCTGCACAGCCACCGCAGACATGTGGACGGCCCTGCTGAGACTGTCCAGCAGACTCAGATTGTGTGACAGTCACAGGGGTGTCTGTGATGGTCCCCAAGGGTGTTACTGCAGAAAGTGACCGGTCCTCACAGTGGTCTGAAGGCTCCCGAACAAGCCTGCTCCAGGCGTGCCTGGAATGCCCTCAGCGGATCCCGGCATTGACACAGAGGGATCGCTCACGCCCGTGACCAAGGGGTGGAGAATGCACTCCATGGGGTCTGCGGCAGATGGCCATTCATCATGGTATACAGTGGTGCTAGGCGGCCGTGACCGCAGCAGTAAGCCAATCCAGGGCTGCAGTCTTGTCCTCCCGCATTCGAGTGTTCTCAGCCAGAAGCTACGCAAAGTCCCTATCATGCTGCTCTACAGCCTGGCACAGCTCTGTGCAGAGTGCACGCACCCCTGCCACGACCAACACCTGTTGCTCCATGGAGGCCCGTGAGCAGACAGGTGTGCTGGCTGGTGTGGTGCCCCAAGGCACATGGCCAATGCACTGACCCATGGGTGGTGTTCAACCTCACCGCCCAGCCCCTCAAGCAGGTGGGCACTGCACAGCGGAGCCCACTTGGGGCTGCTCATACTGTGGAACACCGTCTGTGGGTGCTGCTCCTGGCCTCCCTTTGACCCTGTCCAACTGCCGCTGCTGCACTTCCGGCCACTGTGTGCTAAGCAGTACTGGGTGCAGCTGCACACCACCACCACCACCACCATCAGCTGCACAGCTGGTGCCGCAGCAACACCGGGGCAGTGGCTGGGTGTGCAGACAACCACCTCCAGGGCACTGTCTGCGCTGCCGTGGTGGGTGAGCAGTATGGTGCCTCCCCTCAATGGCAACACCACTATCCGGGATGATGGTCACATCATCATCGTGTCATACCCCACCCGATCTGTGTCTCAGCATACTGTACGCCATTGCTGGTGTCATACTGAAACACAGCCAGAGCCTTGTCCGCAACCATGCCACGGGCATCTGGATGGACAGCGGTGTTGGGCTGCATGCGAACTGGCCCTGGACACCAGTGGAGGTGGAAGGATGGTCCTCTGGGTCCAGGACCACCCCAAGGTGGACACCCCACCCCTGCTACTGCATGCAGATGCTCTGGAGCTGAAAGGGAATACAGTCACATTAGTGCCGCTGGCACACACCCCGCCCCCTGCCCCAAATGCTGCTGTACCACCATGCAATGATGGGCTGCTACCTGTCTGGAAGCCACTGCCAGGCACCCCCGACGGCGCGCTGCACTACATGGCGGCCACCACCAACTCTTCCTGCGGCATCAGCTGTGGCACGTCGGGCTGTCCACTGACCATAGCTGCACATGCAGCCCGGATGGCTGCCACCTTCTCCTTAATCCATTGCCTGTCTGTGCCAACTTTTTTTGCACTCCTGCACAGACCTCTGATGGCTGTCCTGCAGAGTCACAGCTCTGGCCACACCCTCCCATGCTGTGTACCTGGCCTGTGGGTGCCTGAAGAGCCACACAGTAGAGGCTCCTGCTCGAGATACTCCTCAAAAGGCCATCTGTCTCAGCCCTTGTGAAGTTGGACCTCACGCTTCCATGCAGGCACATGCCCTCACTTTCATCATGTTCGGTCATGCTGCATCCTGTGTGGTCAGTGACTGCTACTACCCACACCACCCTCCAAATCCACTGTCCTGTCACCCCCACAGCATCGCAGCTTACCTCTGAAGGATACAGTACTGGTCCATGTCCTGTGCTGTTCCACGGTGCCTTTTATAGTGCATTGCATGCAAATGAGGGGATACACAACTGTAATGAGATGCCAATGCATCCAGTGTGCCGTGGATAGGCTAATGAGCAAATCTGCATATGCCAGCTGAATGTCATGTTATTGCACATGGCGCAATGGACTTGCACATGCTCAAGTCATGATGCAACATTGTGACGTGTGCAGTAGGCCGGATGCGCATGCGCACACTGCCAGTGCCTACACCAATGGCGCAGCCTACACACTCACGCCAATACGATATGGCACCCAGCCACTGTTGAACATGTGGTGCTCATAGCTGTAAGGCCTATGGTGCCCTGGGCGCCATAGGGCTGATGGCGCCTGGCGCCATGGAGTATATGGTGCATGGGCACTATATGGCTAATGGCACCTGGGCACTATATCACCTCATGGCACCTATGCACTGTTCACCCCACGGCACCTGGTGTATTTGCCACGATGCCCTAACTGGACCCAGACGAACTGGTCAACCTTGTGGCACATGTGGAGCCCACACAGGCAGCCTATTGGCCAGGTGCCCCGAATAGAGCCACGGATGGAGGTGTGGCAGGAAGTTGCTGATGGGCTGGAGGAGGCCACTGGTGTACAGCACACCAGCAAGCAATGCTGACACCACTATGGGGACCTGCAGTGAGGGACCCAGAGAAACTACGGGCACTGCAGGCACTGGTCTGGAGAGGTGCCATGCCATGGCCAGGTAAGTGTGCCTTCCTTGTGTCTGTGCCCAACCAGTGTTCTATGGGGCTGGCAGGGTGGCACACCATGATGTGGGGGGCACTGGGGCTGCACATTCCATGGCCTGGGGCAGCACATCTTGGGTGCGCTGCCACTGCGCTGCAGCTGCGAGATGGGGTGCACACCATGCTGGGGAAGCATCTGGTGTTGCCAGGTACTGATGTGTTTGTCTCTATGTTCCTTCCTAGGTCCTGAGGACAGGAGGAGAGCCCGACTGGCTGGCACTGCAGGAGGGCCAGGGCAGGCCACCATAGGTGCTCTACTGCAGGCTGCATGGGTGGTGCAGCAGGACGGTAAGGTGCGCCCACAGCATGCAAGTAGGCACTGTCACATGCTATGATGTTGTGCAGGGTGGGCAGCGGGGTGGGGTGGGGTGGGCACATGGCCCTCTTGCACATGGCCATTGCAGCTGTGCACTGCCCATGATGCTGTTGTACTGTGCTGTGGCTATCGCATATGTGTCTGGCTGCCGAGACAGGTTGTGGGTGCACCCAGTTCCCAGCTGTGCCACTGCCATCCTGCCACTTAACCATGTTACCTGCCCCGGTGGTGGTGGTGGTGTGAAGCCCATGGGTGGTGTTATCTGTCCCCTGTTGTATATACATTTGTAAACAGTTGTTTTATATCCCTTTATTATGCTTTCTATGGTTAACCATCTGTCTCCATGTCTGCTTTGGAGCTGGCGTAAAGCCATGCTGCAGTGGTGTGCATGGTGTCTGTGTGGTGCACTTGGGGTGGCCTGGGGTTGTGCCTGGTGGTGTACACCCATTGGCCGGTGGCTATACATTGGGTGGCCATGGGCTTTCTGTTTTGGTTGTGGTGTGTGCATTGTGTGCTATTTGCCTGTGTGTTTCCGGCTGTGGTCTAGGTGGCATGGCATGGGTCTTCCTGTGGGGGGTGCCGGTGGCTGTTTACGGTGGCCATTGGTGCCACTCCAGCTTCCATGCACCACTGTGGTGCATGTGGGTGGGCCTGCTGCTTCCCATGCACACTGGGCAGTGTTCTGTCGTGTGTTGCCATGCCTCACTTCTGGCACCCTCTGCGCCCTGGTGGCAGGCTGCCCTACCACAGTGGCTAGCTTCTTGCTGTGCTTGTTGCTGGATCATATATGTCCTAATGCAGGCACTGCTGCTCCTTGTGCATCCCTGTTGTTGTTGCACACATTGGTTTGCTCCCTGGAGCAGCCCTGGTTGTTCTATGGCACATCTGTGCGATATTCAGGCGTGTTGCACTGGTGCATGCCGTCATACTCAACCTATGAATATTGCACTTGGTGCACCATGGTGCAGTGGACTTGCACTTCGCAGGTCTTGCGCCTGCCTCTGGCACATTTCTGAATATCCCACCCAATGAGCCAAAGGCCTTTTTCATGCATGACCCAAGACCATAAATATACAGTCATAGATGTTACATATAATAAGACACAAAAATACATAGATACAATTGACACAGTCAAATTAAAAACAATTACATCATAGTTGACAAAGATGTTTCTTAGTTTAATTTTAAAAGTTTGATGACTAATGTCACCATGAAATGACCCAGGAAGCTCATTCCAACTTTTAGCTACCCTGTAGAAAAGAACGGTCTCTCATTTTAGTTTTTGTTTTAGGAACAGTAAACCTAATAACTTCACTGTTTTCAGGTGGCATTATTTTTAATGTGCAATAGTGAATAAGAGGGGATTTTCCATCTGACGAAGAACCTGCTGTCCGTTAAACAACATAAGTTTTAAATCAATTTAATTAACCTCCAGGATTTCTCCCTTTTTGTGTAGTTACCTCTCACCTTCTTTTTTTCCAACTTTATTTCCGCCCATCACCACTGGTTGAGGCCCTTCAGTCAACGTACTCAATCACCTCCTGCCTGAGATCCTCCCATCTGTACCTCGGTCCTTGGCACACCTGCATCACATTGCGTGAAGCCATCCCTCTGGAACACACACCCAGAGTGGGTCACCCTTCTGCTGCTCAGTGTTCTTCCAGTGCTTCTATGGGCAGAGGTGACACTGAGACCATGTCACAGTAGGCAGGATCCGGATCTGGAGGTGGGGGCAGGTGATGTCCTACCCCAGCCAGTGGATATTTTCCCTGTTCTGGTGAGCTCCCCTTAGGATCCCAGATGTGCAATGGTGTCCAGTGTGGCTGGGTGCACTCCTGCACCAAGCCTGCGAATGTCTGCCGAGGCTCCTCCCTGCATCAGCATGATCCCTGGACTGTGGCACTCAGCCTCCACTTGAGCCACTCACGCTGGAGAGTCATCCACTCACCCTCCCCAGGAAAGGAGCACTATCCTGTGGATGCTCAACTTTCCTACCCCACCAACCCCAATGACCAGAGCTCAGACCAACCTGGGTCGCCAGCATGGTGCGAGGTGTGGCATCCAGCACCTCAACCCTCAGTGCCACTGGGCTGGTGAATCTCTCACCTTCTTGAGTCACACCAGTTCTCTTAAGTACTGTAGAGAGGCCATTCAGATGTGGAAGTGGTTTACTTTAACCTTTTCTTCTAAAATTACTCGTTTTCTGTTACCTTACTAAGTATTTTATTTTCATTATTTTCTATATTCTTCAAGGGTCTGACTTTCTTTTGGCCCCATCCAATCCCAACTCATGCTCCTGACACATGTAGCTGAGACCCAAATTTTCCTGTAGCAGTGTGCCACCCTGATGCACACTACTCCTGTGGCTTTCATCCTTTGAGATGTTTGATTACCCCTACTGTGAAGCTAAATCTTAAAACCTTAAAATAAAAGTATTAACCTACCAGAGAAGGCACAGAGGAGGACAACTAAGATGATTGCAGGTCAGCAAGGAAAACCTAAGAGAAGTTGAAACACCTGAACATGTACTTCATGAAGCAGAGGAGGGAGAGAGGGGCATGATTGAGATTTTTGAAGGGGATAAACTGGGTGGATAAGGAGGCCTCTTCAGGCTAAGTAGCAAACATAGCATGAGGGGTACTGTTTAAAATTGGATAAGGAAGGTTTAGAAGGAATCTAGAAAGCATTTCTTTACCGAGAGGGTGGTGGAAAGTTGGAATGCACTGCTGGATGAGATGAGCTCATTGGCAATTGTGTTCAACTTCAAGAAAGGGTGGGATAGACACAAGGGGACAGGAAATGTCATGGGAGGGGTGGATGAAAAGGATGGGAGGATTGAGGTGGGCAGGTCAGTAACTCAAGCAGTGGACCCTGCAATAGAGCTGACCAGCTACACCTAATGGCCTTATTCTGCTGGTTCCTTCATATGTCCATATGTAAACTGGCCTATTTTGGAATATGAAGGCATCGAGAAGAATTTGATTGATTTTTGTTTATTAAAATCTAGTAAATCCATGAGTAAAAAGCCTGTTTTCATAAGTGACCAGATACATAAAAAACAATAAATATACAGTACAAAACACATAAGTAAAAGTAAATTCATAAGTTAAAAATATTAATATGATGCAAATAACTCAAGGATAACTGCATCTTTATTATCCATCAAATATTTCTTGAGTTAAAACTTGAAGGAATGCTAGTCATAGTACTGACTATTTTAGATGGTAAAGAATTATAGAAATGAGGCAACTGATACACTAGCAATCTCTGACCTAGATCTGCTCTCATAGCGAGAATACAGAAAATAATGAAATGTTCAACGAGTAAAAGCAGAAGAATTTTGACTTTGAAAATACAATGAAATAGTTTTGGTAATTTACTCAAGGCAACTTTTCTGACCAGAGTTCCAGTTTGCTCCTGGTATCTTTGATCTAATGAAGGCCAATGAAGAGTGCTGTGCAAAAAGCAGATGGGTGGAAGTAGGTAGGGGTATCCAACCTGGCAATTTGATTGTGAAGGATCCTGACCCCAGACAGCAGACCCTCCCAGCTAAGTAATATAATAAAATGCTGTGATCAAAAATAGGAAGAAATAAAAAAAACCTCTGAGAAAGAAGTAATATGGCTGAAGGAAATAGAAAGAAGACAATAGCGTGCAGTGGTTAAGAGCACTGAGCCACAAAGCTGGAGAACTGGTTTGAATCTCACAGCCACCACTTGCATACTGTGAGACGATGAGCAAATTAGTTAACTTCCTGCACTCCCAGGATGTACCTGAACAAGCTTAGGCTGAGTGTCTCTTTCCTGGTCAACAATTCTGTAAAATAAAAAGAATTCATTCCATATAGAGCACTCAGTCCTGAAGTACTTGTAACTGCCCTGTTACCCGGGTTACTAGAATCCCAGTAAGACCTAGTGGTAGGCAGGGAAGGCAGCTTGTGAAACTCCAGTTAAATGGATTTCACACTGTCTCATTCTGTTCTCAGTCTCAACTGAGACTGAGGGATGACACCATAGAACTCTCGCAGCTGCATGAGCCACACTGGAATGTTGCAGTTGGAAGTTAGGATAGAATGTTGGGGATTTTGAACAAAGTCTGTGTGCAGTCTTGAGAGAGGAAGTAGCATAGCAGTCTGTGTGCAGGCTCTCAGAGCCTTAAGCTCTGTGTTAGAGCCATACCTCTCAACCTCCCTCATCACAAATCAGGGACACGGCTTAAAATGATCAGGGACAAATGACCAAAATCAGGGACACATCTGAAAAATAGTAATATTAGTTCCAGAAGCTGTGTACAACATGCTTCTTAGTGTGAATAGTATTTTCTTAATGAGAACTAGACTGTAACACTAATGGCTGGCGTTATTTTGTGATTCAAATCCCTACTCTTCAGTGATAGAAATGCCAAATTTAGGAGGGACAGAAGAAATTTCTGAGGCAAAATCAGGGACATCCCTGAAAATCAGGGACAGTTGAGAGGTATGGTTAGAGCTACTGTAAGGGAGGTGTGTGTTTCCACCATAACAGGAACACAGAAGCTGGTTGGTGAAGTGGTGGAGACCGCTGTTACTGGTCCAGTGCCCCATCCCTGAGGGGATGGGGAAAGGTTGCCTTTCCTAAGGGAAGAAGCTGCCTTTTTCAAGTTGTGCTGCAGCACCAGAAGCTGTGGAGAGAAATTCCTGTGAGGAATCGCCTGAGTACCTGCAACCAAAGGGTGAGTTCAGTCTGACAGAGGGCCAATGTTTTCACCTGAACTGTTGGAAAGTGGGATTGGACTACTTAATCTGTAGGAGGTCTAGTGTAATAGACAATGCCGTTAATTCAAGTAGGTTCAAGTCCAGCACAAAGAGTGAAGTAAAATGGGATTGGACTGCTTAATCAGTGGGGGGCCTGAGCAATGGGCTAAGCCAACAAAAGTATGTTCAAGTCCAGACAATTGGGAAAGCAAGACAAGTAGAGGAAATGTGCACACATTTAGCCTTAATCTACATTGCCAAGCTTTACAGAATGAGATGTTTACTGTCCAGAGAAATGGCCGGGTATGAATTGTGGAGCGAGAGGTGGAGACCCCCAACAGTAGTAACCAAATTCACCTCTACGGATTTGCTCTGTGGCACCTTTACTTTCTCTCAGGTACTTGGCCAGTGCCTGAGGAAAGTACCCAGACATGGGATTAAAAGGAGAATTCCTGACAGAGCTGAGGTACTCTTAGGTGGTTTAGGAGCCACCAGAAAAGGTTTCCATGACATATGGAAGGTGTCCAAGTGGCCAGCAAGGGAGCCGAGCCAGGGAAAACCCAGAATAGTGTACAAGTTTGGGCTGTATACCCAAAGCAGCATGCCAGTCCAGGCTGTGTGCCCAGTGGGTTCAGAGCCTGAGGCTGAAGTGTTGAAGAAGTGTTCTTGTTTCTTTTAATCTGCATTACCAGAAGTGTAGCCCCGTGGGGTCTGTCTATGCTTTGTTTGTTTTGTTTTGGATGTGAATAAAAGCCACACTTTAGAATCCCATTTCTGGTATTGGACAATACAGTTATTGCTTCCTGTGTTCGGAGTTACTTGGGTGCCCTGTGCAAGGTAACCAAACCTAGCCCTTGTGCCGGTAACCTATTCCTCCCGAACCCAGTCCCTAACTGGTACTGCTGTCAGATTCAAACAGCATACCGCCTGTCATCTTGCAAAAGGCAGGGTGGGGGCTTACATACTGTTTTAAATATAATAGGATTTTGCATTGGCAGCAGAGTGTGCTGTCAGTCTCTAGAGAGGACTAAATATTTGAAATTTGTCACCTGTTCTATGACAGTTCCCTGAAGCGGTTTTAATTCTACTGTGGTAGGTAATGGCATTCTCCTTCTGGCATTGTGGAAAACCATAGATTTGGTTTTGAGGCATTCAACACCAATTTATTTAAACAGAATCCAATTTTGAAAATAGTCAAAATCATATTGGATTGTCTCATAAATTAGGAAGATTGGACCCATTCATGAAGATCACCACTGCATAATCTGCAGAAAGAAGACTACTGATATTTCTATTTACTTATTTATTTCAGTTTCAGAATTACAACCTTTGAGCCAAACTGGCACTTTTACAAAGGTTCCAGTCAGTAGAAGAACAGACAAAACAGTACAATTTACATCATATGACAAGAACATATAATAGCCAAGTGACAAGACTATTTTACAAGCAAGATAAATGTGGAGTATAACCTCAAATACAAATACTTTTATTACAGAAATATCTCTAGTCTATAGGTCTAGTTACTAAGTGCAGGTTGCTTGTAGTTGGCAGCCAAAATCAGCTTTGTCAAAGAAAAGGAGGAGGTATGGAGAGTATTGGAATGAGTACAGAGGAGGCATATCATATAATGCTATTAGGGATAAGAGAAGGGGTATGTAGATGAGGAGAACAAGCTGATAAGTGCTGTATGCATGGGGCAGCCTAGAGGAGGTGGAGGGAGGGAGTGAGGATTGGTGGGCAAAAGGGTAAGAAGGCGAGGGGTAAGGGTTGGAAGTCTAGGGCAGGGATGGCACTCCTATCATTATGCACAGCAGTTGCACTTTGGGATTCTACCAGGAGGCAATGGAGTTCTTTTTCAATTGGCCGAGTTTCTTAAGATGAAAAAGGGAGGGGTAGGTTGTTCATCCAGAGGGCCTTGATAGAGAGGGACCTCTGGGGAAGGAGGTTCTTTCTAAGGTACATGCAGTACCCTCCAGCAGAGCTTCAGGATGTTTTAGTGTTGAGGTTATGTTGGAAAAGCTTCTAAGTTGATTCTGGGACCAGACCTAGGAGGGCTTTTTTTCTATGATATATGCCTGGTACTGGGACCTTAGAGGTAATGGAGCCAGCCAGTTGCGGAGTAGAGACTGCAAGAGTGGAATATCAATTAGCTCCTAGAACAAGTCAGCAGGCTTTGTTGAGCAGGAGTTTAACCCTTTGGCAGCAGTTTCAGTGGCCGCACTCTAGACAGTCAGTCAGTCCATAGTCAATGATGGACAGTATTGAGCTTTTTGGTGACAAGGCTGAGGGCCTCAGTGGTCATAGCATTTCTATGTTGGTAAAGGAGTCTGAGCCTGATGTTGGCTGTTTTCCAACATGACCAATATGGGTGTTGAAAGAAAGGGTGTTGTCTAGGAATAATTCCAGGTATTTAAAGGTAGTAACCTGTTCAAATATATTGCTTTGTTACTTTGTATGGTAAGTGGCTACCCTGCATTTTTGAGCTTTGTAGGGTAAAGTGCATTGCTTTTGTTTTTCTGTAGTTCAAGAGGAGTTTGTTGTGAGCAAACCATGACTCCAGTTTGGTAAAGCTACTTAGAAGGGTAGCTGTTATTTCATGGAGGTGTGTTTCTGGTACGGAGATCACTGCATCATCTGCATAAAGCAGCATCTTAGCAGGGCATGTACTTGGCAGGAATTGACAAAGAGGTGAATATTAAGGGCCCTAAAATTAATCTTTATGGGACACCCAAAGTATCATTCTGGGCTTCAGAGGATACACCTTTATCCTAACACATTGGGACCTCATGCGAGAGGTATCTTGAGAACCAGAACAATGTATTGGTGGAGAAGCTCAAGGGCTCTGAGGCTGTTGAGCTGGATGCAAAGATTGACATTGTCAAATGCTTTGGTTAGTCAATAAAGATTGACTCAACTGTTTTCCACCATCCAGGAGTCATATAGGTGTGAAGTAAAGTCGTGAGTGCAATAATAGTGCTGCGGTATTTATGGATCCCATGCTGCTGAGGACAGAGTAGGTTATATTTGTTGAGGTAATCTGTGAGCTGATCCAACACAATTCTCTCTAGGGCTTTGAGAGGGGTGGTAAAATAGACATGGGCGATAGTTGCTTATACTGGTCCTGTCTCCACTTTTAAAGACTGGGTGATGAGGGCAGTTTTCCACTTGTCAGGGAATATGTTTGACTTAAGGGATATGTTAAATAGTTGTGTTAGTGAGTAGGCAAGCTCTTCTAGGGTGACAGCAAGAAGCTTCATGTCGAGCATATCACTACCCATTCTAGTTTTGCCAAGGAACTTCTTCACATATTTAATAGTGTCTGCCTTAGTGATCATTTTGAAGTAGAATGGGGATGGAGTGGTGTTTGAGGTGGTTGCTGGTTTTGGGGCTGGCTGTTAGGTCAATAACAAGGAACTCTGGAGGGAGGACAGAGCTAAGGTCTGTAAAGGCCAGATTAAGGACATTAGCTAACTCTTGGGGTTGCTGGAGAGGGTGTACAGGGTGACAATTAGATCTGGTGGAGCTTTGGATTCTTTCCCAGTCTACAAACTTTAGGAAGCAAATTCAAAATTAAACTCAACATAAGGGGCCCCAAGACTAACCCTTGGGAACTTACACAGTGATGGGGCAGGAGATAATAAGCATTTGAAATTTAGGTTTTTTATTTTGTGAACAGCCTTGTATATTGTTCTGACACCAACCCACAACATCATCAAACAATTCCAGACCTCCCAAAATCCTAAGGAGGAGCTGATGATTAGCCAAATCGAAGGCCTTGAGGAGATCCATGAAGATAGCCAAGAAATAGAGGCCTTTGTAAACAGCCTTATGGTATGCCTGTGTAAATGTCACCAATCGTCATTGTACTATGACCAGGACTATTATAACCTTAAGAGATGTTGGAACTATCCATATAAATGTACACAAACCATGTGAAAAACTTCTGTTTTTTTTTTTAAACTGGAACTTGCATCCAAAATGAAAATGTTTTACTTAAGTATTAAAGAAACACATCTATGAGGAAATGGACTATGCCAACCGAACTAAGAACTTCAGAACTTTAGAACTGTTTATATGAAATACCCTCTTATGTAAGTTACCACAGCTATGACCAATCTTACATGCTTTCTTGGGGTATGAGAACCAGGAAATAAAGGTGACCAACTCCACCTGAAAAAGAATACAGAGAGGCTAGAGGGTATGGGTGACTGGAATGATTCAAGGTCAGAAGGGCAGATCCTATGAGGATTGGCTGAAGGTGCTGAACATGTATTCACTTGAAACCAGAAGTAAGAGGGAGCTATGATAGAGACCTTCAAATTCTTAAAGGAATTAACAAGGTGAACTGTGAGGAACTGTTTACCAGGTACACAGAAGCTAGAACACTGAGTCATGAGTGGAGATTAATAAAAGAAGTTTAAAATAATATGAGGAACTATTATTTACAAAAGAGAGGTAAAGCCATGGAATGGTTTGCCCAAAGGTGGTGGGTGCTAATACATAAACAGTTTCCAGACTCAGCTGGGACAGAGTCATGGGTATAGTTGCTACTCAGTGGGATGAGGGAAGCAGAAATACAGAGAGCAAAGGGGGAACAGTATACGTGAAGACCCCACAGAGACACCTGGTCATGGGTATGATAGGCTAATTAGAGCAGACTGGATGGACTGTCAGTCTTTTTCTGCCACCATCATCCATGTTTCTGTGTCAACTCTGATATTCTACAGTGTGAGGAGACCACCTTACAACTGTAGGAGTGGTCTAAGTGGCAATCTTAATAAATAATTGTTCCTTTATGTCTGGTCTCGGCAGACAAGGTGCATCATAGTAAGCAGCAGTCAGTAAGTTTAGGGAGAGAAAACTGGAAACCACAGACAGAACACACTTCACAGAAAGAACCATAGCTTCAGGAGTTGTAGATGCTACTGAAATATTTGTTCAGGAAGATAACTGTATAACAAAGAGAACTGTTATCTTGATGAATAAATATTTTAGGGCATCTACAACTCCTGAAGCCTGAGTTGGTTCTTTGGTCAAGTGTGCTGCAGGTTGCCTGGTTTTTCTCTCTCTCAAAAATGAATAACTTAACAAAACTTTACCCAAACATATCCATTTCCAGAGCACCTGCACCTGAGACACAAAATAAGGGCATCTCTCATGTAGTCAGAAGGAGTGCTCTCTTGGTCATGAGTGCTTCTTTGATCTACGACTGCCTAAAGATGTTGCTGATCTTATTTATGTTAATATAGCAGGAGTGCCATTTACTTGTGGATACCTGTAGAGTCCAGCCTAGTGCACATAGATTACCTCTTACTTGTGGATACCTATACAGTCCTAACATAGTATACATTGATTACCTCTTTCCTGTGGATACTTGTAGAGTACCTGCATATTATATATTGATTGCCTCTACCTGTGGATATCTATACAGTCCTAACATAGTATACATTGATTGCCTATTACCTGTGGATACCTATAGAGTCCTAACATAGTATACATTGACTGCCTCTACCTGTGGATACCTGTAGAGTACTTGCATAGTATACATAGATTGCCGCTACCTGTGGATACCTGTAGAGTTTTAACATAGTAGACATAGATTGTCTCTTACCTGTGGATACCAGTAGAGCCTAGCATACTATAAATTGATTGCCTCTGGCACTGGGTCAGAACAATTATTAATCCCTGTTCTTGCATATGGTTCCATGTTGTATATGCATTCTACACAAACAATGTTAAATAAATGAAATTGGATATATTATAGATTGGGGAAATTTGTAACTAAAAGTGCCCATGGCACTCATCACTGTGATGTATTTAGTAGGGTAGGGTGGCTACAATCTGGAAAGCAAAGAGGATATCTGTGGCCAACATTTTGCCACAAGTTACTATTCTCCAATAAAGGTCACACTTTAGCTCATTTAGTAGAAACTTGATCATTAGATACTCAGTCAGAAAGCCTGAGACTGACATCTCAAAGACACCCTGACAAAAATTTAATAGATTTGGTGATCTCACTCTGCAAAATAGGTTAACCTTTAATTGGAACAAACTCCCACATGAGTTAAAAACAATTTGGATGTAGTATGCCTATTTTAAATTACATTGAGTAAGTATCTGAGCACAACTTGTCAATGTTTTGGTTAATTTCCTAAATTCATTGTATGTATATATGCATTGTGGATTGTGTTATGTAAACTTAATTATACCACAGGACAGTGTTGTAAATGGGAATGAAACCCCAACAATTTGTATCCTGTATAAAAATACATTTTATCAAATCAGATCGACAGTCTCAACAATAATAGTGCGGTTAAGAACTGGAGCAAAACTAGCATAATATTGTTTTTGTTGGTGGGGCTCCTCAGACTACACTTCCATAGTCTATTGATGGTGATAGACAACTCTGGGATACAGCCCTTCAGGTGTCATCCATAAGCAAATCCCAACTGCACATAAATTCCCCATTTTTATTTAGCTGCGTGGAGGCACAGGGTCATAATGTTGAGGGCAAAACAGTGCACCACAACAATGCTGCATGCAAAGCAGCGTGTGGCAAATAACATCAGCACACTATGCCAACCAGCGCACACAGAGCACACACACAGCAACAACTTAGTTTTTGTGGGGCTCAATCCCTGCACCTCCAACAGGGGGCTTTTCCCACACCCCAGACTAATTATAATCAATTCAGGGGTTGTAGAGATTGGAGGAAAAAAAAAAATTGTGTCTGGAAAATGTTTGTTACTGGGGCTAAAAAGTCACGGCAGTGTGGGACCTGGGGAGAATCGAACTGCAGTCATAGGTCCCTGACGCCACCAGAGGCAAGTGCTCTAGCCACTCCAAAACAGGAACAGCTTGGCCAGGCACTGCCCCAGCGACATCCTTTACCTTCACTGCTGGCAGCCTACAGAGACAGGGGTAGTGGTTTCTACCACGCGCTGTAAAAACCTGTTGCTGTAAAGCCATTTGCACTTCTTACAGTGACTGTATTTCATCGCGTGGTTTTATCAGCTATCTTAACCCAGTACCGTATGGGCACATGCCTAACATGGCTTGCATAATTCAGGTGTGAGTCCAATAACACAGCCAGGTACCTAAATTTGATAACCAACTCGAGTTTGTCACCATCACTGAAAGGCACCTGCAACTTGTTCAAACAAGTTTTTTACTGTACTAAACCTGTTGCTTTTGTTTTATTTTATTAACTACTGACTTGACTACAGTAAACCAAGTAATTATTTTCCATACTCACATTTCATGATGTTATTTAACGTGAGGCAGTGTAGCACAGTGGTTTAAATCACAGCCCCCAGCATACTCTATGGTCCTGAGCAAGTCATTTAATTTTTTGTGCTTCAGGTCACACCTGGAAACAAGCTTTCAGCTTAGTGGGTCTCTCTTGGTTAAAAAAAATATGTATATTATGGTACAGTAGCACTTTTAAGTTTTAAAGGTGACATTTTGTACCTTAATAACTTTGCCACTGTTCAACAGACTTGCCTGAAATTTGACATGTATGATTGGGCATGGTAGATCTTGGGATCTGCCAACTTTTGTACCAGTCAGATATCGGCTCGCGGAGTTATTAAGTGACAGCAAAAAGCGCAATTACGTTATTTTGTGAATTCTTTGCTCATGCCTACAGGTTGCACAGTTTGCGTGACTGGACCAAAAACTTCAGGGAATGTGTGGCCAGGGTCCCTGATGTGCCTTTTGAAGATTTTGTGAAAAATATTAAACGGTTCAAAAGTTATTCAAAAGCAAGTTCCCATTATAAGTCATTAGGAAAGTTAACAAAAGTTTGACAGTGTCATAAATGCAGTTTTAGTGTCTCAAATGACCCCAGTAGTGTTGTGAATCAGCCATTTTTTTTTCAGTTAGTGATCACAGAAATGCTGGGCAGTTAAATTTGGGACCCTCTAGGGACACAATTATTTTTGTGTTTACCTAGTCGGACCTGAGGATGCTAGCCATGTCTTTATTTTTGGGTTAAACACCCCAGAAATATGATTTTCAAATTTCTGGAAAAAGTAGTATCGCCAAGCAGCATCACATTCACAACACTTTCACAAAATTTGCTAAAGGTGTCTGAAATTAGACACTGCTTTTCCAGACTATTGACAAAATGACAAGAGTTCTTTGCCACCCTGCTGCAGAAGAACAGTTTGGTCTTTTGAGCTGAAATTTGAGAGAAGGCAGCCAACATTTCACAGATGTGCCTTTGATGGTTTGGTGAGAAAATATTGCATGGCTGCCAGGTTACAGTACTCTGAATTTGGTGTTTTCCCATAGACTAACATGGTGGTGTCATCGTCCTTTTCCGGGCTAAACATCAAAAGCGATCACGAGATACAGATTTTTGCCTAATGGGCTATGTTATAGCAAAAATATTGCAAAGGAAAATCATGATTTTTGTGAAATTTAGATTTTTTTCTCGTCGTGCAGTTGCTGAGATATTAGCAATTAAGTACTTCCAATGCTCATTTTAAGCTTCAATGCCCATTACAATGCATACATTCTTTGTACACATTGGCCCAGATATTCAAAAGAGTTGAGCCATGCGTAATAGGGTTCAACGCCTGCGCAAAGTCAGAAATTGCGCCATTCTGCGATATTCAGCAGGAGGCAGTTGTGCCCCCAAACCATGCTGAGCAACAGCTAATAATAATGAAGGCATGCACAACCAAAGGGAGGAACCATGCATAAATGGCGCAGTGTGATATTCAAAGACTTGTGCCATGCACAATAGTGGAGCAAGGAAGTTGTGCCATAGCAGAAATGAGCCAAAATAAAAAGGAGCAAGGAAGAGGTGCAAGAACGCTACAGGAAGCCACATTTGTCAGAGGCAGAGGCAGACAGACAGGGCAGGAGGCACAAACAGGGCAGGCCAGAGAAAAGTCACTCTGAACAGCCAGGCACAGGAAGGTGTGGGGAGCCACACAGCACAGAGAGAGCCAGCACAGGCAGGTGTACCCAGTGCAGGGGAGGTAGCAGCCAGGACGGCGGGGGAATACAGCAACAGCTGCCGGGGGGTGAACACAAGCCAGGGACATGGCCCATGCCACCTTCCACATGGAGGCCGTAATGAGGTGAGAAAGGTGGGCGGCAGGGGTGTGGCCGTGGAAGGGCCAGTCGGGAGTATGTCCCCAACAGGCAGTACCGAGCCCACACCAGCTTTGGAGCTGTACACTGATACTGAGATTGTGGGCCGGTACCGCCTGAAGAGGGCAATTTGAGGTGGCTCTGTGAGCTGTGCAGTGATGTGATGCAGGCACCCACATGACGGAGCCATGCCCTGTCAGTGGAGACCAAGGTAACAGCCTGCATGTGCTTGCTTACCATGGGTACCTTCCAGAGACCAACTGGGGACACCACAGGCACAACCCAGTCAGCCACATCACACCACCTCACCCATCCTCAGCGCACTGCTGCCACATGCTGAGGAGTACATCCATTTCCCCAGCACAGCGCGGAGCGCACAGCAAACATACAGGAGTTCCACAGGGTAGCATGTATGCCTGGTATGCTAGGGCAATAGACTGCACCCATGTGGCCATCCAGCACCACCTGGCCCCAAGGGGCCGCATAAATTGCAAGGGCTATGCCAGCATCAACTGTCAGGTGGGTGCGGTGCCAGGGCGCATAATCAATGTCTGTGCCACGCACCCTGGGGAGCACACGATTCTTTCATCTGGCACCAGTCGGCACTGTGCCACAGATTCGAGAGGGTACATCCCCACTGGACACCTAGTGGGTGAGTATGCAAACCACATGGACAATCATAGGGCCTGGGGGCATGGCCAGAGGTGGCATGGGTAGGCCTCACATGGCCTGGGGCAGGGCGATGCTGATCACAAACTAACCTCCACCCTCTACACACAAGTGACAGTGGATACCCACTGTCCCCTGGCTGCTCACCTACCGGTGGCCCGCGACCCCATAGCAGCAACGCTACAATGAGGCACCTGCGCCACCACATGTAATGTCATCGGCTGGTGTTCAGGATGCTGAAGGCACGTTTCCATTGCCTGAAACCTCCGGTGGTGCCCTACAGTACAGCCCCTCAAAGGCCTGCAGGATATTCCTGGCCTGTTGCATCCTGCACAACATGGCCAATGAATGTGGGATAGCCGTACATGTCAAGAGGGGACAGTGATGGGGATGATGGGGACGCCGGTGATGATGGTGATGGGCAGCCCCCTTGGCCAATGGGACCCCCGACTGCTCCGGCTGGCACAACTGACGGGACACCATCATGGAGGAGCACTTCAGCCAACCCAGGTAAGTCATGGGGCCATGCACAATCACCAGTGGCTAAGGCACAACCACAAACACACATGGACACACATCAGGGGTGCATGCCATCAAGGAAGTGGCAGGGCACAGAGGCACACACACAGCCAGGGATGGGTGAGGATTAACATGCCACGGCCGAAGGACACACACACGCACACACACACAATGCAACAAAAGTGCACAGAGAGCAGAAGGCACACCGACCCGGAATGCACACCCCAGCAACACATGTCCACAAGCCACCACGCCCACTGCCTGTCCATGTGCATGTGCATGTGTCAGATGCTGAGCACTATTGCACTTTGGTGTACAGCGCAATGCAGGCATCATGCACACGCAACTGCAGACAGCAGCGAGGGTGTACAGGTGACTGTGGTCTGCATGCAGGGCCGGGTACCCACCGAGCACTGCCCACTGACACACACACAATGCACACAGGGCAGCACCAGACAGTAGCCATGCTGGGAGACAGGTCAGTCACACGACACAGTGCCACAGCCACCACAGATGCATGGTGGCCCCCGAGACCCGCCAGCACTGACAGGCTGACCACTGGCCTCATGAGGTGGCACCGATTGTCCCCTAGGGTTCCACTGCGTGAACGTGACCGTGCTCACACGAGGGTCTGCAGCACACTGAACATGCCTGCATAAGGAGTTCTCGGGATGCCCACAGCTGAACCCAGCATCGACAGGGTGGGAGTCGCATGATGCTGGGAATGGGGGTGGATAGTGCACTGCATGGTGTCCGCGACGCATGGGCACCTGACTGTGTCCATTGTGTCCATGACAGCAATGAATGCCTGTGCATGCCTGTCAATGGCAGCGGTCACATCCTCCCGCAAATGGTCCATCCTGCCAGGATCAGTGTGGTGTCCCTGCTGTGATGCTCCTCTGCCCACTCCAGAGCCACACACAGTGCATCCATGGACGTCTAGCCGCATCTGCTGCTGGACCGATGCTCGCAGTAGGTGGGTGTGTTCATCCAAGAGGTCATCAGCCTCCTCGGCATCCTGTCCCTTGGGTGTGCAAGGCCCTGATGTTCAGCACCCCTTGAGGTGGTGCTGCGCACAGGACCAGGTCTGAGCATGTCCACAGGTGGTGCACAGATGCTGCCGCTGAACCCTGTACCCCCAAGCCCAGTGGGCGACTGCTGATGCTTCCTCCAGCTGCCGCACCCCAGGCTCAGTAGTGCCGCTGCAGTGGCCGCAACAGTCCCACTGTCCTGAACAGACACCAGTGCTGCCCCACTGGTGCTGACAGGCACAGCCAGGGACTGTGCTGACATGCAGGCCTCCATGGTGGCACCACCCACAGCCATGGGAGTGAATTGCCCTGCTGTGTGGCCATCCTGTGGCACACACGTGTCACTGCCCATGAAGGTCGTGTCATCATCACTGGTGTCGGACTCTCACCCAGCCACAGCCACAGCGTGCTGGGACACAGGCAGGGCTTCCTCCACACCTGTCACAACAACATCAGTATGGACAGCCAGGTGGCCCCACTGTCGCAATGATCCATATATACCTGTGGAGGTGGATGGTTCCACCTCCACTCCATCCGCCTGTTCATGGTGGACAGGCCCACCACTGCTGACCCATGCAGATGCTCAGGATCTGTAAGGGAAAGCAAAGTTGCATTACTGTGTGTGACCTACCCTGCCCCCATAGACAGACCATGACTTACCATACAGTGATGGGCCACCACCCATCTGGAAGCCACCATCCAGAACACCTCAATGGCACTGCGCTGCATGCTTCCAGCAAGCCTGTCCTCTGCTGGGGTCAGCTGTACCACCTCTGGCTGTCCCCACTTGTTGCAGCACATGCTGCCCTGATAGCAGCCACCTTCTTCTTTACCCTCCTCCTGTCCGTGCCCATCTTCTTCTTACACTCCTGCACGCGGGCGCTGGTCGCTGCCATGCAGGTTCATGGCACATGCCACATCCTCCCATGCAGCAGCATGGGCCTGAGGGTTTCCGCCATCCACTGAGCAGTGGCTCCTGATCCAGGTAGTCCTTGAACAGGGCCTCGGTTTCAGCCTTTGTAAATTCGGCCTCCTCCTCCTCCCACCACTGTTTTTCTCCTCTCCAACAACCTGCTTGGTCATTATGTAGCCTGTAAGAATGGCAGTTATTACCTGTGACTGTGCAGTCCCATGCATGTCCCTGAATCCACAGTCCACACTCCCAAACAGCATGCAACTCACCAATAAACTGCAGTAACCGACTATGGCCACCACAGCACATTGTCACACCTTTATAGTGCAATCCATGCAAATGAGGCGAGAGCAACTTTAAGTAGATGCAGATTGCAGTACTGCACCATTGAACGGCTGATTAGATGATTTGCATATGACAGCTGAATATTGCGCTGTTGCGCTTTGCAATTGTGTTAAACGTGCTGAGCCAATGGCGCAGTCCTGTGACATCGTGAGATACCTCACTGCATATGCCCAGGTTGCTGGCGCAGGCATCTGCCGTGCTGATGAGTACTCAGCGAGGTAGGCAATGTAGGGCACAGCCACCATTGTGCCAGTGGGCTATAGCAATGGTCACTACATGGCGCCGTGGCACTGGGCCATCATAGGCGCAATGGCCCAACTGCCTGGTAGTCCGCTATGGCACTGGCACAGGCAGCCAATTGTACTACACGCATTCTCATCTTATGGCGCTGTGCGTGGCCTTGCGCCAGAGACCCGTGACCTTGTGTCCGACCTTTGCCCCTTGGTGCCATGCATCAGGCATAGGTGCACCTTTATCACACTGTTCGGTAACAGCTTGATAGGGATTGGCAGCGCTGTACCGTGCAGCATCTGCATGGTGGGAGCCGTGCTGCAGAGCACCATATTGCCTACTATAGCTGCTAGAATGGCATGCAGATGGGCAGCACAGTGGACAGCAATTGAGCTGGCCAATCTGGTGACCATTGTTGAGCCACATCATGGGCCTCTCGGGAGGCCCCTGGACAGGGCAAGACCCAGGTGTGGCAGGAGGTTGCCACTGCCCTGGAAGAGGCCACAGGATGGGGCATAGTGGTGAGCAGTGCAGGCACCGCTATGGTGACCTGTGCAGGAGGGGCCGGAGCTACTGGCCCGACTGCAGGCACGTGCCAGGAGGAGCACGGTGCCACGTCCAGGTGGGGGTTCCGTCAACACACTTTATCATCCATATGAGTCACAGTGTTGTATGTGACCAGCACATAGGAGAGGACTGTATGGGGTTGGCGTGGCGGTGTTCACAGGGTGTGGGGTGGGTCTGGCTGGGTGGGAGGGCACACACCTTGGGGCAGGGGGACTTTGCTTCAGGAATGTACTGATGTTCTTCTCCTTTTTTCCCCACAGGCCTGGACGAACTCCGCAGATTGCGGGCAGAGCGGCAGAGGGGGAAGACAATGCAGCCAGGCAGGGCAAGAGCCATCAACGCCCACCTGACTGGCCCGTCGAGGGTGAGTGCCATACATCCATGATTAGTATTGCATGCTGTGTGACAGGGTGGGCAGAGGGCATGGCCACCATTCATCAACATCACTGCCATGCATGCAACTTGTTACAGTCAACACTGTCCAGTGGCAATGCATGTCTGGGTGCACATCACTGGTGGTCCATGTGTGCACCAGGTGCATGGCTGTGTCACTGCCTTTGCACCACATAGCCATGTCACTAAATGGCCGCGGTGGTGCTGTGCATGACTTGGCGGTGGGTGTGTGCAGCGTTCAGCATGGCTGTATGCTCCTGGGTGGGCAGGTCCTGTGGATGTGATCACTGCAGGTGGTCACACACCATCACAGTGGTATGTCCCATGGCCGTATGCCATGCACAGTGGGCGGGCTGTATGGGGTTGTGCATTCACACCTATTGACTGTGCTCCCTTTTCCTAGGTACACGCCATCTCAGGGACATTTGGGACACCCACGGAGCTCCTACTGCTGGCCCTCAGAGTCCCTCGACATCTTGAGGAGGCTTGACACAATGGGGTGCTGCAGAGGCACAGAGGCCGAGGTCCCAGAGCCAGGAACAGCAGTCCAGATGAATGTCCTTCAGTCCATTACTTCCCTACCCCCGACCCACCCTCACACCTCTCCTATCCCATCCCATTTGTCCACTCCTTCCCCTACCCACCCCACCTTGTTTGTGTCCCCAAGCTTGTATATAGTTTTTATTGTTGTACATAGTTCACTTTTATATTTACAATGCATTTGAATTTGATATGAATACTGTGGTGGTCTCTGATTTGCAGCAGGCTATAGGTGCTCAGCTGCAGTGGTGTGCATGGCATCAGGGTGGTGCAGTCATGGGTATGTGTGTGTGTGTCTGTGTGAGGTGACTATGGTGTGGGGTAGATATCAGTCAGTGTCTGTGTTGTGTGTGTTGTTTCCTGTGCACTGGATGACTGTGTGCAGTGGTCCATGGTGCGTGCTCTGTGTCCATGGCACACCCATCGGCCCGTCCATGGCCTGTGCAGCCGACATACATGCCTGTCTGTGACCTGCACAGTCCGCTGACATGTCAGTGATGGCATTCCTGCAGGGCGGACACTGTACCTGTCACTTTGCTGGGTTGCCCTGTCACTGGTGTGGTGCATACCTGTCTCAGGTGGCACTGTGGGCAACAGTCATTGTCCCACCTCCATGCTGTGGCTTGTGTGTGTTGCAGAGGAGATGTTCCACTGTTTGTGGCTTGTGCTCCAGGTGACTACTGGTGGTGTACAGGTCCACAGTGCCTGCACAGGGTGGCTGGCACTCCAGTGCCATGGTGGACTGTGGGTTGTGTGTACACGGCTTACATGGGCCCACAATGGAGGCTTGGTTGCCCCACCACTGCATCCCTGTGTTGTTGTGTCCTTGGGTATGGGTGGGTGTCTGTCCATACCTGTGTGGCATCGGTGTGGTATATGTTTCCACGCACCACTGTGGGTGTCTGCACTGGCTGTTGTGGCCAGTGGTGGGTCGGGGTGTGTCACTGGAATACTGTGCAGGGCACTGTACCACTGGTGGTGGTGTCAAGGGCATGCCCGACCCATGGGGTACCTCTTGTGCCAATGCATGGTCGGTCTCTCAGCAGTACCTCAGGGGACTGTGCATGGTGGCACTGTGTCTGCCGTTGTTGCATTGCCGTGTGCTGCAACCCACTGATGGGCGCCTGGTGGGGATGGCTTGCATGGTTCTGTAGTGCACAGGGTTGCATTGATACAGTGGGGTGGTGGCATGCATGGGGTTTCCTGCAGTGATGGTCACTGTTCATGGGGGGTGTCTGGGGTGGTGCAGGGTGTGGTGTGGCATGGGTGGTCTGCCTCCTTGTGTGCCAGTCACAGCTTGCCGTAGGTGAGATGGGGCCCCATGGCCAGGCTGTGAGTTGGTTGCTTGTCTCCATGGGCCAGTGTTTATTCCAGCCTCCCAGTTGTGCTCTGCTTGGGTGTGGGGACGGTGTCTGTTCTGCTGTGTGTTCCTGTGCCCATCTGTGGCATGGGTGGTGGGTCCCTACCTCCCTGATTGTGCAGTTACATTGCTCTGCAGCTGGGGGTCCTGGTTGTGCTATGGCGCCTCTGGACTGCTCAGCTGAACATCCCTTGTTGCGCTATGGCGCATCAGATCTGCTCAGCTTTCCTCCCTAGTTGCGCTATGGCACAGGTGGTGCGATATTCAGTCGTCAGCTGTAGGCGCAATTTGGCCTGCTCCGTTTTGAATGTCGCGTCTCTTGCGCGTAGGCGCCAATGAGACGTGCTTACTCCTGCTATTGCGCACTTTTTGGGTGCAGTTTGAATATCTGGGCCATTGTGTTTCTCTATGCATCTGTTTGGCAAAATCAGGGTATGCGCTTCCGTTACTGTTACAGTTACTGTTTCCACTTGCGTTTATGTCCCTGTTTGCATTACTGCTCCCATGTATGCCACCATGTGCATTACCCTTGCATTCTCATTTGTGCTTGTGTTTGCGTTACTGTTACCATTTGCGTTTCCATTACTGTTTGTGTTTGCGTTTTGGTTTGCATCACTGTGCGCATTGCCATTTGTGTTCCGGCAGCCCTTTCATTTGCGTTTCCATTTTCTTTTGTTTTGTGTCTTTCTTGCTGTTACTGTCACCATTTGCATTTGCAATTCGTTACTGTGCCCGTGCTATTATGGTTTGCATTTCCATATCGCTTGTATTTCCTTTTGCGTTTCTGTTTCCTTTGCTGTTATGTTGCTGTTATTGTTACCATTTGCATTTACAATTGTGGTACTGTGCCGTGTGCGTTATGGTTTGCGTTTCCGTCAGCGCTTCTGTTCCGTTCCATTTCTGCTTCCTTTGCCATTGTTCTTCATGTTAACTTTACCATTTTGCATTTACAATTGCGGTACCGTGCCATGCGTGTTACAGTTTGCGTTTACATATGCGCTTCGTTTGCGTTTCCGTTTCTGTTCCCTTCGCGTTGTTTTGCTGTGACACTTAACATTTCCATTTAAAATACTGCTGCCATCACTGCTCATGTTACCAGTTGCATTTTCATATGCGCTTGCATGTCTGTTTGCATCACTGTTCGCTTCAGCGTCACTTTGCACTCGTTTCTATTAACGTTTCCGTCACCATTTACGTTTGTGTTACCATGTGTGACACTGTTGGCACTGTGTTTGCATTGCTGTTCCTGTTACTATGTTGCAAGACATCATGTGGTGGGAGTGCAGGATCCTTTGGGCCCAGCGTTCCGCCACTGCATTACATTCACTATTTCTCGTCATCATTCTCAAACAGAAGGAAATTAGAGGAAAAACACTATATTTAATGTATCAGTTAGGGTTGTTCCACAGCGACAAAAGTGAGGAAGTTCAGTGTTAGGGTTGAAAGCCCCTTGGACCCCAGCCACACCCCAACTGGCATTGGGGTGCGCATTGGGGTCGTCGGTCCTAACTCTCACCCCATTCTCCTATACCTCTGCTTCTTTATATATGTGATGGGGTGAGAGTTACGTCAACGACCTCAACACGCACCTCCAATGTCGGTTGGGTGGTGGGCTGGGGGTCCAAGGGGCTTTCAACCCTAACACCGAATTTCCTCACTTTGTCACTGTGAACAACCCTAACTGATGTATTAATGGAGTTTTTGCCATATATATATATATATATATATATATATATATATATACTGTAACTATAGTTAGGTTGAGTACCCATTTAAGGTTAAATCTGAAATGTAGCAGCTTAATAACTTTGCCACTGTATGACAGATTTGCCTGAAAATTGTAATCGTGGTCTGGTACCATAGATCTCTGGACCTGCCAAGTTTTATACTGGTCGGATATACAGTCATGAAGCTACAGAGCGCCACAAACTGCATAAATTACGGGTTTTGCACATTTCTTTGCTCACACTCTACAGGTTCGCACAGTTTGTGCGATCGGTCTGAAACCTTCAGGAACATGCAGCCAGGGTCCCCAATGTGCCATTTGAAGATTTCATTAAAAATAGTAAACGGTTCAAAAGTTATTAAAAAAAATATTTCTCCATTTTAGTCTATGGGAAAAGTTAAAATATTGAAAGTGTTGCAAATGCACTTTTACTTCATAAAATGACCCTTGTACTTTCACAAATCAGCCATCTTATTTTCAGTTGGTAGTTAGAGAAATGCTTGCCGTTTAAATTTGGGAACCTCTAGAGACACAATTCTTGTTGTGTTCACCTAGAAGCGACCCTGACGATGCTAGTCATGTTCTTTTTTTGGGTAAAGCACCCCAGAAACAGTTTTTAAATTTTGTAAACAGCAGTGTCACAAAGCACTTTCGAATATGTAATACTTTCATGATTTTTTCGAAAGTGTCATGATTTCTTAAGTACTTTGAGACACTATGGCCAAAACAATAGGGAATCTTTGTCACGCTGCTTCAAAAGAACAGTTTGGTCTTTTGGGCTGAAATTTGCAGAGAAGAAAGCCAAGATCCCACAGAAGTGTCTTTTGGTGGTTTAGTGACAAAACATTAGAGGGTTGCAAAGTTACGGCACTCTGAAGTTTACAATTTTTCCCATAGGATAACATTACGGCATCTGCCCACGCTTTCAGGGCCTGTATCACGAAACTGTTCGAGATCTGGACCTTACGTCTAATAGCTTAGTTCCCCACTAGTGGGCTAAGTAAAAACACAGCCTGGAAAGTCATAAATAATATGAGATTTAAAAATTTTTCTCGTTGTACGGTTCCTGAGATATAAGGAATTTATTATTCCAAGTGCTCATTTTCTGACACGAGGGCCGTTATTATGCACATTCTTTCTATTCACTGTGCTTCTGAATGCACCTTTTTGGGACAAAAAGCATGTGTGTTTCTGTTACTGTTTCTGTCAGTGTTTGTGTTTATGTTCCGCTTGCACTTCCTTACCATTTGCGATACTGTTAACATTTGCATCAATGTGTAGTTACCGTTTCGTTTGCACTTGTGTTTACATTACCATTTTCATTACTCTTTCCTTTTGCATCACCCTTTTTGTTACTGTTTGCGTTTCCATTACTATTACCATTTGCGTTTGTGCTTGTGTTTGCGTGACTGTAACCATTTGCCTTTTGCATAACCATTTCGCTTGCATTCCATTACTGTTACTGTTAACATTTGCATTTGTGCTTGCATTTCCATTTCTGTTTGTGTTACCATTTTCTTTTGCATCACCGTTACCGCTAGGAGTTACGTTACTGTTTGCATTTGTTCTTCTGTTTCTGTTGCCATTTGCATTTGCGTTTACATTAGCATTAGCATTACCATTATCATTAGCATTTCTATTTATGTTACTGTTACTGTTTCTGTTTGCGCTTGAGTTAACGTAACCATTTGTTTTAACGTTCCGTTTGCACCATTGTTAGCATTACCATTAGCGTTTATGTTTAAGTTACCATTACCAGTTGCGTTTGCATTCCCATCACTGTCACCATTAGCTTTTGCGTTTGCATTTCCGTTACCATTTCTGTTTGCTTCACCATTACCGTTAGTGTTACATTATTGTTTGCATTTGTATTTCTGTTTCTGTTGCCGTTTCCATTTGCATTTCCATTTGCATCACCATTACTGTTTATCGAGTGTTTCTGTTTAGTTACCATTACCATTTCTGTTTGTGCTTGCATTTACGTAACTGTTTGTGTTTTAATTTCTATCAATTGGCGTTCGATTAACATTTACATTAACGGAACTGTTACCATCTGCATTTGCTTTTGCACTTGCGTTTATGTCACCATTAATGTTTGTCTTGCTGTTTACGCATGTGTCACCATCACTGTTAGTGTTTGAGTTTCTGCTTGCATTGCCATTTGCGTTTGTTCTTCAATTATCATCAACGTTTGCTTTTTTGTTACCATTTGCATTACGTTTTTGCTTGCATTTATGTTACCGTTTGTGTTAATGTTTCCGTTTGTGTCACCGTTGATGTTCCTGTTTGCGTTTGCCTTAAACGTCACATTTTGTGTGTGATTATAACTTTACACCTGTTGAGCGGTTTGTGTGACATTTGTAATACTTGGTCTACTATGGTACTTTTGTGCATTTTCAATTTCTTTTGACATCTGCATATGTTTTTGCACAATGGGCCAAAATGTATTTTCGGCACTCAAATGCAGCTGTTTTACTCATGCTGCTCTGCAGCCATTGAAAAGATTTGGATAAGATTTGGTATACATGGGTGGAATGGTGCATCTATTGATTTACCAATTCTTTTTCACTGG
Source organism: Neoceratodus forsteri (assembly GCA_016271365.2). Taxonomy (NCBI): domain Eukaryota; kingdom Metazoa; phylum Chordata; order Ceratodontiformes; family Ceratodontidae; genus Neoceratodus; species Neoceratodus forsteri. Next base: position 220,420,980 of record JADMNL010000029.1, read on the forward strand.
TATATACATTTTTTGCACAGTGAAGTGCAAAAATAGTTTTCCTATATTTTGCACTACCTTGCGTGACTCATAGTACAGCCAGTGTGGTTTATTAGTCGAAACTTGGCATGCAGAAGACATTTATTCAAGGAACATGCCAGTTTCTGTTTGAGTCAACAATGTTGTTCTGTTCCAGAGTTATTGCCATTTGAAGTTGGCCACCATCACGGTTAAAGATTTTTGTCCACCAGGTCTACCATTTTAGCATATTTTCAGCTGTGATTTCTGTCATTTTGTGGTGGAAGACTTCTAGAAGGTACAGAAATGTAAGAATTGAATAATTCAGGAATGGTTTGGTCTTTCTGCATGAAATTTAGAGAATGTTGAGTGGATGTCCTGGAGATGTGACCTATGTTGTTTACATGTTGGAAAACTCATTTGCTGTGGAGAAACTGTGTGACACAGTAAACATTTTGCACATAGCATTCTGCATGGTGCTACTGGCTTGAAATTTATAGTGTAGGTAGCCCTAGTGGTATGAAGGTGCCTAGCAGTGGTTTGGTGTGTAAAACATAAACAGGTGTGGAATTATGCCATCCGATGAATGAAAATTTGGTTCATTCCACTTCCATAACTTTTGAACCATGTGTCCGATTTGCCTGGCATTTGGAATGTAGAAAGATTAAAATAGATCTTTGACTGTGACAATATCGGGTCAGAGCAGTTATAGTTGCTGAATTGTGCCTGTAAAGTTGTTTGCTTGTGGCATTGTACGACCGTTGAATGTATAGTTCTTATAATTCTGGACACACGGTGTGCTATGTTACATGTCTTCATTTACCAATTTTGGTTCCATCAGATATATGGTTCTTGTGCAGCAAAGTGTCACAAATTTTCTTTTGGCAGTCCTGTGCAGTTTTATGGTGTGATGCTGTGAAACTGTCGCACTGATTCAGATAACATTTGTTATACATGTTTTGGTATGGTACATATCTTCATTTACCAATTTTCATTGAAGTCAGTCATACAGTTTTGGGCCCGCGCTCCCTCCACCACATACCATTCACTATTTATAGTGCACATTTTCAAAGAAGGAAATTCATGGCAAAAACTCCATTTAATGCATCAGTTAGGGTTGTTCCACAGCAACAAAAGTGAGAAATTTGGTGTTTGGGTTCCCTCCTTGCACCCCACCCACCTGCCCCCACCAACAGGCATCGGGGTGTGCGCTGGGGTCATTGGTCGAACTCTCACCCCATTCTCCTGTACCACACCACCTCAGCTTATTTACAATGGAATGGGGTGAGAGTTAGGGCCAACGACCCCAATGCACTCCTGATGCCTGTTGGTGGGAAAGGTAGGCATGGGTAGCAATGAGTGGCAAACCTAACACTGAATTTCCTTACTTTTGTCACTGTGAATAACCCTAACTGATGCATTAAACTGAGTTTTTGCCATGAATATATTATATATATATATATATATATATATATATATATTTGAGCGTACTGTAGTGGCAGGTGTAGGCAGTAGGATTGTTTTCATCTACCATCCACCAGGTGATGAGAAACGATTCCTCCAGGAAGTTGCAGACTTTATCATCGACATGGTGTTTGAGTCACCTAGGCTGATGGTCCTGGGCAACTTTAATGCCTGGGTCAATGACAAACTCTCACATTTTGGTCAGCACTTCCTCCAGTTGATGACATCTCTGGGCCTCACACAGGTTGTTTCCATTGCCACTCATAATCAGGGTCACTACCTTGGCTTAGTCTTCCTGCTGGGGACTGAGGCATCTAACTTGGGGTGGAACCAGTTGTAGGGTATGATCATTATAGTGTGGGGTTTAGTTTAGCACCCCTGCATAGGCCAAACCCTGTAGAGATGATCTGGTACCGCCCTTTGTGAGATATAAATTCTCAAGGCCTAATGGCAGTCCTGGATCTCTTGTCCTTCTCAGAGGTAAACAGTGATCCAAAACCCTCATGGTGGCCTATAATTCAGCTATCATGTTGGCTCTGGATATCATTTCTCCTGTCCGTGTTTGTCCACTCTTCCTTCGCACTCAATCCCTATGGTTTGATGGGATTCTGAGGAGATCGCAACTTGGATTAAGGTTGGAGCATTGTTGGAGGAAGTCCATTCTTGATGCTGACCGCATTAGATTGATGGACCATTATCAAGTCTCTCAATCCAAAATCTCCATAAGAAGGCAGAATTCCTGTCCGGGAGATTGCAGCTGCTCAAAATTGACCAACTCAGCTGTTCTGAACTGTGGACAGACTGTGCAACCCAGTTTGTCTACAAGTCTGGAAAGCTTTTTCACAAGAAGAGTGCGATGAACTTGCTAAATTTTTTGCAAATAAGGTGGCTGACATCAGGTGGCTTTCCAGCCAGCACACTCTATGGGCATTGCAGTGGACCAGCGCAGGTCTGTATATCTTGGTTCTTCATGGAGTACTTTTGGTCAGTTGGCCTTCATGGATGTCATGCGGATTGTCCAGAGTGTGCACCCTACATGCTGTATTTTGGATCCGGGACCTACTTCCTAATTTTGGGTCATAGTGATGTCATTGGTCCAGTTCTAGCTCAAATAGTCCGGTGCTCCTGGAGACAGGTGAGTTTCAAGCTCCTCGAAGAGGCGGTGGTAACATCACTCTTGAATGAAGCTTCTTTGGACCCAGATTGTCTTGCTAACTATAGACCAATCTCTAACCTTCCCTTTGTGGGGAAGGTGATTGAGAAAGTAGTGGCCACACAGCTGGAGGACCACTTGACCATCCATGCCATATATGAACCCTCCAGTATGGATTTCAGAAGAAGCATAGTACCGAGACAGCTGGTTCAGGTGCTCAATGATCTCCTGATCGCTTGAGATGGGAGGACCCATTCTATCTTGGTTCTCCTTGATCTCTCATCAGCATTTGACACTGTGAACCATAGTGCAGCTTGATCACCTGAAGTTCATTTGTGGACTGCCAGGTACGGTTCTCAAGTGGTTTACATTGTTTCTCATGGGAAGATCTCAGAGGTGGTGTCTGGGGTTTTTCCTCAGCTCTGATCTCTTTATCATGTGGAGTTCCCCAGGGCTCAGTGCTGTCCCCATGTTGTTCCCAGTGTACATGCTGCCTTGGAGACATTGTAAGAAGGTATAAGCTGAGGTTTCACTGCTATGCAGATGATACCCAGCTCTACATTTCTTTTGCCCCTGACCAGGATAGAGCTGTCTTGGTCTTTAATAACTGCCTTGATGAAATCCAGGGTGGATGAATACCAGCTGGTTAAAGTTGAACTTTGATAAGACCAAGGTATTGGTTGTGGATCCAGGTCACCGGATAGAGAGGTTGGGTGGAAGTTCACCCTTGGGTGTATATCTTGGGGGTGAGCCACTGCCAGCCTCTGAACAGGTGCGGAACCTCGGGGTAATTTTGATGATGGGCTGACCCTGCTCTCAGGTGTCAGCTGTCATCAAATCCTCATTTTACCATCTGAGGAATATCTCCAGGATCAGACACCTTGTTCCATTTGGTGACCTTCCTACTCTGATCCATGCCTTGTGACCTCATGCTTGGACTATTGCAACTCCCTCTACCTAGGGCTACCTGGGGTAGAAATCCATCACTTGCAGCTAGTGCAGAATGCTGTGGCATGAATGTTGATGGGTACCTCATGGTCCTGCCATATTTCACTGGTGCTGCATGGACTATACTGGCTGCCTGTTCAGTGGCGGATCACCTTTAAGGTTGGTCCTCTGACTTTTAAGGCCCTACATGGACTTGGCCCTAACTACCTGAAAGAGCTCCTGGTTCCTCACTGCCCTGGGCAATCACTCCACTCGGTCAATGAGGGGTTACTAGAGATTCTGTGGTACATTTGAAACCTTCTGAGGCTAGGAAATTTATGTATGCTGCCCCCATGCTCTGAAATTCTCTACCCTGTTGGTTACTTGAGCACACGACCGTGGAGGGTTTTAAACAAGCACTTAAAACCTGGCTATGGAATCAAGCATATGATATTTAACTGATGGAAATAGTATTTAACTGTCGGAAAGTTTTAAGATGTTATGATTATCTGTTTTTAAGATGTTTGTTGATTATGTTGTGGTGGAATTTTATGATTATGTGGTTGTAACTTTGTTTGTCGCCTTGGTTTTGAAAGGTGCCATAAAAATAAAGTTTATAATTAATATTTATATATATATATATATATTAGAGGCACAAAACTCAGTTTAATGCATCAGTTAGGGTTGTTCCACAGTGACAAAAGCCAGGAAATTTGGTGTTAGGGTTGAAACCCCCTTGGCCCCCCGCCCACCCCAACCGACTTGAGGTGCGCATTGGACTCATCGCCCTAACTCTCACCCCATCACATGTTTAAAGAAGCAGAGGTATAGGAGAATTGGGTGAGAGTTAGAACCGATGACCCCAATGCTCACCCCTGAAGATGGTTGGGGTGGGTGGGGTTAGGTCACGCTTTTTCAACCCTAACACTGAATTTCCTTGCTTTTGTCACTGTGGAGTAATCCTAACTGATGCATTAAACAGAGTTTTTGCCTCTAATTTCCGTCTTTTGAGAATGGGGATGATAAATAGTGAATGGAATGCGTGGCGGGAGCACATGATGTCTTGTAACATAGTAAAGGAACTGCAATGCAAATACAAGCGGCAAAGGTTAAGCACATGGTAAAGCAAACGTAAATGATAAAGCAAACATTAATGGAAATGCAAGCATAAACTGACACGAAGTGAACAGTGACGCAAACGGACATGCAAACGCGCTGAAAAAGCAACTGGTAACACGCACAGTGACGGCATCAGTATTGTGAATGCAAATGTTAAGTGCTACAGCAACAAGAATGCCAAAGGAACGAAACAAAACACGAACAAGTGCACACATAAACACAAACCGTAAAGTGCAGACACAGTACTCACAATTGTAAATGTAAATGGTAAAGTTAACATGAACAATAACACCAAAAGAAAAGAAACATAAATGCAAGCGTACATAAAACGCAAACTGTAACACGACGGTCACGTTAACGCAATGTAAATGCAAATGGTAATGGTAACAGCAACATTAATGCCAAAGGAAACAGAAACACAAAAGGAAATGGAAGCACATATGGAAAGGCAAACCGAATGCTACAGGCACAATAGTAACGCAATAGGAAATGCAAATAGTAACAGTAACAGCAACAGAGATGCAAAACAAAAGACAAACACAAATGAAAGGGCTGCCATAAACACAAATGGCAATGCACATGGTGATGCAAACCAAAATGCAAACACAAACAGTAGTGGAAACGTAAATGGTAACAGTAATGCAAATGCAAGCGCAAAGCGAGAACGCAAGGGTAACACACACGGTGGCGTACATGGAATGGTAATGCAAACAGGCTTGTAAATGCAAGTGGAAACAGTAACTGTAACATTAACAGAAGCGCATAACCTGTTTTCCCTCAACAGTTGCATAGAGAAACAGTGTGTACAGAGAATGTCTGCATAATAATGGGCCTTGGAGCTAAAAATGAGGTGTTGGAATACTAAATTGCTTATATCTCAGTAACCTGATGACATAGAAAAAAAAGTCAAATGATTCATGATGTTCATGATGAAAATTCAGTATCTCGCACCGCTTTGAGATACGAGCCCCAAAAGGTGCGCTTGTACACCACCATGTTAGTCTATGGGAATAAAAGTAAACTTCAGAGTACCATAACTTGGCAGCCATGCAATATCTTTTCATCAAACTACCAAAAGGCACATCTGTGAGATGTTGGCTGCCTTCCTTGCAAAGTTCAGCCAAAAGACCAAACAGTTTTTGCAGCAGGGTGTAAAAGAACTCCTGTCATTTGTAGCCCATAATTTGGAAAAGTGTCACAATTTCATGGCACTACTTCTGAAAATTTGTGAAAAGTGTCGCAGGTGCCATAACTACTTTGCTATACACTACTGTTTCCAGAAATTTGAAAAACATATTTCTGGGGTGTTTAACCCCAAATAAAGACATGGCTAGCATCCTTAGGGTCTGACTAAGTGGACACAGAAAGAATTGTGTCCCTAGAGGGTCCCAATTTTAAATGGCAAGCATTTTTCTGATCACTAACTGAAAACAAAATGGCGTCTTTGTGACACTACTAGGGCCATTAGCGACACTAAAAAGTCCATTTGCGACACTTTCAAACTTTTGTTAACTTTTCCCATTGACTTATAATGTGAACTTGTTTTTGAATAACATTTGAATCATTTAATATTTTTGATGAAATCTTCAAAAGGCATTGGGAACCCTGGCCGCATGTTCCCTTAAGTTTTCTGACTGGTCACGCAAACCGGGCGACCTGCAGGTGAGACAAAGAATTTGCAAAAACGTAATTGAGCATTTTGTTGTCGCTTAATAACTCCACAGACATACATCCGACTGGTACAAAAGTTGGCAGATCCACGATCTACCATGCCCAATCATGCATACCAAATGTCAGACAAATCTGTTGAATGGTGGCAAAGTTATTAAGGTGCAAAGTTTCACCCTTTAACCTTAAAAGTGCTACTCAACCCTAACTGTGGTATATATATATATATATATATATATATATATATATATATATATATATATATAATATATATATATATATATATATATATATATATACATTAGAAGCAAAAAAATCCATTTAATGCATCAGTTAGGGTTTGTTCCACAGCAACAAAAATGAGGAAATTCAGTGTTAGGGTTTAGCTCCTTGAACCCCACAGTCCACCCCAACCCGGCATCAGGGTGCGCATTGTGGTCATTGGCTCTAACTCTCACCCCATCACATGTGTAAAGAAGCTGAGGTATAGGAGAATGGGGTGAGAGTTGGGACTGACCGACCAATGTGCACAAAGATGCCAGTTGGGGTGAGCTGTGTCCAAGGGGGTTTCAACCTTAACACCAAATTCTTGCTTTTATCACTGTGGAACAACCCTAACTGGTGCATTAAATGGAGTTTTCACCCTAATTCCCTTCCTTTGAGAATGAGGATGATAAATAGTTAATGTAATGCGGTGGCAGACCCTGGACCCTGCTCTCCTACCACATGATGTCTTGTCACATAGTATCAGGAACAGCAATGAAAATGCAAGCGGCAGCAGTTACACACATGGTAATGCAAATGTAAATGGCAAAGTAAACATTAATAGAAGCAAAGTGCAAAGTGACACTGAAGTGAACAGAGATGCAAACGGACACACAAGAGCATACAAAAGCGCAACTGGTAATGCGCACAGTGATGGCAGTGGTATTTTAAATGCAAATGTTAAGTGTTACAGCAAAAAGAACGCCAAAGGAATAGAAACAGAAACACGAACGCAGCACACACGTGAAACGCAAAACCGTGAATAACACATAGGAAGGGTACCACAATCGTAAACGCCAATGGTAAAGTTAACATGAAGAATAACACCAAAGGAAACAGAAATGGAAATGGGAACAGAAACATACGGAACAGACCTTAACATGCACAGGCATGGTACCTCAATTGTAAACGCAAATGGTAACAGTAACAGCAACAATAACTGCAAAGGAAACAGAATTGCAAAAGGAAATGCAAGCGCATATGGAAGCAAGAAACTGTAATGTGCACTGGCACAGTAATGCAATTGCAAATGCAAATGGTAACAGTAACAACAACGAAGATGCAAAACAAAAGACAATGCAAACACAAATGAAAGGGTTGCCAGAAATGCAAATGGCAATGGGCATGGTGCGTAAACCAAACGCATAAACACAAACAGTAGTGGAAATGCAAATGGTAACAGTAACACAAATGCAAGCGCAAATGAGAATGCAAAGGGTAATGCACACGGTGGCATACATGGGAAGAGTAATGCAAACAGGTACGGAAACACAAGTGGTAACTCTAAGTGTAACAGTAACGTAAGCGCACACCTTGTTTTTGCCCAACAGCTGCATAGAGAAACACAGTGTGTACAAAGAATGTATGAATAATAATGAGCATCTGAGTAGAAAATGAGCTGTTGGAAGACTAAATTGCTTGTATCTCAGAAACCGTATGACAGGAAAAAAATTCTCAGGAATCATGATCTTCCTGGCTACGTTCGACGAAAATTCCGTTATCTCGCACCATTTTAGTCTATGGGAAAAAATGCCAAATTCGAGAGTATCAACTTGGCATCCATGCAATATTTTTCACCAAACCACCAAAGCACATCTGTGAGATGCTGGCTGTCTTCCTCAAATTTCAGCTCAAAAGACCAAATCGTTCTTTCACAGCAGGATGGCAAAGAATTCCTGTCATTTTGTGATAGTCTGAAAAAAGTACTTTGGCAAATTGCAACACTTTCTCAAGAATTTGAGAAAGTATCATGGAAGTCGACACTACTTTGTGAGACTACTGTTTCAGAAATTTGGAAAACATATTTCTGGGGTGTTTAACTCCAAAATAAAGACATGGCTAGCATTCTCAGGGTCTGACTAGATGAACACAAAAATAATTGTCACCCTAGAGGGTCCCAAATTTAAATGCCAAGCATTTCTGTGATCACAAACTAAAAAAATGGCTGACTCATGACACTACTGGGGTAATTTGAGACACTAAAAAGTGCATTTGGAAAGTGTCAAACTTTTGTTAACTTTTCCCATTGACTTATAATGGGAACTTGTTTTTGAATAACTTTTGAACCGTTTAATATTTTCTCGAAATCTTAAAAGGCACATCAGGGACCCCGCTGCACATTCCTTGAAGTTTTTGGACCAGTCGCGCAAACCATGTGACCTGTAGGCACGAGCAAAGAATTCACAAAAATGTAATTGCGCTTTTCATTGTTGCTTAATAACTCACAGCAGTCATATCTGACTGGTACAAAAGTTGGTGGATCCCAAGATCTACCATGCCCAATCATGTTACTAAATGTCAGGTAAATCCGTTGAACAGTGGCAAAGTTATTAAGGTAGAAAATTTCACCCTTTAACCTTAAAAGTGCTACTCAACCTAACTACCGTGCTACCGTTATATGTATATATATATATATATATATATATATTATAGTGGCGCAGTTGCACCACTATAGTTAAGCTTCAGCGGTCATTTACATACTAAAGTCAAATGTTTGGGCATTAATAACTTTGGACCCGTTAAGTGGATTTGCCTGAAATTTGACACACATGTTGGGGCATGGTATATCTCTTGATCTGTCAAATTGTGTTTCAGTAGGAGTGCCAGTTTTGTGTACGAAGCGTGAAAAATGCAAATTATCCATTTTTGAGGCACCATTTTGCATTCTTAATGTGGTCCTGCACGGCCATTGTGTGACATGCTGCTCTGCAAGATGGCTTGTTTGAAAGAGCTTTGGTGGCCAAATATGCCGCTTTTGTTTGGTGAAAAATATTAAGGCATTCAAAAGTTGTGGCACTTTAAGTTCCCATTATAAGTCAATGGGAATATTTATATGTATATTTTGCGATCAAAGAATGGGGTTCTAGCCATCTCGTCCCGCCTGGCAATCAAAGAATTTGCAGTCTCATGGTTCAAGAATCTTTGTCCTCAAGAAATTTCAAAATTCTTTGATCGCGAGGTCCACCATTTTGTCTTTTGTTTACCATTGGAAAACACAAATATATCGGCTCAGGAGTCACTTCTGAAGTAAAACTTCAATGGGTTTTACTCAGGGGACTACAATCTATTGAGCCACGTCTTTGGTTCCATCCAAATCAGTCAAAAATAGAGTTATAAGCTTTTAAAATCTTAATTTGCGGCTCGCTAACGATCTTTGATCTGCAAATTCTTTGATTGTGACATTCTTTGATCGTGATCTTGCATTGCGACCTAAAAACACAAATATCTCGGCTCAGGGTGGGCTAGTGACACAAATGAGGGTGGGTTTTGCTCAGGAGGGTCCATTCTATCGAACCATTGGTTCGCTTCAAAATTGGTGAAAATTTGTTTCACCATTTTCATTCTTTGATCGTTAGCGTGCAATTTCTTTGATCGCGAGCCTGCAAATTCTTTGTTCGTGAGATTCTTTGATTGCGATCCTGCATTGTGAGCAAGATGCTCAATTTAAAAATCAATTTTCTCAGCCCAGGGGTGTCCTAGGTAGTCAAATGAGGGTGGGTTTTACGCAGGGGCTTCGTTCTGTCGAAACTGCCTGGTTTATGGCAATTCCTTCCATTTTTGATTTATAAGATTTTGAGATTCTTTGTTCATGAGCCTGCAGATTCTTTCATCGCGAGCCTGCAAATTCTTTTGATCGTGAGAGTCTTTTATTGTCATCTTTGATAGCGAGGAGGACAAGATAGCCAGATTTTTTATAATGGAATAGATAGGGAAATTTTGTAATCTTTGATATTGAATATCTTGCAAACAATTTGGTCTTTTACTTGAAATTTGAGGGAAGAAAGACAACATCTCGCAGATGTGCCCTTGGGTGGTTTGGTCAAAAATATTACAGGGCGTGCAAAGTTACGCACTATGAAGTTGACACTTTTCCTGTAGGATAACATTATGGCGCCTTGCTGCATTACAGGAATTCTTTTGCCACCCTGCTGCAAAATAACGGTTTGGTATTTTGGGCTGAAATTTGAGGGAAGAAAGCCAACATCCAACAGAGTGCCTTTTGGTGGTTGGTGAAAATTATTACACGGCGGCAAAGGTACGGCATCTGGTTGATTATTTTTCCCTAGGATAATATTATGGCATCTGTCACATCTTTCAGGGCCCGTATCTCGGAAACGTGCAAGATATGGACTTTTGACAAAAATGCTTAGCCTCTAAGCAGTGGTGAAGTAGAAAACTAGCCAGGAAAATCATAATTCATACAAAATTTTAATTTTTTTTCACGTCGTATGGTTCCTGAGATATAAGCAATTTAGTATTCCAAGTCCTAATTTTCTGCTCTGAGGTCAATTATTATGTAAACATTCTTTGTTTTCACTGTGTTTTTTCAATGCAGTTTTTGGGAAAAGAAGGTGCACCCTTGCGTTACTGTGCTATTGCGTTTCCAGTTGTGTTTCCATTACCATTCACATCACCGTTCTCGTCTCACGCCACTGTGTGCATTATGGTATCGTTTCGTTTGCACTTGTGTTTCCATTTCCGCTTCATTTGGTGTTATTGTTGCTGTTACCATTTACCATTTGCATTTGCAATTGTGGTACCCGTGCCATAACGGCGTTACAGTTTGCATTCTGTACACGCTTGTGTTTCTGTTTCTTTGGTTTTATTGTTGTTGTGACGCTACTAATTGCATTTACAATTGTTGTACCATGAACTTGCACACTGCCAGTTGTGTTCCGTATGCACTTCCGTTTGTGTCTCCGTTGATGTCACTGTTCGCTTTGGCATTAGTTTGCGCTTGCATTTCTATTACTGTTTGTGTTACCATTTAAGTTTGCGTCACCATGTGCATAACCGTTTCAGCTATGCTGCTACTGTACTCCTTACTGTTACTATAGTCAGACAAAATCACATGGTGGGAGTGAGGGACAAAATAACTAGTCAATTCTATGCAAAACCTTCATTAGTGCATCAGTTGGGTTCTTCTACAGTGACAAAAGTAGGTAAATTTGACATTAGGGGTTCCCTCCTCTTGCATCCCTCCACCTACCCCACCAACAGGCATGAGTTGTGCGTTAGGGAGTCATCAGTCCTAACTCACACCCCATTCTCCTACACTGCACCACCTCAGTTTGTTTACACATGGAATGGGGTGAGAGTTAGGACCGACGATCGCAACGCACACCACGATGCCTGTTGGTGGGCAGGGTGGGTGCAAGGGGTGGAACCCTAATGTCGAATTTCCTTGCTTTGTCACTGTAGAAGAACCCTAACTGATGATTAATGAAGTTTTTGCATAGAATATATATATATATATATATATATATGTTATGGTAGCATGGTAGTGCTACAATAGTTAGGTTGAGTAGCACGCTTAAGGTTAAAGGGTCAAACTTGCAACTTAATAACTTTGCCACTGTTCAATGGATTTGCCAAAATTTGGCAGGCACAGGGCATATTCATAGATCTTGGGATCTGCCAACTTTCTTTCTGGTCTGAGATACAGCTGTGGAGTTATTAAGGACATCCGTGTGCATATTTACGCTTTCTGGTGAATTCTTTTTATTTGTGCCTACAGGTTTCCACAGTTGTATGTTGACTGGTCTGAAAACTTTAGGAACATGCAGCCAGGGTCCCTGATGTGCCTTTTGAAGATTTCATGAAAAATATTAAACAGTTCAAAAGTTATTCAAAAACAAGTTCCCATTATAAGTCAATGGGAAATGTTAACAAAAGTTCAACACTTTCTAAATGCACTTTTTAGTGTCGCAAATGGCCCTAGTAGTGTCACAAATCTGCCATTTTGTTTTCAGTTGGTGATCAGAAAAATGCTTCACATTTAAATTTGGGACCCTCTACCAACACAATTTTTTTGTGTCCCCTAGTCAGACCCTGAGGATGCTAGCCATGTCTTTATTTTGGGGTTAAACACCCCAGAAATATGTTTTTCAAATGTCTGGAAAAGTAGTCACAAAAGTAGTGTCGTGCTCACGACACTTTCGCAAATTTTGTGAAAGTTTTCCAAATCACGACACTATCTTTCAGACCATGGCCAAAATGACAGCTGTTCTTTGCCACTCTGCTGTAAAAGAACAGTTTGGTCTTTTCAGCTGAAATTTGGAGGGAATGCAGCCAACATCTCACAGATATGCCTTTTGGTGGCTTGGTGAAAAGTAGTACCACGGTTGCCAAGATACAGCACTCTGAAGTTGACATTTTTCCCATAGACGAACATGGTGGCGTATGCCATGCCTTTCGGGGCTCGTATCTCAAACGATGCGAGATACGGATTTTGTTGTGAGTTGCATAGCCCTATGCACTTTTAGTGTCGCAAATGGTCGTAGTAGTTTCACAAATCTGCCATTTTGTTTTCAGTTGGTGATCAGAAAATGCTTGGCATTTAAATGCCTATGGGCTATGCAATAAAAACCTAGCCAGGAAAATTATGATTTTGTGACATTTACATTTTTTTCTATGTCATGCGGTTGCTGAGATATTAGCAATTAAGTACTTCCAATGGTCATTTTAAGCTTCGATGCCCATTACAATGCATACATTCTTTGTGTTTTCTATGCACCTGTTCGGCAAAAACAGGGTATGTACTTCTGTTACAGTTACACTTACTGTTTCCACTTGCATTTATGTCCCCATTTATGCTACTGTCTCCTGCACGCCACCCTTACCCTTTGCATTCTCATTTGTGCTTGCATTTTCATTACTGTTACCATTTATGCTTCCACCACTGTTTCTGTTTACGCCACCATGGCACATTGCCATTTGCGCTTCCGTTACAGCCCTTTCTGCTTGTATTTCTGTTTCTCTTTGGTTTATGCGTCTTCCTTGCTGTTACTGTTACCATTTGTATTTGCAATTCGTTACTGTGCCCATGCACATTCTACGGTTTGCGTTTCCATATGTGCTTGTGGTTTCCTTTGGTGTTCTGTTTCCTTTGCTGTTATTGTTGCTGTTACCATTACCATTTGCGCTATAATTGCGGCATTGTGCCTGTGCGCATTTTGGTTTGCTTTTTCTGTATGCGCTTCTGCTTCCATTTCCATTTCTGTTTCCTTTGGTGTTATTCTTCATGTTAACTTTACCATTTGCATTTACATTTATGTACCATGCCTGTACAGTCTACGGTTTATGCTATATGTGTGCTTATGCTCACATTTCCATTTCTGTTCCCTTTGCATTCTTTTTCCTGTGACACTTAACATTTCCATTTAAAATCGCTGCCATCACTGTTCGTGTTACCAGTTGCATTTTCATGCGGCTTCAATGGCCGTTTGCGTCACTGTTCGCCCAGCGCACTTTGGCGCTTGTGTTCTATATTAACATTTCCTTACCATTTACATTTCCATTACCATGTGCACCACTGTTGGTGCTTATGTTTGAATTGCTGTTCCTCTTACTATGTCACAAGACATCACGTGGCGGCCCGCGCTCCCATCGCTGCACTACTTTCTCTATTTCTCATCATCATTTTCAAATGAAGGAAATTAGAGGCAAAAACTCTGTTTAATGCATCAGTTAGGGTTGTTCCACAGCGACAAAAGCAAGAATTCGCTGTTAGGGTTGAAACCCCCTTGGACCCTCCAGCCTCACCCCCCAACCGCATCGAGGTGCGCGTTGGGGTCGTTGGTCCTATCACTCCATTCTCCTATTACTCAGTTTATTTACATATGTGATGGGGTGAGAGTTAGGCTGATTTACCCCAACTCGCACCCCAATGCCGGTTGGGGAGTGGGCTGAGGGGTCCAAGGGGGTTTCAACTCTAACAGTGAATTTCTCGCTTTGTCACTGCAGAACAACCCTAACTGATGCATTAAATGGAGTTTTTGCCTCTAATGTGTGTGTATGTATATATATATATATATATATATATATATGTATTATGGTAGCACGGTAGCGTACCTATAGTTAGTGTTGAGTAGCACTTTTAAGGTTAAAGGGTGAAACTTTGCACCTTAATAACTTTGCCACCATTCAACAGATTTGCCTGAAATATAGTTTGCACAGTTGGGCATGGTAGATCTTGGGATCTGCCCAATTTTGTACTGGTCGGATATATGGCTGCGGAGTTATAAAGCGACATCAGAATGCGCAATTACGCTTTTTGCACATTCTTTGCTCAAGCTTCATAGATCACACGGTGTGCAACCAGTCTGAAAACATCAGGGAACATGCAGCCAGGGTCCCGGTGTGCCTTTTGAAGATTTTGTGAAAAATATTGAACAGTTCAAAAGTTATTCAAAAACAAGTTCCCATTATAAGTCAATGGGAAAAGTTAACAAAAGTTCAACACTTTCAAGAATGCACTTTTAGTGTCTCAAATGCCCTAGTAGTGTCACAAATCCACCATTTTCTTTTCAGTTACTGATCAGAAAAATGCTTGGCATTTAAAATTGGGACCTCTAGGAACACAATTCATTTTGTGTTCACCCAGTCAGACTCTCAGGATGCTAGCCATGTCTTTATTTTGAGTTAAACACCCCAGAAATATGTTTTCAAATTTCTGGAAAAAGGAGTGTCACAAAGTAGTGTCGCACCTCACGACACTTTTGCAAAATTTGCAAAAGCTTTCACAAATTGCAACACTACATTTCCAGACTATGACCAAAATGACAGGAGTTTTTGCCACCCTGCTGCAATAGAATGGGTAGGTCTTTTGAGCTGGAATTTGAGGGAAGACAGTCAGCAACTCTTTGATGTGCATGTTGATGGTTTGGTGGCAAAATATTGCATGGATGCCAAGTTACGGTACCCTGAAGTTTACTTTTTTCCCCATAGACTAACATGGTGGCATTCGCCATGCATTTTGGGGCTCGTATTCTGAAGCGGTGCAGAGATATGGAATTTTCATGTGATACACATTTAGCAAAAACCTAGCCAGGAAACTCATGAATCATGTGAAATTTAAATTTTTTTCACGTTGCACGGTTCCTGAGGTATAAGCAAATTTAGTATTCCAACAGCTCATTTTCTGCTCCGAGGCCCATTATTATGCATACATTCTTTGTACACACTGTGTTTCTCTATGCAGCTGTTGGGCAAAAACAGGGTGTGCGCTTCTGTTACTGTAACAGTTAACGTTTCCACTTGCGTTTCTGTACCCGTTTCTTTTACCGTTCCCATGTACACCTCCGTGTGCATTACCCTCATGCTCATATTTGTGCTTGCAGTTGCATTACTGTTACCATTTGCATTTCTACTACTGTTTCTGTTTGCAATTTGGTTTGCATTTCCGCACCCTTTCGTTATGCTTTCTCTTTCAGTTTGCGTCTTCGTTGTTGTTACTGTTACCATTTGCGTTTCCAATTGCATTACTGTGCCCGTGCGCATTACGGTTTATGCTCCATATGCACTTCCATTTACTTTTGCATTTCTGTTTCCTTTGGCTTTATTGTTGCTGTTACCGTTACCATTTTCATTTAAAACTGTGGTAACATGACTGTCTGTATTCACGGTTTTGCGTTTCTGCAGTGCTTCCATTTCCATTTCTGTTTCTGTTTCCTTTGGTGTCATTGTTCATGTTAACTTTACCATTTGCGTTTACAATTATGGTACCGTGACCATGCATGTTATGGTTTGCATTTCCATGTGTGCTTGAGTTCGCATTTCCATTTTGTTCCTTTGGCATTATTTATGCTGTTAACATCACCATTTGCATTGCTAATTGTCGTACTATGACCGTGGCACATCATAGTTTGCATTCGTTATGCGGTTGCGCCTCCCTTTGTGTCACTGTATGGTTTGGTGTCATTTTGCACTTGCGTTTCTATTAGCATTTGCTTTACCATTTATGTTTCTGTCACCATGTGTGCAACCTTAGCGCTTGTGTTTCCCTTGCACTTACCATTACTATGTCAGAAAACAACACGTTGTGGGAGTGGGGCCCAAGCACCCTGTGCTCCCACCACCACATTCTATTCACTACTTCTACTGCACATTCTCAAAAGAAGGAAATTAGAGGCACAAAACTCAGTTTAATGCATCTGTTAGGGTTGTTCCACAGCGACAAAAGTGAGAAATTTGATGTTAGGGGTTGAAACCCCCTTGCACCAACCCCCATCGCCTCAGCCAGCATCGGGTGTGCGTTGAGTCGCCAGTCCCAACTCTCACCCCATTCTCCTATAGTTCACCACCTCAGCTTTTTACACATGTGATGGGGTGAGAGTTAGGACCGATGACACTGATGCACAACCCGATGCTGGCTGGGGGGCCAGGTGGAGTGGGTGCAAGGTTTTCAACCTAACATCGAATTTCGGCCACTTTTATTGCTGTGGAACAACCTTAACTGATGCATTAAACAGAGATTTTTTCTCTAATATATATATATATATATATATTTATATATATATATATATATATATATTATATATCTAACTATATATATTTTGTATACAACACAACATCATTTGCATAAAGGATGGTGTTTACTCTGTGGTAACATCCACTGAAGATAATTAATAAATATGAAACAGCAGGCATCCATGTATGGAGCCTTTGGGACCCAATGATCAATATTTCACAAATACAAGGGGACTCCATTTGTTCTAATCATTTGTCTTCTGTTTTTCAAATAATAGGCAATCCAGTTTACTACAGCTTATGAACATACAAGCATACGAAATTACTAGCAGATACAGGCCCCATGGTCGATCTAGTCTGCTTGAGTGTGCAGCACATCAGTCCATTAAACTGTAGCTGCCCCAGTTTCCTTCCTCTCCTCTTCCTGCCCCTCCCGGTTTGTACTCCCCTTGGATCTGTCCCACCCTCTTGAAGCTCCCCACTGTCTCCACTGACACGATTTCTTTGGCAGTGCATTCCACCCTGCTACAACCCTTTCAGTGAAATAGCTGTCTCCTCATTTCCTTTGTGACTCTGCCCCTCCAGCTTCAGAGAGTGCCCTCTGGTTTCCTTCCAGCCTTAAGAGTGAGCCCACACTTGGTGCCCACCCTGTTTATCCCTCCCTTACTGAAGTGGAATACTAAATTTAGTCTTAAAGCAGTAATTAATTTGTCTTTAAGACTAAGTTTAGTAATCTTTAGTCTTCTGTAGTCATCAGAAGAAGAATACTACCAATAGGAATACTAATTCTAAGAAGTATTCCACTGTAATTGTTTTTTAAGAGTATAATATTACTTAATGAATATTATACACATATTTTAAAAGTACAAATTTTTGAATACATTTGAATGGTAACTGAAAACTTTTCAATACTTCTGTTGTGTTATATGCAATTAATTGTCATTCTGATAATTTCTTTTACAGTAATATTTGCTCTATCAAGAATGCTAAGAAGGACATTAATACAGTTCTGTCAAATACATAGATACATGTATGCATACATACATTCTCAGTTGAAGAGTTTTATACGGTTAATTATTGAGCCTTTATGTGCTTTTAACTTCTCAGATAATTTAGCTATTCGGGGCCATTCTCTCAATAGGAGCGACAGGAGTATCTCCCATGGTTGAAAAGAATCTTAAACAGAAAATTACAAAACATCTTGTTGTACTGTGTCAGGTACACAATCAGTTACTCTAACTGATTGAATAGAGTATGGGCCCCATTTTCATAATGGTTGTGTCGCATAACGACGTTGTTAGAATCAAAAGGGAGGATGGATAGACAGAAAAGAGAGGAAGACTAGGCAGAGTAACTCAGCAAGTACTTTGCTCAGTGTTCATGAAAGAAAGGGATGGCCCGATACTACAAGAGAAATGGAACAGTGGTGGAAGGGGCACAGAGATAACAGATGGGTTAATCCAGGAGGATAGCATTCTGAAGGGCCTTAAAACCTTCTGGGTGGACAAACACCAGACCAGATGGTGTACATCCAAGGGTCCTGAAGGAACTGGCAAAGGTGTTGGCAGACCCTCTGACAGACCTCTTTAACACCTCTTTGAAGATAGGGAATGTACCCAGTTACTGGAGGATGGCTCATGTGGTGCCCCTCCACAAGAGTCGACCCAAGGATGAACTGGGCAATTACAGACCAGTGAGGTAGACTTCTGTAGTGGAGAAGTTGATGGAGACCATTCTGAAGGAGAGGATGATAACATTTCTTGTTAGTAATGGTTTACACAGGATGAGAGAAAGCATGAGTTTGTCTCAGGAAGATCATGCCAAACTAATTGAATCTATTTCTTTGACTGGGTTCCTAGGGGACTGATAAAGGTCACACTATAGATGTCCTGTATCTGGACTTCAGCAAGGCTTTCAACTTGATGCCACAAGAGAGGTTACTGAGCAAGCTGAGGAACTTGGGGGCATGGCAGAAACTGGTGGGGTGGGTTGAGAGCTGGCTATAGGGCAGACAACAGAGTGTGGTTGTATGGGTGGGGAGTCACCCAAGCCAAGGCCAGTAGCTAGTGGGTTGCCACAGGGTTCAGTGCTGGGTCCTGTTCAATTTCTTCATTGGAAACATTGAAGAGGGGGTTAAGAGTAAAATCAGCCTGTTCCCGATGACACTAAGATCTGTGCAAAAGTAGAGAGCGAAGAAGGGGGCAGGCACTAGGGAGGATCTAGCTAAACCCATACACTGGTCTAAGGAGTAGCAGATGGGGTTTAACACAAAGAAGTAGCAAGGTCATGCACCTTGTAGCCTGAAATCTGAGAACCAGCTATTGGCCGGTGGGAGTGCAGATAGAAGTTACAGAGGAGGAAAAGGATCTGGGGTAATAGTCACAGGAGGCATGAAGGTATCAGCACAACACAGAGGGGTTGTAGCAAGGGCAAACAGGACGTTGGGATGCATTGCTTAATCTTAATCTGTTTAATCTGGTTCAAAGTCAGTTGGCATTCATCTGTATCCCTTCCCGGTCGTGCCTGAAAATAGACAGAATTTGTCTAGTGCACTTACCTGGTCAACTAAAGCTAAATAAATAAATAAATTGCCAGAGGAATCACCTCTAGAAAGAAGGAGGTCATCCTGCCCTTGTACAGATCACTGGTAATGCTGCACTTGAAGTACTGTGTACAGTACTGATGCCTGTACTTCAAGAGGGTTATGAGATTACTGGAGGGAATGCAGCACAGGGCCTCAAAAATGATCATGGGACTTGAAGAGTTGCCTTCTGTGGAAAGATTAAGGGAGCTGAACATATTCACTGAAGAAGAGAAGGGAAAGGAGGGGGCATGATAGGGACCCTAAGTACTTGAAGGGCATACAGTCAGAGAGGGGAATTTTTCCACTTAAACGGAGGGGAGGTCACTAGGGGTGCAGTCTGAAGTAGGAGGGGAAAGGTTCAGGAGGGAAATGAGAGACTGCAGAAACAGGTCGGCACTCACCAACTAGAAGAACACACAGGGCTCCAAAGTATAACAAATCTTACTCCAAATTTATTCCAACTACATATAGTAGTAGTACGCTTAACATGTTTTGGACTATGGTTCTTTATCAAAAGCTAGTACAACTAACAAACACACAGACTTAAATACTACAATCAATTAACTCATGACATCATTCAAATAAAATCTCCTCTGCGATTGGTCAAGCATGATATTTCAGGTGACTATCATTGGAATAAAACCTTTTCAAAATAGACCCTTGCAGAGGAATAGGGAAAAGGGGTGGGGTGGGGAAAGAAGGAAAAGATCCAAATAACTACATAGAATATAATACATAAATACATAAAATACATTTCCATGTCTTAGTTGAAAAATACAACAAAAACAGGCTAGAACTACACACTTTATTTAAAAAATCATTTTCTTCTTTTTCTCAAAAGGTTTAAAGGTCAAAATTAGTATTTAGACCTGGATACTGAGTTACTTTCAAATTAATAATCCAAAAGATTCTCTGTTCAAAACCAAATCATTGTAGCTGCCACCTCTAGGATTCAAATTAACTTTATCTATAGCTATGAAGGAGAAGGCATGTACATTTCCTACTTCACTGTCATGAATGTGTGCTGCTGTAGCACAAGTGAGGTCTTGTTTCTGTATAGCTCTCAAATGTTCACTAGCTCTTGTTTTAAAATTCCTAATGGTTTTCCCTACATAGAAAGCCTTACAGCTGCATGTAGCTAAGTAAATAACCCCACTAGTATCACAAGTGGTGATCTGTCTGATCTCAAATTCCTAATTTACATTAACAGTTCTAATTTTTTAGCTGGTTGCATATGATTACAGACTGTGCATCTTTTACAATGAAAGCAACCAGACACACCTCTTGTGAGCCAAGTTTCATTTGTTTCCTCTTTTTGAAAATGACTGTGCATAAGGGTGTCTCCCAGGGTCATAGCTTTCCTATATGCCATTCCTGGCAATTCCTGTGTATAGAGTCAAAGACCTGGATCACTTTGAAGCACATACCAGTTCTTATATATAACTTCTCGAATAATGTGTGCTTGTGCTGAGAATGTAGTAACAAAGTTAATGCGTAGGTTCACTACAGGAGATGGATTCCTTTTCTCAGTAATTCATCTCTATTCATATTATTAACTGTGTCCTTGGCTAAAATAAATGAACTAGCATAATATTCTGTGGTGATCTGCATTTGCAGTCCATGATGCTTTGCATTGTGGGGGCATGTGTGATTTTGTATTTCTTTGAAACTTGGCTTCCCGGCCAAATGCCCTTTGGGGTAACCAGTGCCTCAGTAGTTGTGCACAGAGGTTCTTTATCTTTTAAATTGTTTTTTGTTTTAATTGGGTTCACCACAACATAACCCAGAGAGACCATCTTAGGGTAGCTGGTTCATTCCACTGGGGTGTCAAACAGACGAGGCATACTGATGAGTCCTGGTAGGACAAAACACGTGTCTGTGTCTTCTGTTGGCACCCTTTACAAATTGTGTGGGAGGCCTTAGGCACCATGCAATTCTGCTTAAAGTTGAACCAGCATAATATTGTGTGGTGATTTGCTATATGCAGTCCACGATGCTTTGCATTGTGGGGCATGTGAGATTTTGTGATTCTTATTTCTATGCCCTCTCTCTTTAAGTCTCACCCCAAATCTGTAGCACATAGCTGAAAATCCTCCTGTGTACTACAATTGCGTCTAATATGCATCATTTGACCTTTTGGAATATTCCTAGTTATATGGGAGGATGACAACTGTTAGCCAACAGGAGGTTATTTCCTTCCTATAAAGGCTGGCCTCCATCTTTCCATCATTTCCTTTAAAGATAGTAATATCTAAAACATCTGTAGAAGTGGCATTGATTTTCCATGTAAATTTCAGAGAACAGTTGGTAGAATGTAAATAGTTAACAAAAGAACGCATTTCAAATTCACTGTCTTCCCACAAAATTATTATATCATCTATATATCTCTAATAGCACTTAATCTTTTCAAAAATGGGTTCACATAAGCATTAAATACATAGTTCTCCTCCCATGCTCTCACATACAATTAGCCAGAGAGGGGCACAAGTGGCCCCATCATTGTACCTTTGATTTGTTGGTACCAAATTTTATCAAAAAATATATATTGTCAACAAGAACATAGTCCAATAGCTTTAATAAAAATTCTGTAGGTGGATTTTCCCTTGGTCCTCTCTGATTTAAGTAATAAGCAACTGCATCCAATGCTCCTTGGTGTGGGATGCTAGTGTAGAGATGCTGTATCTAGTGTCACAAACCTCATTGTTTCAGAGAAAGTCAAGGTATTCAGAACATTTAGCATATCTGTAGTATCTTAAATGAATGCAGGAAGACAGTTCACAAAAGATCTCAAGTGAACATCCAGGAATTTAGATAAGGGCTCAGTCAGTGAACCTATGCCACTAACAATGGGTCTGCCACCAGGTGGAGAAATCAGTGTATAAGAAACAAGACCTCACTTGTGCTACAGCAGCACACATACATGACAGTGAAGTAGGAAATGTACATGCCTTCTCCTTCATAGCTATTGATAAAGTTAATCTGAATCCTAGAGGTGGCAACTACAATGATTTGGTTTTGATCAGAGAATCATTTTGGATTACTAATTTGAAACCAACTCAGTATCCAGGTCTAAATACTAATTTTGACCTTAAACCTTTTGAGAAAAGAAGAAAAAATTATTTTTAAAATAAAGTGTGTAGTTCTAGCCTGTTTTTGCTGTATTTTTCAACTAAGGCATGGAAATGTATTTTATGTATTTATGTATTATATTCTATGTAGTTATTTGGATCCTTTTCCTCTTATTTGCCCCTCCCTCCCCATTTTTCCCTTCCCCCTCCCCCATTTCCCTATTCCTCTGCAAAGGTCTATTTTGAAAAAGGTTTTGTTCCAATGATAGTCACCTGAAACATCATGCTTGACCAATCGTAGAGGAGATTTTATTTGAATGATGTCATGAGTTAATTGATTGTAGTATTTAAGTCTGTGTGTTTGTTAGTTGTACTAGCTTTTGATAAAGGACCATAGTCCAAATGTCAAGCGACTACTATCTGTATTTGGAATAAATTTGGAGTAAGATTTGTTATACTTTTGGAGCCCTGTGTGTTTCTTCTAGTTGGTGAGTGCCCACCTGTTTCTGCAGTTTACTTTCTTTGGAAGGAGCACCACCAGTCCTAGTGCAGCCATTCTCTTGTCAAAGGAAATGAGGAGGCACTACTCACAGAGAGAAAGGTGGCAAGATGGAATGTTCTACTGGAGGAGTTAATCGAACTGAAAACAGAGGATACCTTTAAGTGGGGCTGGGATCAAGTCAGGAGCAGGGTTAGTACAGACAAGAACACAATAAGGACCAGGAAGGGAAATGGGAGGGGCAGCTGCAGTGGTATAAACTGATAGCTGCACAGTTGGGCAGACTTAACAGACCTGTGTGCCTTTTTCCACCAGCAATTTCATATGTTCTTAACACCTGCTGCCATTGTCTAAAAAATATGAATATTGCCGGCCTGTCAGTGCAGTGGTAGTGCTACCACTCGGGAATCAACAAAGTCCAAGAGGGTAGCATCTTTCAAAAAAGAGGTGTGCAAGAACAAGAGGGCACAATTTGAAGATGGGGGGTGGCTCAGAGGTAATTTAAGGAAGTATTTTTTCACAGAGAGGGTTGTGGATGCATGGAACGGCCTTCCGGAGGAGGTTGTGTAGTCAAATCAGTGGTGGAATTCAAGCATGCATGGAATAGTCATAAGGCAGTTCTGGGGGTGGGGGTAGGAAGAAGTAGGCTGCTGGTTAACTAGGATCTGCAGCTTATCCAGTAGGTAGGGAAATGGGCAGACTGGGTGGGCCAAGTGGTCCTTATCTGCCGTCAAATTCTATGTTTCTATGTTTCTATAACTGGCCTCTAGCTGTGACTGGAGGATTGGCATGCCTATGCCTCATGCAAGGGGTAGAACATGACCGATGCTGGCTTTTGCTTTGGTGTTAACACACGTCAACTGTCTGGGGGATGTACAAGAGAAATACCGGCTCAGCGTGACACCGACATGGAGGTCAGAACTGGCCTCAGCCTGCCAACCCAGTGACCAGGGTTGGACCCCGATGAGGACACAGGGTATGACTGTGGATGGGTCTGATCTGGGGGCCTCACTTCGTCCCTACCTAGAGGGTAGCTAAGGCTCCATGGCGGTTCCTCCTCCAGGTCATGGGCTGGTGGATTTGGTCGACTGACAGTGCAGGGCCATGGGGCAATATTATAGCTGTGCAGAGTGAGTGAGTGAGCAGGCCACCCCAGAGGCTTAGGGAATATAAAATGAATATAGGATCTTACTCCAAGGCAATACAATTTTTTTTGTTTACCAGGAGAGACACATTAAGCTGAAAGCTTGTTTACAGGTGCAACCTGGGAGAAGTCATAATTTAAGTGACTTACTCAGGGTCACACAGTATGCAAGTGGGGCTGTGGGATTCAAACCCAGGTCTCCAGGGTTGCAGCTTGCTTAAACCTGTGCTACACTGCCTCCTACATTTGTATACATTTAGCTGGTTACACTTCAAGTATCAGTTAACTATATGTAGTCAGCCTTAAAAAGAAAAGGTATTTTTTTGTATCTTGACAGTCTAGAATGAGACCCCTCCTCCGAGAACTGCCTCTATGAATACAATAGCAGAATGTGCCTCATAAGAAAAAAACTGCTACATTTTGGGGCCATGTGGGAGGCATTAAAAAGTATGGTAAATGACAGCAGAGTTTAACAACTGTAATTTCATCAGAGGGCAACCAGTCTCAATCTAAAGCTGCAGAAACTGTCAAACTGCATATTTAGGGATCACATATAAACTGAGAAAATAATACTTTTAAATGGGCTGCTTTTTCAACATTTGCTCCAGACAAATATTTTTTAAACTGCCTTATGAAGATCATGTCAAAACTGAGAACAGGCACTTGTAAATAAAATGTTCATTTGAAGGTTGCCTTAGAGTCTGAAGGTTTTGGAATCGGTGTAGTTTTGCTCACTCCTACTCTTTGAACTCCACTGTCATTCTCTTGCTAAGGAAGGACCTTCCTGTGTATAAGATCTGGTTGGCCCTTAGAGCAGAACTGACATGGTCTGTCTGTATCCAGCATTACAACTTTACAACTTTTCCAGGTGGCTTCTTTTAGCATTCAGGACTAAAGTTGAATCAGCTAAGTGCCATTCTTGCAGGGTCACACAGTATGCAAGAGGGGGCTGTGGGATTCAAACCCAGGTCTCCAG
This sequence comes from Neoceratodus forsteri, assembly GCA_016271365.2. NCBI lineage: Eukaryota > Metazoa > Chordata > Ceratodontiformes > Ceratodontidae > Neoceratodus > Neoceratodus forsteri. The sequence continues at coordinate 220,446,094 of JADMNL010000029.1, forward strand.
GTTTGTAGCTCAGAAATAAACCACTGCTGTTTACTGCCTCCTTGTTCCAAGGGCACTTGAGACAGCAGGGGCTTTTTTTTTTTTTTTTGCATCTCCTAATCATATTTTTCTTTGTCTCTTGCTCTGAGGTATCACAATAACTGTAGCTTTACCTCTCCTTACTGTTGCTCTCCTATTTTGTTGGGGGCAACAGTAAAGAACTCAGAGATGAGATAAACAATTAAAGATGTTACCGCTGGGTTTGATGCTGCTCCCAAAAAGTTACAGGCACATTCAAGTTAGTTAGGTAATAAAACTGCCCAAGTACTTAGTTAACCCCACAACCAGCATGGTGCAGACAACACATGGCAGGGCAGAAGTATTGCAGAGCTGGGACAGGGGACAATAATATATACTCAATAAAGCCCTGTTTAATAAAAATAAAAAGAATAATACACACTAAAGAAAATACATAAAAACAATTAAACTTGTAGTTTTTAATGGCAGATACAGTGCATGCACTGGTATACATGATTTGTTTCTATGAAATGTTCAGAACCCCCATCTCTGCTGTGCAATGGTTTATCCACCTTTTTCCTCCAAGGCAGGGTGTGTTTACCTGCTACCCCTGCTGATAGCAATTGCCCTCAGTTCACCTGCACTTTTGTTAAAGCTGCACTGTCAGATTTTTCTAAGAATGGGTAATCTCACTCACCATTCTGAATTTAGGCTCAGTGGTGCTCAGATTTCATCCATCAAGACACAAGCATTTGTTTGTTTTCTTCCTTGTACTTTTGTAAGAAATCTAAATATAACTTTGCTATTCTGTGCTGTGTGAGACCCTGCCTTTGGTTTGATAAGAACCTGCCCTTGGTTCTGCCTGCACTTCTAACAATGCCTAAAACAGGTGGGAGGTGTGCAGCCACTATCAGTAATTTGATCCTACTTCCTTCCTCCTACAGTCCTTTTATATTTACTTCCCCATTTCTGTCCCATTCTCCTTGTGCATGACAGCTAGTATCATCCTGCCTATAAGATTCCCCAAAGTCTTGCAATTTCACCTCAGAATTGCTAGAAAATTGGTAATTACAAATGATCTAATGCACAATGAAACCTATTATTTATAGCTGTATTTATCTATCATTTCTGTTGTACTGTAGCCTGCTGCACTTTTCACACATTGTATTTATTAGTTATCAGTGTGTCAGTGAGCACCCCATGAGCTTTAGGTGTCACAAGTGCACTGATGATAAGACACACATTTGTTGTAACATTGCCTTGTAACACATCTTATTTATACTTTTGTAATGCACTCCTATGTCATGTTCCCTAATGCAGCACTTAATAAATTTTGTATGTATGCTATCTGCCTCCTCAGAGTCTTAATGGTTTCCTTGATCTAATAAATCCACATTTCATCACCCTGATTTAGTGCTTACTAATATTGATACACAATCACTCTCCTCAATGTCCGTGTCTCCATCCACACTGTAGTGTTCTGCTCCTTGCTGATGTTTGTAATACAGATGTTTATTATACATCAGTGTTCCCTTTCCACGATGCTGACTTTTACTTTGAGATCACTGTTTCTTTTTACATCCAAGGCTGCCAGTTCATGCTCCATATATACCCTCCCAAAAAAGCACACATGCTCAGTGGTCTACTTGACTGAACCACCTGCTATCATGCGTGATGTACCCACCACCTTCCACGAAACCCCATGCCATCACCTTGACACATTGCCCTCTATCACCAACACCTCTGTTTGGTGACTGCACTGTGCATATGTACTGTTGAAGTTCACTATATGGTTAATGGAGTGTACATTCCCACTCATTGACAGTCAGTCATCAGCTTGTGGTGGTAGTGAGAAGAGGATGATATACAGCTGCACCTCCTTCAGGGTTCGGTTGTAGTAAGTGTTGTGAGGTGGTGTGAGGGTGGTTGCACTAGATCACCATTAATTTGTTGTGTGGAGAATTTGTATTACTGTATACATTTTGTTTTGGGTGGTGGGGGGGCACAGGAACATGAATAATTTCCATACCAGTTTGTGAATAACATTACCTAAATTCAACTATCTGTGCAATGTAAAGATGCGCTGAATAGTGGTGCCTCACTTATCTCCCTTTATTTACAGGCAATGCATTTCAATATGTTCTACCACCTCTGAGACAGCATGGTGAGAATGAGATTCAAAAATTAAACTATGTCTGCTGCTTGGTGCATATTCTCATTTTCCTAAGTGTAACCCCTTATAAATTGGAGTTTACTAGAATGCCTCTAGTGGTCTCTTTAAGAGCTGACAGCTTGCTGACCTAGTCAGTTTACTAAGAAGGGAGGGACTGTGGGTTCTCTTGCTTGAGTCCCACCTGAGCCGTGTGGTAGGTGCTCTATTGCTGCCATTGCTACATATGCAAGCGGCCCCTTATTGGGCTGTGGTATTTATCTATTATATGTTCCCTGAGTATTAAGGAATGTAGTTTGTCTAACCTGTTTTCCCTTGCAGCGGGGACTTTGTGCATTTGCCCTCCATTTTGGACCCAGACTGTCTATGGGGTCCAATGAGGATCTAAGTGCACTTAAAATGGAGCATTGTGCAGCTAATCAGGGGCTGGGACTCTTTTGGGAGCTGGCTGCCAATGGGAGGTATGGCCCATGATCTGGGAACTGAAGTCAGAAGGTGGTTCCTTTTTGCACCAATAGAAGGAGGCAGAGGGATTGGCAGTGTGAGCCCTTCAATAGCATTGTGTCACACCTGAATGAGGACCCCCTGCTTAATGGCTGAGGGAGCAGAGTCATTGTGGCCATGAGGAGAGAAGCTCTGGGCTCCTGCACTGTATAGTCTTCACGTGGGATGCACGTGGAAGGCCTAGAAGTTGACAGTATCGCTGTAGGTTGAGCCGCCAAGATCCGCTTGTGGCATGCAGGCAGAGGAGGCTGTATATGTGACAGCTACCTACCAAACTCACCCTGTAGAGGACTGGAGAATCTGCTTCAATCGTGCTCGGTCTGTCAGCAAAGTGAAGCTGCGTTACATTACCTGGTTAGGTGCAGTGAAAACGTTCTGGAGTTTAAAGCAGCTACCTGTTATGGTACCCCTCTGTCCTACATATACATGTGTGGAGAAGTGTTTGGATCACAGGCCTGTGTCCTGCAAGTGGTGTGAGAGGAATCCTTCTACAGGAGTCGTGAGTACTAAATCAGGGTAGCTCCCTGTCAGCTGTTCTATTGAGTGCAAATTTGGTCTGACTGCTCCACTGGCCACCTGAACTGAACCTGCTGGACCTAAGATCTCTTGGGATAGCACCACATGGGGGATACATAAGCACTGATAGTTGTGGATCAGCTGCTGTTTGAAGCATCTTGACAATGCCTGGCTAATTTTTTTGTGGGGTGGGTTGCTTGGGTGGGTGACTGCAAGAAGTTGGCAAATTTTATTTATTTCAATTTTAGGATTACAATTACCTTTGAGCCCAGGGCTCTTTTACAAAGGTTCCACGTCAAGACATAGGTATCACATGACAATAGACAAAATTGTTACACAAATAAGGGTAAATAATATCAAATTAATTTTGAACAGACAGGGAGAGGGTAAAGTGGAAAGGAAGAGGACATTGGGGGTGGTAGAAAGAATGGGAGGGCAAGGGGCAGGTAAGAAAAATGAGAAGAAGAGATGAGAGGTGGGGTGAAGCTGCCAGGAAGGTGGCATTGTCAGGTGCTGTAGAGTGTGTGGGGCACAGGCCAAACTATGACAAGTGCGTTATGTAAGGAGCTATATATAGTAAAAGGGCAAGTAATGACTAAGGTGATAGTTGTAACTCATCTTTTCAAAACCTCAAATTAATGCCATAAGTATAAACACAATGTTGTATGTTCTCAGTCAATCAGCAATGGTTTTGGTTCACACTGTTATACTATTGATCCCCTCTTGCTGAGATGCACAATAGCATCAATTTCAATGTTTGACGCACAATTAGACAGTAGTGAGGAGAAACTGGCTTGGCATGCAACCATGGCCTTTAGTGCGGGTGATGAGAGACAATGGAGGTGAAATCAGGTATAAGTGGAATTGTTCTGAGACTGTTGCAACTTTCATCCAACAGGAAGCAAGTAACTATGGCAGGTGGACATTTCCACAGAATTAGCAAAGTGACCAGAGGTGTCCAGGGGAGCTCAAAGGGGTGGGCATGGGTTGCGTGCTAAGTCTCTTCAGTCATGTAAACCTGCTACACCATTGGTAAGAGGTGAGCTGGATGGGAGGATGCAAATGATGAGATATCATTGATGTTAAGACAGGGAACTATTACAGCTAGGGTACAAACCAGGCAGGGTGAAGTAGCACAGAAGAGGGACACATCAAGGAGATCGGGAGGCATTGAGGCAAATATGGCTCAGAGTGTTGGAAGACAGTAGGTTCAGGAAAATGAAGGAAGAAGCTGGATATTGTGTGGCCTACATTCAGATGTGGGCACAACAAACATGAGAAGGACAAGCCTGGGTGTCCAGCATGAAAACAGTTATGCACCCCTCGTCACACTGACAGGGAAGGAAGCAACTGATGGTAACCATTTGAGGAGACGATCAGGAGCAAGGAAGAAAGGAGACACTCCTCGGAGCAGGGTTCCAGGGCACACAATCTTGAGACAAGAGGGGAACTTTCTTGAGTTTAAAATTTCCCCAAACAAGAAAGAAATTTTTTGGGGGCACCTGGAGGAGACACAAGTAAAGTGGAGAACAGTACTGGCATTGGTCAAGATGGGGGGAAATGAGGTGGGTGGGGGCCAATGCTCCTGTAGGAGATACTAGGTTTTCCCTAAGCATCACTGGCAAAGAAAGGAGACTCCAGGTGGCAGCTGTCAGTGAGGAGGAAGCTCTATAGATGGGACGGTGGGGTGGGGCCTGGCTCTGGCAGTACAAACTGTCATTGTCCACAGTGATCCTGCAGGATATAATGGAACCAAGGAGGTCCGGATAAATGAGGATATGGGTTTGAGCCTGGGGATGGACATGGTTCGGGCAGGGGGAGGGTGGAGGAGACAAGCAGGCTAATGTAGGGGATGGGGCACAGATAGCGTGGGTAACAGGGATAATGAGGCAGTGAGAGTGATGCTCTTGGTGACTCCTTGACTGCCCGGACACCAGAACAACCACCAGGAGAGCCGTGTCCACCAGAGGACTCTCAGTGAAGTTGGAAGGTGAAGAACAGTGAGGGTGGAAACCAGAGTGGCTATTTCAGTGAAACAGGTATGTATACCTGTAATCCATGACTCTGAGTGGGTTGGCGTAAGGTGCTGGACGAGCCATGGGTCACTTTGGTGAGCAGATGCTTACCTGTGTATATGGCCCGCTGGCAGGCGGGAATGGCATAGCAGTCTTTGTCTGCCACGAATATCCATTTTTCTATGTTTGTTTGTGTCATCATTCTGTGTGTGCTGGTTCCAATTTTTCCTCTTGTGCTATGTATCCTGTGTCACACTTTGTGATCTTGGCGTCCACTCCGAGTGCTTTTACTGTCCACCAAAAAATTAAAAAAAAAAAACAGACACTGATATTTGTTTTTCTCACCATGGTATTCACCTTGCTACAACATAATTATACTTATTTTCTGTTCTTCTGCTTTGGGTGGTGTGTGTGTGGGGTGGGTTCATTTGGTAGATCAACAGTCCCATTGTGTATAAATACATCCCTTCAATGGCAGTTGACTGCACTCATTATGACTCCCACTGAGTCTCAATCAGAGGCTGTTCTCACTTGCTTACCCTTGGTAATTTGCTTCAGTTTGTGTTTGAGTACAGCACCATCACAGACAATTGGCTCATCAAGCTAAATGTAGAGTTTGACAGCACTATGAATTGAGTTGTGTTTTGGCATCAGATTGGCAGTCACACTGTCAGACATATCTGTGTTCCTTAGTAGCTTCTTTTTGTGTACTATGAAACAAATTCTGCTGAGAATGAGTACTGGGAAATTTTCCATAGTGGTCGATATATCTATGTCCACTGTCCCGTCTCACTGTTGGTTTTAGGCACTGTAGCCACACTCTCACTGCGCCGTCAATCTGTGTTTTATTTAGTAAGCGTGAAGGTGATGCCAGCCATCGCCGTTGGCACTGTGGAGAAGTCAGGACACAGACCGGAGGAGGCAGAAGGGTGAGATAGCAGGGGGGCTAGGAGAAAGGGAGCATTTTTGAGGCGAGTGAAAAGAGCACGCTTGAAAGAGAGAGGCAGCGGGAGAAAGCTCCATAAAGGAGTCAGTCATAACTCATGAGGACTCTATAGTAAAGGGGATCATATGGTAGTGGTGAGCACGGGGACAGGACAAGCAGCATCTGGGTAGAGGGCATGCCTGATATGACAGCAAATAGGGTAGAGCAACATATTGATCGTTGTGTACAGAAGGAGGTGGTAGACCACACATCATCGCTCACTGGGGAACACGCTCTTTTGGAAGTAAGACATTATGCCATGGACAAGTGCATGTACAGACTGAGAAAGCGGGACAGTGGACTTCAGCGAGTGGTTGATTACTATGGTTTACCTTTCTAGAAATAAGACATGATTGAAGTGGTGCAGTGCAGTGGCTGTGGAGCAGCAGTCTTCCGGGAGATATTCAGGAGGATGCGGTGTTGTCCCATCTGCAGGCACCTCTGGGCTGAGGGAGGAGGTTGCTCATCTCCAGGCTGGAGTTGGCCAGGATTTGTGGGACCACCTCTTCCATCCAGGGACCACCAGTGCCACTGCCGCTGCCTCAGAGGTTGCCAAGAAAGATGAGCGGTTGGACCACAGTGGGCTCAGGGAGGGTGAGGGTGGTGGAACGAGACACATCCACCTCAGTTGTACCTCTCACACATTCCCTATGCCATTCTGGCAAAGTGTGGTTCCTCTGGGCACCTACAGTGGAGACAAGGAGGTTGCTGGAACTGCCTCCTAGGAGACCAGGTGGCAGAGGACCCTGGAGGAAAACAACTCCTGGGGGACTCCATTATTGGAAAAGAAGAACTGGGCAAGAAGGGAGAGAGGAGGTTAGGTGCCTGCCTGGCGCCATGACTTGGAGGGACAGGGGCGAATCCTCAGAATTGCAGGAGCAGCTGCACAGGGGAGGAGCTGGATGTCATTGTCCACCTAGGGACAAATGACCTGGCTAAGAAAGGGATTAAGAAGTGCAGGAAGAGTTTGTGGAATTGGGGAGGGGTCAATGAGCCAAGAACGCATACGGTAACCTTTCCGGAGGTGCTACCCATCTATGGCATAGGAGAGGCTAGGGTGTTCCATGCCATGGATTCAATCAGTGGTTGAAAAACTGGTGTGGAGCTCATGGATTTAACTTCATAGGACTGGGGGTCCTGGGAGTGATGCAAGCCTATACTGGCATGATGGGCTGTATCTGTCCAGGAGGAACCAGAACCTAGGTGATAGGATTTAAATGCTTCATTGGCAAGCTTTTAAACTAGCCAGGAGAGGCACTGAAAGAAGCAGGAAAATCCTAGCCCCCAAACAATCATGGTAGTAAGTGTGGCAAACACCAACATGGAGTGTCAATAGGGAGAGAGCAGGGGTAAATGAAAGAGACAGTGACAAGAGAAGGACAGGGATGGGGCAAGGAGTGGTATTGAAATGGATGAGTACCAATGCCGTGAGTCTGGGCAACAAGCTCCCTGAGCTGGTGGCCTTAATGGAGGTGCCTGGATATTGTAGCAGTCACAGAACATGGTACACAGAGAACCATGACTGGATGTTAACATACCCTGGTACAGCGACAGCAGAGACAGGCAGGGAAAAGAGGTGGAGGAGTAGCTCTCTGTAAGGAAGGGATAAAAAGCAACTGAACAAAAGAGTAAACAGGAGGAGGGTATTGTGGGTCACCTTGGAGACTGGAAAGACTTACAAATCCGCACAGGGGTGAGTACAGACCCCATGTCAGGGGAAGGAATGAACAGGATAAGATGGAAGGCATTCTTAGAATGGCAGCGAAGGAGATATGATGGGGGAGACCTGAATATGCCAGATGGTAACTGGAGCACATTGCTGCTTCATCAAAACGGGAGCCATTCTTGGCGCCCTACAGGTGGCAGGCATTAGACAACTAGTTTCGGAACCCACTCGTGAGGGGCAATCATGACCCTCGTGACTCTCAAGCGGGGGCAGTGAGAGGATCTCAGATCTACAGAGTAGGTTGCCATCTGGGAACAAGTGACCATCAAACAGTGTGGTTCACGTTAAACTCGACTACAGTCCAAGCCATACAAAAGTGAGGTACTGGACTCTAGGGAGGGCTGACTTTGGAAGATAGAGTGTCTCAGAAAAGCACTAGCAAACAGGCTAGAAGGAGGTGTGGAGCAACAATGGGAATTATCAAAACTGCCATCACAGAGCAACAAGCCTTTGTGTGAAAGCAAATAAACAAATCAAAATGAAAGAAAAGCCACTATGGTTCTCAAGAGGTGGCTAGAAAGCAGAAGAAAGATTGCATTCCGGAAGCAAGGAAACACAGAAGGAGCAGAACAGAGAGCTGTACCAGTTAAGGCAGAAAGAAGCAGGAGGAAGTCAGAATAGCAAAAGGCCCAAACTGAGGAAAAGATAGCCAACTCAGTTAGAAGAGGGATAAAACCTTTTATAGGTACATCAGCGACGTAGAAAAGACAAAGGAGGGATAGTGAGGCTGAATAGAATGAGCGGTGGGTGGGCAGAGGGGGACAGTGAAAAAAGCAGGAATACTGAAGCAGATATTTCTGCTCAGTATTCACAAAGAGGAGAAGTGCCAATCCAATTAACAGAAGCACTCTTGATAGAAATTCGATCCCTGTCCTTTCACAGAAGAAAGGGTTCTGCAAGACCTCCTAAAACTGAAGGTGGACAAAGCAATGGGTCCTGACAGAATTCACCCAGAATTCTAAAAAATTAAGGAAGGAACTAGTGAAACCACTGGCTATTCTTTTAATAAATCATGGGAGGATGGTGTGGGTACCTGAGGATGGAGGAGGATGTAATTCCCTTCACAAAAGTGGGACCAAGACAGAGGCAGGAAACTACAGAATCTGTCAGTCTGACCTCTGTGGTAGGGAAAGTGATGGAGTCACTTCTGAAGGAAAGAATAATTTAGTACCTAGAGGTCAGTGGAGCACAGGATCCAAGCAGCATGGGTTCACAGCAAGAAGGCCATGTCAGGACGAATCTAATAGATTTCTTGACTGGGTCACAAAGTAGTAGACCAGGCAGGGGCTGTGGACATGGCCTACAGACTTTGTAAGGCATTTGACACAGTCCCACAACGATTATTAGTCAAATTCAACCAGCCTGGGTGGATCCCAGGAAGTATATACAAACATTGGCTGGACAACAGGACACAGAAGGTAATTGTAAATGGAGTCCACTCTGAAGAAAGAGCGCACCAGTGGGGTACATGAGGTTCGAGCAATGGGTCCAGTCCTTTTTAATGTCTTCATCAGTGACATTGCAGAGGGACAGGAAGGAAAAGTATGCCTTTTGCAGATGACACAGATCTTAAACAGGGTTGATACACAGGAGGCGTGGAAAGGATGAAAAGGACTTGGCAAGGTTGGAGGAATGGTCAGACATATAGCGGCAAGATTCAATGCAAAAAAGTGCTAAATATTGCACCTGGAAACAAGAACCCAGGGAAGAATACACAATGGGTGGGGAGGTAGTAAAACAACAAAACAGGAAAGGGACCTGGGGTAATCATATCAGATGACATCTAAGGTTAGCAAGCAATATGAGAAGGCAGTAGGAGGGATGGGGTATACTGGGATGTAAGGGAGAGGCATCAGCAGCAGAAAACAGGAAGTTGTTGACCTCTGTACAGACAGTTGGTGAGACCCCATCTGAATACTGTGTCCAATTCTAGAACCCCATCTCCCACTTAAGGACATAGACAGGACGAGGCAGTCAGAGAGAGCAACTAAAATGTAGATTGCAGGGTGCAGAGAAGCCGTATGAGGGAGAGACTAAAGGAGCTTAATATACCCTTGAGGGAAGAAAAGAAGGGAGAGGGGACATGATAGAAACTTTCAAGTACCTCAGGAATCAACAGAGCCAAGAGGGTAGCATCTTTCAGAAAGAGACTTGCAAGAACAAAGGACACAATTTAAAGATAGGAGGGTAGTTCAGGGGCAATGTGAAGTATTATTTCACAGAGAGGGTAGTGGATGCATGGAAGCCTTCCTGAGGAAGTTATGGGGTCAAAAACATGGGAGAATTCAAGAATGCATGGGACAGACATAAGAGCAATTCTTGTGGGCGGCAGGAAGATATAGGCTGTTGGTTAACTGGGATCTGCGGCCTCCTGTACAGTATGAGGAAATGGGCAGACTAGATGGGCCTAGCGGTCCTTATCTGCCGATCATATGTTCTATGTTTCTTTCATAGGTTCTTAAAACTTAGTGTGGGTAATTCTGCTTTCTCAGTACCAGCCAGCATAGCTGATAGTTTGCAAGGATGGATGCACACACCATACCACGCTGGTGACCAGTGTTTGGAACAAGCCTGGCTCTCGTGGCTGGGCAGGGGCAGGAAAGGATATAGTGTCTGCAGGACTGCTCACTTTCCTAGGGTAAGGGGTGAGTAGCTTGCTGGCTTTTGAGGCTGACATGGCATTTGCTGGGTGCCACAGCTCAAGCAAGCGTGTGTGTGAATATGTGGATCGCTGTCGAAGCCTTATGCATATTGGCAGTGTAAGCGTGCCCATGGTGCAGAGCTTCTCCGCGTGCTTACTTCAGCCATAGTGAAAACAAGGTAAAACTGACTGACAATGGTGGGACCAGTAGACACCTCCCCAGTGCTGGATCTTCAAGCCTGCCCATGATCCTCTCCCAGCAGCTTTCTGTTTGCACCTAGATTTGCAGACAGGTCACCAGTGAGGCTGTGCGACCATGCCCTGGTGTGCTTACATCTAGGGGGTCAGCTGTCTAAGGGCTGGTTGACAGTTCACCTGTCCATGTATAAGAGCTGGAGATATTAGGTGTGAGTGATCACTGCTATTGAGAGCACTACAAGAGATAGTCTGGTGGTCCAGTTTAAGCCCGATACAATTAATGTAAAAAGAAAATTTCTTCCTCACACTCATTATTTGACAATCTTTTAAAGTGTGCATTGTGATGACTCCTTAGGTGTCCCTTATGGATCCTTCATGATTGCATAGCTATGGCTGCTTTTATGAATACCATCAAAATTGTTTGTGCTCTATTCAAATATACACTAACTATTCGTTATAATATTTTTGTGATCACGTACTCCATGATGGATAATAATTGTCTTTTCTTTCTTCTGGGAAATGGATCACCTTGTTTTGGACCCAGCTGTGCTGACTTTGGCTACAAAGTTATCATCAAGACATTTTCTCATTGCCTCAGGCGTAGATAATAATCGATCACAAAGGCATTCAGCATACCATCAGTACATCTTGTGGCGCCTTGGGCGTCTTGGGCAGCGTGTGCATGTGCCTGTATCCCAGCTGCTGTATGCAGCATATCAGTGATGTACCCAGACCCTTCTGTACAGTCCACTGGTTCCACCCTGATCAGCTAGTTTGACAAATGACTTTTTTTTTGTCACCCATTACTTTAACTGATTTTTGTTAATTTGTACCCCTTGATTCACCACTTTATGACATATTTCACATTTTCTATTACACTTTTAATATCATGCTGTACATGTTTATTTTTCTTTAACTCTGCCTCCTGTTCCATTGTATGTAATGTCACAGCAACATGTTGATTATTGCATTCACTGATGCATACAACTGCATCATCGCAACAGAAAAAAAAACAGGTCAATTTCATGAGGGGTCTCCATGGGCATGTGTATTTGGCATTATAAGTGGGTGTCTGGTGACTGACAAACAATGACAGAATCACAGTTGTTGAATTCACAGGAAGCGACTGGTATCCAGCACTTGCAACATTTGTATGGTTCAGCATTGGGACACAGACTACAATCTCATTAGGTCAAAATGGTTTGATTTCAACAATGTTAACTTTGTTGAACTGTGTCATGGTTCACCAGGAGACCATGAGAGGTCAGTGTCAGTGTCAGGAGTGGAATAGCAGTGGCAATGGCTAAACGAAAGCCTTCATAGATTCAGAAAGGTGATACCTCAGAGTGCTATCCACAGTAAATAGAAGTAGTGAGCAACTGTTGTTCTCAAGACATGTTTCAGCACAGAATGTGGTAACAAGGTGAGGGCTCAGAAAAGCAAGAACACCCAAATGGATGGAACAAGGATGGGGTACTGAGAATGTCGGACTCGAAACTGGCACTGCATTATTCACGGAGAGCAAAGGCTGAACACAGTGAGCCTTGCACATACATACTGTCTTGAAAAAACAGTAGATTAGGCCATGGTTCGTCCTGAGTGCTTGATGGCACTAAATACTGCCTCGGTTTTCCCCCTCCTCGTTTGCACCACTGCAAGCTTCATTTAGTGTCCCCTAACAGCCACCAACTCACTCATGAGACACCCTCAAGGCTTCCCATATTCATTCCTTTGAGATCGTGGCGTCCTATATCATATCCCACCTGTACATTTGAGATCGTGACGTCCTATCATATCCCACCTGTACATTTGAGATACGTGACGTCCTATCATATCCCACCTGTACATTTGAGATCGTGATGTCTCATCGCCTCACCTGTACATTTAGCGAGATGCGTGATGTCTATATCATATCCCACCTGTACATTTGAGATCGGTGACGATCTATATCATATCCCACCTGTACATTTGAGATCATGACGTCCTATATCATATCCCACCTGTACATTTGAGATACGTGAGCCTATATCATATCCCACCTGTACATTTTGAGATCGTGATGTCCTATACTCATATCCCACCTGTACATTTGAGATCGTGACGTCCTATATCATATCCACCTGTACATTTGAGATACGTGGAGTCCCATATCACTATCCCACCTGTACATTTGAGATACGTGATGTCCTATATCATATCCACCTGTACATTTGAGATACGTGACGTCCTATATCCTTATCCCACCTGTACATTTGAGATCGTGAATCCCATATCATATCCACCTGTACATTTGAGATACGTGATGTCCTATATCATACCACCTGTACATTTGAGATCGTGATGTCCTATATCATATCCCACCTGTACCTTTGAGATATATGGCGTCCTATATCCTTATCCCACACCTGTACCCAGCCTTTGGGTCTGACGTCCCTATTTCATATCCCACCTGTACATTTGAGATCGTGATGTCCTATATCATATCACCTGTACATTTGAGATCGTGATGTCCTATATCATATCCCACTGTACATTTGAGATCGTGATCCATATATAACTACCTGTACATTTGAGATACGTGATGTCTATATCATATCCCATGTACATTTGAGATACGTGACGTCCTATATCATATCCCACCTGTACTGTTGAGATACGTGACGTCCTATATCATATCCCACCTGTACATTTGAGATACGTGGCGTCCCTATCATATCCACCTGTACATTGAGATCACGTGGCGTCCTATATCATATCCACACCTGTACATTTAGAGATCGTGACGTCCTCTAATATCCACACCTGTACATTCGAGATAGTAGGCCTATATCATATCCCACCTGTACATTTTGAGATACGTGGCGTCTATATAGCATACCACCTGTACATTTGAGATCGTGGCGTCCTATATCAATCCCACCTGTACATTTGAGATAAGCGACGCCCTATATCACATCCCACCTGTACATTGAGATAATGCCGATATCATATATCCCACCTGTACATTTGAGACACGTGGCGTCTATCATATCCCACCTGTACCTTTGGTAGTGACCTATATCATATCCCACCTGCACATTTTGAGATAAGCGACGTCCATATCATATCCACCTGTACATTTGAGATACGTACGCCCCATATCTATCCACCTGCACATTTGAGATACGTGACGTCCTATATCATATCCACTGTACATTTGAGATAATGGCGCCTATATCATATCCCACCTGTACTCTGTGAGATACGTGACGCCCTATATCATATCCACATACATTTGAGACAATGCGTCCATATCATATCCCACCTGTACATTTGAGAATACGCCCTATATCATATCCCACCTGTATTTGAGATCGTGACGTCCTCATATCCACCTGTACATTTGACACGTGACGCCATATCATATCCACCTGTACCTTTGAGATAATGACGCCCATATCATATCCCACCTGCATTTGAACCGTGACGCCCCATAACACATCCACCTGTACATTTGAGATACGTGACGTCTATATCATATCACCTGGCATTTTGAGATACGCGACGCCCAGATCACATCCCACCCAACATTTGAGATACGCGATCTATATCATCCCACCTGCCTTTGAGATACGTGCAGCCCCTTCATCCCACCTGTACATTTGAGAAACGGCGCCCTATATCATATCCCACCTGTACCTTTGAGACACGTGACGCCCTATTCATATCCCACCTGTACATTTGAGATAGTGACGCCCCATATCATCCCACCTGTACCTTGAGATAAACGACGCCCTACTTCATATCCCCTGTACATTGAGACACGTGACGCCCTATATCACATCCCACCTGTACATTTGAGAACGTGATGTCTATATCATATCCACCTGTACATTTGAGATAGTGATCTATATCATATCCCACCTGTACATTTGAGATACGATCCCATATCATATCCACCTGCATTTGAACACGTGATGTCCTATACTATCCCACCTGTACAGCAGAGTGATGTCTATCATATCCCACCTGTACATTTGAGATCGTATGTCCTATATCATATCCCACCTGTACATTTGAGATAAGTGATGTCCTATATCATATCCACCTGTACATTTGAGATAATGGCGCCCTATACCATCCCACCTGTACATTTGAGATACGTGACGTCCTATCATATCCCACCTGTAACTCGCCACTCTCTGCGCCACAGTACTGTCGGCAGCTTCTTGCATAAAATTGAAGCAAACCATAGGAAAAACAATTTTGAGTATGTTTGGACGACTGACTGGTGTCGTGGTAAATCACTGGGAGTTCATTCTATTTCTTACTTTATAGGCTCGGCCACGCTTACATTTCAAGAGGGAAAGTGAAAGTGTTATGTTCAATTACTGAAACACGGAGTGGCAGGATCAACCAGATACGCTACAGAGTTATTTGTTAAAAATATTTGTTGAGTCAAGTAAATGCCAGGGGTGTGTATGCAGGTGAGGGAAACAGCGCTTAGGCTGTAGAGAGGTAGGACTGCAATGGAAAGTGTAGTTTCACTTTTGTTTGAGACGATAGGAACATAGAGATATCTCCATGACGATAGGAACATGGAGATCACTATGACGTGATAGGAACATGGAGATATCAATGATATCTTCACAGGGTGCCTGAGATACAAGTTTTTATCTGTACATTTATCCCCAAACATGTGTTGTATAAATATAGATATATAAATATATATATATCTATATCTATATGTATATATATATATATATATATATATGGCTATTTTGTGCATCATAGGCCATCAGTGTGTGCATAGAGGCTCACTGATGGAATTCTCCACAGAAACGAGGGTCAAAGCTGACAGTGCCACTTTAAAAACTAAGACAATACTTTGCAAAAAACTGTATTAATGCAACATTTAGAGTTCAGGCTAACACAAAAAAAGTAGGGAATTGTGGCTTTAGGGTTCCCAACCCTAAACCCCCAATACCACCCCATTAGGTATGTATGTATGTTTCTGGAGTGTATAGAATGGGGTGAGCTTTATGGTTGCCATCACCTAGGAAGACTTTGCCCCTGATTTGCTCTAGTGGGTTGGAAACCCTAAAGCCACATTTCCCTATTTTTGTTGCTTTAGCCTGAACTCTAAATGTTGCAAATTTATTTCTGTGCAAATAATACACTCATATATATATATATATATATATATATATATATATATATATATATATATATGTGTGTGTATGGGATATGTAATGGAAGCAAGTGTAATAAATGATATATCAGCACAAGAGCAGTTTGACCTCGGGTAAGCTCACGAGTGGTGTAAGCCATGAGTGAGGTGTCCGAGGTCAAACTGCTCGAGTGCAGATAAATCATTTATTATACAAGTTTTCCATTGCATATTCCATTTATGCAATTCTTTCATTTTTGCTTTTGTAGGGGGCATTTGCTAGTCAAAAAAGTGAATAAAAATTGAATTTTCTGCCATTTTTTGCTGATTATAGAAAATCTAAAAGGAATCTAGATATGAAACACCTCTCATTTTGTAGATATTTTTATGCTGAACAACTTTTGCGCTGAAAGTACCACACTGTCATTTTTTGTTTTTAAGTTATTTGCATTAGTTTGATGAAAAGGTGCACAAAAATTGAATTGTCTGCTGTTTTTCACTAATTCTGAAAAAACTAAAAAGTATATATAAATGAAACACCACTTATTTTGTAGATATTTCTGTGCTGAATTACCTTTGTGCTTACAGTACCATGCTATCATTTTTCATTTTAAAGTTATTTACATTTGTTTGCTGACAAAATGAAAAAAAAATTTCTGTTGTTTTTTTTTTTTTTGCTAATTATCAAAATATCTAAAAGGTATCAATAAATAAAACACCACTCATTTTGTAGATATTTCTGTGCTGAACAGCTTTCGTGCTCACAGTACCATGCTATCATTTTTCATTTTAAAGTTATTCGCATTTGAATATGGTTAATATTGCTACTGAGGCTGAACATTCTAAATGACATAAACACTGTATAGATTAATGGCTGATGAGATAAGCACTGTGTGGATAAATGGCTGATGACATAAGCACTGTATACATAAATGAAATTTATGTACACAGTTACTCAGATAAACGTCTTTATCGCACTATGTTTATCTCCACCCCATTGCATAAATATCTCTCTCTCTCTCTCTCTCTCTCTCTCTCTCTATATATATATATATATATATATATATATATATATATATATATAAAATAACTGGTCAGCAATTTCTCTCAATGTACTGACCAGGTTGATATTTTCCATAACAACCGGCTGGTTGTTATGACATTCATGAGCCATGCCAGTCAAACTATGCTGCTGCCTCATTGGCCAACATTCTGTATGTGGGCAGGACCAAACAGTCTCACAAACTGCTGGAGAAAAATTACTGGCCTGTTATTATAAAAAATAAAAGATGGGGAGGGTGTTTTATATGAGAATTTACTGCACATCCTTGTTGTGGGATGCTTTGATAAACCCCTCGGGCTTCGCCCTTGGGGTTTATGTAGCATCCCACAACTTGGGTGTGCATTATATATAGAATAATGGATGGGGAAGGGTTTGATATGAGAATTTAATGCACACCCGAGTTGTGGGATGCTACATAAACCCTGAGGGCGAAGCCCGAGGGGTTTATCAAAGCATCCCACAATGAGGGTGTGCATTAAATTCTCATATGAAACACCCTGCCCATCTTTTATTTTTTATAATAACAGACCAGCAATTTTTCTCCAGCAGTCTGTGAGACTGTTTGGCCCCACCCACATACAGAATGTTGGCCAATGAGGCAGCAGCATAGTTTGACTGGCATGGCTCATGAATGTCATAATAACCAGCCGGTTGTTATGGAAAATATCAACCTGGTCAGTATATTGAGAGAAATTGCTGGCCAGTTATTATATTCTCATATCAAACCCTTCCCCATCCATTATTATATATATATATATATATATATATATATATATTAATTATATACTGTTCATTGTACTTTATTTACTGCCTCTGATGACTGTCAGTTAAGGGTTTCCCTTTATCTTGTCTTCTCGTTAGCTGCTCCATTATGTCAAGAATGTCCATTTTAAAAACAGTGATGGTGAGGAGACGTATTTTGATGTGAATGGTGACCCACCAGCAACATATGACATCCTTAACTTCCACTTGTCCCCTGACGGAACCAGCAGGTACTTCAGAGTTGGTAGCTTTGAGAACAAAGCCCTTGGAGGACCAGAGCTCATCGTCAACAAGAGTGACATTTTGTGGAATGAAAGGTTCATACAGGTATTTCACAGCACAGATCTTGCTTTTATTCTTCAGACTTTCACAAATACAGTGTAGCAATTTCTTTCTGTCTTTCTTTCTTTCTTTCTTTCTTTCTGTCTTCCAACCTGTTCCTCATCTGGAGTGAATGTCAACCTGTCTGTTAGGCAATCAATCAATCTATCCCTCTATCTATCTCTCTCTCTGTCAGTCTGTCAGTCTGTCTATCTATCTATCTATCTATCTAGCTAGCTAGCTAGCTATCTATCTCTCTGTTTGTCTGTCTAGCTCAACAGTATTTATCCATCTTGACAGTATATATCTGTCGGTCTGTCTATTAGTCTGTCTCTATATCTAGCTATCTACAGACATTATCTATTCTATCTATCTATCTATCTATCTATCTATCTATCTATCTATCTATAGACAGTATCTATCTATCTATCTATCTGTCATCTTTGTCTGTCTCAGATGTCTGTTGATCTATCTGTCTGCTTTCAATGAGTGCTAATTAAGTCCACCAGATTGAAGCTATGCACAGCGATGTAGTACATTGTGACTACAAAGTCTCCAAACACAAAAACACAAATGTGCTTGTAGATACAGACAGACACACACACAAAGCCAGACACACACACGCTACACGTACACCACATGCACACCACACACAGACACACACACACCACACACACAGACACACACACCACACACAGCCACAGACACATTCACACACATACACAGAGACACACACACATACACACAGATACACACATGTACACACACCACACATACAGATACACACACACACAACATGCACACACCACACGCTCACACCACACACCCACACACAGACACACACACACCACATGCACAGACACACACACACACCACAAACACACACCCCACACACAACCACAGACACACACACACACATACAGAAACACATACGCACACGTAGACACACAAACGCACATACACACTCTCACACACACACACACACATCTTTGTTTATTAAACTATAGTTTTAGAACTAGCTGGACATGTCTGTAAATTCAACCATAGCCTAATATTCAGATATCAACCCCCCCACATGTTGCAGACAATGTACTTGCTGTTAAAAATGTCCTGAAATGATCATCTGTTACCCACAGCAAGAGAATAAAAACTGTATTATACAACAGATTTTTTTAATTAACTTTTGTAGGGCCTGATTTTAAGTATCTGGTGCACAGATCACAAATGCCTGGATATTCTATCAATTTTAGTCCAACGCCTTCCACTGTCCACATCACAAACTGTCTGAAAAGGGTGGGAGAAGGAAAAATTCCTGGGGTGTGCTTTATAAATGAGTGGAGGGGGTATTGGCCGCAGAATGGTAGCAGTGACTCATTAATGAAATGTAAGTAGTGCAGGATTCTCGCTATGAATAATGTGTATACTGAAGGAAACAGTCCAAGTTTGGTCATACAATTCTTGTCAGACCTCATTTGAGCATCTGTGTATTAGTGGGGAGGTGGGGTACACAGAGGGTGGGTGTGGGTGTGGATTGGGGATGGGACCCAATGACAAGGGACTGTTTTCTTTGTTTCAGGTTATAATGAAAAAAAAAATAAAGAACACCACGTACTGTTTTCTTTTTTGTACAGGTGTAAGGAAAATCTTGGGCACACTGGGGTGGGCTTCTAGTGTGTCCAATGAGCTAGCCTTGCTTGTAGAGCAGAAAGCAGCTAACTAAAAGAAGTTACATTTTCTTACTAATTTAACTCTTATATCTCAGCAGGAGTCAATGTCTGTTGAGATTAAGCAAGACAGATACTTTATTAGAAGTAGAAGGGGTCTTATTTAGGGTTAAAAAAGAAAGAAAAGAAAGAAAAGAAAGAAAGTCAGTGTGTGTTCTGTGCTGGGATGGGTACTATATCAACTTACTTTGCTAAACCAGTAGGAGGAGAGAGAGCTAAATTGGGGGTGTGGCTTAGACACTATAAAAGCAGGTGACTCAAATTACAACTTCCTGTTGCTTGCCTTGCTTGTAGATCAGAAAGCAGCTAACTAAAAGAAGCTACATTTCTGTTTACGCGTGTCTGCTGTGTCCACTGGGCACGCTGAAACTGTTGGCATTAGACAAACTTGGATAAGATAATTTTAGCATATCCTCTACTTAGTAAATATACACCATTAATAATGGAAAAAGAACTTAGTAAGTGTATGCAATGTTTGATGTATAGTGAGGGAAAGTATGGGAGCGAGTATGTATGTGATAATTGCCATCTGATTACTACTCTTGAAGCAGAGATGGCGTTTCTGCTTAATATTAAACCAGTTTCTACTGATATTAGGGAATTGGAAAGTTACATTGATCTTATGGATGAACAACTCATTCTAATGAACAATTTCCTTCACATTTAGGTAGCATTTCTATGCCTCGGATGAGGAGACAATTGTAATGACTAGTACTAGTATACCTGTTGCCTCTGCCCCCTCTTATAAGATGGATGATTATCCTCCCTCTTCTCAAGATACCGATGACTGGACCATTGACACAAAGCCTCTTAAAAAAAGGAGGGGTGGTCAAATACACAATAGTGCCCCTATTGAAACTCGTAATAGGTTTGAGCAATTGACTGTATCAAATAATGAAGTGCTACATAATTTATCCTGTGCATCACCCTCTGTTGATAATAATGGTTCAAAAACACTTTTCAATCAGGAGTTAATGCCCATGAATACTTGTCTTAGTAAGTCTCAAGCTACCAAATCAATACCTATTAAGTTAATCGCTCCAGAGTGTGTTAAACAATCACCTGTTTCTGATTCTTGTACCCCTACTGTCTCAAAATGAGTGTTAATCCTGGGAGATTCAATCATTAAGGACATTGACAGGGCGGTATGCAATAGTGACAAGAGCAACCGCACTTGTTCTAACTTCCGTGGGGCCAGGGTATATGACATTGCCTTCATGATGCCTAAAATTTTACAAAATGTGGGGGAAAATCCACTGGTTATCATACATGCTGGTGTTAATGATATAAACAACACCCCATTTAATCAGTTACAACTGGACTATGTGGCGTTATGTAACCTGTTACTTGATAGGGGATGCTGTGTATGTATATCTGAAATTCTACCTGTCCTGAGAGCAACATCTACCAAGACGCAGAAAATCAAAGCCCTAAATCAATGGCTGAGAAAGTGGTGTTTTAAGCAGGATATACCCTGTATTACCCACTGGGACTCATTTTCAGATCGTTCTTCCTTGTTTTGCTGGGACGGTTTACATCTCAGTCATAGGGGTAGTACACTTATGGGGAAAAGTATCACTAAAATCATAAATCATTTTTTAAACTAAAAACAATGGGGAAGAATGGGTCTATTCCCAAGTCTCTGAATACTTACCAAAATATTATTACAACTAAATGTAAATTCCTAGCTTTGAATGCAAGATCTTTAAACCAACTCAAATTAGCAGAACTCGAAGCCAAATGTAAAACTTTAAATATAGATGTGGTGGGAGTAACTGAAACTTGCTGGTACGCATCCTCAATTTGGTGCAGAGAAATTCCAGGTTATAAGTTATATCATAAAAACAGATTAGATAAGCAAGGCGGTGGAGTTTTTATGTACATACAAAATGATATTCCTTCTTTTGAAGTGTGTTCTCCCTTTCTTTGGAAAGTATATGGGCTAAAATCTTATTGAAGGAGCAGTCCAATATAACTATTGATAACATCTATCGACCTCCATCTGCAAATTCAGAATACACAGCTGATATGTTTAAAGAAATTACACATTTTTCAGAATCTCAAGATACTGTAATATTTGGTGACTTTAACCTCCCTCATATTAACTGGGACTCATTCTCAGGACAGTCCTATGCCGAGAAAGGACTAATGGATGTGGTAGTTAGTAATGGATTACAACAACTTGTTACTGAACCCACTCGAGGTCCTAATATTTTGGATCTATTTACTAACATAGAGCAACAAATTAGCAATTTACAAATTTGTGATCCACTTGGGACCAGTGAACATTCATCTATTCTTTTTGAAATTCACCAGTTTAAAACTACACAAAGGAAGTTATACTATACAAAAAACTATAATAAAGCAAATTTTTCTAAAATCAATGAATACTTACAAAACATAAACTGGGACTCTAATCTTCTTAATTGTACAACACAACAAGTGTGAGACTTTTTTAAAAACATTGTACATTATTTGGAAAATACCTTTATTCCATCTAAGAGGAAATTTAATAATAACGGAAAAATTCCTTCTTGGTTCAACAAGACAATTAAAAATCAGATTAAAATAAAAATTTAACTTTTTAGGAAACTTAAGAATAGTTCTGTTCCATTTAAAACTACTCTATTACATAACATAGAAACATAGAAACATAGACTTTGATGGCAGATAAGGACCGCTTGACCCATCTAGTCTGCCCTTTTCCCTACTTACAGGATAGGCTGCAGATCCCAGTTAACCAACAGCCTATTTCTTCCTACCCCCCACAAGAATTGCCTTATGTCTGTCCCATGCATTCTTGAATTCTCCCACAGTTTTAGACCCCATAACCTCCTCAGGAAGGCTGTTCCATGCATCCACTACTCTCTCTGTGAAATACTTCCTCACATTGCCCCTGAACCGCGCTCCTTCTATCTTTAAATTGTGTCCCCTTGTTTGTGAAAGTCTCTTTTTCTGAAAGATGCTACCCTCTTGGACTTTGTTGATTCCACTGAGGTACTTAAAAGTTTCTATCATGTCCCCCCTCTCCCTTCTTTCCTCAAGGGTATACATATTAAGCTCCTTTAGTCTCTCCTCATATGGCTTCTCTTGCAGACCCTGCACCATTTTAGTTGCCCTCCTCTTGACTACCTCTATCCTGCCTATGTCCTTGCAGAGATGGGGTCTCCAGAACTGGACACATTACTCCAGATGGGGTCTCACCAACTGTCTGTACAGAGGGATAACAACTTCCTGTTTTCTGCTGCTGATGCCTCTCCCTATACATCCCAGTATACCCCCAGCCCTCCCCACTGCCTTCTCATATTGCTTGCTAACCTTAACATCATCTGATATGATTACCCCCAGGTCCCTTTCTTTTTTGTTGTTGTTACTACCTCCCCACCCATTGTGTATTCTTCCCCTGGGTTCTTGTTTCCAAGGTGCATTATTTTGCACTTCTTTGCATTGAATCCTAGCTGCCATACTTGACCATTCCTCCAACCTTGCCAAGTCCTTTTCATCCTTTCCATGCCTCCTTGTATCAACCCTGTTGCAGATCTTGTGTCATCTGCATAAAGGCATACTTTTCCTTCCAGTCCCTCTGCAATGTCACTGATGATAACATCAAAAAGGACTGGACCCAATACTGAACCCTGCAGTACCCCACTAGTAACCCCTCTTTCTTCAGAGTGGACTCCATTTACAATTACCTTCTGTGTCCTGTTGTGCAGCCAATGTTTTACCCAGGCTACCACCCTGGAACCCACTCCCAGGCTGGTTAATTTGACTATTAATCTTTGTGGGGACTGTGTCAATGCCTTGCTAAAGTCTAGGTAGGCCATGTCCACAACCTCCCTGGTCTACTACTTTGGTCACCCAGTCAAAGAAATCTATTATATTCTGTCTGACATGACCTTCTCCCTGTGAACCCATGCTGCCTTGGGTTCTGTGCTCCACTGGCCTCTAGGTACTCAACAATTCTTTCCTTCAGAAGCGACTCCATCACTTTCCCTACCACAGAGGTCAGACTGACAGGTCTGTGGTTTCGCCTCTGTCTTGGTCCCACTTTTGTGAAGAGGAATCACATCCGCCTTCCTCCAGTCCTCGGGTACCACACATCCTCCCATGATTTATTAAAAGAGTAGCCAGTGGTTTCACTAGTTCCTCCCTTAATTCTTTTAGAATTCTGGGGTGAATTCCATCAGGACCCATTGCTTTGTCCACCTTCAGTTTTAGGAGTTCTTGCAGAACCCTTTCTTCTGTGAAAGGACTGGGATCGACCTCCTATCAAGAGTGCTTCTGTTAATTGGATTAGGCACTTTCCCCTCCTCTTTTGTGAATACTGAGCAGAAATATTCATTCAGTATCCCTGCTTTTTCACTGTCCCCCTCTGCCCACCCACCGTTCATTCTATTCAGCCTCACTATCCCTCCCTTTGTCTTTCTGTGCTCACTGATGTACCTATAAAATGTTTTATCCCCTTCTTAACTGAGTAGGCTATCTTTTCCTCAGTTTGGACCTTTGCTATTCTGACTTCCCTTCCTGCTTCCTTCTGCCTTAACTGGTACAGCTCTCTGTCCTGCTCCTTCTGTGTTTCCTTATACTTCTAGAATGCTATCTTTTTCTTCCTGACTTTCACAGCCACCTCTTTTGAGAACCATAGTGGCTTTTTCTTTCATTTTGATTTGTTTATTTGCTTCACACAAAGGCTTGTTGTCTCTGTGATGGCAGTTTTGTTGATTCCCCCATTGTTGCTCCACACCTCCTTCTAGCCTGTTTGCAAGTGCTTTTCTGAGGCACTCTCCCATCTTGCCAAAGTCAGCCCTCCTAATGTCCAGTATCCTCACTTTTGTATGGCTTGACTCTGTAGCTGAGTTTAATGTGAACCACACTGTTTGATGGTCACTTGTCCCCAGATGGCAATCCACTTCTAGATCTGAGATCCTCTCACTACCCCCATTTGAGAGTACAAGGTCTAAGATTGCTCCCTCTCGAGTGGGTTCCCGAAACTAGCTGTCTAATGCCTGCCACTTGTATGGCATCAAGAATGGCCCTGCTCTTAGATGTGGCTGCAGCAAATGTGCTCCAGTTAACATCTGGCATATTCAGGTCTCCCAGCAACAGTATCTCCCCTTTCTCTGCCATTCTAAGAATGCCTTCTATCATATCCTCGTCCATTCCTTCCCCCTGACATGGGGGTCTGTACACAACCCCTGTGCAGATTGTGGTGCCCTTTCCAGTCTCCAAGGTGACCCACAGTGCCTCCTCTCCTCCCTAAATACAGACTATCTGTGAAAAACTTAAAAAAATTATATTAAACTGGCAAAAAATAAGCTAGAATTTAAACTAGCTCACACAAAAGACTGTCACAAATATATTTTCTCCTATATAAATAGTAAAAAGGGTATATCAAGGATCATTGGTACCATTATAACTAATGGCTCTTCTCTATCTGATATAGAAACCTTGAATCTCTTTAATAAGCACTTTTGTTCTGTCTTCTCTCAAAAATCACCTATTAGTACATTTAAAGTTCGCCACATAGATTATCATAGGTTCTATCCAACTGACATTATACAGGCTATAAAAAAAAACTAAAAAAAAATACTAGTCCGGGCCCAGATGGTATTCATCCATAGTTTCTGATCTTAACCTCTATAAATATTTCTATACCTTTGTCAATTATTTTCAATAAATCCTTACAAGAAAGCATTGTACCAAATGATTGGCGTTCAGCAATAGTTACTCCCATATTTAAAAAAGGCAATAGAGGTTCTGTGCAAAATTATCATCCAATTAGTCTGACCTCAGTGGCTGGTAAATTAATGGAACGAGTAATGAAGTCTCTAATAGATCAAGATTGTAAAAAATTTGGAATTTATTATTCAAATCAGCATGGGTTTACTCCCAAGTATTCCTGCACCACCAATCTGATATCTTTTTACAATACTATAAGTACTTTACTAGATGTGAGTATCCCTACTGATGTAATTCTTTTGGACTTTAGTAGAGCTTTCGATAAAGTCTCACATAAAAACTCATTACTAAAATGCACAATCTAGGTTTGTCACCTGATATTGTCAACTGGACTTTAAACTGGTTGACAAATCATTCTCAGAGAGTCAGAATTAATGATATCTTGTCTGATTCGGGTAGTGTGACAAGTGGTGTACCACAGGGGTCAGTCTTGGGACCAACATTGTTTAACCTCTTTATCAGTGATTTACAAACAGGGCCAAATAACTTCATAGTTAAATTTGCAGACAATACTAAATTGGGGGGGCAAGGTTAATAATCAAGAAAATATTTCTGCATTAAAGAAGGATTTGGAAAAATTAACACTTTGGGCAAATGAAAATGATATGCAGTTTA
This sequence comes from Neoceratodus forsteri, assembly GCA_016271365.2. Classification (NCBI taxonomy): domain Eukaryota; kingdom Metazoa; phylum Chordata; order Ceratodontiformes; family Ceratodontidae; genus Neoceratodus; species Neoceratodus forsteri. The sequence goes on from JADMNL010000029.1 coordinate 220,472,219, forward strand.
ATCAAGACAAATGTTTAGTAGTGCATTCCGGTGTAAATAATCCAAAAAACGATATAGCATATAAACGGACTACCACTTCACTCATCAAACTGTGAAGAAGATTTAGGGATATATGTTAATAATAAACTTACATCAAATGATCACTGTGTTAGAACTGCTTGCATGACCAACAGACTTTTGAGGCAAATAAAACGCACCTTTGTTAATTGCACTGAACAATGCCTTATTCCATTGTATAGGGCATACATTAGACTGTATCTAGACTATGGCTCCTCTTTCTGGAATCCAAACCAAAAAAAAGACATAGCAATTACTGAACAGGTTCAAAGGAGAGTAACTAGAATGATTCCAAGATTAACAAACTTGGATTATCAGAACAGATTAAAAGCTATTGTTCTCTTCTCTCTTCAAACTAGAAGATTAAGAGGTGATATGCTTATGGTTTTTAATTTAATAAATTCACAGATGTAATGGAAAAAAGTGGCCTAACACTCTCCAAAAGGAGACATGTTCCAAGACTGCAAAATAAACAGCTTGAAGTAAAAACTTATAAAACCAGCAAAAGGGGAAACTTTTTTCCAATAAGAGCATCCATTGTATGGAACACCTTGCCACAAGAATTGGTAGAGGCAACTAGTGCCACTGTCTTTAAAAACAAATTAGATGTTTGGTTGAGGGATAATAGATAAATAATGTCCCACATAGTGTGGGGAACAGTCTCGATGGGCTCTGGCCTTCTTTTCTTTCATACCAAGTAATAATATCAGGTAATGAGTTTGGGGGTGATGTTAGCCACACTGGGGTGGTCTCCCAGTGTGGCACACAATGGGAGTGGGTGGGGCAGGAAAATGCCAAAGCAATTGGCTTTTGAACAGGGAGTCACACTGGGGTGGGTTCACAGTGTACCACACAATCTTGGGGGGGTTAATCATGCTGACGGGGGATTGGGCACCCCTGAAGTTGGCTTGCTGAGGATTGTGAGAGGCAGACAGTGACAGCCCCCGTGTTTATTGAAACGTTACATCAGGCAAGGTATGCACTGCAATGACGGGGAGCTCCCTCATTGCAGCAGCAAAATTGTTTCAAGTTGGTGGCATGCTTTTGCAGTGCTGTCATTGACATCGTGCTATTTCACTCATGCCACAGAGCCCAGCCCAAAAAAGCAGTGGCGCCATTGGCCACAACATGACCACACCTCCAAAACCTGCTACTTCACTCGAAGCTACGACAACATGTTCAAGGATGAAAGCTTATTGTTGTGCACTGGCAGTGGATGGTGGGTGCTAGGTGAGAAAGCAACTCCAAATAATCCAAAAAGTAAAACACCAGCACTCCAGAAGTCAGTTTCCACTGTTTGATGGTGTATTATTTATTATAAGTGAGGAGAATGCAGAACAAAATGAAACCTCTAGTGACTCGACCGTTAGGTCTTCCAGGGGATATGAATGCAGTACAAACTTGTTCTCCTTTTATACATAACATGTGAATCAATCAATCATTTAAATAATTAGTAAGTAATTGCTCATAATTACACAGAGCTAAAAAGACTATAGCACTGAATGAATAAATTTGACTTCAGAAAAGTGCTAAAAAATCAAAGTTTAAAAGGAGAAAATCAAGTGGAACGAAGGAGTACAAACCTAAGCTTAATTCTATTATACATTTATTAATTACATAGTATCTCATATAATGAAATATTAAATCAAAATAAAGAAATCAATCAAAGGAAAAAAGGAGAGGGAAAAAAGGAGAAAGGAATTGGTACATGAAAGATCAAACAGCATGTAGGTAATGCATAACAAATTAAATCATATATTCTTCTCATTTATAGAAACACTCTGTGTTAGAAGTATTTACACATTCAAATGATTACCCACTAATTGTTATCAGCAGTTTCAACCTATTTCTATGATGTCAGCTACTTTTGATGCTAGCAAAAGTTTCAAAGTTCTCCCAATTAGTAGGATGTCACAAGTAACTGCAAAAGGTCAGGAACATTTTTTTATTATTATTTAATTATTTAACAACATAAATTGATGCTAGATATCGTTTAACATTTTTAGAAGAAGTTAATACAGAAACTGAGAAAACACAAAAGGAATTAGAGATCGCATCCATTTGCAGTTCATTCAGTAAACACATAACAAAATGCATTTTTGGGAAAAATATAGGTCACAATTAAAATCTTGAAAGATATACGCTTTCTGACTGATATCATGGTATTTTGATAAAAACATTTGCCACAATGGAGATTTTCAAAGATGTAAGCATTTTGGCTTATTTCACAATGTTTTAGCGAACAGAGTTAAATCTGTAAAAAAAAAAAAAACATGAGAATACGTTAAGCAGAGAAGTAATTAGTCATCTTAATAAATGGCTCAGTGGTCAGGAAAGTTACTCAATTACAGCAAACTTTCACTATATCAGACCTATGGTTTATTATTGTTATTGTTTCTTCAAGTAGGGGGTTAAATCAAAGTCCTCATTTAAACCATGTGGAAAATCCACCTATTGTCCTTTTGTTGTAAGATTGTAAGTCTATCACCTCCCCAAATACGAGGTGACACACATTCTAAGGCAGTAAATTTTAAACCTCTAGGGTCTGCATTATGTAGAATTGTAAAATGTGCCCCCAACACATTTCCCAAGTTAAGGTTTTATATAGCACGTGTATGTTCCTGTATACTCACTTTTAAAAAGCGGATAGTCATACCTATGTATTGTAAGCCACAAGAGCACCACACTACGTAAACCACATAGGTGCTGCGACAAGTGAGAAATTGCTGAATATGTGTCACCAAGTCGTGGTTAAGGGGATGAATATAAATTTCCTCTTCACAGGCATATGAGCAGATGTTACAGAAACCATATTTATGAAAGCCATTAGGGCGAGCAGCCAATACTATTTTGCACTATAAGGGTGCACATCCTAAACATTTACTTAAATCCATCCCCTATTCACAGTTCATCTGAACAAGACGCGATTGCTCGGATGATACTTTATTTGAAAAACAAGCTACAGAATTAGTAGAGTAACATTTGAAAAGGGGATATGAACATGGTGTGCTGGTTGACGCCCTCAATAACATTAAAATACTTGACAGAGAAACTTTATTAACACTAAAAGAAAAAATTACAATTGACAACAGTCCTGTCACTATGGTGCTTGACTTTAGCCCGATGTCAGGCTAGATAGGTAGCAATATTTTTAAACATTGGTCTATCTTGACCGCAGATCTGAATTACAAAAATATGTGGGAAACTCTCTGAGGGTAATGTTTCATAGAGGGAAATCATTAGCTGATGTTTTGACAAGTAGCCATTTCTCTATTGAGTCTTTAAACAAGACATGGCTACCTGCTCGCCCTAATGGCTTTCATAAATGTGGTTTCTGTAACATCTGCTCATATGCTTGTGAAGGGGAAATTTATATTCATCCCCTTAACCAGGACTTGGTGACACATATCCAACAATTTCTCACTTGTCGCAGCACCTATGTGGTTTACGTAGTGTGGTGCCATTGTGGCTTACAATACATAGGTATGACTACCCGCTTTTTAAAAGTGCATATACAGGAACATATACTAACACACTAACATACTAAAATTCCTGCAAAATAGGCCTCACAGTCTTTAGTGCCTGCTCGTTTGGTCATCCCCCACCCTGGGAGCTAACCTTGTTCCCCCCCTTACCCTCTCAGCTTCTCCCTTCCCAGTCCCGGATATTCTCACTGCACAGGACTTTGTTTCCAGAACCCTTCCCCTGTACCTGTCCCACCCCCTCTTGAACCCCTCCACCGTCTCTGCCTCCAACAGTCCCCTGGGCAGTGCATTCCATGGCTCCACCACCCTCTCAGTGAAGTAGCACCTCCTCCTTTCTCCCCTGAATCTCCACCCTCTCCAGCTTCCACCCATGACCTCTAGTTGCCCCCTCCTTCCTTTGGAGCACCCTGACTTCTCCTCCCTGATTTACCCCCTTCATGTACCTAAAGACCTCTATCATGTTCCCCCGGTCCCTTCTCTCTTCCAATGTGTATGTATTTAGCTCTTTGAGCCTCTCCTCATAGGTCCTGTCCCCCAAGCCCCAGACCATTTTGGTTGCCCTCCTCTGGACTCTCTCCAGGAGTTCAATGTCACTCTTTAAGTGTGGCCTCCAAAACTGCATGCAGTACTCGAGGTGTGGCCTCACCAAGCAGTTATATTTTATTTTATTTTATTAAATTCACAGATTACAAATACCTTTGAGCAGAAACTGCTCGTTTACAAAGGTTCCACATCAAAGGATGAGGGTTAACATACATACAGAGGTAGTAAAAGAATGCACAATAAACAACCAAAACAAATAAAAGAAAAAATAAAGATACTCAGTTATAACATACTTTGAGATAATATTCATATAGCAAGCAGCTTGAGTAGGCAGCTGGCTGTGGTAACAATAAGAGACAGAGGGCACCATAGGCAGTTAGTATTGCAGGCGTGCGACCGGGAGAGGAAGTTGGCAGGCTAATGGGTCACTTTCCGATGGTGGTGGAAAATGTCTTGTACCAGTGGAGATGCGAAGCAGGAAAGGAGTCACAAGGAAGGCCCAGTGCCAGAGGGAATGAGACTGGGAAAGGGCAGGCTGTGAGACATGAGTGAGCTGGGAGGTGTTTAGAGAGATCTCTGTTCAGAGAAGCAGTCACATTGAGTGGTAGAGGTGAGGTAAAGTTTGAGATTCCTTTTGATGGGTCCAAGTGTAGTAGAGGAAAGTGCTTCTTTATTGAGGGAATTGAACCATTGAGCGGGCTCTATAGATAAAGGACCGCTGACCCATGGAGGTACGACATCTAGGAACCTGAAAGGTTAGAGACTGAGCACCAAGTGTTTGTTGAATACCACTGTAGGTAGTAAGGAGTGAGCTAACACCAGGTGGCATGAGACTGAGGAGAATCTTTTTGGTAAGTAAGCAGGTCTGGTATTGTATTCTGCTGAGTAGGGGTAGCCAGCTGGCCTGTGCATAGAGGTCATAGGTGTAAGTTTGTCGGGCTGCACCCATTAGCAGTCTACAGGCTTTGTTGAGGGAAAATTAAGATCCTGCAGTGGGCACTTGTTGAGGCAGAGCCATAGATGGCAAGGCCGTAGTCAATGATAGAGGTGACAGAGCTGTAGATGGCTAGTTTAAGGGAGTTTAAGAGGGAGTATCCCTTCCCTCCTTCTGGAGGTCATCCCCCTAGCGATGCATCCCAGCATCCTGTTGGCCTTGGCCGCTGCCCTCCTACAAGTCTCAAAGTTGTTCATCTTGACATCCACTACCACCCCTAGGTCCCTCTCAGCCATTGAGACTGTAGCATTTGCCTTCCCCCCGAGGGTGTACACTTGATCTGAGTTTCTGGCTCCCAGGTGCAGTACCTTGCATTTGCCTGCATTGAACCTCAGCTTCCACTTTCTAGACCACCTTTCCAGAGCCTTCAGGTCCCCCTGTAGGGCCACCTTCCCCATCTCCCCATCCACCACCGCACCCAGTTTTGAGTCATCCGCAAAGAGACTCATCTCACTCCTGATACTCTTCCTTATGTCAGAGATATAGGCGTTGAACAGGAGGGGCCCAAGGACCAATCCCTGAGGGACCCCACTAATAACCCTCCTAGGGAATGAGACTATCCCACCAACCACAACCCTCTGGGTCCAGTCCTGGAGCCAATTTCCTATCCATCTGATCATCTGGTTCCCCACTCCCATTTCTCCCAGCTTATCCAACAGGCCTCCCTGAGGAACAGAGTCAAACGCCTTGCTGAAGTCAAGAAAGAGGACGTCCACTGGTCTACCCCGGTCCAAGGCACTCATCACCCAGTCATAGAACTCCACAAGGTTTGTCTGACATGATGTCACTGGATGAATCCATGCTGTCTATCATCCAGGCACCCCAACTTTTCCAGGTCCCCCCCAGCCTCTCCTTGACAATGCCTTCCATCACCTTGCCCACCACCGATGTCAGGCTGATAGGTCTGTAGTTCCCTGCCACCTCCCTTGATCTCTTGTGGATAGGCACTATATGCGCCACCTTCCAGTCATGGGGCAGCCACCCTGTCCTTGGAGAGATGCTTAAAAGCAGGGGGTTTCGCCAGGACATCCACCAGTTCCTTCAGCACTCTGGGATGTAATTTATCTGGCCCCAGTGCTTTCTCTGTCTTAAGGGACCTGAGGCTTCTCTCACTCTCTCTGCCATGATTTCCACCTCCACTACCTCATCCCCCTGCTTTGTCTTCCCCCCTCCTGCCAGTGATGACCACCCCTCTCCCCAGACCCGCGATCGGTAAGAGCCCCCCTCAGTTTCATCGTCACTTCTCCCATGTATGATGCAGCCCTCCCATTTTTCTTGGTGAAAACTGAGATGAAGTACTCATTTAGTACCTCAGCCTGCTCCCCTGGGTCTTGTGCCCATCCCTCTCCTGTTTTAATCCTGCTAATCTGCCCCTTCAGCCTTCGTTTTTCCCCCAATGTATCTAAAGAACCCCTTGTTCCCTCTCTTAATTTCCCTGGCCAGGTTCTGTGCCTTCCTTGCCTTAGCTGCCCTCACCACCCTAGTGGCCCTTCTGGCCATCAGCTCATACTCCCCTCAATCCCTTTCATTCCTTGAGCATTTGAAATGCCTATAAGCCACCTTCTTTCCCCTCACCACCTCCTGAACCTCCCTGGTCCACCAGAAGGGTTTACAGGCCCTACCACATTTTCTTCTTACTCTTGCACAGGACTGGAAACATCCTGCACACCCTTCTGATGATTTCCCACCTACTGTCAACGTCCATGTCAGGCCCAATCCCATCCAAATGCTTGTTAAGGATCCTTCCCATTTCCTTGAAATCTGCCCCCGCAAAGTCAGTTACCTCCATCTTTGTGCAGCCTTCAACCCCTCCTAAGTCCAGTCAGAACCAGACCTTGGCATGGTCACTCCCCACCAATGGGTCCCTTACCTTCAGGCCCCCAAATCTGGTCACTGTCTGCCAGGACCACATCCAGTATCCACACCTCCCTGGTCAGTTCCCCCACCTGCTGAGTTAGGAACATATCCTGAAAGACATCCAACAACCTCTGTTCCCTGGCCACCAAGGATGTCATAGTATCCCAGTCCTTTCCTGGCATGTTTAAGTACCCCAACATCACCACCCTTCCCCTGCCCAAACTGCAGTGTCTCCCAATATCTGCCACCACACTCTCCTCCTGCTCCTCCGCCAGCCTGGGGGTCTATACACCACTCCTATGTTTACTCTCTTGCCCCCCCTTGTTATCAAGGTGACCCAAATTTCCTCCACAGTTCCCTCCTCCTCTAAACTCCTCCTATTCCAAAGCAGTTTTTGACTATTATTGCTACCCCTCCTCCCCTTCCCTCCCCCCGTCCTTCCTGAACATGGTGTAACCCTCCAGGTTCAGGTCCCAGTCATGCCCCGCGGTGGCCCAGGTCTCAGTGACCACTGCTACATCCACCTCTCCCTCAGTTAGCATCACCTGGAGCTCAGGCATTTTATTGCCCAAGCTCCTGGCATTTAACAGGACTACCTTCCACCCTTTCCTTATACTTCCATTTCCCCTGCTCGAGTTCCCATGGGGATATACATGCTATATACAACCGTAACTTGGGAAATGCACTGGGGGCATATTTTGCAATCCTACATAATGCAAACCCCAGAGGTTTAAAATGTACTGCCTTAGAATGTGTCCCACCTCATATTCGGGGAGGTGATAGACTTATAATCCTACAACAAATGGAGAATAGGTGGATTTTCCACATGGTTTAAATGAGGACTTTGATTTAACCCTCTACTTGAAGAAATAATAACAATAATAAACCATAGGTCTGATATAGTGAAAGTTTGCTGTAATTGAGTAACTTTCCTGACCACTTAGCCATTTATTAAGATGACTAATTGCTTCTCTGCTTAACATATTCTCATGTTTTTCTTTTTTACAGATTTAACTCTGTTCGCTAAAACATTGTGAAATAAGCCAGAATGCTTACATCTTTGAAAATCTCCATTGTGGCAAATTTTTTTTTTGTCAAAATACCATGATATCAGTCAGAAAGCTTACATCTTTTAAAATTCTAATTGTGACATATATTTTTCCTCAAAATGCATCTTGTTATGTGGTTACTGAATAAACTGCAAATGAATGCAATCTCTAATTCCTTTTGTGTTTTCTCGGTTTCTGTATTAACCTCTTCTAAACATGTTATATAATATCTAGCATCAATGTATGTTGTTAAATAATTAAATAATTAAAATGTATTTTTTGCTGACCTTTTGCAGTTACTCGTGACCTCCTACTCATTGGGAGAACTTTGAAACTTTTGCTAGCACCAAAAGTAGCTGATATCATAGAAATAGGTTGAAACTGTTGATAACAATTAGTGGGTAATCATTTGAATGTGTAAATACTTTTAACACATAAAGTGTTTCTATAAATAAGTAGAATATATGATTTAAGTTGTTATACATAACCTACATGCTGTTTGATCGTTTCATGTACCAATTCCTTTCTCCTTTTTCCTCCTTCTCCTTTTTTCCTTTGATTAGTTTCTTTATTTTGATTTAATATGTCATTATATGAGAGACTATCTAATTAATAAATGTATAATAGGATTAAGCTTAGGGTTGTACTCCTGTGTTCCACTTGATTTTCTCCTTTTAAACTTTGATTTTTTAGCACTTTTCTGAAGTCAAATTTATTCTTTCAGTGCTATAGTCTTTTTAGTTCTGTGTAATTATGAGCAATTACTTACTAATTATTTGAATGATTGATTGATTCATGTGTCATGTATAAAAGGAGAACAAGTTTGTACTGCATTCATACCCCCTGGAAGAACTAACAGTTGACACGTTAGAGGTTTTGTTTTGTATTGCATTCTCCTCACTTATAATAAATAATACACCATCAAATGGTGGAAACTGACTTCTGGAGTGCTGGTGTTTTACTTTTTTCTACCACAATATGTTGTCTGTGCTGCACGTGCAAGACAACATAAAAATGGCTGGCAGAAATCCTATCATCAAATTGGCTAATAGGTGCATAGAAAATTTTACCTCAATTGCACAGTTACAACTAGTACCAGAAAGCAGACACAGAAACCTCATCATATGACTCATATGCTCTCCAGTCTAGTCCAGAAAAAGGTTTTGCAATTCAGTGACACCCAGTGGCCAAACATGAGATTATACACTCCTTTTGCAGTCAAGTAGCTACAAATTGAATTTGGGTTACCCCAGGTTGTTCTTTTTTAATGATGTCATTCTATACTGGTGTTGTTTTGAGTTTGTGTTTCTAGAAAATATTACTTACTGTGAATGTGGTTTTGTATCACATTTATTTACTCAGGAAAGCATAGCTGAGATGCGATATCTAATTTTCTGTGGGGTCCTGCCTTTATCCCTTTTTATAGTACACTGGACTTACCTTAAGGGTTAAATGACTTGCTTAGGGTCACATAGTGCGATATGTGGCTAAGGCAGGATTTGAACCTGGAAATTCTAGATTTCAAACCTGCTCTAGTCACATGATCACACTGCCTGTCAAAAGATTTACATAAAATTAGACGAGGATTGTTTAAGTCCCTTGACCTCTGGGTTATGGGCCCAGTACCCTACCCTTGCAAAACTTTGCTTCCCTTAATGTGATGTTGATGGAGCATGTTTTTGGTCAGGTTCAGTTTAGTGCTACTGTGCAATAGATATCACGGGGCAAAGTCTGTGGATAAGGGACATCATACTGAAGAGAGTGCCGAAATCTTCATGTTGCTCCATTTGGAAGGGGAAGTAGTACCTTCCTGTAGGATGTTTCAGGTTGTATCTGTTAAACAGAATCACCAACTGTTTTGCTCCTTTTTCATTTTCCAGGTGCCACGTTCTGTCTGCAGTGAAAGCTGTCCACCTGGATACCAAAAGGTTTCTCGTCAAGGACAACCCCTCTGTTGCTTTGACTGTACACCCTGTTCTAAGGAGGAAATCTCCAACAAAACTGGTAAATGATATAGATTGTTATACAACTGGTTTGAAAATAAATCTGAGATGATACACATGTACTTTTGGTCAGTATAAGCAAGATAAATAACGGTCACTGAACATGCTTAGAAATGTATTTTCACATGTGAAGACAAATTTCTGAGCATGCTCAGTGAGCATCTTCTTGTATTTTCCCCCAGGATACCTATGAAAATGAACTATGATGGCTCAGTATGCCTTTCTTGGTAAAACTCTTTCAATAAATAAAATGTGAGATGCCATTTATTTTTTCATTGAATATACAGTATGCAGTTCACATTTTTTACTTTTTTAATTCTGTAACGTTTTCCCATTTCTATCACAAACCACCTAAACACGTGGTGTATAAATCAAACATGCCATTGATCGACTCATTGTGATATTTTATTTATTTAAAAGGTATTGGTCTATTGCTGTCTCACTCATAGCTTCACCACTTGTGAGATATCAACAGACAAATACCTTCTCATGAAGATAAAAATTATACCTTCAGTCACCCCATGTCATATCCCCTATGTACCACACCGACATAGGGCAGGCTAAAGTAAGAATATTTCCAGACTATTGGCAGCTAAAGGTAAGGCCAATACATGTTTAAAAGAGTTTTTCATGGGCTTGCAAACCATGTTGAGCACCGTTCATAAATGCTCCTCATCAATATACTGTACAGTAATTACTTGTTATGGTTTTTATTATCCTAAAGCCAGTTGCTTTCATACTTCATTATACATGCGAATCCTGTTACAAATGTGTATTATGGAACGCAGACCCATGCACCACTCTCCCATGCTTATCAGAATGTCTCTTTTTTCAAAGCCATAATTACACAAAATAAAGTCATGGTCAGTGTTGTTCACAATTTTACTACACCCCCTTGGTGTGTGATGTAAGCAATAACTCACGACAGGGTGTGTAGTTATTGGGGATTAATCAGCAACCTGGGTGCATTGTGAGGCACAAGGCAACAGGCCAAGTGTCCTCACAGCACCCAGGGTGTTGATTAATTTCCAATAATCGCACATCCTGGAGTGGGTTATTGCGCTTATAACATGGGGTGACACCAGAGGTAAAAAAAAGAAGAAAGCACGATTACTTGATACAAACAGAAGAACTTTTTATGTGTTCTGCCACTGCCAGAAGTACTATGTTGCTAACAGTGCTGAACTTAGCTCAATATGCAGTGCTGTTGGTGCAGAACGTGACTCAATATGCACTGCTGAGCACTGACCACAGAACACAAATAAATGAATATGAATTTTTTGACACTACACAAGCTTTGCAGCACGATCACTGTTCTAAATATTAATGAACGGCAAGTCACTGTTCTGCTGGCTACACAGAACATGCTCTCTCTTCTCCACACTAATGCTGCCCTTCTGTCTCTCTCTCTCTCTCTCTCTCTCTCTCTCCACACTAATGCTGCCATTCTGTCTCTCTCTCTCTCTCTCTCCACACAAACAGACAGACGCAGACAGAGAGAGAGAGAGAGAGAGAAATGTTTTTCATGACCGCCTCTCTCTCTCTCTCCCTCCCCTCTCTCATTCTGTGAAGTGCAGCACAGGACAGTGCACCTACAATGTGTGTGTCTCTTGCTTCGATTGCCAGCAGAGCAACAGTAAGGAAAGCCTTCACTCTCTGTCTCTCCTCCATGTCCCTGTGTCTGCAGCATCGCCTTTGCAGTGACAGGCACTTCTCAGGAACTGCCCAGGGAATGAAAGTGCTCTGCCGCTGGCTCACATCATTATCTACTGCCACATTATGCTGCAAACACTTTGTCTTCTGACAGAGAGAGACACGCACATACACGGTAAGCATCACACTGTGCTGTAGCGGAACTGATGCGCTCATTGTCATTCGCACACACGGTCATTTCTGCAGTGCCACTCTTTCTCTCACTCCTCCCATGTTCATGATATCTACACCTTCGGGGACAGTGTGGTTAAAGACTTTAATTACCAGACACTCAGACACTCTCTTGCTGCCACATATATCCCACCCTGCCGCTGGATGACCACAGGAGGAGGAGGGCACATGAATGGGCTGGGAGAGGGGGGCTGTTTGTGAAAAAAGTGATAGAGAGACACACACTGTACCTGTCTGCCTGCCTGCCTACCTGTCTCTATCTCCTAATGTTGGCTCCTGAGACACTACACATAATGACCAACAATCTCGGTCCACAGTGCTGCTCTCTCATCAATCTCTGTGCAGACTGCTTCTGTTTCTGTATACATGTCCCGATCTGGCAATAACTTCTGTGGGGGGGGGTTCCAGCTCATGTCTCTCACTCTCAGCACCATGGCTTCTGGCCAGGCATACTACTGTTCAGGTACAAAGCAATGACACAATAATACCATAGCAATGGTGACTTGTCACTGCCACGGTGCAGGCTGCACTGATTGCTTGGTTCACAGAGGTCCACAGGGCGACTGGGAGGAAAGGCACAGATCAGCCATGGGACAATAATACTAACATATTAAAATGCCAGTAGAATAGACCTAATGGTCTCTTGAGTCTGCTTGATTTTCACCACCCGCACTGAGGGCTGATTTTGGTGTCCCCCCCTCCTCCTTGGGTTATACTGTCCCCAGTCCCAGATGTTCCACCTGTATTGGGCCTGCTCAGATTTACCCTCCCCCTGTAACTGTCCCATCCCCTCTTAAACCTGTCTACAGTCTCCACCTCTACCAGCTCCCTGGCAGTGCATTCCATGGTTCCACCACCCTTTCCGTGAAATAACATCTCATCATCTCCCTTCTGAGCCTGCCCCCTTCCAGATTACACCCATGACCTCTCATTGCCCCACCCTCCTTCCTTTGGAGCACCTTCACTGGGCCTCCTTTATTGATCCCTTTCATGTACTTAAAGACCTCTACCATGTTCCCCCTGTCCCTCCTTTCCTCCAGGGTGTACATGTCGAGCTCCTTGAGCCTCTCCTCATAGGTCCTCTCCCCCAGGCCCCAGATCATTTTGATTGCCGTGCTTTGGACCCTCTCTAGTAGTGTAATGTCCCTCTTTAAATGTGGTCTCCAAAACTGTACACAGTACTCGAGGTGTGGCCTAACCAAGCAATTGTACAGTGGAAGGATCACTTCCACCTTTCTGGAGGTAATCGCCCTGGCGATGCATTCCAGCATCCTATTTGCCCTTGCCACTGCCCTCCTACAGGTCTCTGAGTTGTTCATTTTGACATCTACCACTACCCCCAAGTCCCTCTCACCCTCCATGACTTGAATCATGTCTCCTCCCAGGTTATACCCTGGCCTGGATTTCTGACTCCCAGGTGCAGAACCTTGCACTTCCCTGCATTGAATTTTAGTTTCCATTTTCCTGACCACCTTTCCAGAGCCTCCAGGTCCTCCTGCAAGGCCACTCTTCCCTCCTCATCCAACAGTTTTGAGTCATCTGCAAAGAGACTCATCTCACTCCTGATCCCCCTCCTGATGTCTGAGATATAGGTGTTGAACAGAAGTGGCCCCAGGACTGACCCCTGGAGTTTTGTTCCCAGGTCGCTACGGTAAAAAAGCTTTCAGCTTGGTATGCTACACCTGGTTAAACAACTAAATAAAAAAAAAAACACAAGTAATCCACCTTGGGGATGAGGCTAACCTTCCAACCACCACCTTCTGAGTATGCTCAGAGAGCCAATTTCCTATCCATCTTAAAGATTGTCTCCCTACCCCCATTTCCTTCAGCTTAGCCAGCAGGCCACTGTGGGGTACCAAATCAAATGCCTTGCTAAAGTCCAGAAAGAGGACATCTACTGGTCTACCCTGATCCGGGGCCCTCATCACCCAGTCATAGAACTCAACAAGGTTTGTCTGGCATGATCTTCCCATGACAAACCCATGCTGCCTATCATCCAAGTACCCAGTTTGCTTCAGCAATCCCCCCAGCCTTTCCTTGACAATACCCTCCATCACCTTGCCGACCACCGATGTCAGGCTAACGGGTGTGTAATTTCCCACCTCCTCTCTTGATCCCCTTGTGGATCGGCACGACATGGGCCACCCTCCAGTCTTGGGACACCAACCTAGTCCTCAGAAAGATGTTGAAAAGTTCCACTACAGGGACAGCCAGGACATCTAACAGTTCCCTCAGCACCCTGGGATGTATCTCATTTGGCCCAGGTGCTTTCTCTGTCCGAAGGGACCCGAGGACTTCCCTTACTCTCTCTCTCTCTACTGGGATTTCAGCCTCCACCTCCTCCCCTTTTCACCCTGCATTGCTGGGCCCCCACCTGTCTGTGTTGGCCACTCCCTTTCCTCAGACCCATCAGTGCCTCTAGTCTCTACCGGTCCCACCCCCTCCTCCAGTTTGCCCCCCGCTCCCCTCGCGAGACATAGCCCCTCCATCGCCCCTGGTAAAAACAATAATAATAATAATGTTTTACAACAGGGGCTAAGAGAATAGCACCAGTCTGATATTATAACTACACACCACAGCTACAGATCAGGAGAAGCTTGGGGGGCAAGGTATACTGCACATGCTGCTACTACAGCTGTCGCTCGATTAGTGATGAGACTAATGGCTGCCCCACAAACTGCAATTCTGGCACAATAATGAGATTCAGAGTGCTGACTGATCTCTCAGGGGTGAGGGGGACAGTTCACTACTTGATGTGTGTATATGCTGAATTAATCAATGGTCACCTGATGGCTCGCTACCAATCAGGTACCTGTTTCTCTGATCCCCATGTTACAAACTTTTATAAACCACTCAAGCTTTGCTCTTGTGGTGTATATAGTATCACACATCTTGAGGGCATGAAAAAACCATGTAACACACCAATGTCTGTACATTAGTATGTACTTTATCTTTGTCTATAAACCTTGGGTATCTAAGCCACTCCTTTATAAAAAAATGGTTGTGAAAATCCTGTAACCTCATTGGTTGAAACACATGACATGACCATTAATTAGTTTTCTGACAACTGCACACCTCATCTGAACCACTTATTTTTTTAACAAATAAAAGAACATTTTATAAGTGGAATAACACTCCAGAATGTGTTTTCCCATAAGAGAATAATGCTCTTCTTGGATGACTGCAGCACTTGACTACTCATCATGACTTACAATCTCATGAAGTGTGTCATTCCTTACTTTGCATATGACAGACACCATCACTTGGGGCACACATCCAGTTGTGTCGGTCATGTTCCGACATGACACCTCACTCTGGACTCTTTGCTCTGGCATGAATCGCCACCCAGCACAATTTGTCCCGGATAAGTTTGTTTTCTAATATTTACATTGGGGGTTAACTGTCCGGAGATGAATTGTGTGGGGTGCTGATTCACGCCAGAGTGAAGAGTCTGGGGTAAGATGTTGCGCGGCGACATGAATGGCACAAATTGTTACGTAGCCCATAACTCGCTAGCTACAGTTATTTGTATACTCCATTTTCTTTGTTGGCTAACCATGGCATTCCCAAAACACTCTCTAATAGATTGTAGGCCAAATCAGCAGTGCTTTACTAAATGTTACATTTATCTATAAATGATCTGGTCATGATTATGATACCTTCATCCTTGGTTTAAACTGAATTAATTTTCCATCAGATGCTGTGAACTGCCTGAAGTGCCCAGAGGATTACTGGTCCAATGACAAATGAAATAAGTGTGTCCTGAAAATCCCAGACTACCTCTCCTATGAAGACCCTTTTGGAACATCACTGCCTTTCTGCACTAGTGTCTTCAGCTTACTGACAGTTTCCGTCCTCTGCATTTTCATTAAGTTCAAGAACACTCCAATAGTCAAGGCCAACAACTGCAAGCTCCTAACCTACCTTCTTCTGGTGGCCCTCATGCTGTGCTTCCTCTCTCCCCTGCTGTTCATTGGACGCCCCATAAAACTGAACTGCATGGTCCGTCAAGTTGTATTTGGCTTGACATTTTCCCTTTGTGTCTCATGCGTTCTAGCCAAAACTGTCATTGTGGTGATTGCCTTTAGGGCCACAAGGCCAGGCAGCAAGTTAAGGAGCTGGGTGGGATCTAAGATATCCAGTTCCATAGTCTTTGTTGGGTCACTGCTTCAGGTGATCACATGTGCTGCTTGGTTGTCCATATCTGCCCCATTCCCAGAATCCAATATGAAATCCAAAGATGGAAAGATAATAATTGGGTGCCATGATGGTTCGGCGCTTGCATTTTGGTGCATGCTGGGATACCTGGGCTTCTTGGACAGTGTCTCCTTCTTGGTTGCCTTCCTGGCCAGGAACTTACCTGGTAGCTTCAATGAGGCCAAGTTCATTACCTTCAGCATGCTTGTGTTTGTCAGCGTGTGGCTCTCATTTATACCTGCATACCTGAGCACCAGAGGGAAGTACATGGTGGTTGTGAAATTTTTGCCATCTTGGCTTCTAGTGCTGGAATGCTCAGCTGTATATTCTTACCTAAGTGTTACATCATTATACTCAGGCTGGCCTTGAACACTAGGGGATATATGGTGGGGAAGGCTGACTCGCAAAACTCTATTAAATAATTCTTCCCCACCTTACTATAAAGAATAAAGAATGGGGAAATAAAATGAGTGAGGTAATTTACTAATAAAAGATTGGTGCTGCAAGTTATTGGTAAAAGAGAACTGTTTGAAAGAATCTGGGCCCCCTTCCTAAAATATCTGGGCTCTCCATGACATAAGAAATATGATACAGTTCTGAGAAAGTATCTAATGTCTGTTCCCATCTTGTATCTGTTTCTCCTTTATTAAGGTAATAGTTATAAATTATTATACAACGGCATGAAAGAATGCTGGCCTCTGATTGGTCAGCCTGGGACTAGACCAGGGATGTTATCCCAGCATAACATCCCAGCTGTAGTCTCAGCCCCACTGTGAACCCCTTGATTGCTTGCTTCATTGATTGTTTGTATCTTCTCTCAAAAAACAAAAATATTTTCCCACACTAACAAAAATATTCTTTAAAATTATTTTTTGTATTCTTTATATAACAACACAGCATTGTGTAATAGGAATAATGCCCTCCAGGGTGGGCGTTATGCTGGGATAACATCCCTTCTCAGGTCTTAGATGCCCTCAGCCTGCAGCCTCGGGCCCAACCCCTGAGGCGGGATGTTTTCCCAGCATAACACCCACCCTGCCAGGCATTTTATTTATTTATTTATTGAATAGAATCGGAATTACAATCCTTTGAGTCACAGACTCTTTGCAAAGGCTCCACGTCAGATACAGGGGGTGGAGGGTAAACAAGTACAGGAATAAACATACAGACAAGCATTATTGACAATACAGTACTGGAGACACATTTATTTCCTTTTATGGACCTACCTATTTTGTGAATTCACCACCTTAATTATTTATGTATGTATTTTTATGAGACCTAACAATCAGTTACTGTATGTATGTTGATAAGCTAGTCTTACTGTTTAAAATATTTTACTGTGAATTGTTTGATGTACCTGATATTACTAAAAATCAATAAAATCTTTAAAGCAAAAAAAAAGAAACATACGGTGGGTTGCAATGCAATTTCATGGAACAGAGCAAAGAAACTTAAGAAATTCAATTATGTATTGGCTAACAGGTATAATCTGGTACAAAGGTAAGAACAGCAGGAATATTGCTGAACAGAATTTATGGCAAGGATGATGTAAAACAGAATGCTATTACAAGTACAGAAATTGCAACATAAAATAATAGTGAATGTACATGTTTTCGTTTTTCAATGGCATTCACATTTATCAACAGAGAACTAAGAAGGACCTTAAAATAAGAGGGGCTAGCAAGGGAACACCTCTTGGGAGAGTCTTGCAAAGCATTCCAAGAAGTAGGGGCAATCCAACTAAAATCCATTTTACCAAATTTTGAATGATGCCTGGGGCACATCTAGCAGGATAATATTGTACATTCATAGGTTATGTGACCCTGTAGATTTTTGGAGTGGATTTAATAAAAAAGACGGTAACAAATTCCACCTTGCCTTTAGGAACCACATATAAATGTTCCATAGCCTTCTAATAGTAAATGAAGTCCAACCCACTACTCTGCCAGGATCACAGTGATGTGTTCTAGTATGCAGGCTGGAAATAAATCTAAGTACTCTGTGGTACAGCACATCTAATTTAGATAGGAAAGAAAGTGAGGCTCTCCTGTGTATGCTATCACTATAATCTAATAGTGGCAGGAAGGTCAACTGTAGTAACTGTGTCACTACTCTTGCTGTCTGTTGTTTTACGCTCACTTCCTACCATAGAAACATAGAAACATAGAATTTGACGGCAGATAAGGACCACTTGGCCTACCCAGTCTGCCCAGTTCCCTACCTGATGGATAAGCTGCAGATTCTAGTTAATCAATAGTTTACTTCCTCCTGCCCTCCCAGAACTGCCTTATACCTGTCCCATGCATTCTTGAATTCTCCCACTGTTCCTGACTCCACAACCTCCTCAGGAAGGCTGTTCCATGCAGCCACAACTCTCTGTGAAAAAATACTTTCTAACATTACCTTTGAGCCATTCCCCCTCTATCTTCAAATTGTGCCCCCTTGTTCTTGCACATCTCTTCTTCTGAAAGATATTACCCTCTTGTACCTTGTTAATTCCCTTGAGATACTTGAACGTTTCTATCATGTTCCCTTCTCCCTCCTTTCCACAAGGGTATACATATTAAGCTGCTTTGGTCTCTCCTCGTATGTCTTCTGGTGCAGACCTTGCACCATTTTGGTTGCCCTCCTCTGAACAGCCTCCACTCTGTCTATGTCTTTGCGTAGATGGGGTCTCCAGAATTGCACGCAGTACTCCAGATGGGGTCTCACTAACTGTCTGTAGCGATGGATAACAACTTCTTGTTTTCTACTGTTTATGCCTCTCCCTATGCATCCCAGTATCCCCCCAGCCCTCCTTACTGCCTTCTCACATTGCTTGCCCACCTTTAGGTCATCTGATATAATTACTCCTAGGTCTCTTTCAATTGTTGTTGTTGTTATTAACTCACCCCCCATTGTGTACTCTTCCTCTGGGTTTTTGTTTCCCAGATGCATTACATTGCACTTCTTTGCATTGAATCTGAGCTGCCATGTATCTGACCATTCCTCCAACCTTGCCAAGTCCCTTTTCATTCTTTCCACCCCACCTTGTGTATCAACCCTGTTGCAGATCTTTGTATCATCTGCAAAGAGGCATACCTTTCCTTCCAGGTGCTCTCCAATGTCACTTATAAATATATTAAACAGGACCGGTCCCAGTACTAAACCCTGTGGTACCCCGCTAGTTACACTCCTTTCTTCACTGTGGACTCCGTTTACTATTACCTTTTACGTCCTATTGTCCAGCCAGTTTTTTATCCAGGCTACCACTCCTGAATATACCCTTACTTAACTCAGGTCCACCTAGGTGTGGTTATCTTTGCTCTTGCCCGTACATGGTAATCTGCCTTCTGTCTCTGTACTTAGTCATTTTGTACTGTTATTATTGTTGCATTTCATTTTTTGCTGGCTGATTATGGAACCTTTGTATGATTCATATAGTCTGCCTTTTGTTATCTCATTTTGTGTATTGTTACCCTGCTTTTGTAATTCTCATGGGTCGTGCCTGAAAACTGGCATTTTATTGTCTAGTGGACTTACGTGGTCAACAATAAATACATAGATAGCTAGATAAATAAATAACTGAATACATAAATAGACAAATAAACAGATACATCAATGGATAAATAAATAGACAGATAAATAAATAGACAAATGCTGGACAGTAAATTTGTACAAATGTCATCCACATAATAATTGCAAACCAAAGAGTGAATAAACGTGGATTGCGTAAAGCTTCCATCTATATTACTTGGCCTAGGGTAAACAATAGATTCTGGGACTTAACTCTGGTTAGAAACCTAGCAAGGGCATGGAATGAGATTCCAAGTTTTATTAAAGGGTACTAAACAAGCAGTTTTTAAAACTGCAAACTCCAAAATCTGGCTTCATAGTGAGGTAAAGTAAAGGCTGCTGTTTACATTTATGGTAAAACTGCATTTATGTAAATAACATAAATGCAGTTGCATACCTTTTGAAAAATGTAAACATCAGCCATTCACGTTCAAAAAAACAGCCCGGGTTTCTCCCCAAGATGTCTGTCAAGTATGTTAAGTGATGAATCATGATGACATCATTGGAGCCAGAAGCAGAGACCCACATAGCTCCCAATAGTATTAACTAGTTCTTCTTTCCCTCTTTGTCTTGAATTGTGGTACCAGAATGATCAACACCATGTGTTAACTTGTGGATTATTTTGATCAGTACACATGTTAGGCTATGATTTTGTTCATTTTGTTTACTTTAACTTGCTGAAAAAGTTTTGCAACCCAGCTGACTTTCTCTTTGGCAAACTGCAGTACAGAACAACACTTCAAATACCTGATTATCTAGTGGTTATGTGATGTCCTGATTTTTTTTTGTTAACCAGGAGAGCCACAGTAAGCTGAAAGTTTGTTTACAGGTGTGGCCTAGGAGCACAAGGAAGGTACATGACTTGCTCAGGGTCACACAGAAAAGTACTAGTCTGATCCCATTTTAAAGCTCATACTTTCTTGTTAATCCGCAAATAAGGCTTTCTTTTTCCATGTGAGCCCCCTGCACCTAGCCTCCCTTCTGTTGTACTCCCCACCATCCATACCCTGTCCTTAGTACTGTCTGAGGCCTCATATGAGTTTACAGTCTAATGAAGAGAATTGTCACACCTCAGATAGTAATCTTGTACTTCAGAGAGTTGTGCACACCTATACCGATGCACTTCACCAGCTGACACTGTTAAAAAATGCCTCCCAAATTACTCTCCAGTCCACTTTCTCAATGTTTGACTTCTGCTCCCACAGTAAACATTGAGTGGATCACTACCCTTCTGCACAGTGAAGGTGGTATGCACAGTTCCCCTGTTGTGTTTTTTCCTGCCTCATTAACCAACAACTAGGTCTTCCTGGAGGGCTAAACAATAAGTATCATGACCCACCAGAAAAACCACTGTTCATGCCTCATAAGGGCTGCACTTACTATGGGTTCACATGGCTTCTGGCACTGCATGCTGGCTTGGGGAGGACAACCTTCCTCCTGGGGCCTCTGCCATTAGTGGAATAGCTGTAAGGGACACTGGCAGGGCTTGAGGCTTGGAACAAGTTGGGAGTCAACAGGGCCAGATCAGGACACTTCCTTGGGACCAGGGTATGTACATGGTGGAGCATGGCTGGGGAGAAAATACAACTAGAAGCAAAAAAAAAATCCTAGCTGCACATACTAACACATCATGCAAAGTAGAAGGGTAGATGGAGTTCCTGGTAAATTTTGGTTGATGATTAATTCATTGGGGTTGAAGAAAGAAGATAAACCCTGAGTCCACATGCATAAATAGGGACTATTTTATATATTTTGTTACTGAAAACTTTGGAGATTGCCTTTGCACATACAGTAAGTACTCATTTACATAGGTTCCACATCAAGTACATGGTCACAAAAAAACATTACAAGTACAATAAGCAGTTTGTGACAGGGTGGAATATGACCCTGTCCCATTTGTTATGGAGAAAGTGTTTAAAATGCAAGGATCTGTCCTTTCCTGTTTATTTGTCTGTCCAGTTGCACAACCATATTTTCCTGTGAAACCTTGGACTTGATCACCCTGACAATCTCACAATTCTTTGCCTCTTACTGTCTCAGTTTTCCCTTGATGCTTGCTTTTCCTCCCTTGTACATCTGCTGATATAAAGATAGATGCAAATCATTGTATGGAAATGTAACTGATATTGGGATCCCCTTTGTTTGGAGAATGTATACCATTACTGTTGAAATGTGCATAATTGTAATTTGAGATAACTGCAAAAAGCTGTTGAAAGCTAGAGGTTACTTGAGTGCAAATGTTTGAGCCTTTTGCAAAAGCTGTGCAAAAGGGGCCTCAAGAAGCACACTGTGTTCTAGCAACTCCTGAAACTTACAAGAACAGGATGTTTGCTAAGGATGGGGGTTGAAAAGACTTATAAAAGAGCTAAGTTATAACTGCAAGAGAGATTTGGAGAACAAGGGACACAGAGAATGAAAGAAAACTTTATTTTGCCTTTGTAAATAGTTATAATGAACATGTTAATTTTGTGATACTGCTAGTGGAAATAAATAATTTTTGGTGAATTCTACAACTGCTCCTGGTTTTCCTATGCTTCCTTACCTGTGCCTCGATTACACAGTTCCAGAGGAAATGCAGTCAAATCAGGCTCAACACACTTAAGACAGAACAATTACAGTGTTGAACAAAAAACCTCCACACAGACTGTTGTATAAAGCGTCTCAGGTTATGTACAGTGAGAAACAAGATAAAACCATTTAACTGACAAAATTGTGTTGGACTGCAAGGGCAGACCTCAAAGTTCTCTTTAACTGATTAAACTTAAGGAGATTCAGCAGTGTATCAGGCAGTTCATTAACCAGTTAGCGGCCCTGACAGCAAATGGCCACTTTCCCAGCTCTATACACTGAAAAGGAGGCTTAAGGGCATTCCAGAACATATTCCTGGCATTGCACTGGTTGGAGATGATGCGGAAGCAATTTGTTAAAGCAGGGGATGTTATGCTCAGGAGTGCCTATGAGGTAACACAAAACAGGATTGCTATTTGGTGTGGAATGTTGGTGTTATTGTTTGCTTCCCCAAGTAGGTGAGTGAAGCTATGAGTGCAAGGCAAAAATAACACTAACATTTTACACCAAATATATGTATTTTTTTTTAATTAGTATTTTATGGGTTTTACCGTATTTTCTCGTTTCACACCTGTGCATCCCCAACATGACATACACGTGTGGGGGCACATGCATGGATGTCTTGCAGGACGCCCCACCTTCCCGGTCACCTGATACCACCTGTGCTTATCACTGAACCACCATTCAGAGACGGGGTACTATGGGTGGGTAACTCCCCCCCAGGAGAGGAGTGCAATTTCTTAATCCTGCTCCCACCCCACTCCCCATGCTGGCACCCCAGCAACCCAAGGTCATTCCTGAACCCGGGTTGCCAGTGCCATGTGAGGTAAGGCGTCCAGTGCCCCAGCCCTCAGCAACACTGGGCCAGCCAAATATTCATATTTTGAGCTGCCTTATGAGATATTCTTTGTATACCATGGGATTTCATGTTATTTTTTGTGACAGAAACTGTAAAAAGTTACAAAAGAAAAACAGTACAAAATGTAAGCTGTGCCCCTCTGTTCAATGGCTCACTATGAGGACTGCTAATCCATACTGATCAAAGCTATATGGAATCTCACAGGTGAGAATATGTTTCTGAGCATGCTCAATGTGGCCTAAAGGAGTGTGACAAACTTCGGAGCATGCTCAGTGTGGCCAGACTGAGATAAGTTTCCGAGTTTGTTCAGTAACCAACTTCAGTTATTTTGCTCATGTATGGTCAAGATAACACTTTTTATTTGCCAAATGTATTTGCATTTCCATGGTATATGAAGGGATTAACCCACAATAGGGTATGGATTTAATGAGCATTTTTTTTAATTCTAGTGTCTAGAAATCATATCACTAAAGGATAAGATCAAAGAACTAGAAAACACTATTAAAGATGTAAAGGAGGATGGTAAAAGACAAGTAATCACTGCTAGTAACAAGCAAATCCCAAGAGGACAGACACAAAAGAACAAGAGATGCAAGCAGCAGTACTGATGATAGTGGCTGGAGCCCAATTATTAATAGAAAAACATTATAAAAAATGTAGGAGGTGAATGGAATTCCCTGTTACTACACAAAATAAATTTGGAACCTTAGATTTGGATAATGAAAGTACAACTCTGAGTGCTAACACCATTACAAGGGTTCACAGAGATTATAATCATTGTCAGAATACCACTAATGATGACCAAATCACACCAAACAAGATAAAGAATCCTTCTACTAATAAAATTAAACCCAAATTGGGTTCAGGCCCTGTCCTCACTGATTCTGGTCATACTACAAATGAAGCAGAATGCTTAATTAAATCAGGGTCCAACAGAGATCTGGATAAAAGTGGTGACCAATACTAGAGCAATATCCTAATATCTCTTCTGGTACATCAATCAGAAATTACACTGGCCATGTCCTGTCAAATCAATCCAATGGTAGTACTAATGACCACTAAGAGACAAATCATAGTACTGGGAGATTCGATCATTAAATATACTGATGGCTATATCTGCCAAAGAGATAAAGCCAATACCTCCTGCTCTAGTTTTAGAGGGGCCTGGTTCTTGGAAATTGAATGCATGGTCCCAGACATTATGTAAAATGCAGATGAAAATCCACTAACGATAATACATGTTGGCGCAAATGACATTTCAAAATTCACAGTAGAAAACATAAAAGAGGACTATATAAAACTGGCAATAACATTAAAACAATATGGAAGTGAATATTGTTTCTCTGAAATACTTCCTGTTCCAAGACAGCATTGAAAAACAGAAAAAATAAAACAAGTCAATGAATGGTTGCGGAAATAGTGCCTCCAGGAAAAGGTCAAATGTATTACACAATGGGAAATATTTTCAGGGGATAAAAGCTTGTTCTGTTGGGATGGTCTCCATCTCAACAAAAGACGGACTGCTGTACTGGGAAAATCCATCACAAACATTATAGAGGAAAGTTTAAATTAACCAAGAAGGGGCAAACTGGGAAAGCAACTACATATGCTGTGCAGGATTTTGATATATACAAAATCTTGGTAGCTGATGTAAGAAGCTTAAATGTGGTTAAAATTTCAGAATGAATTGCAATACTAGTAAATACAAACATCTATATTGCTGCACTGTGTGAAACATGGTGGGATGAAACAGCTAATTGGTTTAACGGTATTCCAGGGTATACTCTTTACTATAAAAACAGGAACAATAAAAAAGGAGGAGAGGTCTGTATTTATGTGTCAAACAAAATAGATACAAAAGAAGATGCATTATCTATTAATGATATATAGTAGAAGGTGTTGCTATAAAAATTACATATCAGAATGGACAGCATTTTATATTAGCAAATTATTATAGACCGCCATCTTCCAAGCTTGAACAAGATCAGTTATTCATTTCTGATATTGAATTATTATCAGCCTAATCTGATGTAATCATTGTAGGAGACTTTAATTTACCAGGGGTGGAGCGGGGTCAGCTTGTGACTAGAACATCTCTGGAAAATCATTTTTTGGACTCTTTCATAATGGCTGGGATGGAACAAATGATACAGGCTCCAACTAGGGGACCAAACACTCTGGACCTAGTCTTAACCAATATTGCATCTGAAATAACAAACCTAAATATTAGCAATCCTACTGGGAACAGTGATCATAATACCATAAGGTATGAAATTAATAAACAAAAATACAGTAGGGGGGATTAACTGTAATTATCATTACAACAAAGCTGACTTCTTAAAAATTAATAAAGCACTATGGAATTATAATTGGGAAATAGTATTCAAGAACCTAAACATTGACCAATGTTGGGAAATATTTAACTCTATCATAACAGAATTAGAAAACTTATATGTACCAATTAAGAAAACTCACAATAAAAAAGGGAAAGATTCCACCATGGTTAACAAGAAAAATAATACTACAAATTAATAATAAAGAAAAAGCACTTCTAAAAATGAAACAGTGTCAGAGTCAAATAAATATTAATAACTATAAAATGGAACTAAAGAAAACAAAATCGCTAGTCAAAAAGGAAAGAAGAAAGACTGAAGTAAAACTAGCATTTACAAAAAAAACCAAAAGCTTTTTTCCTTATATTAATAAAAATAAAAATCAGAGTCACAGTATAACAGCTTTGAATGATGATAGTAACTAAATAACAAATCCACTAGAAATGGGTAATACATTAAATACATTTTTGGTTCAGTTTTTTAATATCTGTAATAACTTGTCAAAAAAATAATAACATAGGCCTGACACAATTACAAGTGATTACTATGGATGGGGTAGAAACAGCCATTGAATACATCAGAGTAGATGCAGCGGTAGGACCAGATGGCTTTAATCCATTTTCTTTCTAAAAAATGCAATCCATTCTATTTCACTTCAAAATATATTTAATATCTCACTAATCAAAGGGATAGTACCCTATAAATGGAAGCAAGCAGTGGTAGTTCCAATATATAAAAAGGGAAACAGAAAGGAAGCAGAGAATTATAGACCTATAAGTCTAACTTCGGTTGTTTGTAAAACCATGGAAAGAATTCTCAAGAATAGAATGGAAATAGAGATGGAATGTAAGGGGCATACATATACTAAACAACATGGTTTTATGAAGGGGAAATCTTGCACTACAAACCTCATTAGTTTCTATGAGATAGTTAGTAGGTCATTGGATCTAGGTATCCCCATGGATGTTGTTTATCTAGATTTTAAAAAGGCCTTCAACAGAGTTAGTCATGATATCTTGGTCAAAAAAATGGAAAACAAGATTAGACCCATACATAATCAGGTGGGTATCTGACTGGTTGACTGACAGAACACAAGTAGTTAAAGTCTCAGATAGTTACTGCGATCCTATTAAAGTGACTAGTGGAGTCCCCCAAGGATCGGTCCTCGGACCCATCATTTTTGGAATTTTTATATTGGATCTACAAAATGACATTGTGGGTTACATTAGTAAATTTGCTGACGATACAAAACTGTGTAAAGAATTTAATACCATAGAAAATATTATTGCATTAAAAAAAGATATCAATACCCTGGAAAACTGGGCAAATTTAAATAACATGGCATTTAATGAAAACAAAGTGTTGTAATGCATGTTGGTCCCTGAAATCCACATGAGAAATATTTCATGAATAATAAAGAACTGAGGCAAGTTAAAACTGAGAAAGATCTTGGAATCATGATAAATGATCTACTAATCCATGGGAAACGCTGTAGACATATAGCTCTCAGGATCAATCATAACCTTAGATCCATCAAAAATCTTTCATTTGTAGGCAAGAGACGTTCATATTACCAGTGTATGATACTTATATTAGGCCACACTTGGATTATGGAGCTGCTTTTTGGTCTCCATACCTAGCCAAGGACAGTAAACATTTGGATAACATCCAAAGAAAAACAACCAAACTCATTCCTAGACTAAAAAATTTACCATATAAACAAAGATGCAGAACATTACAATTGTACAATCTTGAAACTAGATGAGAGAGAGGAGATCTTTTATTACTCTTTAATATCCTACAGGATAAAAAACTTATGGAAGGATGCAATATCAAATACGCAAATAAACCAAATATACTAAGATGTAACAATAAACAGTTATTTGTACAAAGGGCATTTAGAAATAAAAGAAAACATTACTTTACAATTAGGGCAATTCAATTATGGAATAAACTTCCACAGAAAATAATTGATTCAACCAAGTTTGAACAATATAAAAATGAATTAGATAAATACTATATGGGCACTATATTTTATTGACCCACATGACGTGGGGAGGTAGACTTGATGGGTCCAACAGGCCTTCTTCTACCTTATAAAAACTGTGTAAACTGTGTAATTAGCATCAGTCAGGTACATAAGAAACAAAGGTGCAGATACAGGCATCTTCCATCCTCTCAAAGTTAGCAGGGTATACAAATTTCGCTTACATAAGCTTGCAGATAAAAATATAGGGCTTAACAGTTACATACATCTCATGGATTTAAATATAATTTCCTCTCATGTACCTTCCTTCCCTCATCCAGGATGACAAGCTCACATTTTCACTCTACCCCTACAAACTGTAGAGGGCTGAACCTAGCTTTTCATCCTGAGGAGCCACATGGGGGGGGGCATGGGTGAGAGTCCAGCCAGATCATCCATTTTGTCCATCTCTGGGTGTAAATGTGCAGGTTTTGATTAATTTTAAAAGTCAACTCCTCTAGTTCTGAGATTTTCTGAATCACCTGAAACCAACAATGTTTAGTGGGTGGTTCAGCATTCAGCCATGAACGAGTTATGGCCTTATGTGCTGCTGTTTACAGAATGGTCCAGAGATAGAGTGAATCTACACCTTTTAGACCCAGAGGGGGAGTACCCAGTATAACATTTGGCCACACCAGGGGTGAGTTCAGAGAAAAGAGTTCCTCTATAGAAGGAGCCACCTCTCTCCAAAAGGGTTGAATCTGTTACCAAGCCCAGAAAATGTGTAAATGGTTTGCCTCTGATTCTCCACATAATCTCCAACAGGCCGCTGGCCTTGTGGGGTTTCTCTTGTTCAAAGTCTTAGGTGTGAGGAAGTAGTGGACTCTAATCCTCCAACTAAATTCTTGCCAGTGTGGAGAGCATGTGGTCCCTGAGGTAATGTGGAAGACACTGTCCCAGTTGAACTCACCAAGGTCTGAGCCCCCCCCCTTCTCCCTGCCAGCTCAATTTAATCTTAGCTAGTGGGTCACCCCTCAAGCCAGCCACATATTTATAAATTGTAAAACATCAGGCCCCTCCGAACCTGGTCAGTCTGGCCTGCATGAATGCTTGCCAGGAAGGAAGCAGCCCTGATAGGGTCCTGGTCTGCTTTTTGAAGGGAAGTAATGTAGGCATGGGTCTGAAGGTATCTAAAATGGTCAGAGTTCCACAGGCCAAATGCATTTTATAGGGATTCAAAGTCTTGCACTACACCCCCTGTAGGAAGTGGCCGAGGAACACAAGACCAGTTCTACCCCAGATCTGAAAGGTATGGTCTTGATGGGCTGGTGGAAAACAAGGGCAACAGGCCAACCTGAAAAGGGGCCAAATTGAGGCCTTCAGTTTGTCCATGGATCCTTCCTCCGCACTGTCCATTTGCAACACAGGCGTGGAAACATCATGAGGAATCTGCCCTTGCAGTAAATCTACACTCTCTTCCTTTGGGCCACACTCTGCTGGGCCACCCCCAACAGGTTCAACCTGATGCTGTGTGCTACTACATGCAGGATTTCTTACTTTTGTCCAGGTGGGAGCAAAATGAATTTTAGGTGCTTTGGACAGACCATACTTCACTAAGCAACCCGAACAGTGAGGAATTAAGAACACATCCCTTCCAGCCTTGAGGCACATTATACATACTCTCACAGGATAGTTGGGAATTGCAACATGAGAAGGCAAACTGTCACCCCAGAAACATTGCTCTATTTCTTTAAGCTTGGCAGCCTCCTCAGCTATCATAGGTCAGGCATGATCCAGGTAGCGGGATGGTCCTGAAGCCATGTCTGTAAATAAACACATTAAAGTTCATTGTTACTACACAGTTCTTGATACTTGGAACAGTCTCTCAAAATGGCTCCCTACTGCTGTGTTTACATTACTGCCCCACCCTGTAATGGTGGTGACAGCACTTCTGTTGCATCCACTCTATCTCTGACTCAAACTGCTATGTATCTGACCTTTCTGCTACTGATTTCTGCTCAAAACTGTAACAATTGCACTGCATTTTCTTTTCTCAGCACATTCATATGATTTTTGACTTTACGATTAGCACTCAATCAATTTTTACACTTTGCTTAAAGTCACTAAGACCACAGTATTTCTGCACAGGATTGCCTGTTTGTTGCTGTCTCTTAACAACTTACAGTCTCTCACTTGCTTAGAAAATTATACTGTTGCTGAATTCTTAATACATGCTCACAGTCTATTGCTCAGAACTCTTTTGTTTTGATTGCACTTTACAGTCCTTCTTTGCAAAAACAATCTCACTGTTTACGCACAGATCCAGCTGACTTTTGAAATCACTGACAGTTTGAGCTCAGTTTTGATGAATGGTACTCACTGTATCAGTAGCTGGCTTGCTCCGTTGGAAATATTTTGGCCTAAAGCTGATCCTGGAAGGCTTCTGGGTTGAGACAGGCTGGCGATCCCACCGATTGTCACTATAAACACCACGCTTATTTCCCAGTCGGTCGGATAACGTATTGAGCTCAATTTTGAACAGAAATAGTCTGTATTTACAGATTTAAAATGTTCACAGTCCCCTCGAAGGTTTCTCCTGGCTAACCAGCACACACCACTCACTCTCTCCCTCTTGAACACTTGGCTGCACTCTGAAGCTGGCTATGGGGTGGGACTGATTGCAGTCTTACCAAACACTTGACGCCATGCAAATGAGCCTCTCTTTCTCTCCTCACACTCTTCCTGCATGACAATCATTGAGCAGGCAAAATTTAAAACCACAAACTGAACTTTTTTTCTCGACTGAAATTTCATGGTGGGAGCGTTGCTTTTTACCATTTCTTTGCTTAGAACTTGGCATTTTCTTTAGCGACTCCCCCAATTCACACAGCAATTACCTGAAACTTTTAGGGCACACAGTTCTTTTGGTTTCCCAAAGTCCACAATACGTTCTGTCACTAAAACTTGAGAATTAAATCTTGTAAATGCTCTTTTGATGCAGGACAAGGGCATACACATTTTGGTTTTACAGTTCCTTGGTAAAAGGTGGCACAATCACATACTGTCACAACCACACTGAGCAGGTCAGGCCCTCTGCTCCCACAGTGCCAACCTCTGAGTGCAGTATTGTGAACAGGTAACAGACAGGGTAACCCTTCTGTCTGCTTGTGGGCCTGAATCACCTTTAGTCTCAAGTTCTGGGGGGATTCAAACTATGAACCTTATGCTAACATTCCCAAATCTACAGGCTCAGATAATCTGCTCTGGGGATGCCAGATATCTTTTGACTAAGGGCACGTAACCAGGTATCCAAAATGAACCCTTAAAACTCTATAAAAGACCTTAGGTATATTCTTCACTTTTCCCAGTTTAGTAACACCATCAAGCTCTGAACTGTTTTTGTTAGTCTTAACCCTCTATATGTCACATGCAAACAGAACTTCGAAGACACACCCAGGCAGTCTTTCAAAATAATATTTTTACTAAAATGGATAAAAATATGTAAAATGTAAACATGGAACACTGTATCAAAAAACATACAATCACTTAAAAGAACAAGGTTAAAGTAGAACACATAAACTCCTACCACAATATAATTAGACTTTTTCTATCTAATGTATTACCTCTTTAGTGCTTATAGTTAGATCTTGTTTCTTAAGAGCCCAAAAAGATATGTCACAAAGATCAGGCACAAGTCCTAGGTTAAACTGTGTCTCTCTCACACACCCCTTCCATGATGTCATCTAGCTCCTACTTTTAGAATATAAAAATTATACAAACAATGATCTTCCTGTCAGGAGATATTTTAAATACTGTGACTTCAGCAAAAACTAATTTCCCAAATTATGACAGTCTTTGATCAAGCCTCTCCTTTGATCTTGTGTGGTTTCCTGTTCCCAAGGTATCAAAGTTTCTTTTACAACTTTAGCACCATGGTGGTATAAAAATGTTTTTCCTCTAAGACGTTATAAAAGTTTACGAGCCCTATATCCTGGTAGCAGGGTCAGTTCTAATAAAGAGAGAAAATCAGGAGACCCTTAATTAAGTCTCTCTAGTCTTTTAATTACCTCCAGCTTTCAGATCACTTGACTGTAACTGAAACCTAGGGGGGACACCCAGGAGCACAGGATGTCTCATATGAGACAATCACACACCACATTCTATATTACAAATATCATAGAACAATCATAACCAGCTGGTCAAGCGTCACACACAGCACCACATGAACAGCAGGCACACAGCGGCACTTACGGACGGTACTATTCTAGGCAAATCCTTTTGCACAAAGCTTCCAATTTTGGGCTACCAACTGCCAGACAGACAAAACACTAGCCATAGCCTAAGCAAACTATCCAGTGTTTTCTCGCAAATTCAAAACACATCAACGAATGAGCCCTCATTTTTGTAATCTCCCCACCAGCCCCCCTTGTTTAACTAGAAGGGCTTCTCCTCTCAGCATGCCAAAATACTCAGGCTCTAGGGGCATGACAAACAGAGAGGGGTGGGGGTTTACATTGCAAAAACACACAGACAAGCATTCTTTGCAACTACAATGGCCACCATATATAAGGTGGACTAGACTGTTTTACTAGACAGCCAACCAAGTGTGGCAACTGCATGGCACACACCTGGTAGGGACCAATTGCATGGCCAACAACCCAGGTCCCTGGAAGAGAATGTTTGCTTGGGACTATGTTAAGTTAGCATTTCTGGGCAGGGGCACCCAAGTAACTCCAGACACAAGGAAGCAATAACATTACTGTCCAAACCAGGCTGGGATTCTAGAGTGTGGCTAATTACAAAGTGAAGATGGACCCACATAGCACTACACACATTGGTAATGCAGATTACTGAGGTACAGACATTCCTGAATTCCCATTTATCACAGGATGAAGAAAACACACACTGTGAACACATTAGTTCCTACTGGAAATTGGCACATCCAGCCAGGTACTGGTACATTTCCCATCAACTAGGCACATTTGGACAGTACTAGGACACTTTACCATATTTTATAAGGAAAGAGGAAGTACACACAACCACCACAGAGCACATATAGGCTAAGAACTCACAGAACCCACTATGCTGACTTAAACTGGAAGAAAAACAACCCACATACAGGGGTGAACACATTTCTCAGGCATTGGCCAATTGCAATGAAGAAAAAGTAATAGGTGCCCTTCAGAACACGTAGAGGTAAATTGGTTACTCCAGATAGGGGTTCCCCCACCTTTTGTTTCCAAGCATATACTCAGCCATTCATCTGGTTAATAACACCACACAACTGTAGAACACTGTAGATGTTGTCTCAAAGGTATATCACACTTAACATACTACACACACCTCACCGGTGCCAGAATTAAAAGTTCTGTACTTGGACGGTCACATTCTGGACTCCTGTGTAGGCAGACACTTTTAAACAGGGTTTAAGAAAAAGTTCTGCCTCCATGGTAGTGGGACTCATGATGGCGCAAAAATTTCATTCAATCGAACCGCTTGATTTGCGATCACCTTGGGGACTGTGCAGTGGGTCCCAGGATCCCTTCCACCTAATTGGGACCCAGTGACCACATGCAGCCTGCTGGGGGGGCTGCTCCTGTGAGAAATTAAAGAGTTTGACTGGGGCTCAGGGAAACATGCCTGAGAAGGGCCCTGGTCATCTGTGCAGTTCATAACTTGTGTCTTGCTGCCTCCACAGTACACCTAAAAGGCTTTGGCTGAAAAGTAAGGAAATTAAATGTTTTTTAAATTGAAACTTGCTGCATATTGGGGATGTATTGTACTGCAGGGGAGAGTGTTTTAAATTGAAATGAATGCTTTTTTCCCTGGTATTGCCAGTATTTGGGACTCTCATGTGTCAGTCTGTCAGCTGCTGCAGAGGGAGCTTTACTAAGTGCAGTAGCGACAGGGAAACTAAAGGAGCCACATTCTTCATCTGTGCAGTGACTGCAAGTACAACCTCTGAGCTGCAAGACTGTGGGGCATTGGGGCAAATAATCATTTCTTTCTGGCTGCACCAGGACATTTGTCAGGACTGTATCTGATCTGCAACATCTTGGACTTTGGTATCTGGGATTCCAGTATGGTATGAGATTGCGGGGTTTCATATTGTTCTGGGACTGATATTAGTGTTGGTATAATGATAATAATTATGTACCATTTGATTATTCAGCAGCTAGATAGTCAGGGCTCTGGGTATCATAGGCCAAAGTGAAATATGTGATTGCTTTTTGTCTAATAGTATGTTGCCACCCAGCTGGAGGGTTCACCAGCAAAACCAATCAATCTGTGTACATATGTAAATAGAAATCAAATAACAACTACTCCACATCCCCATTCCTAACTCTTATACCCCCTTAAATAAATCTCTCATCATTGTTGTAGAAATATTTGGTGTGAGCATTACATTGGAGAGAGCCTTTAAATGCAAAATGTTAAAGTGTGAGGAAATGTTTATTGGGGCATGTCTGGGAAAGGTAAATGGTTATTGTAGGTGGTGTAGCAGCTCAGGGGGCTACACCTGTTACCAGCTTACCCACGTAAAGCACCCTGAGTGGAGGCACTGTGCAAAGGGTTTAAAATATGGTTATCAGTTAGCAAACCCAAACTCAACCTGTGTCCAGGACAGTAGGCAGGGGTGTCACACTGGAGATAGTGCCACCCAGGGGTTACACTTATAACATGGGAAATGTTATGTTAGAGATTTACCTAAAGAAATAATAAAATAAAGCCCAGTAAACATGCAACTGTGGGTATATCATGGATTAATCAATGGTCAGGTGACCATTTTGGACAACTCATAAGACAGTGAGTTTTTTAATTTGACTGTGGAAGGAAACTTGCTGTGTGCTGACAGAGCAGTCTGTCAGTGTAAATCAGGAGCTGGGAGATATTTTAGCACACTATGAGGTATGGTTCCGGTGCGGAGGAATTCCTGACCTCCGTGCTGTATGAGGGGACAGGAACTGGAAAGGCACTTGGATTTCTGGTGCTTTGGGGAGGCTCTTTAAGTCACCTCAAGTGTTGGCTAGACTGCCTTTTCAAAGGCAGCCTATATACACTGTTGTAAGCCCTGCAGGGAGGTAACTTCAGAGCGAGCATTGCCATAGTAGCAGGTGACATTTGTAAAATGCTCTATTTAATGCTTGGTTCCAGCGAGCAGAGTCAGGCACAGATCAGAGGCAACACGTGTAGAGGCCAGCAGGATCTGACGGCATCAGATGGGGAAGCAGGAGACGTTCGCTTGCAGAAACTTGGGAAGCGTGTGGGGATTAGTAGCCGTTATAAGGGTTTAGAAAAGATTGAGGGGATTTGTATTGAAATCAAAACAGGTGAGTGTTATATTAACAAAGAGATAAATAGATAAGTAAAAGAACAAAGGTTGGATACTAATGTGGTAAGACTGGAGGATGTTATGTTAGGGTTGAGATGTTTGGAGTGTAGAAAGATTAGTACTGATGTAGCCAATGAATTATTGATATATAAGTGTGAACAATGTAATAAGATTAAAATGTTACAAACTAAGTTGGAAGCAATGGAGCAGAAAATAATTGTATATGAGCAGAAGTTGCTGACTGACATAAATACAGGTGTTATACAGATGGATCAGACTTACAGTATGAAGATCTAAATGACGGGGAGTCAAGAAAAGAAAGGACAGAAAAAGATCAAGATGGGGATTGGATTACAGTAGAAAGAAAAGAAAAAGGAAAAAAGCGGCAAGGAGAAGAGCGATGAATTTTTCAATGGAGTGCTCAAATAGTTTTGAGCTCCTGATAACATTAGATTATGAGGGTGAGAATAGAAACATTAGACATAGTTTGGAAACAAATAATGAAACAATGAAACAGCAAACAGGGAAGGAGATCAAGCTGAGGAAATAAATAGACTGGAGAATAGAGATCAGGAACCACAAAACACATACCCAGATGGGAGAATGAAAGAGTGTAGAAGAAAGAAAAGGGATGATAAAGAAGTGAAAGCAAATTCTGTGACTAAAGATAGAGAAGCTCAAACAGGAAATACTATAGAGACGATACAGGTTGATGTTGAACAGAATGAAAGAGAAGGACAAAGGGATTCAATCAAGGAACAGGTTAATTTAAATAATGGTCTTAAAGACCTTAATCAAGGGAGAAAGACTATCGGAATGGAGGAAAATGGGGAACAAATGGAGTTGGAGAAGAGGGAAAAGAGTATTTACATATTAGAAGATTCAGTATTGAAATATACGGATAGATATACATCAAGGGATAATAAAGAGATTGTCACCACAAATTATTTCTCGGGGGCAAAGATAAGAGATGTGAAAGGAATGTTAGGAGACATTATTAAAGAAAAAGATGGATCAGCAGTTTTGATCTTGCATTTGGAACATTAGAAACCAAGGATTAGGAGACATACAGAAAGAATTTGAAGAAATAAAGACGGAAGCAGAGAAACTGCAATGTAAAATACATTTTTCAGAGGTTTTACCAGTGTCAAAAGAAACAAGTATAGATAATAATAAAATAAAAAAACTAAATAATTGGCTTAGACAGTGGACATTACATAATAATGTGGGATGCATACAACATTGGGAAAATTATATTGATCAACCATCATACTTTTGTAGAGACAGATTACACTTAAGTAAGAAAGGAAGTAGAAAGTTTGGGATGGACATTAAATTGGTGGTAGACAGTAATTTAAACTAAGGAATAAGGGGAGAGGGGATAAAAATTATTTCAAGGTAACTAAGAAAAGAGAGAAATTAAAACAGAAACAAAAAAGGGGGAGGGGCATATGGTTACTTAATGCCAGAAGCCTAAATATTGAAAAGAAGTCTGAATTAGAAGCAAAGCTGGTCAGTGAGAACATAGACATGTGTATGATAACCAAACTTGGTGGGACCCAGAAGTGCAATGGAATGGGGTGTTGAGAGGTATAAAGTATATTCGTGAGCAAGAAAGAATAGAAAGGGGGTAGCCATTTATATTAAAGAAGAAATGGATAGTAGTTTGTATAAAGAAAGTGAAAATGAAAAAATAGAATCATTATGGATTCAAGTAAAATGGGAGGAATAAAAAGATTCTATTTGGACTATATTACAGGTCACCAAATAATAGTAAGGAAATGGCTAAAATAATAAATGAGGAAACTGGACAGATGACAATGGAAGGAGATTTTATTATAGCAGGATATTTTAACTATCCTGATATTTGTTGTGAAAAATTAAGATGTAGGAATGCAAATAGTGAAACATTTTTACAACAATTAGAAACAGTAGGGTTGGAACAGTTAGTTAATAAACCAACTAGAAGAAAACTTATCTTGGGCCTACTATTGGCAAATAGAACAGATATTGCTAAAGAGACGAAGATAAGAGAACAGTTGGGAAATAGTGATCGTGCTATGGTGACTTTCGGTATCAAACAAAAAGTTATAGGCACTAGGGGAAAAACAGCAGTAAAAAACTATAATAAAGCGGATTTCCAAAGAATAAAAAGACAGTTAAAAAAATGGAATTGGAAACAAAGTTTAGGTAATAAAACAGTAGGGCAAATGTGGGATGAATTAAGAAACCATCTATTAATACTGGAAAAGGAGTATGTGCGAGATAAGGAACTCTATAATAAGAGAGGAAAAAAACAATTGTGGTGTACTAGTAAGGTGATAAAATCCTGCCTAAAAAAAAAAAGAAAGCATTTAAAAAATGAAGCTTTTAGGAACGGCTGAAGTGAGACTATGTTATAAAAATTGTTTTAAAAAGGCAAAAAAAGATATAAAGAAGGAAAGAAGGAAATTGGAGGCCAAAATGGCCTATAGAAAAGATAATGGGAAACGTTTTTACACATATATAAATCAATAGAGGAGGGACAAACAAGGAGTAGGACCATTAAATATTGATGGTAGAGAAATAAAGGATTCTAGTGAGATGGTAAACACATTCAATGATTTCTTTGGATCAGTCTTTGAAGGAGGGAGGGAGGTAAAGAAGTTAAAAATAAATAAAAGCCATCAAACTCTGGAAATATTAACAACAAAGGAAGAAGTGGAAAGATTAATAAATAAAGTAAAAGTGCATAAATCTGTGGGACCTGATTTGTTACATCCAAGATATATCAAGGAGGTACTACCTTTAATATCAGAAGCATTAGTGTGGATATTTAACGAGTCCTTCA
This sequence comes from Neoceratodus forsteri, assembly GCA_016271365.2. Classification (NCBI taxonomy): domain Eukaryota; kingdom Metazoa; phylum Chordata; order Ceratodontiformes; family Ceratodontidae; genus Neoceratodus; species Neoceratodus forsteri. The sequence goes on from JADMNL010000029.1 coordinate 220,509,732, forward strand.
GAACAGGTGAAGTATCAGAAGACTGGAGGCAGGCTTTTGTTGTGCCCTTGTTTAAAAAGTGTAAGAGATCATTAGTGTCAAATTATAGGCCAGTAAGCCTTACTGCAATCTTGGGAAAAGTCGCTGAGAGTATACTGAAAATAAAAATAGAGGAAAGTTTGAATTTATTGGGATATTCAGATGAGAAACAGCATGGTTTTAAGAAAAATAGAGCATGTGGTACAAACCATTTATGCTTCTATGAAAATATAAATGAAAAACTAATTAATAACATATCCATAGATATAATATTTTTAAATTTTTAAAAAGCCCTTGACAAGGTGCCAAATGACAAGTTGATTGAAAAATGTTTAAAAATGGGATGGGATAGTCATATTGTCCTAGGGATAAGAAATTGGTTGAGCAATAGGACTCAAAAAGCAAGAATAACAGGTGAACTATCTAAATTGATTAAAGTGGAAAGCGGGGTCCCTCAAGGATCTGGGTTGGGACCTGTCTTATTTTCACTATATATCAGTGACTTGCATAAGGGGATTATAAATCAGGTAGTGAAGTTTGCTGATGATATTAAGGTAAAAGGTCCAGTGGGAAGAATTGAGCAGCAGAAAAGGTTAAAAGGGGATTTAAAAACAATTGAAATCTGTGGCTGCAAATTAGTAAGGTCTTAACATCCATTTTTTCTCAGAGGGCTCTAGTGGATTATGGGGACCATGACGCCGACATACTTTTCACCATAGTCTCTCAACCAAACTCAGTCTCTAAGGTATATAAAACACTTCAGGAATGGGACCACAGACTTCCTCCAGGGGTCTGCTTCTATTGGACAAGGGAATTAGGAATATCTGAGGCACCCGATCTCTGGAGGAAGTTGTGGCTCACAATGTATAAATATGTAAAACAAGACCGGTTGAGAATGGTACATTTTAACTTAATGCACCACTTATACTTATCCCATCACGATTGTGTAAATATGGGGCAAAGGATACATCTCTCTGCACGAGGTATAGGAAGGAAGATGGTACTTTATATCACATGGTATGGTCATGCCCTTCAATTCAGGTCCTTTGGCGGGCTATCAACAATCTCTTAGACCCTATCCTTGGCTTAACAAACTTGTTTACTCCTGAGGTATGTCTGATGTGCCTTTTTTCAGTTGGCACTTCCAAAGCTAAAAAGGCCCAAATGTCGCTTTTATCCGCTGTGGCTAAATTGGTAATCTTAAGGCATTGGACCAGTGATAAAGCCCCCTCCTTGTTGGAGTGGTACCGAGAATGTACTTTGGCAGTACAATTAGAAAAACATATTGCTCGTATGCAGAATAGATTGAAAGCATACACAGTGCTTTGGAGTTCTTTTGAAATGCTCCTTATGACCTGGAGGCCTGGCCCTCGGAACACCTCAGGGCTGGCAAGTTAGGGTGTGCTTATGTGTGTAGCCTCAGGGGGGTGGGGGGGTTGTTGGACCTTGTTTTTCCGATGAAAGGGTGAGCTAGTGTCAGGTTGTTTTATATCCTTCCATTTCGCACTCTCAATTATGTATCTGTATTGAGGTGTTTTTTGTGGAAATTAATAAAGATGTTTAATAATAAAAAAAAACAAAAAAAAAACAATTGAAATCTGGGCCAGAAAGAATAAGATGAAATTCAGTACAGAGAAATCAGAGGTGATGTACCTAGTGAAAAGGAATAGGAGTAAAAATAGGTATATACTAGATGGAAAGGAATTGAAGGAAGTTAATGAGAAAAAAGACTATGGGATAGTAACTGCCAATAAATTGAATTATAATAGACAACGAACGGTGGCTATACAAAAAGCAAATAACATGCTGAGAAATATAAAAATTAGTTTTATGAACAAGTCAGTGGGATGTATGGTGCCAGTATATAGGACCTATGTTCGGCCATATTTGGATTTTGGGTCCCAGTTATGGAGTCCGTACACTAAGAAGGAAATAAAGAGGGTTGAAAGAGTGCAGAGAAGATATACTAGGATGATTGGAACTTTAGGTAGATAAGAATATAGAGAAAGATTAAAAAGGACAGGACTTTTTTCTTTGGAACAAAGAAGAATAAGAAGAGATATAATGATGTTATTTAGAATAATAAATGACAAAGAACTGATGAGGAAATGGGGTTGGAGATGCAGGAGAAACAAAGGGGTTGGGACAACATGAAAAAAACAGATTAAGTTAAAAATGGTAATAAAGACTGGTGTATACTATTCTTTTATAAATAGAACAGCGACAGTTTGAAATACTTAAGTGGTGAATAGTAGAAATCTGATGGAATTTAAAGATAAAATTGATAAATATCTGTTGGGGAACAGATTGATGTGTACCCACTAAGGTGGGGAACAGTTTATATGGACAAATAGTCTTCTACTGTTCTAAACCAAGTGTAAGTACCAAGTATAAAAGTATTTATACCATGGGAGTGATGAATAACACTGGTAAATAACATGGGTTATTTTGCCATGTTATCCATCTGCCATGGAAATAACATTATTTTTTTACTGCAGCTGTTATTTCCATGACAACCCTTTCACAGTTGCTTTACTCAGCTAATCAGGATCAGTTAAATACACTTTGCCATAACCTAGCTATTGCAGGACAAATCATGCTGCTTCCTCAACCCACCAATGGGGACAAGGTTTCCACTCTGATTCTGGTTAATATGGTAAACATTCAGCATCTGCAATGCTTGTAGTGGGTGAGCTCATGGCTTTATGATTTGGTTAGTCTCCTCGATTAGTTTCTTTCTTTGTATACAACACTTACCCAGCATTTATTCCCTAAATAAATTGCATTTTGGCCTGGTGGCGCTGAGGGCTGAGGAGTTATGCCTTGCCTCACACTACACCGGTGACTCAGGTTTGGGAACAACCTCGGGTCATCGGGGTGCCAGCATTAGGGGGAGGGATGGAGCAGGATCAAGAAGAAGAAGAAGAATCAGCATTTATATAGCACTTTTCATACATCCAAAGCGCTTTACAAGCAATGGTAGACTGGTAGTGAAGTGACTGAATGTGTGGTGGAGGCCATATCGCACATCATCACCCACACACAGCCTGGATAATTGCATGAACCAGTTTATGGGAAGGGGAATGTTGGCCAGGACACTGGGAATGTTCCCTACTCTTCATGAAGAGTGCCCTGGGTTCTTTTACTTCCACCTGGACACCCACCAGGACAACACCAGGATGGGCAGAAGGCACCTCGGTTTAACGTCTCATCCGAAGGACGGCACACCCCAGCAGTACAGCACCCCCCAATACTGCACTCGGATGCCAGCGATTTTTAGGTGCAAGTCCAATCCCGGTGGGGGACAAGAACCCATGACCTTCTGGTCCAGAGGCGGATGTGCTACCAACTGAGCCACGCTGACACTTAACAGCAGCTCTCCTCTCTGGGAGTGGTTGTTGACCCCTCCTGTAGTTCTGGTGGTGGCATAGGCAGGAGAGGTGAGCAAAGTGGAAGGGCATCTTGTACCACAAGGTGAGCATGCCTCCGCACACGTACATGCACGCCTGAGAAGGGGCAGGGCAACCAACTGGGGGAAAAGCACTAAAAATGCAAATAAAAAAATAAATAAATTGCATTTTGTAAACACCTTTGTTTTTTTTAACATGGAAAGTATATTTTCTTTGGTGCGACTGGCACTCTCAAGAAGCCCATTGCTAGGGCACAGTGTTCGAGGCACTCTTATGGAAATCAGTGTCTCACATGTTATTCAAACAAGCTCTCTGATTGGGTGGGTGCATCACAAGACACTCTCGTGAGCTATAATGTTTATAAGAGTACCAGGAATATTTTGAAATAAACAATCTTAAATGTCTAAAGATGGTGTGATGGATTTTTATCTGTGGTACGCACACTGCATGACATACACACTCACTTCTGGCTGCAGACAGAAATGCACACTACTCAAATCACAACAGTACTTCTGTGTGCAGCAATGCATGCCCCTGCAGCCACAGATACAAATCCATGATACCCAAATTACAAGAGATCTTTTATCCGCAAAACAAGGTTTGAATCCCACAGCTTCCACTTACTTACTGCGTGACCCTGAGCAAGTCACTTAACTTCCCTGTGCTCCCAGGTCATGCCTGTAAAAAAGATTTCAGCTCAGTGTGCTACTCCTGGTTAAACAACTAAAAAATAAAAAAGCAACACCTTATGTGCTTCTGTAGCCACAGGTACTCATGTACACTGTGTACGACATACACACAGTTCTGTCTGCAGATGGGCAGGCCCCTGAAGGGGGCTGTGCTTCTGCAGCTGCTCATATAAGACATACACTGGCTGCAGAAGCACAGGCCCCATGAGATCCATGAGTCAGTTTTTGCAGGAAGTCGTGAACTTCATCATCGATATGATGTTGGAATCCCCCAGGATGATGGTGCTGGGGGATTTCAATACCAGGACTGACGATGAACTCTCCCAGTTTGGACAAGACTTCCTTTGACTTATGAGTACTTTGGGCTTCACACAGGTAGTTTCCTATGCGACTCATAATCACAGTCACTCAGTGGACCTTGTCTTTCTCCTGGGGTTGGAGGCCTAAAACTTGGTGGTGGAACCAGTTGGATGGTCCAACCACCACATCATTAGGTTCAATTTCCTGGCTCCCCCATATAGGCCTGCTCCAGTGGAGATGGTCCAATACTGCCTGTTATGAGGCTTGACCCCTGATGACCTCCTGGTGGTGTTAGATCTATCGGGAATGCCGGAGGCAAGTGAGGGTCCAGAGAACCTACTCCAGGCTTTTAACTGAGCTGTGGTAGGAACTCTGGATACCCTTGCTCCTTTCCGTGTTCACCCGCTTACTCTTCACTTTTGGTCTCCATAGTTTGATGGAACTTTGAGGGAGATGAAGCAGGTGGGTCAAAGATTAGAGTGTGCTTAGCGCAGATCCAGCTTAGATGCCAACAGGCTTAGACTGATGGAACATTATAGAGACTATCAGTCAACAATCACTCATAAGAAGGCAGAGTTCCTGTCCAGGGAGATTGCTTCAGCACAGAACCAACCGGCTCAGCTGTTCTGAACGGTAGACAGACTGTGCAATACAGCCTATGAGTTTGGAAGGCCTAGTTGCAAGTAAAGTGTGATGAGTTTGCTCACTTCTTTGCTGATAAGGTTGCCAATATCAGGTCAGAGATTCACTTATCATGCCCTATGGGGTTACTGGTAGTTGGAATGAGGTTGCAACTCCTCTGTTTTGTTGGGCTGAGTTTGACCAAATGGCAATTGAGGCTATCATTCAGCTTCTCTGGGGTATGAGGCCAACTAGCTGTAGTTTAGACCCGGGCCCTACCCACCTTTTAATAGGGTGTGTGGATGTGATCAGCCCAGTTCTAGTGGAGTTAATCTGGTGTTCTTTGGAGTTGGGGGAGTGCCCCAGTTCCCTGAAGGAGGCTGTGGTAACCCTCCTTGTCAAGAAGTCATCTCTTGACCCAGATTCTCCTGCAAACTGCAGACCGATCTCTAACCTTCCCTTTATAGGGATGGTTATTGAGAAAGTTGTTGCACAACAGTTGGCGAACCATCTTACCATCCAAGTTGTCTATGATCCTCTCCAGTCTGGTTTCCATAAGAGGCATAGTACTGAGACTGCTCTGGTTCAGGTACTCAGTGATCTCCTCATGGCTAGAGACCAGAAACACCATTCCATCTTGGTCCTTCTGGATCTCTCATCAGCTTTTGACACCGTGGACCATGGGGTGCTTCTTTTTTTTTTGTTAACTATTTTTGTCCTCCAGTGGCAAGTCGACTTCTGCGTCCACCATGCCTACCAGTCTTGGGGTCTTTCAGGGTCTTGCAGCACCATGCACACCCCAGCAGATCCCCTGAGTCAGTCTGGGGGCATCATCCACATTGGCCACCACGATTTCCTCTGTTTTCTCCCTTTGCTATCCAGGGACCCCCAGTAGCGGTGGTGCATGAGCATGGAGGCTCACATGTGCACCGCAGCTCTGGACCGGGTCCCCTCAACCCTCCCCATCAACCTTTGTCTGAGCTCTCTCATGGCACTGTGCCTCTGGCCTCCACCAGAGAGCGGCCAAGCTCCAAGAGAGTTGGATACCTCCTCCTGAGGTGGAGTGCTGCCAGCCGGCAGCTTCTCACATCCTCTCCCTCCCCCCCTGCTGGCCTCCAATGACCCAGGCTCGTTCCTGAACCCAGGTCACCAGCATTGCATGAGGTGTGGCATCCAGTGCCTCAACCCTCAGTGCCACCAGGCTGGCTACCATGGGGTGCTTCTTGATCACCTGCGGGTCATCTATTACCTGTCTGGTACAGTCCTCAGATGGTTCTATTCTTTCCTCACTGGCAGGTCACAGAGGGTAGTATCATGGATTTTTTCCTCTGACTCTTTCTCCCTACCATATGGGGTCCCGCAGGGTTCAGTGTTGTCTCCCATGTTGTTCATGGTGTACATGCTTCCATTAGGAGACACTGTAAGATGGTATGGGCTGAGTTTTCACTGTTATGCAGATGATACTCAGCTGTACCTGTCTTTTGTGCCCTACCAGGATAGTATGCTCACAGTCTTTTCCAGTTGTCTCTCCAAAATCCAAGACTGGATGAATTCCATTTGGTTAAGGTTAAAGTCTGACAAGATGGAGTTGCAAGTTGTGGAACTGGGTCACCGAATAGAGGGGTCGGCTGCTAGGTGGCTTTCCAGGATTTGGCTTGGGTGCACCCAGCTCTTGACATTTGAACATGTGTAAAATCTGGGGGTGATATTTGATGATGGGCTGACACTTCATTCGCAGGTGTCAGCTGTGGTCAAGTCCTCATTTTACCATCTGAGGAACATCACACGGATTAAGCACCTTGTTCCATCTGTCGATCTTTCAACAATGGTCAACGCTTTTGTGACCTTGCGCCTTGACTACTGTAACTCCCTTTACCTAGGTATTCCAGGGGTTGATATACACTGCTTGCAGCTAGTACAAAATGCTGTTGCTAAGTTATTGTTTGGGTCAACTTGATCCAGCCACATTTTGCCTGTGCTGCGCACTCTGCACTGGCTGCCAGTTCTGTGGTGGATCACCTTTGAAGTTGGTTTACTGACTTTTAGAGCCCTACACAGTTTGGATCTGAGTTACATACAAGAGCTTCTGAGTCCCTACTGCCCCCTCTGACCACTCCGCTCAACTGACGAGGGATTGCTAGAGATTCCCAGGGTGTTTGAAGACCTTGGGAGCTCAGATTTTTGTCTTTTCCACTCCTTCCCTGTGGAATTATCTACCTTTCAGATACAAGAGTGCCAGACATTGGAGAGTTTTAAAATGCTCTAAAAACCTATTTATACTTATGTGCTTTCCCAGATTTTTAATTATGGATTTCAATCTTGATATCTTTGGATCTTTTATTAAGTTTTTAAATTTTATCTGTGATATGACTATTTTAGAGATCATGTGCACTGTACAGTGCTTTGATATTTGTTGAATTGCTCTTGGGAAATATAATGTATTATTATTATTATACCCAAATTACAACAGTATTTCTGTTAAAAGAAGCTAAGAGGCCTGTGCCTCTGCAGCCAAAGGTGTAAGACAGACACATTAGCTTCTGTCTGCAGAAGTGCAGGCCCCTGTGCAGCCTGTATGGCTATAGTTGGATATAGAAATCCATGATATCCAAATTGCAACAGTACTTCTGCCTGCAGAAGTGCAGGCCCATGCAGCACCAGCACTTACACAGCCACTGGTAGTCATGAAGTCTGTAAGACATACCTACTGATAACAAATGTAACTCCAACCTCAGAAACACTTTTTCTTTTAATACAACAGGTTTTATTTATTAGGAAAATATTGTCTGTGCAAGCAAAAGAATATTTTTTTTTTTATTTTATTTAAACAGCAGTTTGGAAAACCTTTGAGCCATAGGCTCATTTACAAAGGTACCTTGTCACAGTAAGACAAACCAAAATACACAGTATAGCAGTACAACACATAAGTATAACAGTAAATTAAGACATAGATACAAACAAGCTGGTACAGGTAGGATGGATGCAAACAATACCAGAGTTATATAAGCATCCCTGATAAGGAAAATTAACTTTAACAGATATTTAAAATGTTAAAATACAGAAATTGCTGCTGCGATGTGATACTCAAATAACTGATACTCAAATAAATGTGATACTCAAATAACTGAATGAATACTTTTGTTCAGTATTCACAAAAGGAGATGAGGAGGAGTTACCTAAACCAGACAATAGAAGCACTCTCGGTAGGGGGGTTGACACCAGTCCATTCACAGAAGAAAGAGTCCTGAAATAACTCCTAAAACTCAAGGTGGACAAAGCAATGGTCTTTGACGGGATTCACCCCAGAATCCTAAAAGAACTAAGAGAGGACCTAGTGACACCACTGACCACGCTTTTTAACAGATCATGGCAGGATGGGGCGGTACCTGAGGACTGGAGGAGTGCAGATGTGATTCCCTTCACAAAAGTGGGAGCAAGGCAGAAGCGGGAAACTACAGACCTGTAAGTTTGACCTCAGTGGTAGGGAAAATGATGGAATCACTTCTGAAAGAAAGAATTGTTGAGTACCTAGAGGCCAGCAGGGCACAGGACCCAAAGCAGCATGGATTTACAGCAGGAAGGTCATGTCAGATGAATCTAATTGATTTCTTTGACTGGGTGACCAAAGTAATAGATCAGGGAGGGGCTGTGGATATGGCCTACCTAGACTTTAGCAAGGCATTTGACACAGTCCGCACAAAAGATTAATAATCAAGTTAGCCAGCCTGGGAGTGGGTCCCAGGGTGGTAGCCTGGGTAGCAAACTGGCTGCACAACAGGACACAGAAGGTAATAGTGAATGGAACACATTCTGAAGAAAGGGGGGTTACTAGTGAAGTACCTCAGGGCTCAGTACTGGGTCCAGTCCTCTTTAACATCTTTATAGGTGGCATTACAGAGAGTCTGAAGGGAAAGCTATGCCTCTTTTCAGATGATGCAAAGATCTGTAACAGAGTTGATACACAAGGGGGGTAGAAAAGATGAGAAGGGACTTGGCAAGGTTGGAGGAATGGTCAGACATATGGCAACTTAGATTCAATGCAAAGAAGTGCAAAGTAATGCACCTGGGAAACAAAAACCCTGGAGAAGAGTACACAATAGCAGGGGAGGTACTAACAGCAACAAAAAATGGAAAGGAACCTGGGGGTAGTCATATCAGATGACCTAAAGGTGGGTAAGCAATGCGAAAAGTCGGTAAGGAGAGCCAGGGGGATACTGGGATGCATAGGAAGGGGCATCACAAGTAGAAAAAGGGAAGTGGTTATCCCTCTGTACAGACAGTTGGTGAGACCCCATCTGGAGTACTGTGTGCAGTTTTGGAGACCTCATCTACGCAAGGACATAGACAGGATGGAAGCCGTTCAGAGGAGGGCAACTAAAATGGTGCGGGGTATGCATCAGAAACCATATGAAGAGAGACTGAGAGAGCTTAATATGTGTACTCTTGATGAAAGGAGTGATGGGGGGACATGATAGAAGTGTTCAAGTACCTCAAGGGAATCAACAAAGTCTAGGAGGGTAGCATCTTTCAGAAAAAGAGATGTGTAAGAACAAGGGGGAACAATTTAAAGATAGAGGGGGGATGGCTCAGGGGTAATGTGAGGAAATTGTTTTTTCACTGAGAGAGTGGTAGATACATGGAACAGCCTTCCTGAGGAGGTCGTTGGGTCTAAAACAGTGGGAGAATTCAAACATGCATGGGACAGACACATAGTGGGGGGTTGCTGGGAGTAGGCTGTTGGTTAACTAGAATCTGCAGCTTATCCAGTAGGTAGGGAAATGGGCAGACTGGGTGTGGGCCAAGTGGTCCTTATCTGCCATCAAAGTCTTTGTTTCTATGTTTCTATGTGTCAGTCTTAGTGTAACTGTACATTAGTTAATCATTAATTACATGCAACAGGGTTAATTACATTGTAGTTACATGTTTGCTGCATGTAACTACATTGTAGCTGCAATGCAGTAACAGCATAGTTACGCTGTAACTACAGTGTAGTTAAGGAAGCTTAAAGTGTTAACAACAAAACAAACTGTATTGAACTGTTTCAACCAGTGCATTGTACTGCATTAACAGCCATCCCTTGGAGACTCATTGGTCAATCAGATTGTTCCATTTTCCAAGGTATTTTTATAAACTTCATATGCTACTAGGTTTTATACTAGGCATTTAGTGTAGGAAGTAAGCAGTAAGTCCATCAGAACCTTGCTCGCCATTTCTCTCAATGGTCATTTCTAGTTCACACATCTGGCCTTAAAAACAACATGTAAATCAGATTTAAAACAGTTTGAAAGTACTGGCCTAAAGCTGCACTTTTCCATAAGTCATCCCTGACTCCCACTATCCTTTGTATATAATAGACCCTCCACAGTTTTGTTATGAATAGTCTTCATTCTGATTGATATCTGTGACCTTTGGTAGTACAGGACATACTCTATTTTTAAAGGTGAGATTTAATTATTGAAAATGTGATGGGTGATTTACCATTTTATACATCAATATCAGGTCACCCCTAAAACCACTTTGTTGTAGAAGAAATAGGTTTAACTTATTTATTTGAAAACTGGTTAAGTGCATTAGACAATAAAATGCCTATTTTCAGTCATGACCTAAGAGAGTACAGTCACAAGCACATTGGAGTATGGATACAATGATAAGGTGCAGAGAAATGAGTTGTGTTACAGCACAACACAAACTATGGTAACAGGAGGTACAAAACATTAAATTAAATACAGTGTGGGTAAATATAAAAGTGCAGCAGGTAATCAAGCAATTAACAAATAAATATAGTGCATAATAAAAGTTCTTCAGCCTCTCTTCGTCCGTCATGTTTCTGAAGCTATTAACTATGTTGTTTGCCATTCCCGCCGGATGCTGCATGGTTGTTGAAGCTAGTTATGAGCTCAGTGCTGGCCTGCCTACTCGACCATCCACAAGTGATGCTGTGCTTCCTCATGGTGTTAGGTTAACAATCCCACAGTGAGATGGCTTGCAAAATATCATTATTATCAAAAACATTAATTATTCAAAACATTAATTACATCAGTTTAGAAAGGGCAAGTAGGCAGTTACTTTAACTAATTTTACTTCTATATATTTACCATATAATATTTGACATCCCTGAGAAAATTATGATCAACAACAGCACTGAACAAACTCTATATAGATACTGATTGTTGCCATTGCTTGCAGAAGACTCTGTGCCTGACTATGGACAAACAGTTCAAACTACAGAATTTGCTAGTTTTCTGTGACTTGCTGTTTTTATATTAATTTTTTTAATTCTATTCTGGTTTGCTGTATATGTCAAGAGAGCAAAACATGTTTAACTACAAGAAAGCAAGGTCCTCCAAAATGGAATCTTTGTTCATGTTGGAGAAACCAAAGTTCTCATTGAGCTTCTTCAACAGACTGATCACATTATAAATGAACAGCATACCTCTCAAGCATTTGCCACTGAAATGAGGGGCATGGACACTCAAAATGAGGGACAATGAAGGACACTGACCCTCCTAATGAGGAGACATCCTCAAACATAGAGCTAGAAGGAACATAACACTGTGAAACCATTTAGTTTACTTATACAAAGTTTATATGTGATTTGGCATCTTAAAATATTTCAAATTTCTAATTTAAAGTCTGAATTTATAGCACATTCTTTGTGTGGGCAGTACAAGCACAGCAACTGTGAGGGATAAAATGAGTGACATCCCTCATAATCAGGGACAGCTGAGAGGTATGCCGATTGCTTGCCTTTTTTAATGTAAAACCAGAAATCCAATTATGCTGCTTTTTCAGAAGAATTTATAAACTAAAATGTGGTGTTGCATATTTTTGTTGCTGATGAGGCCATCGAGTGCATCCAACAACAGCCAGAGTCATGGATGTAAGCTGGAGACTCCAGCAGTCAAATCCTACTTCAGAGAAGGTGACATTGTCGTTGGCGCCATCGTTCCTGTTCACCTCAGTTATAGTTATCCGGAGGTCAACTTCAGGGAGAAACCCAAGCCAATTAACTGCAAAATGTATGTGCTGTCTTTCTTTTGTTTTTTGTTCATACTGCATGCCTTTTCACCTTTCATAGTCCCATGTGGAAAACTGATCCTCAGAATTGAAGAACAAGAGCCAAATGGGGTTTCATTATCATATCATAGACAGAAAAGCTCAGAACACTGTGGAAATCTATGCTTTCATGTACACAAAGTTTACTGTTCATGGAACAATGCAGATTCATCATAGAATGTTGTGCAACACCCTCTCCATATGGGACTGAGGGGTTCTGAGGGGTGAAATGAAGGACATCCCTCCTATTGTGGCACAGTTAAGAGGTATGGATAGAGGGGGTTTGAGGAGAAAAATGAGGTACATCCCTCCTAATGTGGGAAAGTTGAGGAGGATGGTCAGAAGGGTCCTGAGTGTTAAAATGATGGACATCCTCTTAATGTGCAACAGTCTACAGGAAGGGACTGACAGGTTCTGAGTAATACAATTATGTATGCCCGGCATACTGTTATTTTGTTTTACTGTTTACCTATATAATGTTTAGGCATAGTACGGCAGTATAGCATAGTGATTAACAGCACTGAGCTGCAAACCTGGAGAACTGGGTTTGAATCCCACAACCACTACTTGCATACTGTGTGGCACCATGAGCAATTCACTGACTTCCTGGTGCTCCTAGGACACACTTGGAAACAAGCCTCAACTTACTGTGTATTTCCTGGTCAAAAATTGTTAAAAAAAAAGTATTTTCTCACTTACCCTTTCTCTGGGTTGTACATGGAAATGAGTCATGGCTCAGTGTGCCTTTCCAAGTCACCAATTTCTAAATAAATAGATTAGTTCATCAATAATGTGAAATAATTTAGAGGTGTAGACAAAGGGGGTTTGAGTGGTAAAATGGGGGCAACCCTTCTAATGTGTGACAGTTGAGCGGTTTGAACAGAAAGGCTCTGTGGGATAATTGAAGGAATCCCTCCAAGGTAGGGAGCAGATAAACTGGATGGACCGATGGTCATTATCTGTCTATATTGACTGGTTCTTATGGTCCTCATGTGGGACAGTTGAGTAGTACAGACAGAGGTGCTCTGATGAGTAAAATGAAGGATGTCAATATTTATGTAGGACAGTTAAGAACAGACAGAAAGATTCTGATTGGTAAAATGAGGGATATCCCTTTTAATATGGGACAGTTTAGAAGTATGGACAGAGGGGCTCTGAAGGGTATAATGAGGGACATCCCTTCTAATATGGGACATTTAAGAGGTACTGACAGATGGTTCTGAGGGGTAAAATGAGGGATGTCACATCTAATTTGGGACAGTTGAGTAGCATGGACAGAGGGCTTCTGAGGGGTAAAATAAACGGATGTCACTCCTAATGTGGGACAGTAAAGAGGTACAGACAGAGGGGTTCAGAGTATAAAATGAGGGATGTTACTCCTAATGTTGGACACTTAAAAGGTACTGATAGAGGGGCTCTGAGGTGTATAATGAGTGATTATCCTCCTAATGTGGGACCATTAAAATATATAGATAGAGGAGTTCTGGGAGGTAAAACAAATCTAGTCCCATCTAATGTGGGACAATTGAGAGTTATAGACAGAGGGATTCTGTCAAGTAAAATGAGAACTCCCCCTTCTTATGTGTTACAGTTGAGAGGGATGAACAGAAGGTGTCTGAGGTGTAAAATGAGGGATGTGGGCAGAGGGTGACAGTGAAAAAGCAAGGATACTGAATGAATATTTCTGCTCAGTATTCACAACGGATGAGGAGGGGGAGGTACCTAAACTAAACAACGGAGAAACTCTGAATGGGGGGGGGGTTGATACCAGTCCATTCACAGAAGAAAGGGTTTTGAAAGAACTCTTGAAACTGAGGGTGGACAAAGCAATGGGGCTTGATGGAATTCACCCAAGAATACTAAAAGAACTAAGGGCTGAACTAGTATCACCATTGACTACTATCTTTAACAAATCAAGGGAGGATGGAGGCCCTGCATGACAAACCTGCTCAAATTTTACGGTGGTGTCAGTATAGCTTTGGACAAGGGTGAAGCTGTGGATGTGATTCTATTGGACTTTTCAAAGGCCTTTGATAAGGTGCCACATGGCGAACTAATAGATGCAACAATAAAATTGGGATTGGACGGGAATATTACTAGATGGATAGAGTCATGGTTGTCTGAGAGGACCCAACAAGTTTGTATAAAGGGTTATTACTCAGAATATGAACTGGTTACTAGTGGGGTCCCTCAGGGGTCTGTTCTGGGACCCTGTCTTTTTAATATCTATATCTCCTCACTATCTTCTTCAACTAACATCTGGTTGACCAAATTTGCTGACGACACCCATACTGGCTACAAAATTAACAAACCTGAAGATGTAATTACCTTACAATATGCATTAAATGAATTAGAAAACTGGGCTTTAACAAAGAAACTCATGTTTAACATTGAGAAATGTGTTGTAATGCATTTCGGGAAGAAAAACCTATTAGCCAGTTACAAAATGGGTAACAGAATGCTTAAGGTTGTTGAAGACGAGCGAGACTTGGGAATCAGAGTAAAAAATGATTTAAACTTTTTCCTACATTGTCAACAAATAATCAAAAAAGCTGGGGGTATTCTCCATTGTATAACTAAGCACATAAAAAGTACAAGTAGTAAGGTCTTGCTCCTGCTGTACTCCTCGCTTGTTAGGCCTCATGTGGAGTATTGTGCCCAGTTTTGGGCACCAGGAGACAGGGGTTCTATAAATGCTATAGAACAAATCCAGAGAAGGTCAACCAAAAGAATGGACAAGGTTCGGGGTCTAGAATATGATGACAGACTTAAAAAACTTGGACTTTACAGTCTGGAATATCGTAGACTGAGGGGAGACTTATGCTTGGTGTATCGAGCTCTATATGATACTACTTTGTGGGACACTTTAGGATTGGTTTTCAGAGATGTGACTTACGAAACCAGGGTTCATCCATTACAATAATAGTAGAACGATGTAGAACTAAACAGAGAAGTTCTTGGTTCTCTGTCAGAGTATCTAAAATTTGGAATGGCCTCCCACTTTCTGTGGTGACCAGTGAAAGCATAAACTTATTCAAAAAACGATTAGATACTTTTATGAGTAACAAATCAATAAAGGGTTATAATTAAACAAAATTGGTGAGCAATATGGACCATGGTCATCTTGGCTCCGATTTACCTATGAAACCTACCTGAGGACTGGAAGAGAGCAAATGTGATTCCACTTCACAAAACTGAGAGCAAAGCAGAGGCAGAAAACTACAGACCAGATAGTTTGACTTCAGTGTTAAGGAAAATGATGGAATCACTTCTGAAGGAAAGAATTGTTGAGTACCTAGAGGCCAGTGGGGCACAGGACCCAAGGCAGCATGGTTTTACAGCAGGAAGGTCATGTCAGATGAACCTAATAGATTTCTTTGACTGGGTGACCAAAGTAGTAGACTAGGGAGGGGCTGGGGATATGGCCTACCTAGATTTTAGCAAGGCATTCGACACAGTCTCACACAAAAGATTAATATACAAGTTAGCCAGCCTTGGAGTGGGTCCCAAGGTGGTAGCCTGGATACAAAACTGGCTGGACAACAGGTCACAAAGAGTAATAGTAAACGGAGTCCACAGTGAAGAAAGGAGGGTAACTAGCAGGGTACCGCAGGGTTCGGTACTGGGACCGGTCCTCTTTAATATCTTTATAAGTCACATTGGAGAGCACCTGGAAGGAAAGGTATGTCTCTTTGCAAATGACAGAAAGATCTACAACAGGGTTAATGCACAAGGTGGGGTGGAAAGAATGAAAAGGGACTTGGCAAGGTTGGAGGAATGGTCAAATATGTGGCAGCTCAGATTCAATGCAAAGAAGTGCAAGGTAATGCATCTGGGAAACAAAAACCCAGGAGAAGAGTACACAATGAGGGGTGAGTTAATAACAACAACAAAAATCGAAACAGACCTAGGAGTAATTATATCAGATGACCTAAAGGTGGGCAAGCAATGTGAGAAGGCAGTAAGGAGGGCTGGGGGGATACTGGGATACATAGGGAGAGGCATCAACAGTAGAAAACAGGAAGCTGTTGTCCCTCTCTACAGACAGTTAGTGAGACATAGACAGAGTGGAGGCTGTTCAGAGGAGGGCTACCAAAATGGTGCAAGGTCTGCACCAGAAGACATATGAGGAGAGACTAAAGCAGCTTAACATGTATACCCTTGAGGAAAAGAGGGAGAGGGGGGAGACATGATAGAAACTTTCAAGTATCTCAAGGGAATTAACAAGGTACAAGAAGGTAGTAACTTTCAGAAGAAGAGATGTGCAAGAACAAGAGGGCACAATTTGAAGATAGAGGGGGGACAGCTCAGAGGTAATGTTAGAAAGTATTTTTCACAGAGGGAGCTGTGGCTGCATGGAAAAGCCTTCCTGAGGAGGTTGTGGAGTCAGGAACAGTGGGAGAATTCAAGAATGCATGGGACAGGCATAAGGCAATTCTAGTGGGGGGGTAGGAAGAAGTAAGCTGTTGATTAACTAGAATCTGCAGCTTATCCAACAGGTAGGGATATGGGCAGACTGGGGTGGGCCAAGCAGTCCTTATCTGCCCTCAAATTCTATGTTTCTATGATGTCCCACCTAATCTCTGATAGTTGAGAGGCATAGACAGAGGCTACTAAGGGGTAAAATGAGGGGTGTCCCTCCCAATGCGGGATAGTTGAGAAGTATGAAAAGGGTTCTGAGGGGTAAAACAGAATAGGGTAGCATATTAATTTTATTTATATAACACTTTTCCAGAGTTCAAAGTACTTTACAATAAAAGTAAATTTAAATTACAGGTAATAGCAGTAAAAAATCTCAAATTATACTACAATCATGTTTATACAATAGGAGTGAGCTGATACCTAGTGAGATAAAAACATGTATTTTCACCCCAGTTGAATAAACGGGCTGATGACGTGTCTACTATATGTATAAATGTAAAATCTTACATTTAAATGCATAGTAGGTACACTACCATGCCGTTTATTATCACAGTGCATGTCATTGTCCCCCCAAGGCGATACGTCTTACAGACTGCTGCAACTATCCTCCAAAAGCAAGTGTGTCTGAATGAAGATTTACTTAAAATAAAGTTGCAGATACCTCTTTGCATCGTGTTCTATGAAGAACAAATCCTGCAGAACAGCCAGCAGAAGAACGTTATTCTAACAAAGAAACCTGAAACCAAGCTCCGATGATGATAACTGGAAAAATGTTGCATAAGCAATGTAACATATATAACTCTGTCCCTCCAAAAAAAAAAATGATATGTGAGATGTGACTGCTGTATATGTACTATATTTAGTTGATATGTGAGATGTGACCAGTGTATATGTACTATATTTAGCTGATATGTGAGATGTGACCAGTGTATATGTACTATATTTAGCTGATATGTGAGATGTGGCCGCTGTATATGTACTATATTTAGTTGATATGTGAGATGTGGCCGCTGTATATGTACTATATTTAGTTGATATGTGAGATGTGACCAGTGTATATGTACTATATTTAGCTGATATGTGAGATGTGACTGCTGTATATGTACTATATTTAGTTGATATGTGAGCTGTGACTACTGTATATGTACTATATTTAGATATGTGAGATGTGACCACTGTATATGTACTATAGTTGATATGTGAGATGTGACCGCTGTATATGTACTATATTTAGTTGATATGTGAGATGTGGCCGCTGTATATGTACTATATTTAGTTGATATGTGAGATGTGACCGCTGCATATGTACTATATTTAGTTGATATGTGAGATGTGACTGCTGTATATGTACTATATTTGGTTGATATGTGAGATGTGGCTGCTGTATATGTACTATATTTAGTTGATATGTGAGCTGTGACCGCTGTATATGTACTATATTTAGTTGATATGTGAGATGTGGCCGCTGTATATGTACTATATTTCGTTGATATGTGAGATGTAGCTGCTGTATATGTACTGTATTTAGTTGATATGTGAGATGTGACTGCTGTATATGTACTATATTTAGTTGATATGTGATCTGTGACCGCTGTATATGTACTTTAGTTAACATAACTGTTATATGGTTGTTTGTGCTTTGCCTGAATAAACTAATGGAGGGCCCCAGTCAGATCCCGTGCACCTCTACAGTTGTGAATTACTGGCAATCTGTCAGGAGGATCATTGGGGTACCAGAGTTCTCTGTTCTGATTCCCAAGGGCTTTCGTCAGTCCCAGTATCAAGATTAAAGTTTGCTGGGGACCGAGCATTTTCTGTAGCTGCACCAAGACTCTGGAGACTGGTTTTCTACATATAATCAGAATTAAGGCAAACTATTGTAATTTCTCTGTCACTTCTACTGTTTCTTATCATTTTAAGGTATTTTAGTTAAGGTATTATAATTTTCTGCAACATTTAGTGGAAAGTTAGAAAATATTTTTTCTGCTACGAAGTCAGGACATAGTATTTTTTCATGTTTTTTTGCAGAACACAGTTGCCCAAATCAGGACTGTCCTGCGGAACATCAGGACAGGCGGTAACCCTATATGTGTGAGGCTGGTATATGTGTATTGCCTCTTTGGGGGAGAGAGAGACAGATGGTTAAATGACTTATTCACTGTCAACATGTCAGAGAGCGAAGTGGTGGGATTCAAACCTGGCATAGCCAGTTTTAGGCACCAGTGAACCCTACAGTTCCTGGGGGCCCCATGCTAATGGGGATCCCCAGCCAGATCCAGTATAGCACTTTAATTTTTGTTTATTACTTCTCAGGTTTAAAGTAAAACAGCACTAAAGTGTGTCACTGACCTCATGGACTCTTCTCCCATGTGACATCATAACACCATAACATTACTCCTCTGTTGTCCCAGCCAATCAGAGGCTGATGAACAGGCACGGATTGGATATGCAGTGGGGACACTAAAACTAACATTGCTACTGCCCCCCAAAAACATAAATATGTAACTGGTTATATTGAAAATAAAAAGTTGTGCATTTTGGATAAAGTAAAAGACAAGGTCAGTTTGGGTTGGGTAAGGGCCCCATGATTTATATCACTGGGGGCCCCAAAAACTCTAAATCTGGCCCTGAACCTGGGTCCCTAGGTTCACAGCTCTATACTTATAGGTTCTAACTCTTGGTGTTTGTTAGAACTTCTGCTTACTGTACATAGGTAATTCTTCAGTTGAGTCATTGTCTAAAACTACTAACTCACAATTTATTCACTAAATCTGACAGATTCCACATTTCTGAATACCGCTTTGTTCTGTCAATGATTTTTGCAATTGAGGAGATTAACAGAGATCACAAATTATTACCAAATGTCTCTTTGGGATTCCGAATTTTTGACTCGTGCTATTCTAGAGAACAAGCACTTCTGGACACCCTATCATTTTTAACAGGCAAACAGGTTCTGGTTCCAAACTACCAATGTGAAGCAGTCTCTATACTACCTGCTGTAATTGGAGATACACCCTCAACATCCTCTCTGATCATGGCTATGATACTGGGACTCTACAGGTATCCTCAGGTAAGGAGGCACTTTATGGTTTCTGTACTAGATCTCTACAGGTGACCACAGGTAAGGAGGCACTTTATGGTTTCTGTATTAGGTCTCTACTGGTATCCTCAGGTAAGAGGAATCAATGTATGGTTTTGGTGAATGGTTGGGGAAATCACAGAGGAAAGGATGCTGGAGGGCCTTAGGTCCCTGAGGGAGGACAAGGCACCTGGGCCAGACGGAGTTCATCCCAGGGTGCTGAGGGAGCTGGAAGATGTCCTGGCAGGGCCATTGATGGACCTGTTTAACACCTCTCTAAATACGGGGTGTGTGCCCAGGGATTGGAAGGAGGCACATGTAGTACCTCTCCATAACTGTGGGCCCAAGGATGAGCTGGGGAACTACAGACCGGTGAGCCTTACCACAGTTGTAGGAAAACTGATGGAGGCTATCCTCAAAAAAAAGCTGGTGCAATTTATTGAGGATAAAGATCTACAGGACAATAGGCAGCATGGTTTTGTCTCTGGAAGATCCTGCCAGACAATCTTGGTTGACTTTTTTGACTGGATTATGAGGGCACTGGACAGGGGCTGTGTGGTAGATGTACTCTACCTGGATTTCAGCAAGGCCTTCAATCCAGTACCACATGGTAGGTTGACCTGCAAGTTGAAGAGTCTGGGAGTAAGGAGGAAACTAGCCAGAGAGGTTAAAAACTGGCCGTGGGAGAGCCAGCAGAAGGTAGTGGTCAGGGATGAGGCATTGGAGCCCAGTGTAGTGACAAGTGGTGTCCCACAGGGCTCGGTACCGGATCCAGTCCTGTTCAACATTTTCATTACTGACATAGTAGTAGGGATCAATAATAAGATCAGTCTCTTCACAGATGACACCAACATTTGTGCTGAGGTGCATGGGGTGAAGGGGCAAGGTCCTCCAGGAGGATTTGGCAAAACTAGAGGAATGGCCACAAACCATGCAGCTTGGGTTTAATGCCAAGAAGTGCAACGTGATGCATCTGGGAGCCAGGAACCTAGGATAGAGTTACTGGTTGGAGGGTGGCCAATTATCCACATCCAAGGAGAAGAAGGATCTGGTGGTGCTTGTGACCAGGGAAATGAACCTCTCGGCACAGTGCAGAAAGGCAGCAGCAAAGGCAAACAGGATGCTAGGGTGCATAGCAAGGGGGATTACATCTAGGAGTAGAGAGGTCACATTGCCCCTGTACAGGTCCCTGGTGAGGCCACACTTGGAGTACTGCACGCAGTTCTGGCACCCCTACTTAAAAATGGACATCAAACTGCTAAAGGTGGTGCAGCACAGAGCAACAAAGATGATCCTGGGGTTGGGGGATAGACTATACGAAGAAAGATTGAGGGAGCTCAATATGTATACCCTGGGGGATAGAAGAGAGACAGGGGATATGATTGAGACCTTCAAGTACCTGAATGGGATAAACAGGGTGGGTACCAGGTGTGGGCTCACTTTTAAGGTCGGAAGGGAAACCAGAGAGCACTCTCTGAAGTTGAATGGGGGCAGAGTCAGGAGGGAAATGAGGAGACACTATTTCACTGAAAGGGTTGTAGCAGGGTGGAATGCACTGCCAGAGGAAATCGTGTCAGTGCAGACAGTGGGGAACTCCAAGAGGGGGTGTGACAGATTCAAAGGAGGGGGTACAAACCAGGAAGGGGCAGGAGAGGGGAGGAAGGAAATTGGGGTGTGCAGCTGCAGTCTAATGGACTGATGTGCTGCACACTCAAGCAAACTAGACCATAGGGTCTGTATCTGTTAGCAATTCGTATCCTTGTATGTTCGTAACCTGTAGTAAACAGGATGGCCCATTATTTGAAAAACAGAAGACAAATGATTGGAACAAATGGAGTCCCCTTGTATTTGTGAAATATTGATCCTTGGGTCCCACAAGGCTTCTCACTTGGATGCCTACTGGTTTCATTATTTATTAATTATCTTCGTTGGGTGTACCACACAGCAAACACCATCTTTTATGCAGATGATGCTGTGTTGCACACAACAAATACATCAATATTTTTTAATTTTTAACCAGGAGAGACGCACTAAGCTGAAAACTTGTTTCCAGGTGCAACCTGCGAGCACAAGGAAATTAAGTGACTTGCTCAGGGCCATAGAGAATGCTGGGGGACTGTGGGATTCAAACCCAGGACTCTAGGTTTCCAGCTCAGAGCCTTAAACCACTGTGCTATACTGCCTCACATCAAATAACATCATGAAATGTGAGTACGGGAAAATAATTAGTTGGTTTACTGAAGTCAGGTCAGTAGTTAATAAAAATAAAGCAAAAGCAACGAGTTTAGTACATTAAAAAAACTAATTTAGACACATTTCAGGTGCTTTTCAATGATGGTGACAAACTCGAGGTGGTTATCAAATTTAGGTACCTGGGTGTGTTATTGGACTCACATCTGAATTATGCAAGCCATGTTAGGCATGTGCCCATACGGTACCGGGTTAAGATAGCATGGATAAAACCATGCATGAAATATAGCGCTGTAAGAAGTGCTAATGGCTTTACAATGACAGGGGGGTTTACAGCGTGTGGTAGAAACCACTACCCCTGTTACTGTAGGCTGCCAGTAGGGAAGTTAAAGGATGCCATTGGGGCAGTGATTGGCCAAGCTGCTCCTGTGGTAGACTGGCTAGAGCACCTGCCTCTGGTGGCATTGGGGATTTGTGGCTGTGGTTCGATTCTCCCCGGGTCCCACTTTGCTATGGCTTGTTTGGCCCCATTAACAAACATTTCCAGACACAAGCTTGTTTTTGCCTCCAATCTCTATAACACCCCAGAGTTGATTAAAATTAGTCTGGGGGTGTGGGGGAAAAACCCCCCTCATTGGAGATGCAGGGGTGGAGCTCCCCACAAAAACTAAATTGTTGCTGTGGTGTGTGCACTGTGTGCGCTGGTTGGCATAGTGTGCAGATGTTATTTTGCCACATGTTGCTTTGCATGCAGCATTGTTATGGTGCACTGTTTTGCCCGCAACATTATGACCCCGTGCCCTCCACGCAGCTAAATAAACAAATTCTGGTCAGATCCACCACGGCTGCATAATGAAGTTAGTGAAGTTGTGTGGAATTGTTAAGGAGGTATGGAGAAACAACACAATGATTTGCAAGTAGCAACATTTGTTTTAGATTCTGTACTAAGGAAGGCATACACATTATTAGGAAAATATATGGAGGTGTACATTTTAATGGAAGGAATAGGAAGGTTACAAAAGAACCCCAGAGCAAATGCCACTGATGTATGTGTTATCCTGGATGATATTGGCCAGACAGCCAAATTTTAAAGAAAACACAATTGCACATATCCCAATAATGCAAAGCATCAAGGGAAACCTATGCAAATCTCCATGATGGTACAGAGGGTGGCAGTACATGAAAAAGTAATGGCTGGCATATGTTCAGCCTTGGGATTATTTATGCAGTTGTTTTTTTAAGAGAAACAGGGTTTTTGTCCATGAGGTGATGTAAGTTATATTTAAGCAATGTGTTGATGTCAGGAAGTCATGTGTAATGATGATGGACTGTTAAAGAAAATGTGATATTAACTTTCAGAGGGGGTTGCTTTTGACAAGGGCAAGGCAATTATAGTAATAATAATAAAATTGATTTAATTAAGTGCCTTTCAAAATTTCAAAGCACTGTACATCAACAGCAAACATAAAACATATTCAGTACATTCAATAAATAAATATAAACACATATTCCAGTACTGCAATATAAAATTAGAACAAAGAAGGAAACGCCTTCTCCCATAAAAAAGTCTTTAGTGCCTGCTTAAAGCTCCCTACCATCCTACACTCCCGGAACTGACAGGGCAGAGAATTCCAGAGGGTAGGTGCAGCAAATCCAAAAGCATGGGCACCAGATGACTTCAAATTTACCCTCAGAATCTCCAGCAACCCCTCATCAGCCGAGCGGAGCTGTCTCGGAGGGCTATAGGGCACCAGGAGCTCTTTCAAGTAGTCAGGACCCAGGCCATGTAGGGCTTTGTAGGTCAAAAGACCCACTTTAAAGGTGATCCACCACTGTATTGGCAGCCTGTGCAGAGCGCGCAGGCACAGGGGTAATATGAGAACTTCTAGGTGCCCAGTCAACAAATGTGCTGCCGCGTTCTGCACTAGCTACAAGCGGTGGATATCAACCCCAGGAAGTCCTAGGTAAAGGGACTTACAGTAATCAAGGCGAGATGTCGCAAAGGCATGGACCAAAACCGGCAGGTCACTGGGTGGAACAAGGTGCCTAATCCTGGCAATGTTCCTAAGATGGAAAAATGCCAGCTTGACAACTGCAGACACCTGATAACGGAGGGTCAAACCAGTGTCAAGCTCCACTCCCAGGTTACGCACTCGTTCAGAGGTGAGGATCTGGCCCACCCCCAGGATTAATCCAGAGGAGAGACCAGTCCTCAAACTCTCTACCCTGCAACCCGGGTCCACAACCATAACCTCAGTCTTTCCTGGGTTCAACTTTAAACCGCTGGAGTTCATCCAATCTTGGATATCTGTGAGGCAGTTGTTCAGTACCGAGATAGCACTAACCTGGTCAGGTGCAAAAGACAGGTAGAGCTGGGTATCATCAGCATAGCAGTGAAACCTCAGCTTGTACTGTCTTACAATGTCTCTGAGGGGTAGCATATATACTGCGAATAACATGGGGGGAAGCACCGAGCCCTGAGGCACCCCACAAGGCAGAGAGAAGGCCTCAGATGAATACAAACCCGAGACTATTCTCTGCATTCTCCCTTCGAGGAATGATGAAAACCATCTGAGGACTGTACTCGATAGTCCACAAATGGACCTCAGGCATTCGAGCAAAACCCCATGATCCACGGTATCAAAAGCTGATGATAGATCATGGAGAACCAAGATAGAACGGTGTCTCCAATATCTCGCCATCAGGAGATCATTGAGCACCCAAACCAGAGCAGTCTCGATACTATGCCTCTTGCGAAAACCAGACTAGAGAGGTTCATATAAACTATGGATGGTCAAATGGTTATCCAGTTGGGCCGCCACAACTTTCTCAATAACCTTCACCACAAAAGGGAGGTTAGAGATTGGCCTGTAGTTTGCTAGGTCATCCGGGTCTAAAGAAGCTTTCTTCAGAAGGGGAGTCACCACCCCTTCTTTCAGAGAGCTAGGAAAAACTCCCATATCTAAAGCACACCAGATAATCTGAGCTAAGACCAGGCCGATGATCTCACTACAACCCATAATCAGGGAAGTAGGGCCAGGGTCTAAACTACAGCATGTTGGACGCATCTCTTGGACAATCCTCATAGTGTCTACGAGATCCGGCAGGTCAAAGGTACTCCAGGAAATTCCAGGCTCTGCGACAGGACACCGATCAACTGCAACAACCTTGGAATGAGGTTGGAGGCACTCCCTCCTGATGTCTTCAACCTTATTCGCAAAGAATCGAGCCATCTCCTCACAATCAGTTTGAGTAAAGGCTCGACGGATCTGCTGACAAGCTGGGTTGCACAGTCTGTCAACAGTTCTGAAGAGCTGAGCCGGTCGAGTTCATGCAACAGAAATTTCCCTGGACAGGAATTCTGCCTTCTTATGGGAAATTGCTGTTTGGTAGAGTTTATAATGCTGTAGCAAAATAAGGTGGTCGGCATCAGTGGTGGTCTTCCTCCAACGACGCTCCAACCTATGCCCCAACCTCCACAGCTCTCTCAGAGCCCCATCAAACCATGGGGCAGCGGGACGACGCGGAAGGGGGCGAACACGGACTGGCTCAATCTGACTGAGTGCTACCGATATGGCCGTATTATAGGCCACTATCAGCTGCTCAGGATCAGTGCAGAATTTGTCAAACAACGAGAGGTCAATAACCCCCATCAGGTCTTCAGGGACAATGTCCCACAATGGGCGGTACCTGACCAACTCCACAGGGGCCGACCTACCTAGGGGGGGCCTCAAAATTGAACCCAACTGAGTGGTGATCGTGCCAACCGACTGGTTCCACCACCAAATCGGAAGCCTCGATCCCCAGGAGGAAGACCAGGTCAAGACAGTGACCTCCCTTGTGTGTAGCTGAGGAAACAACCTGTGTAAAGCCCAGAGATGTCATCACCTGGAGGATATGTTGACCAAAATGCAAAGATTCATCGTCGACCCAAGCATTGAAGTCACCCAGAACCATCAATCTGGGTGACTCCAAGGCCATGTCGGTGGCAAAATCTGCTATTTCCTGCAGAAAAAGCTTCTCATCACCTGGTGGACGATAAATGAGGACAATCCTGCACCCTACACCAGCTATCACAGTACACTCAAATGACCTGGCCTCCTCAACTGGTACACCAGTTAGGCCCAATTCGGTCTTGAAACAGACCACCACTCCCCCCTTGCGATCCAATCTCGGGCAATGTATAACCGAGTACCCGGTGGGAACAGCGGCCTCTAAAAAGGGGGCTGCATTCCCATCCAACCAGGTCTCGGTAATGCAAGCCAGATCTGCCCTTGCACCAAAATCTGCAATAAGACCAGTCTTGTTGCAGAAAGATCTGGCATTGCACAACGCCCGAGTTGGACGAGGTTGGCGAGTTGTCCCAACCACTTGCCCTCCAAACTGGAGGTGCCCTTGAGTATGGGAAACAGAACAGAGTTACCGCGTTCAAGTAGCCATTTCACCACAGGGCATCTTCTGGGCCTAACCACCCCTATGGGAAGGCCCCGCTCACTCCACTGTCCACAACCCCCACCCTAATTCCCCTCCTCTGCGAGCAATCCCTAATGCCCGACAACGATGATAAATATGAGCAGGCAGGGGGAGCAAAGAGAAGGGATGGAGGGCATGGAGAGCGGAGGCCGAATAGCATAAGACAGGAGGGGCAGGCAGGCACATCTAGCTGCTCAATTTAAAACAATAAATATAATAAAAACTACCAGCAAACTTCCTGCAACTAACATTATACAACTACAAATTAAGAAAACCAACCAAAATAAAAATAAGACTTAACCAACTATCTAACACAAAACCTAATTAATTGATTTAACCCACAGGTCCTCTCACAGCCTGGGGGTCAACCAAAAATTAACCAAAACAATTTTAAATTATTCCCAGGTCCTCTCACTACCTGGTACTTAAAAACAATTAAACACTCTCACAAAAATAAACAAAAAATAATAATAATTAAATCATAATAATGATAAAAATAAGAAACAGAGGTAATAATTTAAAAACCACCCTCTGGGACTCTCTCACAATACCGGATACAGGTGGAATAGATGATATTATATAGCACTCTCACTGCTCATATTATTTCCTCAAACAACATATAATTACAAACAACAAAATATAATTGCGGACAACAAAAATCCTGTCTATATGCAACAGGATACAAATATCATATAACCTGCCCAAACGTCAATAGAAGCAGCGAACAATATAATTCAATCTTCAAAAACACAGGGCTTCAAAATCCACACCGATTTGTATCGAAGAAAGGACACTAGCAGGCCACAGGATCCAGCCAGCCCAAAAAATCAGTGGCCCACTACTTCCACTCCAAGAGGAATCAGCCCCCCAGCCAGTTACCCCAGGAGTGTAGAGAAAGGGGAGATTAAGGACAACCCTCCAGCCTACCCCACTCCCCACCTCTGTGTGTGACACCAACCCAGGGCCCCCCAGAACTCTGCAAACCCAACTATTAAGCCCAGAAAAGTCAGTCTCTAAAAATAGCATTTAGACCATCAAAGATGTCACTAAAGATTTCAAATCCTCTTATCTTGAAGGCTCTTCAAAACAACTCCACCAGATCACAGTGCCCCACTATCCAACTGACCGAACATAAACAAATCCAGGGATAATCAAAAAGCACAGCCACAGGATCAAATCCACATATCCAGGGTGGTGATTCAAGCAGTGCTTAAATTCGGCTAGAAAGCCATAAACCGGCCAGTCCTCTCACAGGATGAATAAATAACTCAGTCCACATACAAGGACTCGATCCAAACCCTAAAATCGAGTAAATGGCATCTCCGGAATGCTTCACAAGGTGTCACCAGGTCTCTCCAGGTCTCTCCAGAACACTTCACAAAATATCACCAACTCTCTCCAGATCTTCAGCCTTAGAACATCATGCCTCTTCCCAAGTCACCAGGTATTCAAATAACTCACAAAGTCCCAGCCCGTAAAACAAAACGCTTCTCAGAACAACGCCAGGTCTCTCCAGATCTTCAGTATTAAAACACACCACGGGTCTTCCCAAATCTCCTGGTGTTCAAACAACGCACTAGGTCCCGGCCCATAAAACAAGACAAAGCGGGCCAAACCGAAAATGGGAGGAAAGGCGTAGGCGAGCCGAGTATACTAACATGAATTAAAGGCGGGTAACAGAACTAAATAAGAATAATGATAAAACGGGTAGCTATATCGGTAAAACGTAACACCCACAACAAAATTAAAAAGCAGCAAAAGATAAACGAAAGAGTAAAATAAAATGGGCAAGGCGAGATGAAACAAAGCAGAGCAGTACAAAGTGGCCAGCCCAGCGTGGCGGCCATCTTACACAAACAGCAGTGTATGCTTGTGATAATGGGAATATTAGGAAAGTATGAGGTGTACGCAGAAGTGGAGTACAAATATGCACAGTTTCATAAGTATGTGCTCAGAGTGCAGGCAAATGAGATATGTAGGTTTGTTTTAGAAATAGGTAAAATTAGCGATACATGCAATTAATAGAAAGACAGATAATTACTTAGACATATATATATATACATATATATATAGAGAGAGAGAGAGAGAGGAGAGAGTATAGAGAGAGAGAGACAGACAGGCAGAATAGGAATGGCAGTGACGTATTGAAGTGACATCAACCCCAACCCCATCCTGCAGACATGGACAGGCATTGGGGTGTGCCTTTGGGACATTTGGGACATTGCCCATAACGCTCATGCCATTTCACCTCACCCTACCCTGCAGACACAGACAAGAGTCGAGGTGTGCCTTGGGGTTTTCAGACTTTACACTCACCCCATTCCATAAGGAAATACGTTGAAATGGGTACAGTATAAGAGAATGGAGTGAACTTTGGGGCTAAAGAGCCAAAGGCACACCTCGATACCTGTCACTGGCTTCAGGGTGTGGATGGGGGTGGAATGAGGTGAGCACTACTGTTGGCAACCCCAAGTCACACCCCTGAAGCCTGTCAGTCCCTACAGGGCAGGGTGTTATGTTCAGAAACCCTAATGCCCTTGGCATTTCTTGGTATTTTCACTCCAAATTTTCAGCATGGGTTTTTTGTTACCCCACCACATGAACAGTGACACTATCAGTTCAGTGGCCGAAAGGAGATTTTGCACAGTGACTGTGCCATTTGGCACCACAGGTGCAAAAACACATTTTGAACAGGATGTAAACAAGCATTTGTCAATGCCGAATGTTTGCTTGCTGGCATTGGCAGTGGTAGTGTAGGAGTTACAGAGCTGCATAATAGGAATGGCAGTGAAGTATTGAACTGAAGCCAACGCCACCACCACCCTGCAGATACTGACAGGCATTGGGGTGTGCCTTTGGGTCGTCAGGCATAACGGCTTTGGCATTTAACCACACCCTACCCTGCAGACACCGACAGGTGTCACGGTGTGTCTTGGGGTCTTTGACCCTTATGTTGACCCCATTCTATTAGGAAATATGGTGAGATGGGTGCAGTATAGGAGAATGGGGTGAACTTTGAGGCCGAAGAGTCCAAGGCACAACTCGATGCCTCTCACTGGCTGCAGGGTGTGGGTGGGGGTGAAATGGTATGATCATTACAGGTGACAATCCCAAGTCACACCCCTGAGGCCTGTCAGTCTCTACAGGGAACGCCTCAGACGTTCATTGGTATTTTCACTCCAAATTTTCAGCATTGTTTTTTTGTGACCCCCACCTTATGAACAGTGGCAATATCAGTTCGTTAGCTGAAAGCTGATTTTGCACAGTGACAACGCCATTTGGCCACAGTTGTGAAAACACATTTCAACAGGATGTGAAAATGACAGCTGTACTGTTCATGGGAGGTGTAAAAAATGGCAATATTGAAAATCTGGAGTGAAAAGATCAGAAAACTGGTGAAGTCATGAGTGAGCATAGAAACTGCACAACGCACACCCATAATGTAATTAGTTTGGGGATTTTTACAGCAGATTGTTAACACAGGCATTTTGGGCCTCTACCATGAACAGTGTCATGGTGATTTTCTTAATCTGTCCCAAACAGTGATTTCACAGTGACCATGCATTTCTTCGCTGAAGTGCGAAACACATTTTGGCCATGGTGTGAAAAATGACAGCTGTACTGTTCATAAGGGAATGTGAAAATGCCAGTGGTGGAAATCTGACTGAAAATATTACAAATTCATGAACTTATGAGGGTGCGTGGAAACTGCACAATGCTCGCTCGTAATACAGTCATTTTATGAACTTTTGTCACCAAATTTTTAACATAGCCATTTTAAGACCTCTGCTCATGAACAGTGTCACTGTGATTTTCTTAATCTGTCCCAAACATTGTTTTCGCACACCAACTGTGCCATTGTGGGCTACATGCTCGGAAACACATTTTGGGCGAGATATGAAAAATGACAACTAAAATAGTCTCTGTTCATTTGTGTGCTGTGGAGGAGCTGCCAACCATTGAATTATGTAGAGCAGACACTTGGTAAAAAGTATGAGGGAATTATTGTGAAACTATTTACAGGATATTTAAAAAATCCCTTTTAAAACAGCAATTAAAAGCAGGTGAATTCAGGTAGCTGCTGTACTGTTGCTGTCTTTGACATGACAACAATGCTTCACATGTGCTGCTGATTTCATTTATATATCCTACATTATCCTAAGTTATTTAATTGCTGTTTTTTTCAAGTTCAGTGGCATAGTTGAAACCATTGTCACACAGGCTAGAACATCCCTTGTAAGTTTACTCATGTAAGCTTCAGAAGAAGACCTTGTGGGGCCAAGCACTTAGACACTTTGTTCTTTTTGTAACATCCATGTATGTTGGTTCAGTAAAAGACAACAAACCATTTGCTTCAGTATAATTTTTTTGAATGCACTGCATTAAAATAAGAATTATATTGTAAGACCCTGGCAGACTACATACAGCAGGGCTCCCAGATCTATAGGAGTCATTTACAGGAAATTGTTCCCATTGACTTGCATTGGTTACAGGGGCATCAGACATAAGCCCTTTTACTCAGGATTTCATGACAAGTTGAATTCCTTTGGGGAACAATTGCAGTGACTGAAGTGAATATAGGTTCACTAGGAGAGAGGAGTGTGTGTGTGTCTGTGGGAGAGAGAGAGAGAGGGAGAGAGAGAGAGAGAGAGAGAAGGGAAAAAGGGGGAGAGAGAGAGAGACATCTCCTTAAAGCTATATTCTCCCCCCCACATTATGGTGATGTGGGGTGGGTTAGTGTACTTTTTGTATGAAGAGGAGGAGAGAAATTACATTTTTATCTCTTTTTCAGATTCCTTAGACACTTGTGGTACATCACGTTGTTACATTCTCAGTGTATATTGACATCAGTACATATCAGGCTATGTGGTCTTAATTCCTTGAGGTTCCTCGACTAGAGTTTTTTGTTTGACACTAATACTATCAATTTATATTTAAATTATCATTTATATAGTCCTGAGGTTTTTGAAATTTCTTGGGCCTTATATCTAGCTGGAGAGTACAGCTGGGTGACAGGTCCAGCTAGGTTTTACACATCACACAGTGTGCACTTATGTCTTTAAGACAACTTTACTGGTAAATTCTTGTCTATAATGCAGACATTGAAACTTCATGAGCCCTATAACAATCTTAGTTTGTCTTTAATCTGGGTGGGAGTTGCTTTTCAGTAATCACATCCTTATACTAACTGTGACACTTACAGCTTGATTTAGGAGTTATCTGCTTCAGCAGTGTTATCTTATGTCAATTAAATTTATATGCAGTAGGATTCTTGTATGTGTGTTCCACCAAGCACGTTTAACCTAAGGTTGCTTCTGGCTGAAGGCAGTATAGTACTGTTAAACTTTCTGACATCATCTTCTGTTTTTTTTTTAAATGATTATTTTAAACCAATGGGATTTTTTTCTGTTTTTCTGCATTATCTAGCTGTTGTAAGTATTGTATTTTCTAAACAACTGCCATGAGCTTCTGAAGAAGGACTGGTTGGTCCGAAAGCTAGAGCACTTTGTTCTTGTTGTTACATCTGTGTTGGTCCATTAAAGGTAAATAATCATTTGCTTCAGGGCATCAGAGCAATTCTGCTTCATGTGAAATAATGAAATGTACGGGGGAAAATTTGCACTAGAGTTACAGGAAAATGCAAAATCAATGTGATAGCACTGCTACTGTGTCCTCTAAAGTCCATCATTTGTTTTTGGTTTTTACGTTCGCTTGCGTGCATGCACAAGGAATGTCTTGGGAGAATGGGACACTTTGGAGGCGTGCCTGCCCTGTGCAATCCCCTGCTCTGTTGAGCAGGCGTGGTGGTCCTGCACCAATCGCTGTGGTGCTGTGTATGACAGTGGTGGTCTTCTCTTCAAAGAAAACCACCGCTGTGTGCTTGCAGCACGTCACACCCCCCCCAAATCTTTGCTGCCATGCTGGGAGCCCACCCCAGCGTGGCAAACATCCTGTGTCGTCTACTGACAGGGGGGTGCCAAATCCCCCGTCGGCTCCACCTCCCCAAACAGCTTTTCTGCTGCCACACTGGGAGCCCACCCCTGCGTGGCAAACGCCCCGCCGCCTGCTGACGGGTGCCCAATTCCCTGTCGGCTCCACGGCCCCCCCAGCCATCCTTCTGCCACGCTGGGAGCCCACCCCAGTGTGGCAAATGTCCCGCATTGTCAATTATAGAAAAAAGAAAACCTGTAAATTAAAAACGGTCCCACGCAGTCTCCGCCTCCTCCCACAACCGCACCCACCCACTGTGCACCCTGCCTACCCACACCCCCCTCACCCCATACTTACCTCCAGAGCTTGGCACAATGATCATCGCTGGACCGGGAACATGTCTGCACTCTTCAAAGCCGACCATGAACTGAGGAAATGCCGGTAAGCTGTATAATGGGCTAGATGGGTTTTTTCAACTTTGTTGCATATCTTAGGCATTTTTTGGAATTGTTGCACCAAATTTTCAACATAGGGTTTTTGGGACCCCTTCTCATGAATTCTGTCACTGACATGGCATTATTCGGGCCCGAAGGGTGATTTCGCAGTCACTGTGTGAAATCACCTTTTGGGCCTGATTAATGAAACAACAGTGCCAGTGTTCATAAGGTGGGCTCTCAAAAAGCCTATTTTGAAAATTTGGTGGAAAAATTCCTAAAAATTACCATTTTACAAGCGTATGTAGCGCAGTTCCTATGCAGGCTCGTAAGTTCACGAATTTTCAATATTTTCACTCCAGATTATCAACATTGTCATTTTACCACACCTCCTCATAAGCAGTACAGCTGTCATTTTTCACATCCTGCCCAAAACGTGTTTCCACCCATGTAGCGCACAATGGTGCAGTCGGTGTGCGAACTCAATGTATGGCACACATTAAGAAAATCACAGTGATGCTGTTCATTAGCATAGGTCTTAAAATGGCTATGTTGAAAATTTGGTGAAAAAATTCTTAAAAATGACTGTTTAACGAGTGTGCATTGCGCAGTTCCTACGCACGCTCATAGGTTTGCGAATTTTCAATATTTCCACTCCCAAATTTCAACATTGCCATTTTACCACACCTCCTTATGAGCAGTACAGCTGTAATTTTTCACATCCTGCCCAAAACGTGTTTCTGCCCATGTAGCGCACAATGGTGCAGTCGGTGTGCGAACTCAATGTATGGGACACATTAAGAAAATCACAGTGACACTGTTCATAAGCAGAGGTCTTAAAATGACTATGTTGAAAATTTGGTGAAAAAATTCCTAAAAATGACTGTTTTATGAGCGTGCATTGTGCAGTTCTATGCACACTCGTAAGTTCGCAAATTTTCAATATTTGCACTACAGTGACTTCCAAATACCTAAACAGCACATAGAAGCAAGCAACATTCAGCATTGAAAATGCTCTTACTTCTTTGTCATTGATTTTTTTAAGCCATGTCCAAGTGCCAAATACCACTGCAAATACCTGCAAGCGAACTTTCGGCATTGGCAAATGCTTGTTTTCATAGTGTAATAGACCAACAACATGCCTTTCCCTGATTTGAAAGGAAGTGTGAATTATTATATCTGAATGTGCTAGTGTGAACTAGCCTTCATGCTTTGCCCAAGAGAAGTGGGGTGGAGGTTGAAACAAAGAGAGTGGATGAGGCAATGTGCAGTGTATCTGGCACAACTTGAAATCCATG
The DNA here is from genome assembly GCA_016271365.2 of Neoceratodus forsteri. Taxonomy (NCBI): domain Eukaryota; kingdom Metazoa; phylum Chordata; order Ceratodontiformes; family Ceratodontidae; genus Neoceratodus; species Neoceratodus forsteri. Next base: position 220,543,653 of record JADMNL010000029.1, read on the forward strand.
TAACTCTTCTCAATTCAGTAAGCACCATTGGCTTTGTTTGAGAGGTGTGAGGGGATGAGGGAATGCAGACACATGGCTGACATACAGCATCTTGTTTCTGCAGTCACATAAAAATGCCAGCTCATGGCAATTCAGAGAAAAAAAAAATATTTTGAAGCTGCATTACCAGACTGTGTGTGCAGTTTAGTGAATTACCACACAGGGGTGTGTATATGACAGCACTAAAAAGCGCATTAAAGTGCTTCAGTCATGAAAACCTCCCCCACTGGCTGCTGCTGAAATGCATAGCAGTATGTTCTCCTTTGTGCATTCTGGCTGTTTGCTTCAGCTGCAGGTAGTACAGTATGCTCAAGTTTGTTTGCATAGGTTTTAGCAGCGGGGAGTTCACATTGACAGAGTCTAGTAAGAGAAAATGCTTGGAATTACACACACAACGAAGTCTGAGTTTTCACATCAAATGCTGAGGTATTTTTTTTCTGGAGGATTAGAACCCATGGAATCCATGAAGGTGTACTTTGGAGAGCTGGCGTGTGTAAGGACTGTTAGGCACCCACACATTTTGGTGGTCCTGCTGTGGTAGGGAACAGTTTATTTAAGTAATGATGTGTGGCTTGTCTCTCTAAGCTAGACAAGACTACAGCAATCTATCAGGTAACCAACACAGTTGATCTGTGTGTGTGGGGGGGGGGAGGAGCTGCTCACTGAAGCTTAGCTCCCTCTTTCAACTGTATGCCACTGCATTTTCAACTGCTGTCATAGACAGCTCCAGCAGTGATTGGATAACTGTGACCACACCTGCAAACACACTGACTGAATTGGAAGATGCTGACACACCTCTGAAAAACTCAGATGATGGCACTATGTTTCTTGCACATGCGTGCAAGCAAACATAAAAATGACAGCTGTACAGTTCTTGCTTCAGTAACTACTCAGCACATCTGTTGCATGACCTGCTTATTAACATTTTATATCTGTTATACAATGTACTGCTGCTATGGCTGTTTGGCTGAGGGTGGTGGTGGATGTCAAGATGAACAACTCGGTAACTTGTAGGAGGGCAGTGGCCAAGGCTAACACGATGCTGGGATGCATCACTACGGGGCATCACTCCAGAAGGAGGGAAGTGATACTCTCTGTATAACTGCTTGGTGAGGCCGCACATCGAGTACTGCGTGCAGTTTTAGAGGCCACACCTAAAGAGGGACATTGAACTCCTGGAGAGGGTCCAGAGGAAGGCAACCAAAATGATCTGAGACTTGGGGGAAAGGACCTATAGGGAGAGGTTCAAAGAGCTAAATATGTACACACTGGAAGAGAGAAGGAACAGGGGGACATGATAGAGGTCTTCAAGTACATGAAGAGAGTAAGTAGGGGAGGCACAGTCATGGTGTTCCAAAGGATGGGGGGGCAACTAGAGGGTATGGGTGGAAGCTGGAGGGGGGAGACTCAGGGGAGAAAGGAGGAGGTGTTACTTCACTGAGAGGGTGGTAGAACCATGGAATGCGCTGCCTGGGCGGCTGGAGGAGGCAGAGACTGTGGAGGGGTTCAAGAGGGGGTGGGCCAGCTACAGGGGAAGGGTTGTAGAAGCAAAGTCCAATGAAGCAGGAATACCCTGGACTGGGCAGGGAGAAGCCCAAGAGGGTGGGAAGGCAGCAAGGTCAGCACCCAGGGTGGGGACTGACCAAATGAGCAGTCATGAAAGCCCGCTAGGCCTATTCTGATGGCATTTTTGTATGTTAGTATGTTGGTATGATTACTACACCAACATCATGAACCATAAAACAGATAACTGCCATAACTGGAGGGGCAGTATAGCACCGTGGTTTAAGGTTCTTAACTGCAAATCTGGAGATCTGGATTTGAATCCCACAGCTCCCACTTGCATACTGGGTGACCCTGAGCAAGTCACTTAACTTCCATGTGCCCCCAGGTTGCCCCTGTAAACAAGCTTTTAGCTTAGTGTGCCATTCCTGGTTAAACAATTGAAAGAAAAAAAAAGAACACAATATATTATTTTTCTTGCTTTATTTTGCTACTACAAGTTTTAACTAATACATTCATCCTTATTTATAGCTTATGTGTCTGTGACCTAGGCAAAACTACACTTAAAATCTCATACATAAATAAATAAAATATCAGAACAGCATTTATTTTAGTAGTATCGCCTCCCTTTTCAGGTGCCCACAACACTATGTATATATATTTATATTTTTTAACTTCAAAGCACTAAACCTATTCAAATGCAAAAAACACAAGACTTTGTTCTCTTCACACAATAGTGTTAAACTTTAGATCCCAGAATGGCCAAGAAACAATTTAGACTTCACTCTTGCATGCCACTGTCATGCCCACTTCTCATGCAAACAACAATCACAGAAACCCTTTCATTGCTATGCTATGTACTCTTACATCAGAGAGACATAAATCTTACAGAACTGCTAAAAAACGAATTTATCAAGACTGGATTTCTGAATTAAAACCTGTTGTTTACAGTACCTATGTAAATAATAGTTTACTGGCTACAAACAATGCTACAGACATGACATTAACAACATTTCTGTTTTACATGGAACACATTCATATAATGAACTTGTCACAGGATTTGTGACTTTTTGTCTGCATGTTTTTTTGTTACAAATGTGAGATATATATTTAATAAAGTATAAAAATATGTATGTGTGAGTTATTTAGTTTGGAGAATATTTGTTTTATTATTTGAAAAAGTGTGATACACTAAATGTGTAGTGCAGTGAACCATGGTAATATGGAATCAAATGTCTGCCTGAAATAGTCACTGTCATCCTGTTGTTTTCATGCCATACCACAACAGGAGAAAAACTGACTGCAAAGTATTTTGCAGTTTCTAGGCTGCAGCTTCATACCATACACTTAATTTGTAAATAAAAGGAAAAAAGAAACTCTTATCACAGAGCAAAATCAGCACTAACTGGTAATAGAATGCTGATACCTACATTTACAGTTTAGCAAACACTTGAAATCTAACTCAGTGTGGTTTCTGTAAGAAAACAGCTAGAGTCTTTATTAATTATAGCATTGATGATCTGGGCAGTTTCTGTGCTTTTATGGTTGTGTATAGTTTAAATTCCAATGTCTATAGCCGCTTGGTTGGTCATTTGGAAGCTGTGCTTGTTCAGTACTGGAATGTTACCACATTCCCTATTTTTCCTCTTTGTGGGGCAGGACAAGCAAATTATGTACCGCTGCACAACTGTTGTAGCAGTTTTAGGGACAGCCAGAGCTTGGTTGGACATGCACTAAGAATATTGAACTTGCAGACTTTTTAGTTAACAAAACACTCTATATATGTTTTATGGAGTAAGGATCTTGCATATGTTTTATAGCGTAAGGAACATACACATACTGTACTTCGTGCACTGCCAACAAAAATTGCTCAGGGGGTGGTAAATGATTTGCTTAGTCTCATAGAGAGCATAGTAGTGGGATTCAAACCTGCATGTCCAGATTCGCAGCTAGGCACCCAGATTACATTGCCTGGTATTGAAGATCATCATGTTATTGTTTATTTATTGTTTTACCAGGATAAGACTCCATTGAGCAAGTTCACTTTCAAGGAAGTCTTTGAAAATGAGCAATTAAATGGATTTTATCTGGATATATTTCCTAAGGAAATACTTCCAGTATAAATATATATACACCTTTAACTGAGAAGAATATTAAGGGGGGGGGATGAACTCAAATGCCAGAGAATGGCGTGTTTGGAAAACTGACAAAGCTTGAATCTTTTTTGAGGGTGGAGAGAGGGAGAGAGAGAGAGAGAGAGAGAGAGAGAGAGAGGTCTGTTGCATGGGGGAGCGGAGCCATGGTCCAGCATGGGGAGGGGGGAGTAGGCAGAGGTGTGGGAATTTTTTTTATAAAAAAATACATAAAAAGATAAATGCACACAAGACCACATGAAACCTTAGATTAGTGATGAACAAAACGTATTTATTAAATACATTAAATGTGCACAGAAAATAAAAACAAGCACATGCACCTCACAGGGAGAAGACAAACCAGATGGCCATGACAAAACATCCCCAGTGCTTCACCTCACAGTCAGAGGCTTTGATAGGGGGCAGTACACCTCACAGTCAGAGGCTCTGATAGGGAGCAGTACACCTCACAGTCAGAGGCTCTGATGGGGGCAGTACACCTCACAGTCAGAGGCTCTGATAGGGGCAGTACACCTCACAGTCAGAGGCTCTGATAGGGGCAGTACACCACAGTCAGAGGCTCTGATAGGGGGCAGTACACCTCACAGTCAGAGGCTCTGATAGGGGCAGTACACCTCACAGTCAGAGGCTCTGATAGGGGGCAGTACACCTCACAGTCAGAGGCTCTGATAGGGGGCAGTACACCTCACAGTCAGAGGCTCTGATAGGGGGCAGTACACCTCACAGTCAGAGGCTCTGATAGGGGGCAGTACACCTCACAGTCAGAGGCTCTGATAGGGGGCAGTACACCTCACAGTCAGAGGCTCTGATAGGGGGTAGTACACCTCACAGTCAGAGGCTCTGATAGGGGGCAGTAATGGTCATAAAAAAAACTTTTTATACAGCTGAACTGTTTTTAGAATGACGATCATGCCAGGTATTTGATCTATAGCTTACAATATCATATTAATTTTAACACAGTACATTCATTTAAGACTGAGACTTTACTCCAATGTTAAATATGTGGATGGATCAATAGATGGGAATTTGTTAATTCTAAACTAATTCTAATTCCTAATAAATTCTCTAGCAGTTTATCAATATTTACAAATAATGTAAAGAGGTCCATCTTGCAAGAGATTGACGTTCATCTATTGAGATACTCAGAAATTAACGTCTTAGCTCTATGTTTAATGCCGGGTTTCTAGTTAAATGAAATCCTTCTTTCTTGAGTACTTACAAGGTTATTGGTATGTGGCTGTCAGTATCTACAGTTCAAGTAAGTGTTATTAATCAGCTAGATGTCAGAGCCGAAAGGCATTTTTATCTCAATACTGTAATTCCTTCTGAGTAGACTTCATTTACAGGGAAACAGACTTCACAGCGATGTGTTCACTGTTTGTAAACTGTACCCTCCCGGGTCATGCTTGAAAATAGGCAGGATTTTTGCCTAATGCACTTACCCAGTTACCAAAAGCCAATAAATAAATAAACACTTTTTCCCCTATGTTTTCACCATGTTTTACAGTCAATTACTCTTACTATTTATTTCCAAAACTGACACCTCACTTAGGTTTCAGTTCTCCCTTGTGATTCACCTAGTACAAAGCAACATCTATAAAAAGAATGTGTGAGGGTGGTACTTACAAATGCTGATGCGATGGTATCATAGTTACTGACACTTGTCAGAATTATAAACTTATACTGCTGTTCAAGATACCGACACACTGTCTAGTACCAATTACAGGTCTGAATTACTGAGCCATGGCATTCTTCCAGGTCAGTTACATCTATTAGCCAATAACATTTGTTCTAATAAAGGAAAGACACAATATAGTAGTAGAATCTCAACGGTCAGACGGTCGCCAAAATCAGTTTAGCTGTTTGGGTAGAAAGCGCTGTAAATCCTAATACTGTACCTGCAGTGCAGCTTGCTATTACAAGTGTGAAACTTACACTTCAAACCTTTTTGACTGCCATTAGGAATGCGTTGTCTGCCTCAGTGAAAGGTATCTCTAGTTTTCTCATATTGATATTACCTAGACTAGCAGAGAAGTGAGCTTTAAAATCTCATAAGATAACATTGCTTTTCAAGCACTTCGTCGCACAATTACCTGATGTGCAGAGTGATGTCTGATTAGGTATAAATAAATCTCAGTTTATGATAGAGGTTTCTGATATATATATGCACAGTGGGGACAACAATTATTAGGTTGTTTAGGAGGGGCTTCTAGCACAGTTTTGTAAGCACTCCCTTCCCTAACCAGACACACACACACACACACACACACACACACACACACGCACACTTTGTATTACAGTTTTGCAATCCTCTATACCCGATTGTTTCATGCTGATGTAGAACACCTCAGCTTTCAGCTGGTGTAGAATAAAGCAGCTGAGACATTTGCCTATTGAACTAGTCATGCATTGCTTTCTTTGTATATGGCCCCAGGAGAGTGCCGTTCAAACACAATGGCCTGGATATTCAGAGGGGTTGTGCATGGCGCAACACTGTTGCACCATGCGCAACCCACTGATGCACCCCGGCATGATATTCAAATGAGGATTGTGCCTGGCACAAATCCCGATGTGCCAGAGTGCATCAGTAATGTATGCGGTGCAGGTGGGGGGGGGCGTGCCCATGCATACGCCACACATCCCGATATTCAGCCCGGTATATGCTGAGCCCATGCATGCACAACCCCTACTTGTGCTGCACACAGGTGAGCCAAAAAAAAGGAACAATGGCTGGCCACCCACAGGTGAGCTGCCATATTGCAAGGTGCAACACGGCAGCTGCCACCTGTGGGTGGCCACCCGAGCTCCAGCTACACCTTCGTGGTGGTGCCCCCATGCCCGATCATGGTCATATGTTAAAATATAAATGTCCAATATCCCTGGTGGTCCAGTGGACTGCTCACAGCCCGATCACGGGCATATGCAGTAAAATAATCGTCCAATATACCTGGTGGTCCAGTGGACCACTACACGCTCAATCATGGCCTTCAGTAATAAAGTAGATTCATCCAATATCACTGGTGGTCCAGTGGACTGCTACATGCCCAATCATGGGCATATGTTAAATTTAAATGTCCAATATCCCTGGTGGTCCAGTGGACTGCTACACGCCTGATCATGGGCTTAAGTAATAAAATAGATTCATCCAGTATCCCTGGTAGTCCAGTGGACCACTCACAGCCTGATCATGGGCATATGTACTCAAAAGGAGAGGTCCAATATCCCTGGCGGTCCAGTGGTACCCCCTCCCCACCAACTCAGTGAGTCCCACTGTCCCACTTCCCCCCCAGTCAGCGGCGGGCGGCAGTACCCCATCCGCTGCCGCCCGCCGACGACACTGCATCGGTAGAGTTGCACGCATTGGTCCACAGCGTGAGCCAATGGGTATGCAGCCTATACCGTATTACACAGTCCAGATATGTGAATTGTTGGGGTTTCATTCCCCATTTACAACACTGTTCTGTGGTATAAATAAGTTTACAAAACACAATCCACAACACGTATAAACATACAATGAATTTAGGAAATTATCTAAAACATTGACAAGTTGTGCTCAGATACTTACTCAAATGTCATTTAAAAATAAGCATACTGCATACAAATTGATTTTAACTCATGTGGGAGTTTGTTCCAATTAAAGACTAAACTATTTTGCAGAGTGAGATCACCAAATCTATTAAATTCTTGTCAGGGGTGTCTTTTGAGATGTCAGTCTCAGGCTTACTGACTGAGTACCTAATGATCAAGATTCTACTAAATGAACTGAAGTGTGACCTTTATTGGAGAATAGTAACTTGTGGCAGAATGTTAGCCACAGATATCCTCTTTGCTTTCCAGGTTGTAGCCACCCTACCCTACTAAATACATCACAGTGATGAGTGCCATGAGCACTTTTAGTGACACATTTTCCCAGTCTATAATATATCCAATTTAATTTATTCAATATTGTTTGTGTACAATGCATATACAACATGGAACCGCATTCAAGAACAGGGATTAATAATTGTTCTGACCCAGTACCAGAGGCAATCAATGTATAGTATGCTAGCACTCTACTGGTATCCACAGGTAAGAGACAATCTATGTATAATATGATAGCACTCTACTGGTATCCACAGGTAGGAGGCAAACAGTGTATACTATGTTAGGACTCTATAGGTATCCACAGGTAAGAAGCAATCTATGTATACTATGTTAGAACTCTACAGGTATCCACAGGTAAGCGGCAATCAGTGTATACTATGTTAGGACTGTATAGATATCCACAGGTAAGAGGCAATCTATGTGCAGTATGCTAGGACTCTACAGGTATCCACAAGTAAATGGCACTCCTGCTATGTTAACATAAATAATAGATCACGGCAAAATCTTTAGGCAGTCGTAGATCAAAGAAGCACTCACGACCAATGAGAGCACTCCTTCTGACTACATGAGAGATACTCTTATTTTGTGTCTCAGGTGCAGGTGCTCTGGAAATGGATATGTTTGGGTAAAGTTTTGTTAAGTTATTCATTTTTAGAGAGAAAACTAGTAATTCTGTAGCCACTATCATTAAAGAATTAACTGTTTCAGGAGTTGTAGATGCTCCTGAAATATTTATTCATCAAGATAACGGGTGCTTTTTGTTATACCAGTTATCTTCCTGAACAGATATTTTAGGAGCATCTACAACTCCTGAAGCCTGAGCTGGTTCTTTCTGTGAAGTGTGTTCTGTCTGTGAGTTTCCCAGTTTTCTCTCCCTAAACTTGCTGACTGCTGCTTATTGTGATGCACCTTGTCTGCCGAGAGGACCTTGCTTTCTCTTTTATTATTTTTTTATTGATCAAACTTAAGGGAACAATTATTTATTAAGATTGCCACTTAGACCACTCCTACAGTTGTAAGAGTGGTCTCCCTTACACTGTAGAATATCAGAGTTAACACAGAAACATGGACGATGGTGGCAGAAAAAGACTGACAGTCCATCCAGTCTGCCCTAATTAGCCTATCATACCGCATGACCAAGTGTCTCTGTGGGGTCTTCACATATACTGTTCCCCCCTTTGCTCTCTGTATTTCTGCTTCCCTCATCCCACTGAGTAGCAACTATACCCATGATTCTGTCCCAGCCGAGTCTGAAACTGTTTATGGTTTTGACACCCACCACCTTTGCGGGCAAACCATTCCATGGCTTTACCGCTCTTTCTGTAAATAATAGTTACTCATATTATTTTAAACTTCTTTTCATTAATCTCCACTCATGACTCAGTGTTCTAGCTTCTGTGTACCTGATAAACAGTTCCTCACAGTTCACCTTGTTAATTCCATTAAGGAATTTGAAGGTCTCTATCATAGCTCCCCTCTTGCTCCTGGTTTCAAGTGAATACATGTTCAGCACCTTCAGCCAATCCTCATAGGATCTGTCCTTCTGTCCTTGGATCATTCCAGTCACCCATACCCTCTCTAGCCTCTCCGTATTCTTTTTCAGGTGGAGTTGGTCACCTTCATTTCCTGGTTCTCATACCCCAAGAAAGCATGTAAGATTTGTCATAGCTGTAGTAACTTACAGAAGACGGTATTTCATATAAACAGTACTAAAATTCTGAAGTTCTTAGTTCAGTTGGCATAGTCCATTTCCCCCTCACAGAGGTGTTTCTTTAATACTTAAGTAAAACATTTTCATGTTGGATGCAAGTTCCAGTTTAAAAGAAAAAACAAGTTTTTCACATGTTTTGTATACATTTATATAGACAGTTCCAGCATTTCTTATGGTTATAATAGTCTCTGGTCATAGTACAAAGATGGTATTGGTGGCATTTACACAGGCAGACCATAAGGCTGTTGACAGAGGCCTCTATTTCTTGGCTATCTTCATGGATCTCCCCAAGGCCTACAATTTGGCTAAACATCAGCTCCTCCTTAGAATTTTGGGAGGTCTGGAATTGTTTGATGATGTTGTGGGTTGGTGTCAGAACTATATACAAGGCTGTTCACAAAAAAAAAAAAACTACATTTCAAATGCTTTATCATCTCCTGCCCCCTGTCACTGTGTGAGTTCCCCAAGGGTTAGTCTTGGGGCCCCTTATGTTTACTTTAATTTTGAATTTGCTTCCTAAAGTTTGTAGACTGACAGGGAAAGAATCCAAAGTTCCACCAGATCTAATTGTCACCCCTGCAGGCCCTCTATAGCAACCCAAAGAGTTAGCTAATGCCCTTAATCTGGCCTTTACAGACCTCAGCTCTGTCCTGTCTCCAGATTTCCTTGTCACTGACCCTAACAGCCAGCCCCCAATCCCCAAACCACCGCAAACACCACTCAACCCCCATTCTACTTCAACATGATCACTAAGGCAGACACTATTAAATATGTCCTTGGCAGAACTAGAATGGGTAGTGATATGCTCGACATGAAGCTTCTCACCGTCACCCTAGAAGAGCTTGCCCACTCATTAACACAACTATTTAACATATCCCTTAAGTCAAACATATTCCCTGACAAGTGGAAAACTGCCCTCATCACCCCAGTCTTTAAATGTGGAGACAGGACCAGCATAAGCAACTACCGCCCCATATCTATTTTACCACCCCTCTCGAAAGCCTTAGAGAGAATTGTGTCAGATCAGCTCACGGATTACCTCAACAAATATAACCTACTCTGTCCTCAGCAGCAAGGGTTCCGTAAATCCCACAGCACTATTACTGCACTCACCGACTTTACTTCACGCCTATATGACTCCCTGGATGGTGGAAAAATGGTTGAGTCAATCTTTATTGACATAACCAAAGCATTTGACAGCATCAATCATTGCATCCTGGCCATCAGCCTCAGAGCCCTTGGCTTCTCCACCAATACATAGTCCTGCTTCTCAAGATACCTCTCGCGTAGGTCCCAATATGTTAGGATAAAAGGTGTGTCCTCTGAAGCCCAGAATGTTACTTTGGGTGTCCCACAAAGATCAGTTTTAGGGCCCTTACTCTTCAGCCTTTTTATCAATTCCTTGCCAAGTACATGCCCTGCTAAGATGCTGCTTTACACAGATGATGCAGTGATCTCCATACCAGAAACTTACCTCCACGAAATAACAGCTACCCTTCAAAGCAGCTTTACCAAACTGGAGTCATGGTTTGCTCACAACAAATTCACAATCACGGGATTTAAGAATGCATGGGATAGACATAAAGGAATTCTAGAGGTCAGGGGTAAGGGGAAATAGACTTCTAGGAAAACAAACTGAACTTACAAGCTCAAATGGGCAGACTAGGTGGGCCATAGGCCCTTATCTGCCGACACTGTCTATGTATCTATGTATCTATGTATCTATGTATCTATGTATCTTGAACTACAGAAAAACAAAAGCAATGCACTTTACCCTACAAAGCTCAAAATAGCAGGGTAGTCCACTTACCATACTAAGTAACAAAAGCAACATAATTGAACAGGTTACTACCTTTAAATACCTGGAATTATTCTTAGACAACACCCTTTCTTTCAACACCCATATTGACCATGTCGTGAAAACAGCCAATATCAGATTCTGACTCCTTTACCAACACAGAAATGCTATGACCACTGAGGCCCTCAGCCTTGTCACCAAAAGCTCAATACTGTCCATCGTTGACTATGCACTCACTGTCTATAGTGCAGCCACTGAAACTGCTCTCAAAAGGGTTAAACTCCTGCTTAACAAAGCCTTCTGGCTTGTTCTAGGAGCTAATTGGTATTCCCACTTTTGCGGTCTCTGCTCTGCAACTGACTGGCTCCCATTACCTCTAAGGTACCAGTACCAGGCATATATCATAAGAAAAAGAGCCCTCCTAGGACTGGTCCCAGAATCAACTTCAAAGCTTTTCCAACATAACCTCAACACTAAAACATCCCAAACCTCTACTAGAGGGGTACTGCACGTACCTTAAAAAATAACCTCCTTCACCCAGAGGTCCCTCTCCTATTGAGGCCCTCTCTGGATGAATGACCTACCCCCCCTCCCTTTTTCACCTTAAGAAACTCAGCCAATTCAGAAAAGAACTCTGTTGCATCCTGGTAGAATTCCAATAGTGCAACTGCTGTGCATAACGATAGGAGGGCCATCCCGTGCCCTAGACTTCCAACCCTTACCCCCTCTCCTTCTTACCCCTTTCACCCCATGAATCCTCACTCCCCTCCACTTCCCCTAGACTGCCCCCTTGCATACAGCACTTATCAGCCTGTTCCCCCTCATTACTATACCCTCTTCTCCTATCCCCTAATAACATTATATGATATGCCACCACTGTACCCATGCCAATACTCTCCGTACCTCCTCCCCTTTTCTTTGACAAAGCCGATTTTGGCTGCCACCTACAAGCAACCTGCACTTAGTAACTAGACCTAAAGACTAGAGACATTTCTGTAATAAAAGTATTTGTATTTGAGGCTATACTCCACATTTATCTTGCTTGTAAAATAGTCTTGTCACTTGGCTATTGTATGTTCTCGTCATATGATATAAATTGTACTGTTTTGTCTGTTCTTCTACTGACTTGGAACCTTTGTAAATGGTCCAGTTTGGCTCAAAGGTTGTAATTCCGAAACTGAAATAAATAAATAAATAAACAGAAATACCAGTATTTGCCTTTATGCAGATTATGCGGTGGTGATCTTCACGAATGGGTCCAATCTTCTTGATTTATGGGAGACAATCCAATATGATCTTGATTATTTTCAAAACTGGTTTCTGTTTAAATAAATTGGTGCTGAATGTTTCCAAAACCAAATCTATGGTTTTCCACAATGCCACAAGGAGGATGCCGGGAACTCTCATAGAACAGATGACACATTTCAAATATTTAGGCCTCTCCCTAGAGAGCACACTCTGCTGCCAATGCAAAATCTCTATTATATTTAAAACAGTACATCAGAGACTGGGTGCTCTATATAGAATTAATTATTTTATTTTACAAATTTGTTGACAAGGAAAGAGACACTGAGCCAAGGCTTGTTTCCAGGTGCATCCTGGGAGTGCAGGGAAGTTAAATAATGTGCTCATCATCCCACAGTATGCAAGTGGTGGCTGTGGGATTCAAACCCAGTTCTCGAGCTTTGTGGCTCAGTGCTCTTAACCACTACACTCTATTGTCTTCCTTTTTTTTTTTTAATTGTTTAACCAGGAGTAGTACACTAAGCTGAAAGCTTTTTTACAGGTGTGACCTGGGAGCACAGGGACGTTAAGTGACTTGCTCAGGGTCACACAGTATGCAAGTGGAATTTGTGGGATTCAAACCCAGGTCTGGTCTGGTCTGCTGGATGTCACCAGATTTGCAGCTCAGAGCCGTAAACCACTGTGCTATACTGCCTCCTTCTATTTCCTTCAGCCAGATTACTTCTTTCTCAGAGGTATTTTTTTTTGTTCCTATTTTTGATCACAGCATTTTATTATATTACTTAGCTGTGGAGGGTCTGCTGTCTGGGGTCAGGATCCTTCACAATCAAATTGCCAGGTTGGCTCTCCCACTACCTATTTCTACCCACATCAGCATTTTGCACAGCACTTTTCATTGGCCTTCATTAGACCAAAGAAACCAGGAGCAAATTGGAACTCTGGTCAGAAAAGTTGCCTTGAGTTAATTACCAAAACTATTTCATTGTATTTTTCAAAGTCAATATTCCTCTGCTTTTGCACATTCAACATTTCATTATTTTTCTGTATTCCCATTATGAGAGCAGGTCTAGGTCAGAGATCTCTAGTATGTCAGTTGCCTCATTTCTATAATTTTTTACCATCTAAAATACTCAGTACCATGACTAGCATTCCTTCAAGTTTTAACTCAAGAAATAGTTGATGGATAATAAGAAATGCAGTTATCCTTGAGTTATTTGCATCATATTAATATATTTAACTCATGAATTTACTTTTACTTATGTGTTTTGTACTGTATGTAACCCCCCTGTTACCCGGGGTTACAAGAATCCCAATAAGACCTAGTGGTAGGCAGGGAAGGCAGCTTGTAAAACTCCAGTTAAATGGATTTCACACTGTCTCACTCTGTTCTCAGTCTCAGCTGAGACTGAGGGATAACATCATTTTAGAACTGTCGCAGCTGCATAAGCCACACTGGAATGTTGCAGTTGGAGGTTAGAGTAGAACACTGGGGAATTTGAAGTTAGTTAGTAGGAGTCTGTTGCAGTCTGTAGTAGAGGAAGGAGGTGCTCTGCTGTAAGCAGGCCCTCAGAGCTCTAAGCTCTGTCAAAGAGCTATTTTTTGTTGTATAGGTGTGTGTTCTCACCTAAAGAGGAACACAAGGAGAGCCCGGTGAAGTGGTAGAGACTGTTTTCAGTGGTTCAGTGCCCCATCCCTGCAGGGATGGGGGGAAGGAATCAGCCTGCTTCCAGGGGCAACCCCCCCTGGTCTGGCTAGGAAGGGAAAAAAGAAGTTGCCTGAGTTAAGTTCGTGCTGAGGCACCAGAAGTTCTGGACGAGATTACTTTGAGGAGAAAATGCCTGTGGGGCACCTGCAACTAAGGGGTGAGTTCACTCTGCTAAAGGGCCAATGTGTTTTCACCTGACACAAGATGAAACTAAAGTGACCGTTACTGTGGGGTCAGGAAAAGACAGCCAAATACAGTTTGGAAGATGTGAGGATTGAACTGCTTAACTCTGTGGGGAGTCTAGAGTAATGGACACAGCCACTTATTAAGTATGTTCAAGTTCAGCACAAATGGGGTGTAAAGACAATAGATTGAATGTGAATACATTTAAAGAGAATCTACACAGCAAATTGTTTTCAAGGATGAGGTATTACAGTCCAGACAAATGGCCGGGTATGAATTATGGGAGCGAGAGGTGGGAGACCCCCCCCATCAGTAGTAACCAAATTCACCTCTATGGGTTTGCTTTGGGACACCTGTTGCTTTCTCTCAGGTACTTGACCAGTGCCTGAGGAAAGTACCCAGACGTGGGATTGATGCGGAAGATTCCTGTATGGAGCCAAAAGTGCTCATAGGTGGTTTAGGAAGCCTCCAGAAAATGTTTCCATGCTATATGGAAAGTGTCCAAAGGGCTGGCAAGGGAGCCGAGCCAGGGATACCCAGAGTAGCGTACAAGTCCAGGCTGTGTGCCCAGTGTGTTTCAGAGCCTGAGGGCTAAAGTGACTGAGGATGTGTTCTGATCTCCATAAATCTTAATTACTAGGAGTGTAGCCCCGTGGGGGTCCATCTATGCTTTGTTTGTTCTGTTGGATGTGAATAAAAGCCACACTTTAGAATTCCACTTCAGGTATTGGACATTACAGTTATTGCTTCCTTTGTCCAGAGTTACTTGGGAGCCCCTGTTGCAGAGTAGCCAAACCTAGCCAATGTGACATATTTCTCTCCAAATCCAGCCCACCAGGTAGTGCTGACAAGATGGAAATGGCATACCTGGGTGGGGGTTACAAAAATGGAGACACCACTGAGGATTTGGGTTTGGAATTTAGGGAGGAATGTAAGAAAGGTCGCTTGGACAATGGCTAGCATTTTGGCTATCTGGCAATGGGTAGTCCAAAACAACTGAAGCAATGTTTAACTAATGTGCCACTGTGTGCTGTTATCCATGTTCTGCTATTAAAATGCCAACTGTTTACCAAGGAGCAGTAAAGCCTGAGAGCGTATGCCCTTGTCCTGCATCAAATTACAGCATTTGCCAGCTTTTAAAAGTGTTTGTGATAAACAAAAGTGTGGAAAACTGTGGGTAGCAAAAGGAACATTGTGCCCTAGAAGTTGGAAATGCTTGTAGAAAGGCTTATAATCATAAGGGTAAAAAGCCACCATGGTTGAATAAGAAAATATTAAGAATGTGTAGGAAAAAGAAAATAATGTTTAATAAAATGAAGTCTAATGGATTAGAAAGATGTAAACAGAGCTATAGGAAAGTACTGAGGAAATTAAAGAAAGAAATAAGAAATGCTAAGAAAGGCTTTGAATTTAGACTAGCTGTTAATAAAGATAAAAAAGAGTTTTTTTGCATATGTAAATAGCACAAAGGGTTGTAGGGGGACAGTTGGAACTTTAAGTATAAATGGAGTCATGACCTCTGAACCTATAGATATGGCCAATGAATTTAGTAGAAGTTTTGGAGCAGTGTTTAGGAAGAATGATCTTGATATTAAAAGGCGTAATATGGGAAACTGTAATGTGGATCCCCAAAATATTATAACTGTAGAGAGGGTAGCTAAAAGAGTAGGGAGATTGAAGCGGGATGGGTCGGCCGGACCAGATGGTATCCACCCATATTTTGTTAAGGAGCTGAGTGATGTGATGATACCTACTATTACTATACTGGTCAAAAATCTTTAAGTGATGGTGAGGTGCCTGAAGAGTGGAGGTTGGCACATGTTGTGCCTATATATAAGAAGGGAATAAGGAGTGATGCAGGGACTTATCGTCCGGTTAGTTTGACATCAGTGGTGGTAAAGATTATTGAAGGAGCTTTGAATGATGCTATTTACGAAAGTATGTTAAGGAGGGGAATTTTGGACCAGAACCAGCACGGTTTCATGCCAAATAGGTTATGTGAAACAAATCTGTTGACCTTTTATGAGTTTGTCAGCAAATGTATTGATGAGGGAAGTAGCATTGATGTTGTAATGCTCGATTTTAGTCGAGCATTCGACACAGTTCCACATTATAAAATAATAGAAAAACTTATAAATATGGAAAGCAGTGAGAACTTTGTTAGATGGGTAGAACGATGGCTAAGTAATAGATCACAGCAAGTAAAGATTCAAGGGTATCTGTCTGATTTAAATATTGTATGGAGTGGAGTTCCCCAGGGGTCAGTTTTGGGCCCACTACTGTTTTGCATATTTATAAGCAATCTGAAATTATTAAGTAATAATATACTAATTAAATTTGATGATGATGTTAAGGTTGGAGCACTGGTAAATACGTTTGATGAGAGACTCACTTTTGGCCAGGATTTGTTATACATTATCGACTGGGAAAAAAAAACAGAATGACGTTTAATAAAGATAAATGTACCATCATGCATTTCGGTAGACACAATACAAATCAGAGCTACTATATGCAAGATCTGAAGCTTAGGGTATTGGAATGTGAGAAAGATCTGGGTAGCTATGTCCAAAATGATTTAAGAAATGAAGTAAATAGCAGACAATCATCTAACAAAGCAATGCAGATTGTTGGTTGTATTAGGAGAGGTTTTCAATCAAGGAGTAGAGAGGTTTTGATGCCATTGTATAAACATCTGGTGAGGCCTATATTGGATTATTGCTCTACAGTTGCAGGTCCTTTATTGATGAGAGATATTAAATTAATGGAAAGACCACAGAGATCCCTTACAAGGTTGATTTCGGGTTGCGAGAAAGAGTCATATGAGACTAGATTGGAAATATTGGGTTTGTGGTCTTTGGAGAGTAGAAGGGCAAAAGGGGATCTATTATTCTTATTATATATATCTCTGAAGGATCAGGGTATTAGAGCAGAGTTGGGATTGGTGTATAAGGAAATGACCTATCATTTGAGAAGGCATGATAGGCAATTGGGTGAAGAACTAAGCAGGACTGAGTTAAGAAAAAGGTGTTTTAAGTGTTGAACAATAAGGACATGGAATGGACTGCCCCAGGAGGTGGTGGAGGCAGAAAGCTTAGATTGTTTTAAGCAAAAACTGTACAAGTATCTAGAAGTTGGTGGCATCCACCACTACCACTGAATAGTGGGGAAAATCTTTATGGGCTATGCCTTCTGATTTTCTTATTCATCCAGTATGAACTCCAGTATCCAGTATGAACATATTTCTCCCCAAACTCAGTCCACCAGGTAGTGCTGTCAAGATGGAAATGGCATTCCTGGGTGGGGGGTTACATGTATATTTATTGTTTTTTATCTGTCTGGTCACTCATGAAAACAGGCTTTATACTCATGGATTTACTAGATTTTATTAAACGAATCAAGTTGGATCAAATCAAATCAAATTCTTCTCGATGCCTTCATGTTTCAGAATTGGCCAGTTTACATATGGACATATGAAGGAGCCAGCAGAATAAGGCCATTAGGTCTAGCTGGTCTGCTCGTATTGAAGGGTCCACAGCGTGAGTTACTGCCCATGCCCGCCTCAATCCTCCCATCCCTTTCATCCACCCCTCCTATGATGTTTACTATCCCCACATGTCTATCCACCCTTTCTTGAAGCTGAATACAACTGCCAATGAGCCCATCTCATCTGGCACTGCATTCCAACTGTCCACCACCCTCTCAGTAAAGAAATGCTTTCTAGATTTCCTTCTAAACCGTCCTCATCCAATTTTAAACAGTACCCCCTCATGCTATGGTTG
Source organism: Neoceratodus forsteri (assembly GCA_016271365.2). Classification (NCBI taxonomy): domain Eukaryota; kingdom Metazoa; phylum Chordata; order Ceratodontiformes; family Ceratodontidae; genus Neoceratodus; species Neoceratodus forsteri. Next base: position 220,561,633 of record JADMNL010000029.1, read on the forward strand.
CCACTTAGCCCAAAGAGGCCCTCCTTATCCACCCAGCTTATCACCTTCAAGAATCTCAATCATGCCCCCTCTCACTCTCCTCTCCTTCATGAAGTACATGTTCAGGAGTTTCAACTTCTCTTAGGTATTCCTTATTGACCTGAAATCATCTTAGTTGTCCTCCTCTGTGCCTTCTCCAGTAGTTTTTTTAAAGATTTTAAGATTTAGCTTCACAGTAGGGGTACTCAGACATCTTAAAAGGATGGAAGGCACAGGAGTAGTGCGCATCAGGGTGGCACACTGCTTTAGGAAAATGTGGGGTCTCAGCTACATGTGTCAGGAGAATGAGTTGGGATTGGATGGGGCCTAAAGAAAGCCAGACCCTTTGAAGAATATAGGAAATAATGAAAATAAAATAGTAAGATAACAGAAAATGTGGAATTTTAGAAGAAAGGTTAAAGTAAACCACATCCACATCTGAATGGCCTCTTTACAGCACTTTAGAGAACTGGTGTGACTCAAGAAGGTGAGAGAGTCACTGGCCCCGTGGCACTGAGGGTTGAGGTGCTGGAAGCCACACCTCGTGCCGTATTGGTGACCCAGGTTTGGGTGCGAGCTTGGGTCATCGGGGGTTGGTGGGGCAGGAGAGGATTGAGCATCTGGAGGACTGCCTTCCTCTCCTGGGGAGGGTGGGTGGATGACTCCCCGGTGTGAGCGGCTCCCAGTGGAGGCTGGGAATGCCACAGTCCAGGGATCACGCTGATGCAGGGGAGGAGCCTCGGCAGATGTCAGTGGGCTTGGTGCGGGAGCAAGCCCAGCCACACTGGACACTATTGCACATCCAGGCTCCTGGGGGAGCTCACTAGAACAGAGGAAAACACCCACTGGCTGGGGGATAGACATCTCCTGCCCCCACCCCCAGAGCCAGATCCTGCCCACTGTGACCTGGTCTCAGTGTCACCTCTGCCCGTGGAAGCACCAGGAGAAAGCACCGAGGAGCAGAAGGCGGATCCACTCCAGTGGTGTATTCTGGAGGGATGGCTCCACACAACATGTCGTGGGTGTGCCAAGGACCAAGGTACAGATGGGAGGATCTCAGGCAGGAGGAGATAAGGTAGGATAACTGAAGGGGCCTCAGCCAGCGGCGATGGGAGGGAAATAAAGTTGAAGAAAAAAAAAGAAGGTAAGAGAATAACTACACAATAGACAGGAGAAATCTTGAAGGTTAATTTAATTGATTTATATCTTATCTTGTTTAAAGGACAATGTTCTTCGTCAGATGGAAAATCCCCCTCTTTATTCACTATTGCACTTTGAAAATAATGCCAACTGAAAAACAGTGAAATTATTAGGTTTACTGTTCCTAAAACAAAAACTAAAATGGGAGAATGCTCTTTTTCTACAGGGAAGCTAAAAGTTGGAATGAGCTTCCTGGGTCATTTCCTGGTGACATTAGTCATATCAAACATCTTAGTGAACTATGATGTAATTGTTTTTAATTTTACTGTGTCAATTGTATCTATGTATATTTATGTCTTATTATATGTAACATCTATAACTGTATATTTATGGTCCCCGGTCACGCATGGAAAAAGGCCTTTGACTCATTGCGTTTACCTGGTAAAGAAAAGCTAAAATAAATAATTTGCTGACGCAATATCAAGCACATGATAACATCTCAGAGTGAGTTGTGTAAGCAGGAACATTTGTCAAGGTGCATGATATGGGATATCTTCCCACCTCAGGTGTGAGGCACAAGGTCATAGGCCGAGTGGCTTCAACCACCTCAGAAGAGATTTTAGCCCATGATATCACACACCTGGGAGCGTATTATTATGATTAGGAAATGTATCCATATGTAATTTTTGACTGATGGTATGACCCACTTTTAGACCGGGATTATGTACTGAGATATCATCCCAGCTGCAAGTCATAGAATCATGGAAATCTGATGGCAGAAAAGGAGCACACGGGCCCATCTAGTCTGCCCTATTTCACCCCCTACACACTCCCATAGCCAACCCCCCCCACTACTCAGCTCCTTATGTCTGCTCCATGCCCTCTTGAATCCCTCCACCAATTTAGTTCCCACCTTCCTCTGGTAGTCTGTTCTAGGGCTCCACAACCCACTCTGTGAAGAACCTCCCTCTCGCATTGCCTCTGTATCTATTTCCCTGCAGTCTGAGGCTATGCCCTCTAGTTATGGCCAGCTCCTTCTTCTTAAGTAAACACCCTTCCCTTACTTTGTTGAGCCTCTTTACATATTTAAAAGTTTCAGTCATGTCTCCCTTCTCCCTTCTAGCCTCCAACGATCTGGAATCGAGCGGTACTCTGCTCAGTATGCCCTTCTGGTGAAACTCTTTAATAAATTAATAAATACATGTACAGATCCAGCTCCTGCAAGGGGCCTCTGCTTGTATGTGTTCCCTTGCATACCCTGCAACATCTTGGTTGCCCTTTTCTGTACCCTTTCCATCACATTTATGTTCTTGCAGAGGTGTGGTCTCCAGAAGTGGACCCTGTGCTCCAGGTGCGGTCTCACCATGGCTTTGTAGAAGGGCATTATTACCTCCCTTCTTCTACTAGTAATGCCACTGCCCTGATACATTGTTTTCCTACCTTAAGGTTGGATGAAACTATGATCCCCAGATCCCTCTCCTGTTCTATTACTTTGATTGCCTCCCCTCCCAGGGTGTACTCTGCTTGTGTGTTCCTACTCCCCACATGCATCACAGTGCAATTTTTGGCATTAAACTTCAGCTGCCACATCTCTGATCACTTCTTGAGTGTCTTCACGTCCTGCTTCATGTCCTCCACCCCCCTGAGGTGTCCACCCTATTGCAGATCTTTGTATCCTCAGCATATAGGCACACCTTCCCCCTCAGCCCTTCTGCTATATCATTGATGTAAATGTTAAAAAGTAGAGGTCCCAAGACTGACCCATGGGGCACCCCACTCTTTACACTCCATTCTGGAGTAAACCCCGTTTAGCACCACCCTCTAGGTTCTTCCTGCTAACCTGGCCTCCACTCACCTTGTTACTTTCCCTCCCACTCATAGACTTTCCTGTTTGCTCCCCAGATTTCTGTGGAGGACGGTGCTAAAGGCCTTACTGAAGTCCAGATAGACCACGTCGATCACCCCTCCCTGGTCAATCACCTGAGTCATCTAACTGAAGAACTTGATCAGGTTCATCTGGCATTACCTTCCCTTGGTGAAGCCATGTTGTCTGTTGTCCTGCAAGCCACTCTCCTCCAGGGAGTCCACCACCCTCTCCTCGATTAGTGCTTCCATTACCTTCCCCACCACTGAGGTGAGGTTGACAGGTTGATAGTTCTCTGTCACCTCCCTGCTTCCTTCCTTGTGTAAAGGCATCATGTCTGCCCTCTTCCAGTCATCTGGCACCCTCCCATTACCCAGTGAGAAGTTGAATAGCCTTGTCAATGGGGTGGCTAACTCTGCCCTCATTTCCCTGATCACCCTGGGGTGTGACGTGTCCTGCCTCATTGCCTTATCCACCCTCAATCTTTCTAGCTCCTCCCTAACCCTATCCACAGAGAACAAGCTCTGATCTACCCATTTGTCCACCTTTCCCCTCCTCTTTAGCTCAGGTCCCCTCCCATCTTCCTCTTCCATAAATACTGAGCAAAAGTACTTATTTAATACCTCTGCTTTTTCACAGTCCCCTTCCAATTTTATCTCCCCCTCCACCCCTCAGCCTTGCAATCCCCTGCCTTGCCCTCCTCCTCCCCCTCACATATCTGAAAAAAGTTTTGTCCCCCCTTTTGGCTTTTTTAACTATTTTCTCCTCTGTATCCACTTTTGCCTCCAGATTTTTTGCTCTGCTAGTCTCTTCTCCCTATAAGCTTCCCTATTTTCCTCATTGAGTGTCCTCCTATATTTTCTGAAATCCCTCCTCCTTTCCCTGACTGCCCCACTGTCTCCTTAGTAAACCAAAGTAGTCCCCCACCGGATTTGAATCCCATGGCTGTCTAGGTGCATACTGTGTTATCCTGAGCAAGTCACTTAACTTCCTTGTGCTCCCAGGTCACATCTGGAAACAAGAAACCCTGAAGCCACCTATAGGCTGGGAGGGGAGTTGCTAGCAGTCACAAAGGAAGAAAGAGACTTGGGCATCATCATCACTGATGACCTAAAATCATCCAAGCAGACCTCTAAAGCAGTAGGTAAGGCTAGGGGGGTGTTAGGGTGTATTAGTAGGGGTATCACAAGTCGTAAGAGGGAGCTAATAATCCCTCTGTACAAGACACTGGTTAGGCCCCATCTGGAGTACTGCGTGCAGTATTGGAGGCCACACCTTCACAAGGACATTACAAATTGAGGCAGTCAGAGAAGGGCAACCAAAATGGTGCAGGGACTGCATCAGAAGACATATAAGGACAGATTAACGGAGCTCAATATGTATACCCTTGAGCAAAGGGGGAGAGAGGTGATATGATCGAGGCATTCAAACACCTTAAGGGCATAAACAAGGTGAAAGAGTCTAACATGTTTCAACATAAGAAAAATAGCAGGACAAGAGGACACAGCATGAGATTAGAGGGAGGCCGATTAAGGGGAATGTGAGGAAATTCTTTTCACAGAAAGGGTGGTGGATGCATGGAATGACTTACCACAAAGTGGTGGCTATGAATACAGTGCAAGGCTTCAAACAGGCATGGATAGGCATAAGGGAGCAATACAAATGACTATGAATAGATAGGTCACTGACAGAGCAAAGGCCGATGGCACATTTATAAGGTAGAAAAGAAATGGGCAGACTGGATGGGCCTTGCGGTCCTTATCTGCCGTCAACTTCTATGTTTCTATGTTTCTATGTAAGTTTCAGCACAGTGTGCTACCCCTGGTTAAACAATGTTCCCTTCCTCCTTTCCTTCACTCCTGTTTGCTCTTCTTAACCTTTTTTATGCACATTTCCATGGCTTTCAGTATCCCTCCTTTAACAGATTCCCACAACTCCTCTACTGCCCCTATATTCTTTGTTCCCTCCATTGCTTCCCTTGCTAGCCTTTTCATCCTGTCGAAGTCTGCACATTTGAAGTCCGTGTCTGTAGTATTGGTTCATTTTGTCCCCCTCCCTGCCCTCACCCTGAACCTTACAGTCCTGTGATCGCTGGTGCCCATGACTGTAGTATTGGTTCAGTTGTCTCCCTCCTCCCTGCCCTCACCCTGACCCTTACAGTCCTGTGATCGCTGGTGCCCATGACTTCTCCCACCTCCACCTCCCACAATCTCCCGTTTGTCTCCCTCCTGCCCTCACCCTGAACCTTACAGTCCTGTGATCGCTGGTGCCCATGACTGTAGTATTGGTTTGATTTGTCCCCTCCTGCCCTCACCCTGAACTCACAGTCCTGTGATCGCTGGTGCCCATGACTTCTCCCACCTGCACCTCCTCCACAATCTCCCATTTGTCTCCCCCTCCCTGCCCTCACCCTGAACCTTACAGTCCTGTGATCGCTGGTGCCCATGACTTCTCCCACCTGCACCTCCTCCACAATCTCCCCATTTGTCTCCCTCCCTCCCCCCTGCCCTCACCCTGACCCTTACAGTCCTGTGATCGCTGGTGCCCATGACTTCTCCCACCTGCCTCCTCCACAATCTCCCATTTGTCTCCCTCCCTCCCTGCCTCACCCTGAACCTTACAGTCCTGTGATCGCTGGTGTCCATGACTGTAGTATTGGTTCGATTGTCCCCCTCCTGCCCTCACCTGACCGCCCACAGTCCTGAGATCGCTGGTGCCCGACTTCTCCCACCTGCCTCCTCCACAATCTCCCATTTGTCTCCTCCCTGCCCTCACCCTGAACCTTACAGTCCTGTGATCGCTGGTGTCCATGACTGTAGTATTGGTTCGATTTGTCTCCTCCCTGCCCTCACCTGAACCTTACAGTCCTGTGATCGCTGGTGTCCATGACTTCTCCCACCTGCACCTCCCACCTCTCCCCATTTGTCAGGACCATGTCTAGCAGGTTGGTGCCCCTGTTGTGGGTCCCTGACTAGCTGTTGTAGGAATGCCCCTGCAGCGCAGCTAGGATCTCCCATGCTCCTAGTCAACACTGCATCTGGGATTCCCCAGTCTATTCTGGGAGGTTTAGGTCCAGTAACAGTAGTAATTCTCCTTTTAGAGCCATCTGTGTGACTACCTGAATAAGCTGTTTGTCCCCCTCTTCCTCCTTCCCCGCATAAGTGGTCTGTATACCACCCCAGGCTGCAAGGATTCTCCAGTCCCCCTTCCTAGTGTTACCGACAGTAGCTCCTTCTTCCTGTCTTCCTCTTGTTCCTTGATTACTCTCATGTCATCCCTGATGTATAAAGCAACTCCCACTCCCCCTTGCCCTCCCTGTCCCTTTTAAAGAGTCTGTAGCCCAAATGAGCCATCTCCCAGGTATGATGCTCTGTCCACCAAGTCTCGCTTATTGCTACTATATCCAGTCTGTTGTCCCCCATGATGGCCTCCAAGTCCACCATTTCTTCCCTTAGTGCCTCACATTGGCAACCAAGCCCTTCCACCAAGAACCCACCCATCCCCCTTTCAAATGATACCCTCTTTCACAAAATTCTATCTCTATCCTGGGGGGAGGCTGGTAGCCCCCATTTTTCCTGTCCTATGGTGTGGATGTCCCCCCCCCCCAATTTCATCTCACAGCAATCTGATTTGATGGTTTTGACCATCCATTTCAAAATTAAGCAGTAAGGTATGATGGGGTGTGTTACAGTAGTATAATGGCCCACCTTAGTTGGGTTGAAGCAAGAGGTAAAGGCATCGCTAAGTGCTTCTGCCACTCAAGAAGGGCTGTTAACCCGCTATAATGCACCCCATGGAGTGCATTATTGCAATTATGAAATGGTTCCTTTTTAGTAAATTCGATGTCGTTTTTATACATATTTTTGTTGAGCTACTTTCAGCTGGGCCGTAGTGCTAGGGATAACGTCCCAGCTGAAAATACCTCTTGGTCAATCAGGCGCCAGTATTCTTTCTGTCCATTTCATAATTAAGGTAATCGACTGCTGAGAAATGTGAGGCAGTTATAATTGGTATTTGGCTTTCTTATGTAATCATTTACTATGGTTTTCTCTCAATATATCAATGTGGGTTAGACCCATTTATCAGTATCAACCATGCCCATACCCTTGGACCAGGGCTCCAGATAAGATTAGTACCAACCCATTTTACTCACCTCATTTTAGGAAATACTCTTCAGTAATTTTTGTTAATGAGTACCAGTACTCACCCAACATTTGTAAATATGCCACAATCCAAAGAATAGTGCTTCATAACATGACTGGTGATTCAAAAGGAGCAGTTTTTTCCAGATTTACAACACTCGTAAGCATCCCAGTTTTGTTTTATTCACTATATTTTAAAACTGCTGAGTAAATTACTCCTACCTGCCACCATTATCTGGAGCATTGCTGGCACTTGATCAGTTTTTATCTAGGAAAAAATGACATTTAAAATGTACTCCCCACTGCACTCTGTCCAGACGTTTGTACACATCTGAATTTGGTTTTACTCACCTTACTTTCAAAAAGAGGAGTACAAAACTCATCCCAAAAATACCTTATCTGGAGCCCTGCCTTGGACCATTTTGTGTTCTCAGTATTATACTCCAGGGCATAGAACATCATCTGAGTTTGTCACTTCTCAGAGTGGATTAAGACACCTAGGTTTGGTGTGTCTCACAATGCACCCAAAACATCTAATTGGTGACCCCTGATATACAGTACCACTTCCTGTTATGTAGTATTGCTTTATGTTATATATGAAATATTCTCTTTCCAGGTCAGCTATGGTTCTTCAGTTTCCTGTTGAGTGATAAGTCAAAATTCCTTCGATTTCTAGTGACTGTTCCAAATGACATCTTCCAAGCTCTTGGTATGGTTCAACTGTTAATTTATTTTGCTGACATGGTGGAATTCTGGCCTCTGACAATGATTATGGTATGCTGGGCAGCCAGACTCTCAAACAAGAAATCGTCAAGGCTGGAGGCTGCATTGAATTTTTAGAAATGGTCACCAAGTATAAAGAGAAGATCCCCTCCACCACTGATGTGATTCAGCGGTCATCAGCAAACGTCATTGTGGTCTACTCCACTGCTGAGAATCTGGTTCCATTGCTGGAAGCCATTGCTATGCAAAATGTAACAGGTAGAGTTTGGATTAGCTCTACAGGTTGGCAGGTATCCTTGGACGTTCTCAACATGGAGGTTGTGAAAACCTTAAATGGTAGCATAGGGTTCTTCATCCACAAAGGCAAGATTCCCGGGCTCAAGGACTTCTTGTACAGTATCCACCCTTCAACCTATCCACATGACATCTTTATGAGAGCATTCTGGGAGGAGGCCTTTGACTGCCAGTGGCCGAAACCTGATGAAAATGACACACTAACAAACTGGGCAAAAAGCACCGTAATGTCACCTTGCACAGGTCATGAGGATTTAAGAAATCTTGCCATTTCTAAATATGACGTGTATAATTACACATACATGTTTAGCATTTACAATGCAGTATATGCAGTGGCACATTCCATTCATAGTCTGCTTTCATGTAGAGATGGAGAAGGTCCATTTTATAATGGACAGTGTGGGAGCATTCATGATTTCCAACATTGGAAGGTAAGAAAACCAAGTAGCATATTTTATTTGTAAAAACTGGTGTGTATGTCAGTACCACTGCTGAGTCCACTCTTACAATTGTTAGAGTGGTCTCATGCATTGTTAGGGTAAGAGAACTGCAAGGCAACAGTGAATGGTTCTGATACCCTAACAATGTGAGTGAGACTACTCTTACAACAGTAAAAGTGGTTTTGGTAGCAGTACTGGGGTATTATTGATTGAGTTCGATCAATAATATAATCCTTAACTAATTTATAAAAAAAAGTACCCTATAATTCCCATTTTTAGGGCAGCTGCGGAAGAAATACCCTTCACAGAATAAGAGTCTCTCATGCACAGAGCAAAGGAGTGTTCTGCTTGGTCAAAACTCAGAAGTGCTCCCTTGCTCTATAATGGGCTATAAAAGGGAAATGAATTCCATCAAATGTGCTCCCTGCTACCATTAAGTTCTGAGCTATGTTGAACATGAAATTCTGCTGGTAGAATTTGTGCAGAATGGCAAATCTGCTTCTGAAATTCTTTTCAGAATTTATTTTTTATAATTTATTGTTTCTTCTTGATCTGGCCCCCTCACCTCATCAGGTCCTGCCCCTCCAGGAGCATCTCTGGCACGTACCCTCAGGTTTATAATCCCATGGGTTTACCCACTGTGGAGTGGGCTGCTGTGCTGGTTCCAACCCCCCACTGTATCTTGGTCATAGGTACAGGAGTTTCCTGCATTCCTGAAGGCAGCCAGTTGCTGGAGACTGGGCGTGAGTGTACTGGGATCTTGTGCTGGGCAGGCACTGTCACTTTATATAGTCCTATCTCCTGGGATCTCTAGTGCTTGAGGAGATCTAATCAGAGGCACACAAGCATGCATAACGTGAATCTTGTCCAACATTCCCCTTCCCACTCCTACTGTCTACTGAACTACCAGCTATGGTCACCCAGGGGCCAGTATAGCAGTGGCAGCAGTGACCTTCCTTCCCTCCATCCCTTCCCAAAGGAAGTCAGTATCCTCTGGGATGCCTGATTTTCCTCCCTGTGGCCAGTGCCTGATGGTCTGAGCTTGTTCCCAAACTCAGTTGTAGGCTTAACGAGTGGTGGCACTGCTGCAGTGCAGGCAGGTCAGCTCTGGAATTTATTGTTTAATTCTGAAAGGCAATTCTATATGTAATCCTATTCTGTGGTGCTGTAGTTGGAGACTGGGATCTAGGACTGTAGGGTCATCATTCATGGCTGCAATGATTCCCTGGAGAATCCTTGCCCATTCTCTGTCAGTAAATCTATTGTTCTCTTCCTTCATTGACCTCTTGGATATCTATTTGATACACAATGACTTGACTCAGAATATGCCATTTATCTTCATAAGTGAGGGGCAGGACAATAACTCACTAATGGCAAAGCTATGAGTGAGTTATGAAAGTCCTGCCTCCTCACAAGTGATGATAAAGGTCATATTCTAATTTAGGCCACTGTGTGCCCAGTTTCTACATTGTATTTTAAACTGCAAAGTTTTTTAAACTAGTTCTTTATATGAAACTTTGTTTCTGTTGGATTTCACTGTTCTGTTTTGAGTGCAGCAGAGGCCCCTGTGATGTCATCCGACATTGTGCTAGCTGCACTCCTATTGGTTAAAGATTCCTTTGTTACCCTTCAAAGTAGAGATAAAGGCTGATGATGGATCCATATTTAAATATATGACTTATTTTCATTTAAAATGCTTCGGCTGCTACACTAAATCATGTATCTGTGAGGTTTGATTTTCACCTACCTTATATAAATGTTTCTTACTTTGCGATATACACATTGCATTGTGTGGAAATAAGATCTTTGTCCTTTGAACTTCATCTGTTCCTGCTACTTGTCAAAACGTGATGTCATAATCTGCTGCTTGTGACATCATTTCCATAGCAACCAACTGCGATATAATAACCATGCTGTGTTTTTTCCCATAGCTAGAAGCTGGTAGTCATTTGCCATTATTGGCAACTGGTTATAACTGCACTGATGAACCAGCATTCCTTCTAAAAGCACTGTTGCAGCTCAGCGAAATTGTGTCAGGTTCAACTCCCAGCCTTTACGGATCTCAGGCTAGCTGTGGTCTGCTCTATCCAGGAGGGAGAAGGGGCATGGCACGAGTGTTGGGGTGGTGTAGGAGGCTGTGGATAGCATGCCTCCCTCCACCAACATGGTTTGCCCATCTTGTGGCTAAGTTTAACTTGTGGGCTTGTTTGTCAGGCAGGAGAGCAAGTGCTGCTGGAAACACAAACCTGAAGCCACAGTGTGGCTGTGCTGTGAACGTCTCATGGGGGCTAACTATAATTTAAATAAATAAGAGGAGACAGGTTCAGCGGCATGGGTGTCTTACAGGAAAACATTCGTTAAACTAAATAATAAAAACACAAAAAATAACATAATTCATGAGAAATAATAAACGTAAAAAAAAACTGGGGTGGGGGACTTTTGGGCCAAAAAAAATCCCATCGATTATATAAAACAAAAATATGGGGTGGCATGTAAAACTTGAATTTTCTATCATAATCTACAGCTTGTTACATCATAATCATTCTCATGGCAATAAAATGTGATTTATAAACTGAAGATTATGGGTCCCACATTCAAACAGGGTTGGGTGTACCATGCAGATGAATGCGCCACACATTGACTTGCGCCAACACAAAAGAGTGGGATATTCAGAAAGTGCACCAGGTAATGCAATCTTGCAAACACATCTGAATATCCCGATTATGCGTGATCGCACAGCGGGAGATGAGTAGCATGGCAGGTGACCTGTGACCAGTGTGGAGCATATGGAACTGTGTGATGTGAAGCCACTTGTGTGGTGCGCAGAGTTATAATATTCAGGCAGGATATGCAAATAGCCTCATTGCACAGTCGGTACCCAAACAGCATATTAGCATTTCATTACTGGAATGAATTCAGGCCATTTGCATGCCATTGGCATGGGCAGTTCCAGATCTGCAGGGCAGCACCACCACTCCACAAAGGTGACCAGGAGGCACTACAGCTTAGCAGGCAGGTGAGTAGTCATGTTTGTGTGTGGGTGGAATGCATTGGTCTGAGTACAATGCTAATACCCATGGTGGCCACACGTGCAACACCAGAAAGGTCCGGTGTCCATGAGGTATGCCTATGATATCTCCAGGCCACTGGTGATGCCACCCCTGCCCCACGCTGCCTACAGTTGTGCAAGATCCACAGCCACAACACCACACTGATCCACTGCAAGGCCCCCGTGGCATTGTCACAATGCATAGATAGCATCGGTAACATGTATATTGTTCCTGGTGGTGTGTATCTGGGAAGGGTGTGCTGTGTGAACCTATGGCATGCCACCGTTAGTGTGTGAAATGCTCTGTCTCTGACCCATACCACGCTGCCAACAGTACCATCATGCGTCCTGATTACCATTGTCCCAGAAGTCACCATGGGTGCATGCCATCACCAGGTGATGCTCTGATGGCCACATGGGCGCAGGCAATGGCACCTAGGACATGACCTGCATTGTAGCTGTCTGCTCCACTGGTGTGCTAGGGGGTGACTGACAGCACTAGCATGTGGCAGCTGGGTGTCTATGACCTGGGTGAGGTGAGGGAGGTAGCTGACTGGGCTGTGCCAGTGGTGTCACACACCAGTATCTGGCAGGTGCCTGGCGAGCAGGCACAGTGCAGCTGTGGCATTCAGTACTACCATCCTGGCATGGCTGCTGTGTGTGGGTGCCTGGAGCTCATCCTGGTGCAGCTCACAGAGCTGTCTCAGGATGCCTTGTCTGCAGTTCAGCAGCCTGCCTAAGGGTGGCTGACAGATTTATGGCAGCCCCTGTCTTGCCTAACTTTGCGCAACACAAACGTGAGATGTGTGGCACATGCCCTGTGCAGTTTCACTGACTATACACATGCACAGCATATGTAGGTGTCCGCCCCATTTTTCTGCATGGCGCACATATGTGCATGATTGCGCAATCAGATATGCACAAGGCATTTCCCCCTTTTGAACATCGTGCCTCAGTGAATTTTCCAGGATGTGCCACGCATCTCTATTTTGTGCCATGCAAGTCCTTTGAATATGGGGGTGCAATACATGTTGAATAAACAGGAAGGAGGAGCAGATGAAATCTGTGGGATGAGGATCCTATTTTCAAATAGCCGTCCATAAAAATAAAGGAAAACAAACACAGAAATATCTGACATAAAACAAGATTTATAGAAATATAGAAACACAGGCAGTGACAGCACATCAAGACCAAAGGTTCATCTAGTCTGCCCAGAGACATTTTGATTTGTGTGTAAATATTACGTTTTCCAAGGTTTTACTTGAAAACACTGCACTGCACTGGCTCAGCCACACTGTGGCCTGTATTTTCAAAGTGTTGAGATGGATGCAACAGCAAGTCGTTTCACATTTGCATATCAAATTGCAGCTGCAGCTGCCTCTGAAGGGGTCACTAGCATTAGAAGATGAATGAACCACAATCTGCTGTGCCTGTACTTGGTGCCAGATTAGTACCACAGAAGTGTGCAACTATGATGCAGCCTGCATTTGGGCCACACATGTTTTTTCTTAAACCAGGAGAGATGTAGTAAGCTGAAAGCTTGTTTACAGGTATGACCCAGGAGCACAAGGAAATTAAGTGACCTATTCAGGGTTACATAATATGCAAGTGGGGGGCCATGGGATTCAAACCCAGGTCTTCAGGTTTGCAACTCAGAGCCTTGAACCACTGCACTATACTGCCTCCTATGTACCTCCTAAATGTGCCACATATGTGACTGTACTTAGCCCTGGAAGATCAGTGGGAACAGCATACATCTTATCTGAGCTAACTAAAGCTCTGTCATACACTGCAGGTTATTGAATCTCTCACTGGTATAGCCCTCTGATGTCACCTGAAGGTGATTCTGGGATTTCTGGTTACAGCAAATGCCAGGGTGGAAGTCTGCAGAATCAGCATGATTACAGCCTAGTATACTGCAGTAAACAGCAAGGAAAACAAATGTTTTTCCATGCAAAGTGCAAACTGGGACCGGCCCCACACTTGGGTCTGTGGCTCTTAGTGCTGACTGTTCCCTTTACAGGTTATGATTATAGAAAGATGGCTGGATTGCTACTGTGGAAGTCTTTTTGCTTCATAGTGCAGAATTAACCTTTTCATTATCATTAAACCATGTTTTCAATAAAAGCTCAAAACTCTGTCAGAAAACCTCAAGATACCGTAGTACGCTGAGGCACAAAGGAAGTAAGGGCTATACATCCCATGTTCTCTGGACATTCACCTGGTAAAATCAAATTTAGATAAACAACAAACTACTATGTGTATTTGTATATTATAGTGGTGCTCCCCTCTATTTGGAGTTTTTCGGGCACCTCAGTGTTAAACCCCCAAAATTGCACTTTAATTACTTTGCAGCTATTCAATGGATTTGCATGACACAGAGGCGGCAGGACACAGAGGGGTGGTGGTAAATGGCTGTCACTCCACAGAGGGAAGAGTAACCAGTGGGGTACCACAGGGATCAGTGCTAGGACCTGTCCTATTCAACATCTTCATCAGTGACATTACGCAGGACCTAGAAGGCAGAATTTCACTGTTCGCTGATGACACAAAGCTCTGTAACAGAGTAGACACACCAGAGGGTGTAGACAGAATGAGAAGGGACCTGCAGAAACTTGAAGAATGGTCAGGGGTTTGGCAGTTGAAATTCAGTGCAAAGAAGTGCAAGATAATGCATATGGGGCACAAAGCCCTGGCACAATATATCAGTTGGGGGGTGAGGATATAGCCTGCACCAAGCAGGAAAGGGATCTTGGGGTTATCATGTCTGGTGACCTCAAGGTAGGAAAACAGTGTGACAAGGCAGCAGGTAAAGCAAATAGGATGCTGGGATGCATAGGCAGGGGCATCACCAGCAGGAAATGGGAGGTCATAATTCCACTATACAAGACACTAGTGATGCCCCACCTGGAGTACAGTGTACAGTTCTGGAGACCTTACCTATGTAAGGACATAGACAGGGTAGAGAAGGTTCAGAGGAGGGCAACAAAGATGGTGCATGGATTGCATCACAAGTCCTATGAGGACAGGTTGAAGGAACTGAATATGTACTCCCTGGAGGAGAGGAGGGAGAGAGGGGATATGATAGAGACATACAAGTATCTTACAGGGAGGAACAGGGTGCAGGAATGCACTATTTTTAAGCAAAAAGATGTTCCAGGACTAGAGGGCATGGGATGAAGTTGGAGGAGGACGATTCAGAGGAAATGTGAGGAAGAATTTCTTCACAGAACGGGTGGTGGACAAGTGGAACACCCTGCCAGAGGAAGTGGTGGGGGCTGAAACTATCACGGGATTTAAGAATGCATGGGATAGACATAAAGGAATTCTGGAGGTCAGGGGTAAGGGGCAACAGACTTCTAGGAAAACAAACTGAACTTACAAGCTCAAATGGGCAGACTGGGTGGGCCACAGGCCCTTATCTGCCGACACTGTCTATGTATCTATGCATAAATGTTACATGCACAGTCTCATGAGTAAATCTCTTGACAGAACAAGTGTTGTTCCATTCAGATGTGTGGATTCTGAGATGCAGATAGTGCAAAAAATGAATTTTTCAGAATTTTTCTCCATTGGTTTGAAAGTGTTTTCTATCAACATGGCTAGCACCCATATGGTTTTAAATACTGGCCTGAAATGTTCTGGGTAGAGAGGGGCCGGACCACAGATCTGCTTGTTTATTTTGTAAACAAATGTTTATCCGTTCCAAAGTTATATGGGGGTCAGTCTTTTTTCATGAGGGGAGAAACATTGTTTTATTTGCTGCCATCTTATTTTGCCTCTTTCCATAAACATTCACATTTGAAAACCCACAAAAATAACATTCCTGAAAGCAACCAATGGATGTAGCTAGCTTATCGGGATCCCCTTAGCTGGATTCTGCATGTAACTGTTGCCTGTTGCAGAAATGCTCTTAAAATGTTGTTTTTTTAATTATAAATCTTGCTTTGTGACTCATGATACAAAGCAAGATTTTTGTTTCGTATGACAACTCACGAAAAAAATCTTTTATCATATGGGGAATCAATGTATTTCAATGGGGTTTTCTACTTTGGTGCATAACGTCATTTTTCAAGATTTTGACACTAAATTTTCAACATACCCTTTTTGGTACCCCACTTCTTGAACAATATTGGGGTCATTTTACAAATCGTGCCTGAAAGGTGATTTTGCGGTCGATTAGTGAAATCACCTTTCGGGTGGGATTTCAACATTTTCACCATATGTGTTCATGAGATGGGGTCATAAGAAGAGTATGCTGAAAATATGGGGTCAAAATATGCAAAAGCGGCAAAGTTGTGCTCATCTGTTGACATTTTTCTATGCTCGCTCATAACTTTCTTCATTTTCAATATTTTAACCCCAAATTATCAACATAGCCTTTTCTTTACACCATCTCATGAATATGCCAGCTACCATTTTTCAAATCTGGCCCAAAACATCTTTTCATGTCTCTGCCATGGAATTATGCTGTGGTGGCACGGAATGCCATTTTGGTGGGGATTTGATACGTTTCACTACCGGGTCAATGAGGTGGGGTAATAGGAAGGATATGCTGTCAGTTTGGTTGCTGTTGTTCTACAAATGGAAGCTCAGACGTGGAGGGCTCTGTGCTTCCCCATAAACACATATATGCATCTTTGGAGGAATGGGAGCACAGATAAATAAGGATACGATTACACTATCTCAAAAAGTATGGTTGCATAGGACTATCTTAACAAGCATTTGTCAATGCCAAATGTTGATTACGTTGGTATGTTAAGCTCGCTCACTGCCCCTCTGTCACTCGCTCAGTCTGTGTCTCCTGGTGCTGCAGGCTGCTCTTTTGTACTGGGCTCCTGACGGCATTGGCATTTTGTTCTGCCCACTAAGAAATCCACAGCTGTCCCGACAGAGCTCCGTTGAGGTGGCTCACTCCCCCCCCCAGTCGGTCATTCTGGTTCTCCTGGCGCTGCAGGCTGCCCTTTTGTACTGGGCTCCTGCCTCTGTTGGTGGCTTTTTCTGCCCACAAAGAAATCTACAGCAGTCCCGACACAGGTCTGTTGAGCCTGCTGACTTCCCCTCTCTCACTCGCTCATTCCGTTTCTGCCTGTGCTGCAAGCTGGCCTTTTCTATTGGGCTCCTGCCTGTGTTGCTGCCTTCGTCTGCCCACAAAGAAACTTGCAGCAGTTACAATAGAGCTCCATTGAGCTCGCTCACTTCCCCTCTCTCACTCGCTCATTCTGGTTTTCCCGCCACTGCAGGCTGCCCTTTTGTACTGGGCCCCTGCGTGCATTGCTGCCTTTTTCTGCCCACAAACAAATCTGCAGCAGTCCCAACAGAGCTCTGTTGAGCTCATTCACTCCCCTCACTCGCTCATTCTGTGTCTCCAGCCACTGCAGGCTGCCCTTTTGTACTGGGCTCCTGCCTGCACTGGCGGCTTGTTCTGGCCAGAAAGAAATCTGAAGCAGTCCAGACACAGCTCCACTGAGTTTGCACACTCCCCCTCTCTCACACACTCATTCTGTTTCTGCCCGCGCTGCAAGCTGGCCTTTTGTACTGAGCTCCTGCCTTGCGTTGCCGCATTTTCTGCCCTCAAAGTAATCCGCAGCAGTCACAATACAGCTCCGTTGAGCTCGCTCACTACTGCGCTGTCACTCACTCGTTCTGTTTCTCTTGGTGCTGCAGGCTGCGGTTGTGTATGGGGCTCCAGGCTTAGTTGGCACCTTTTTCAGTCCACAAAGAAATCCACAGCTGTCCCAACAGAGCTCCGTTGAGGTCGCACAGTCTTCCTCTGTCATGCGCTCATTCTGTTTGTCCTGGTGCTGCAAGCGGCCCTTTTGTACAGAGCTCCTGCCTGCATTGGCACCTTTTTCTGCCCACAAAGAAATCTGCAGCAATCCTGACAGCGCTTCGGTGAGTTTGCTCACTCCCCCTCCCTCTCTCGCTCTCTCGTTCTGTTTCTCCCAGTGCTGCAAGCTGCCCTTTTGTACTGGGATCTTGCACTGGGGCCTTTTTCTGCCCACAAACAAATCCGCAGCGGTCCTGACAGAGCTCAGTTGAGCTCGGTCACTCCCCCCTCTCACTCATTCGATCTTAATCTGTCCCAAACACTGATTTCCCACAGTGACCATGCTATTCTCCGGCAGGAGTGCAAAAACATATTTTAGCCAGGATGTGAAAAATGACAACTGTACTGTTCATAAGGAGGTGTGAAAAACTGTCACTGTTGAAAATGTGGCGTGAAAATATTAAAAATTTGCAAAGTTACAAGTGTGCATGGAAACAGTTCAACGCACGCTCATAACACAGCCATGTTATGGAGCTTCTTCACCAAATTTTCAACATAGGGCATTTAGGACCTCTGCTCATGAACAGTGCCACTGTCATTTTCTTAATCTGTCCCAAATACTGATTCCCCACAGCGATCGCGTTATTCTGTGCCACAACTCTGAAACCACATTTCAGTCAGGATGTGAAAAATGACAGCTGTACTTGCTCATAAGGAGGTGTGAAAAAATGCCACTATTGAAAATCTGGCATGACAATATTACAAATCTGCGAAGTTACAAGGGTGTGTGGAAAGTGTGCAACGCACACTTGTAACACAATCATTTGATGGGCTATCATCACCAAATTTTCAACATAGGCATTTTAGGACCTCTGCTCATGAACGGTATCACTGTCGTTTTCTTAATCTGTCCCAGACAGTGATTTCCCAAAGCGACCACTCTATTCTGCGCTGGAAGTGAGAAAACACATTTCAGTCAGGATGGGAAATATGACAGCTGCACTGTTCATAAGTAGGTGTGGGAAAATGGCAATGTTGAAAATCTGGAGTGAAAATATAAATTTGCGAAGTTACGAGCGTGAGTGCAAACTGTGCAATGCACGCTCGTAACACAGTAATTTTATGAAGTATCATTACCAAATTTTCAACATGGCCATTTCAGGGCCTCTACTCATGAACAGTGTCACTGCCATTTTCTTAATCTGTCCTGAACACTGATTTTCCACAGTGACCGTGCTATTCTGCGAAAACACATTTCCGCCAGGATGTGAACAATGACAGCTGTACTGTTCACAAGGAGGTGTGACAAAATGCCAGTGTTGAAAATCTGGCATGAAAATATTGCAAATTCACGAAGTTACGAGCGTGCATAGCAACTGCGCAGCGCACACTCGTAAAACAGTCATTTTTTGGATTTTTTCCACCAAATTTGCAACATAGGCTTTTTGAGAGCCCACCTCATGAACACTGGAACTGTCATTTCATTAATCATCCCCGAAAGGTGATTCCACGCAGTGACTGTGAAATGACTTTTCGGGGTCGGTTAATGCCATGACAGTTCAAGAATTCATGAGGAGGGGTCTCAAAAACCCCATGTTGAAAATTTGGTGCAAAAATTCCCAAACATGCCTGAGATATGCACTAAAGTTGAAAAAAACCCTATTTATTCCATTATACAGCTTACCAACATTTCCTCATTCGAGGTCGGCTTTGAAGAGTGCAGACATATTCCCGGTCCACTGAAGCTCATCGCGCCAAGCTCTGGAGGTAAGTATGGGGTGAGAGGGGTGTGGGGAGGCAGGGTGTGCAGTGGGTGGGTGCAGGCTGTGGGTGGGGGGCAGGGAGACTACAAGGGATCCTTTGCAGGGGAAAATAACAAAAGACATTGCAGGACCATTTTTCCCTTTACTGGGGCATGTGGCATGCTGGAGTGGACTCCCAGCATGCCACCAGAGGCTTCCTTTTGGGGGTGCCAGCAGTAGCCGATGGGGGATTGGGCACCCCCATCAGCACACAAAGGGGGAGGGTTATCATTATACCGATGGGGACTGGGCACCCTGTCGGCAGGAATAAAAGTGGGGGGGGATGTTACAGAATGCCAAAGGGGATTGGGGCCCCCGTCGGCAAATAAACATGGTATGGGGGAGTTATATTGTTTGTGAGCATGACGGCAAGCTGCCACCATGTTCACAAACAATATCAGCTTTTCTAGATCCCGCCCTGCAATGACGGGTTGCTCCCTCATTGCAGCAGATGGCTGATGCTGCAATGACAAGGTGGCCCCTGGTTGCAGTGACGAAACTGTCACAAGTTGGTGCCAAGGTTCCAAACTTGTGTCACCAGCAGCGTGCAAGGGGATTGGGGGACACGGGACAAGCCTTTGCAGGCTGTGGGGACATTGGCCACAACAGTGCCATGCCTCCACAGCCTGCTTCTGAGAAAGCTGCCGCAATATGTTTCTTGCACTGTGTGCAATCAACATAAAAAGTAAGACAATTCTTTGCAAAAAAACTGTGTTAATGCAACATTTAGGGTTCAGGCTAATACAACAAAAGTGGGGAATCGTGGCTTTAGGGTTCCCACCCTAAATCCCCAGCAAAACCCCATTAGGTATGCATGTTTCTGGAGTGTATAGAATGGGGTGAGCTTTAGGGTTGGCAACACCTAGAAAGACTTTGCCCCTGATTTGCTTTAGGGGGTTAGAAACCCTAAAGCCACATTTTCCTATTTTTGTTGCTTTAGCCTGAACTCTAAATGTTGCAAACTGATTTTTGTGCAAAGAATAGATAGATAGATAGATAGATAGATAGATAGATAGATAGATAGATAGATAGATAGATAGACAGACAGACAGACAGACAGATAGATATTATATATACTGTTCATTGTACTTTGTTTACTGCCTGTTATGACTGCCAACTAAGGGTTTTCTTTATCTTGTCTTCTCATTAGCTGCTTCATTATGTCAAGAATGTCCATTTTAAAAACAGTGATGGTGAGGAGATGTATTTTGATGTGAACGGTGACCCACCAGCAAGGTATGACATCCTTAACTTCCACTTGTCCCCTGATGGAACCAGCAGGTACATCAGAGTTGGTGACTTTGAGAACAAAGCCCCTGGAGGACCAGAGCTCACCATCAACGAGAGTGACATTTTGTGGAATGAAAGGTTCATTCAGGTATTTCACAGCACAGATCTTGCTTTTATTCTTTAGACTTTTACAAATACAGTGCAGCAGTTTCTTTCTTTCTTTCTTTCTTTCTTTCTTTCTTTCTTTCTTTCTTTCTTTCTTTCTTTTCACCTGTTCCCCATCTGGAGTGAATGTCACACTGTCTGTCTGACAGGAAATCAATCTATCTATCTGTCTATCTACAGACATTATCTATCATCTGACTATCTATCTATCTATCTATCTATCTATCTATCTATCTATCTATCTATCTATCTATCTATCATCCTTGTCTGTCTCACATGTCTGTTTATCTATTTGTCTACTTTCAATGAGTGCTAATTAAGTCCACCAGATTGAAGCTATGCACAGATATGTAGGACATTGTGACTACAAAGTCACCAAACACAAAAACACAAATGTGTTTGTAGATACACACACACACACACACACAGACATACACACACACCAAACACATAGACACACACACGCACCACATACACACACCACACACACAGCCACACAAACACACACACACACTTATCTTTGTTTATTAAACTATAGTTTTGGACCCAGCTGGACATGTCTGTAAATTCAACCATAGCCTAATATACAGATATCACCCCGCCACGTGTTGCAGAAAGCATATTTGCTGTTAAAAATGTTCTGAAATGACCATCTACTACCCACAGCATGAGAATAAGGGTGGCCCCCTTTTGCCTGACACCCCAATGGCGAAACATGGAAAATTACCACTTCAGCGACAGTCGCTGTAATTGTCCATTTCAATTTTTCACTTTCCTGCAGTGTTCTGCCCCTTCCCTGGACCAACTCCAACCTGCAGCTGAGAATCCAAAAGTCCAGGGGGTGTGGGGTGGCACAGCCCCCCACAGAAAACATTGGGGTCTTGGGTGGCATAACACCTGCCTTTGTATTGTGCCGTTGCTGTGTGGGAGGTCGACAGGTTTACCGTCGACCTAACTTGGTTCTTCCAACTATAAAAACTGTGTTATACAACAGATTTTTTTATTAAAGTTCAAGGGCCTGATCTTCAGCATCTGGTGCACAGATCACAAATGCCTGGATATTCTGTCAATTTTAGTCCAACACCTTCCACTGTCCACATCACAAACTGTCTGAAAGGGGGGATTCCTGGGGTGTGCTTTATAAATGAGGGAAGGGGGTATTGGCCACAAAATGGTAGCAGTGACTCATAAATGAAATGTAAGTAGTGCAGGATTCTCGCTATGAATAATGTGTATTCTGAAGGAAACAGTCCAAGTTTGGTCATAAAATTCTTGTCAGACCTCATCTGAGCATCTGTGCATTAGTGGGAAGGTTGGGTGCACAGAGGGAGGGTGTGGGTTGGGGTAGGGGACCCGACAGCGAGGGACTGTTTTCTTTGTTTCAGGTTATAATGAAAAAAACAAATAACACCGCGGACCATTTTCTTTTTTTACAGGTGTAAGGAAAATGGTGGGCACACTGGGGTGAGCTAGTCTGTCCCATGAGTTTGGGGGCTGATGTTAGCCGCATTTGGGTGGTCTCCCAGTGTGGCACCCAATGGGGGTGGGTGGGGCAGGAAAATACCAATGCAATCCGCTTTTGAACATGGAGGCACACTGGGGTGGGTTCCCAATGTGCCATGCAATCTTGGGGGGTAACCATGCCGACAGGAGGATTGGGCACCCCCAAAGTCGGCTTGATGGGGATTGTGAGAGGTGGACGGTGACAGCTGCTGCCATGTTTATTGAAATGTTATACCAGGCAAGGTACATAGAAACACAGAAGTTGCCAGCAGATAAGGACCGCAAGACCCAGCCAGTCTGCCCATTTTTTCTACCTTATGAATGTGCTATTGGCCTTTGCTCTGTCAATGGCCTATCTATTCATGCTCATCTGTATTGCTCCCTTATGCCTATCCCATGCCTATTTGAAGCCCTGCACTGTATTCTTAACCACCACTTCCTGAGGTAGGCCGTTCCATGCATCCACCACCCTTTCTGTGAAAAAGAACTTCATTACATTACCTGTAAATCAGCCTCTCTCTAATCTCATGCTGTGTCCTCTTGTCCTGCTATTTTTCTTATATTGAAACATGTTAGACTCTTTCATCTTGTTAATGCCCTTAAGATGTTTGAATGTTTCGATCATATCACCTCTCCCCCCCTTTGCTCTAGGGTATACATATTGAGCTCCGTTAATCTGTCCTCATATGTTTTCTGATGCAGTCCCTGCACCATTTTGGTTGCCCTTCTCTGAACTGCCTCAATTTGGTTAATGTCCTTGTGAAGGTGTGGCCTACAGTACTGCACGCAGTACTCCAGATGGGGCCTAACCAGTGTCTTGTTAAAAGGGGTTATTACCTCCCTCTCTGACTTGTGATACCCCAACTAATACACCCCAACATCATACTAACATACTAACTTACTAAAATGCCAGCAGAATAGGCCTAATGGTATTTCGTGTCTGCTCGTTTGTTCAGCCTCCACCCTAGGAGCTGACCTTGCTGCCCCCTCCCCCTCTCTGGCTTCTCCCTTCCCAGTCCTGGATATTCTCACTGCACTGGACTTTGCTTCCAGAACCCTTCCTCTGCATTAGTCCCACCCCCTTTTGAACCCCCTCCACCGTCTCTGCCTCCACCAGTCCCCTGGGCAGCACGTTCCATGGCTCCACCACCCTCTCAGTGAAGTAGCACCTCCTCCTTTCTCCCTTGAATCTCCCACCCTCCAGCTTCCACCCATGCCCTCTAGTTGCCTCCCCCTCCTTCCTTAGGAGCACCCTGATTGCTCCTCCCCTATTTACCCCCTTCATGTAACTGAAGACCTCTATCATGTCCCCCCGGTCCCTTCTCTCTTCCAATGTGTACATATTTAGCTCTTCGAGCCTCTCCCCATAGGTTCTGTCCTCCAAGCGCAGATCATTTTGGTTGCCCTCCTCTGGACCCTCTCCAGGAGTTCAATGTCCCTCTTCAAATGTGGCCTCCAAAACTGCATGCAGTATTCCAGGTGCGGCCTCACCAAGCAGTTATACAGAGGGAGTATCACTTCCCTCCTTCTGGAGGTGATCCCCCTAGCAATGCATCCCAGCATCCTGTTGGCCTTTGCTGCTGCCCTCCTACAAGTCTCTGAGTTGGTCATCTTGACATCCACCACCACCACCCTCAGGTCCCTCTTAGCCATCGAGACTTGTAGCATTCCTCCCCCCCGGGTGTACACTTGGCCTGGGTTTCTGTCTCCCAGGTGCAGTACCTTGCATTTCCCTGCATTGAACCTCAGCTTCCACTTTCTAGACCACCTTTCCAGAGCCTCCAGGTCCCCCTGTAGGGCCACCCTCCCCTCCTCCCCATCCACCACCACCCCCAGGTTTGAGTCATCCGCAAAGAGACTCATCTCACTCCTAATACCTTTCCTTATGTCAGAGATGTAGGCGTTGAACAGGAGGGGCCCAAGGACTGATCCCTGAGGGACACCACTAATAACCCTCCTTGGGGATGAGACTAACCCACCAACCATGACCCTATGGGTCCGGTACTGGAGCCAATTGCTTATCCATCTGATCACCTGGTTCCCCACCCCACTGGTCTACCCAGTTCCAAGGCACTCATCACCCAGTCATAGAACTCCACAAGGTTTGTCTGACACGATTTCCCTGGGATGAATCCATGCTGTCTATCATCCAGGCACCCCGACTTCTCCAGGTCCCCCCTATCCACTCCTTGACAATGCCCTCCATCACCTTTCCCACCACCAATGTCAGGCTAATGGGCCTGTAGTTCCCTGCCACCTCCCTTGATCCCTCCCTTGTAGATAGGCACTATATACGCCACTTTCTAGTCCTGGTGGACTGACCTGGTCCTCAGAGAGATGCTGAAATGCTCCACCAGAGGATTTGCCAGGACATCCACCAGTTCCTTCAGCACTCTGGGATGTAATTTATCTGGCCCC
Source organism: Neoceratodus forsteri (assembly GCA_016271365.2). NCBI lineage: Eukaryota > Metazoa > Chordata > Ceratodontiformes > Ceratodontidae > Neoceratodus > Neoceratodus forsteri. The sequence goes on from JADMNL010000029.1 coordinate 220,586,191, forward strand.
GGTACTTTCTCAATCTTAAGTGATCCGAGGGCTTCCCTCACTCTCTTTGCCATGATTTCCACCTCCGCTACCTCGTCCCCCTGCTTTGCCTTCCCCCCCTCCTGCCCCTAGCCTTACCTACTGCTTCAGTGGTCTGCTTGGATGATTTCAGGTCATCGGTGATGATGATGATGATGCCCAAGTCTCTTTATTCCCTTGTGACAGCCAGCAACTCCCCTCTCAGCCTATAGGTGGCTTTAGGGTTTCTCTTCCCTACGTGCATGATCTTGCACTTCTTTGCATTAAACCCCAGTTGCCACTCTTTTGACCATTTTGCTAGTTTATCCAGATCTCTTCTCATTCTGCTCACCCCATCTGAATCATCTACTCTGTAGCAGATCTTGGTGTCATCTGCAAACAGACAAACCTTATCCTCCAGTCCACCTGCAATGACGGGGAACTCCCTCATTGCAGCAGTGAAATTGTTTCAAGTTGGTGGCACACTTTTGCAGTGCTGTCATTGACAGCGTGTTATTTCATTCGTTCCACAGAGCCCAGCCCAAAAAAGCAGTGACGCCATTGGCCACAACAAGACCGCACATCCAAAACCTGCTACTCCACTCCAAGCTACCACAATATGTTGTCTGTGCTGTACGTGCAAGACAACATAAAAATGGCTGGAAGAAATCCTATAATCAAATTGGCTAATAGGGGCTGGCCTGGTGGTGCTGAGGGTTGAGGCGTTGGATGCCACACCTCACACTACGCCGGCAACCTGAATTCAGGAACAAGCTCAGGGAAGCGGGGGGTCGGTGTGGGATGACTGGGATAGAGCATCTGAGGACAGCTCTCCTGGTCCTGGGGAGGGTTCGGGGATTTCCAGTTACACTGGCATCCCCTGGCGGAGGCTGGGGGTGCTACAGAGCATGGTGGAAGATGCCTGGGGAATTGGAGCGTGGCAGAGACGTCTTCCAGGTGCATGCGGGAGCGCACACATGCTGGGCGGGATGTCATTGCACGTCCATGTTTCAGGGGAAAAAACCACAGAAATACCCCCTCCCTTTGGGTGAGGTGACGGCGATCAGAGACAGTCCGATCGACCTCACGCCAACACCAGCCATCTCTCTGGTTCTCCTTGGGATCTGGGGTCACTCCCAAGGGGGGGGAGTGCACAGTCCCCGCATACCCAACGTAGCCTGGAGTAGTCGGTTCAGGTGGGCGGTTGTGTCCGGCGGCTGCCGACGTGACCCTGAAAGATGCCTCGAAAGGTAGGGTGCATAAATAAACGGTACAAAAAAAATTGGCTAATAGGTGCTCAGAAAAATGTACCTTAGTTGCACAGTTACAACTAGTACCAGACAGCAGACACATAAATCATATGACTCATATGCTATCCACTCTAGTTCAGAAAAAGGTTTTGCAATTCAGTGAAACCCAGTGGCCAAACATGAGATTACACACTCCTTTTGCAGTTGAGTAGCTACAAATTCAACATGGTTTACCCCAGGTTGTTCTTTTTTAATTATGTCATTCTGTACTGGTGTTGTTTTGAGTCTGTGTTTCTAGAAAGCATTACTTACTGTGAATGTGGTTTTGTATCACATTTATTTACTCAGGAAAGCATACTTCTCAACTTCTCAGCATTAAAAATCATAGCACTGGTCATACAAAATCATAGCAAAGGGTCAGAATGTGTAGCACTTTCTTATTTTAAACAATAATATGTCTACAGACAGTGGCCCCATATAGTTAGTGATAAGGAATGTTCCTATCAACCTAGTTCAATGATTTAATACTTTGTATATCCAGAAATAGCTCTAGTATTATTAAGAAAATCAGTTAACCTTTGCTGAGCAAGGGATAAATTTAAGTCTGAAAATCATAGCGCTATGTGGAATTCATAGCAGTTGAGATGTATGCAGGAAAGCATAGCTGACATGCAGTATCTCATTTTCTGTGGGGTCCTACCTTTATCCCTTTTTAAAGTATACACTGGACTGACCTTAAGGGTTAAATGACTTGCTTAGGGGTCACACAGTGAGATATGTGGCTAAGGTGGGATTTGAACCAAAAGGTTTACATGAAGTTAGATGAGGACTGTTTAAGTCCCTTGACCTCTGGGTTATGGGCCCAGCACCCTACCCCTGCAAAACTCTGCTTCCCTTAATGTGATGTTGATGGAGTATTTTTTGGTCCGGTTCAGTTTAGTGCTACTGTGCAAGAGATATCATGGGGCGGAGTCTGTGGATAAGGGACATCATCCTGAAGAGAGTTATGAAATCTTCCTTTCTCTCCAATTGGAATGGGAAGTAGTACCTTCCGGTAGGATGTTTCAAGTTGTATCTGTCAAACAGAACCGCCCACTGTTTTGCTTCTTTTTTCTTTTCCAGGCACCACGTTCTGTCTGCAGTGAAAGCTGTCCACCTGGATACCGAAAGGTTTCTCGTCGAGGACAACCCCTCTGTTGCTTTGACTGTACTCCCTGTTCTAAGGGGGAAATCACCAACAAAACTGGTAAATGATATAGATTGTTATACAACTGGCTTGAAAATAAATCTGAGATGATCCACGTGTTCTTTTGGTCAATATAAACAAGATAAATAACGCTGGTCACTGAGCTTGCTCTGAAATGTATCTTACTCATTTTGGTCACACTGAGCATGCTTAGAAATGTATTCTCACAAGTGAAGACAAATTTCTGAACATGCTCAGTGAGCATCTTCTTGTATTTTCCCCCAGGATGCCTATGAAAATAAACTATGATGGCTCAGTAGGCCTTTCCTGGTAAAACTCTTTCAATAAATAAAATGTGAGATGCCATTTATTTTTTTCATTGAATATACAGTATGCAGTTCACATTTTTTACCTTTTTACTTTTGTAACTTTTTGCCATTTCTATCACAAACCACCTAAACATGTGTTGTATAAATCAAACATGCCATGGACTGACTCATTATGATATTTTGTTTATTTAAAGGGTATTGGTCTATTGCTGTCTCACTCATAGCTTCACCACTTGTGAGATATCAACAGACAAATACCTTCTCACGAAGATAAAAATTATACCTTCAGTCACCCCATGTCATATCCCCTATGTACCACACCGACATAGGGTGGGCTAAAATAAGGATATTTCCTGACTGTTGCCAGCTAGTGGTAAGCCCAATACATTTTTAAAAATAGTTTTTCATGGGCTTGCAAACCATACTGGATACCGTTCATAAATGCTTCTCATCAATATACTGTACAGTAATTACTGGTTAAGGTTTTTATTATACTAAAACCAGTTGCTTTCGTACTTCATTATACATGCTTATGCTGTCACAAATGTGTATTATGGAGCACAGACCCGTGCACCACTCCCCCATGTTTATCAGAATGTCTCTTTTCTCAAAGCCATAATTACGCAAAATAAAGTTATGGGCAGTGTTGTTCACAGTTTTACTGCACCCCCTTGGTGTGTGATGTAAGTAATAACCCACAACAGAGTGTGTAGTTATTGGGGATTAATCAGCAACCTGGGTGCGTTGTGAGGCACGAGGCTACAGCCCGAGTGTCCTCACAGCGCCCAGGGTGTTGATTAATCCCCATTAACCGCACACCCTGGAGTGGGTTATTGCGCTTAGAACAAGAACATGGGGTGACACCAGAGGTAAAAAAAAAAGAGGAAAGCATAATTATTTGATACAAACAGAGGAACTCTTTTATGTGTTCTGCCACTGCCAGAAGTACTGTGTTGCTAACAGTGCTGAACTTAGCTCAATATTCAGTGCTGTTGGTGCAGAACTTGACTCAATATGCACTGCTGAGCACTGACCGCAGAACACAAATAAGTGAATATGAATTTTTTTATACTACACAAGCTTTGCAGCATGATCACTGTTCTAAACATTACTGAACAGCAGGTCACTGTTCTGCTGGCTACACAGAACATGCTGTCGCGCTGTCTCTCTCTCTCTCTCTCTCTCTCCATGCTAAAGCTGCCCTTCTGTCTCTCTCTCTCTCTCTCTCTCTCTACTTGGTACCCATAACACTTGCTCCACATGCGCTGTGTCATTTGTAAAACTGATTTCACACAAACAGACAGACAGTGAGAGAGAGAGAGAGAGTCAAAGAAATGTTTTTCATGACTGCCTCGTGCTCTGTCTCTGTCTCTCATTCTGTGAAGTGCAGCACAGGACAGTGCACCTACAATGTGTGTGTCTCTCGCTTCAATTGCCAGCAGAGCAACAGTAAGGAAAGCCTTCACTCTCTGTCTCTCCTCCGTGTCCGTGTGTCTGCAGCATCGCCTTTGCAGTGACAGGCACTTCTCAGGAACTGTCCGGGGAATGAAAGTGCTCTGCCGCTGACTCACACCATCATCTACTGCCACACTATGCAGCAAACACTCTGTCTTCTGACAGAGAGACCAGACAGACACACACACACACACACAGCAAGCACCACACCATGCTCTAGCGGAACCGATGTGCTCATTGACATTCGAACACACGGTCATTCCTGCAGCACCCCGCTCTCTCTCTCCTCCCAAATTCATGATATCTACACCTTCGGGGACAGTGTGGTCAGAGACTTTCATTACCAGACAGTCAGACACTCTCTTGCTGCCACATATATATCCCACCCTGCTGCTGGATGACCACAGGAGGAGGAGCGCACATGAATGGGCCGGGGGAGGGGTCTGTTTGTGAAAAAACATGATAGAGAGACACACACTGTACCTGTCTGCCTGCCTGCCTGTCTCTGTCTCTGAATGCCAACTCCTGAGACACTGCACATAATGAACAACAATCTCAGTCCACACTGCTGCTGTCTCATCAATCTCTGTGCAAACTGCTGCTGTTTCTGTACACATGTCCCGATCTGACAATAACTTTTGTGAAGGGTTCCAGCTCCTGTCTCTCACTTTCAGCACTATGGCTTCTGGCCAGGGATACTGCCAGTTTGGGCACAAAGCAAAGGCACAATAATACCATAGCAATGGTGACTTGTCACTGTCACAGTGCAGGATGCACTGATCGCTTGATTCATGGAGGTCCACGGGGTGAGTGGGTGGGAAGGCACAGAGTAGCCAGGGGACAATAATAATGTTTTATAACAGGGGCTAAGAGAATAGCACCAATCTGATACTATAACTACACACCGCAGCTACAGATCAGGAGGAGCTGGGAGGGCAAGGTATACTGCACATGCTGCTACTACAGCTATCACTCGATTAGCAAGGACAGTAATGGCTGCCCCACACACACTGCAATTCTGGCACAATAGCAAGATCCGGAGTGCTGACTGATCTCTCAGGGGAAGGGGAGGACTACTTGCTGTGCATATATTGTGGATTAATCAATGGTCACCTGATGGCTCTCTACCAGTCAGGTACCTGTTTTTCTGACTCCCATGTTATAAACTTTTATGAACCACTCAAGCTTTGTTCTTGTAGTGTATATGGTAGCACAGATCTTGAGGGTGTAAAAAAGCCTTCTAATTACTGGCTTCCATTTTTTTCATAGAGAAAGACGGTTATAATTTGCCGTTATAACCAGCTCAGCTGGTTATAATGGCAAACACGCACTGGATTTCCCTATGACCAGCACACGACAGTCACTCGTCTTTCTTAACTGTAGAGCCCATAGTACCAGTGCCCTCGCTGTCAATGAATCAATTTTCTTTTTATTGAAAAAAAAAAAAAGAATATCCAGGATCAAAAACGAAAGGGAAACATTACCACCATAGGAGTTCCCCTGTCCGCATACATGCGCTGCCGCCAGCAGATCTCCAAACATCTTCAACACAGAAGGCTGCCACAGAAGCTGCTCAGTAGTAAGTTAAATCATGAAAATAAAAACTACGACAAATACAACAAAATATTTTTTTACCCGACCGAGTGAGACACTGCTAAGGTGGCAGACTACAGGGAATGCAAAATCCTGACTGGTCCACGGCGGCCTAAAAAACAGTCTATTTGCTTATTTTCTATAATTGCTGAAGCGAAAAAATGCAAGCCAGCAATTATAAAAAATAAAATATGAGGTGGCCTGTGTAAAACTCGATTTTACACTCACCCTCGTTGTGGGATGCATTTTACAAACCCCTCGGGCTTTGCCCTCGGGGTTTATGTAGCATCCCACAACTCAGGTGTGTGTAAAATCTCGTTGCACATGCCACCCCATATATTATTCTCTATGTAACACACCAATATCCGTACATTAATGTAGATATAATTTTATCTTCGTCTATAAAGCTTGTATATCAAAAACCACTCCTTTAAAAAAAATGGGTTATGAAAATCCTGTAACCTCATTGGTTGAAACACAAGACATGACCACTAATTATTTTTCTGACAACTTCATACCTCACCTGAACCACTTATTTTTTTAACAAATAAAAGAACATTTTATAAGTGGAATAACACTCCAGAATGTATGGTCCCATAAGAGAATAATGCATTTCCTGGATAGCTGCAGCACTCTACTACTCGTCATGGCTAACAATCATATGAAGTGTGTCATTCCTTACTTTGCATATGACAGACACCATCACTTGGGGCACACATCCAGTTGTGTCGATCATGTCCCCACATGACACCTCACCGTGAACTCTTTGCTCTGGCATGAATTTCCACCCAACACAATTTGTCCCCAGATGAGTTTATTTTCTAATATTTACACTGAGGGTAAACTGTCCGAGGATGAATTTTGTGGGGTGCTGATTCATCCCAGAGTAAAGAGTCTGGAGTAAGATGTTGCACGGCGACTGAACTGCACAAATTCTCATGTAGTCCATAACTTGCTATGTAGTTATTTGTATACTCTATTTTCTTTGTTGGCTAATCATGGCATTCCCTAAACACTCTCTAATAGATTATAGGCCAAATGAGCAGTGCTTTATTAAATGTTATAGGTATCTAGAAATTATATGGTCATGACTATGATTCTTGCATCCTTGGTTTAAACGGAATTAATTTTCCATCAGATGCTGTGAACTGCTTGAAGTGCCCAGAGGATTACTGGTCCAATGACAAACAAAATAAGTGTGTCCCGAAAATCCCAGACTACCTCTCCTATGAAGACCCTTTCGGAGCGTCACTGACTTTCTGCACTAGTGTCTTCAGCTTACTGACAGTTTCCATCCTCTGCATTTTCATTAAGTTCAAGGACACTCCAATAGTCAAGGCCAACAACCGTGAGCTCACCTACCTTCTTCTGGTGGCCCTCATGCTGTGCTTCCTCTCTCCTCTGCTGTTCATTGGCCACCCCATGAAACTTAACTGCATGCTCCGTCAAGTTGTATTTGGCTTGACATTTTCCCTTTGTGTCTCATGTGTTCTAGCCAAAACTGTCATCGTGGTGATTGCCTTTAGTGCCACAAGGCCAGGCAGCAAGTTAAGGAGCTGGGTGGGATCTAAGATATCCAATTCCATAGTCTTTGTTGGGTCACTGCTTCAGGTGATCACATGTGCTGCTTGGTTGTCCATATCTGCCCCATTCCCAGAATCCAATATGAAATCCGAAGATGGAAAGATAATAATTGGGTGCAATGATGGTTCGGCACTTGCATTTTGGTGCATGCTGGGATACCTGGGCTTCTTAGCCAGTGCCTCCTTCTTGGTTGCCTTCCTGGCCAGAAACTTACCTGGTAGCTTCAACGAGGCCAAGTTCATTACCTTCAGCATGCTTGTGTTTGTCAGTGTGTGGCTCTCATTTATACCTGCATACCTGAGCACCAGAGGGAAGTACATGGTGGCCGTGGAAATTTTTGCCATCTTGGCTTCTAGTGCTGGAATGCTCAGCTGTATATTCTTACCTAAGTGTTACATCATTATACTCAGGCCGGTCTTGAACACTAGGGGATATATGGTGGGGAAGGCTGACTAGCAAACCTCTACTAAATAATTCTTCCCCACTTTACTATAAACAATGAAGAACGGGGAAATAAAATGAGTGAGGTAAATTAATAAAGAAATATTGGCACGCCAAGTTGTTGGTAAAATAATTTGAACTATTTGAAAGAATCTGGGCCCCCTTCCTAAAATATCTGGGCACTCCATGACATAAGAAATATGAAAGAGTCCTGAACCAGTAACTAATGCCCATTCCTGTCTTGTATCTGTTTCTCCTTTATTAAGGTAATAGTTATAAATTATTATACAATGGCATGAAAGAATACTGACCTCTGATTGGTCAGTCTGGGACTAGACCAGGGATGTTATCACAGCATAACATCCCAGCTCTAGTCTCAGCCCCATTGTGAACCTCTTGATTGCTTGTTCCATTGATTGTTTGTATCTTCTCTTAAGAAACAGAAATATTTTTCCAGACTAGCAAAACCATTCTTTAAAATTATTTTTTGTATTCTTTATATAACAAAAAGGCATTGTATAACAGGAATAATGCCCTCCTGGGTGTGTATTATGCTGTGATAACATCCCCTCTCAGGTGTTGGATGTCCTCAGCCTGTGGCCTCAGGATGAGACATTAAATCAAGGTCCCATCTGCCTGGATTGGTGGTAGTTCAGGTGGATGTTAAAGATCCCATGGCACTTCTCGAAAAGAGTAGGGGAATTTCCTAGGTGTCCTGGCCAAATTTCCCTCATTCACTAAAAAAATACCACCAACAGCTTAATCTGGTTCAAGGTCAGTTAGCATTCATCTTGTATCCCCTTCCCCCTGGTCATGCCTAAAAATAGGCAGGATTTGTCTAGTGCACTTACCCAGTCAACAAAAACTAAATAAATAAATATCCCTTCTCAGGTGTTGGATGCCCTAGCCTACAGCCTCAGGCCCAACCCCCTGAGGTGGGATGTTTTCCCAGCATAACACCCACCCTGCCAGGCATTATTCCTTTAATGAACCTACCTATGTTGTGAATGCACCACCTTAATTATTTATGTATGTATTTTTATGAGACCTAACAATCAGTTATATATGTTAATAACCTAGTCTTGCTGTTTAAAATATTTTATTGTGAATTGTTTGATGTATCCCATATTACTGAAAATCAATAAAATCTTTAAAGCAAAAAAAATATGATGGGTTGCAATGCAAATTCATAGAACACAGCAAAGAAACTTAAGAAATTCAATGAAGTATTGGCTAGCAGGTATACTCTGGTACAAAGATAAGAACAGCAGGAATACTGATAAACAGAACTTATGGCAATGACAATTTAAAACAGAATGCTACTACAAGTACAGAAATTGCAGCATACAATAATACTGAATTTACATGTTTTTGTTTTCCAACAGCATTCACATTTATCAACCCAGAACTGACCAAGAAGGACCTTAAAATAAGAGCAGCTAGCAAGGGAACGCATCGTGAGAGAGTCTTGCAAAGCATTCCAAAAAGTAGGGGCCATCCAACTAAAATCCTTTTTACCAAATGTTGAATGATGCCTTGGGCACATCTAGCAGGATAATATTGTACATTCTTAGGTTATGTGACTCTGTAGATTTTGGAGTGGATTTAATAAATAAGACGGTAACAATTTCCACCTTGCCTTTAGAGACCACATATGAACATTCCATAGCCTTCTAATAGTAAATGAAGTCCAACCCACTACTGTGCCAGGATCACAGTGATGTGTTCCAGCATGCAGGCTGGAAATAAATCTAAGTACTCTGTGGTACAACACATCTAATTTAGATAGGAAAGAAAGTGAGGCTCTCCTGTGTATGCTATCACTATAATCTAATAGTGGCAGGAATTCCAACTCTGGTAACTGTGGCACTAGTCTTGCTGTCTGTTGTTTCACGCTCACTCCCTACTGTTCCTGAATATACCATTACTTAACTCATGTCCACCTAGGTGTGGTTATCTTTGCTCTTGCCCGTACATGGTAATCTGCCTTCTGTCTCTGTACTTAGTCATTTTGTACTATTATTATTGCTGTATTTCATTTTTTTCTAGCTGATTATGGAACTTTTGTATGATTCATACATTCTGTCTTTTGCTATCTCGTTTTGTGTATTGTTCCCCCGCTTTTGTAATTCTCACAGGTCGTGCCTGAAAACTGGCATTTTATTTGTCTAGTGCACTTATGTAGTCCACAGTAAATACATAGATAGAAGAAGAAGGAGAAGAATCAGTATTCATATAGCACTTTTCATACACAGTGTATCCCAAAGTGCTTTACAAGCAATGCTAGACTGGTAGTGAAGTGACTGAATGTGTGGTGGTGGCCATATCGCACATCATCACCCACACACAGCCTGGGTAATTGCATGAACTGGTTTATGGGAAGGAGAATGTTGGCCAGGATACCGGGAATGTTCCCTACTCTTTGCGAAGAGTGCCCTGGGTTCTTTTACTTCCACCTGGACACCTACCAGGACAACACCAGGATGAGCAGAAGGGACCTTGGTTTAACATCTCATCCAAAGGATGGCACACTCCAGCAGTACAGCACCCCCCAATACTGCACTCGGATGCCAGCGATTTTAGGTGCAAATCCAATCCCAGTGTGGGACGAGAACCCACAACCTTCTGGTCCAGAGAAGGATGTGCTACCAACTGAGCCATGCTGATAAATAAATAACTAAATACATAAATAGATAAATAGATAAATAAATAAATAGACAGACAAACAAATAAATAAATGAACAAATGCTGGACAGTAAATTGGTGCAAATGTCATCCACATAATAATTGCAAACCAAAGAGTGAATAAACGTGGATTGTGTAAAGCTTCCATCGATATTAATTGGCCTAGGGTAAACAATAGATTCGGGGACCTAACTCTGGTTAGAAACCTAGCAAGGACATGGAATGAGATTCCCAGTTTTATTAAAGGGTACCTAAACAAGCAGTTTTGTAAAACTTCCATCATCTGGCTTATTTGCAAGGTAAAGTAAAGGTTGCTGTTTACATTTATGGTAAAACTGCATCTATGTAAATAACATAAATGCAGTTGTATAGCTTTTGAAAAATGTAAACAGCCTTTCACTTTCAAACAACAGCCTTGGTTTCTCCCCAAGATGTCTGCCAAGTATGTTAAGTGATGAGTCATGATGACATCATTGGAGCCAGAGGCAGAGACCCACATAGCTCCCTATAGTGCTAACTAGTTCTTCCTTCCCTCTTTGTTTTGAATTGTTGTACCAGAATGATCAGCACCATGTGTTAACGTGTGTATTATTTTGATCAGTACACATGTTAGGCTATGATTTTGTTCATTTTGTTTACTTTAACTTGCTGAAAATGTTTTGCAACCCAGCTGACTTTCTCTTTGGCAAACTGCAGTGCAGCACAACATTTCAAATACCTGATGATCTAGTGGTTATGTGATGCCCTGATTTTTTTTGTTAACCAGGAGAGGCACACTAAGCTGAAAGTTTGTTTACAGGTGTGGCCTAGGAGCATGAGGAAGTTACGTGACTTGCTCAGGGTCACACAGCAAAGTACTGGTCTGGTCCAATTTCAAAACTCATGCTTTCTTGTTAATCCACAAATAAGGCTTTCTTTTTCCATGTGAACCCCCTGCACCTAGCCTGCCTTCTGTTGTACACCCCACCATCTATACCCTGTCCCTAGTACTCTCTGGGGCTGCATATGACTTTACCAGCTCATAAAGAGAATTGTCACACCTCAGATAGTAATCTTGTACCTCGGAGAGTTGTGCCTACCTATACCGATACGCTTCATCAGCTGACACTGTTAAAAAAAGTCTCCCAAATTACTCTTCAGTCCACTTTCTCAATGTTTGACTTCTGCTTCCACAGCAAACATTGAGTGGATCACTACCCTTCTGCACAGTGAAGGTAATATGTACAGTTCCCCTGTTGTGTTTTTTTCCCGCCCCATTAACCAACAACTAGGTCTTCCTGGAGGGCCAAACAATAAGCATCATGACCCACCAGAAAAAAAACATTGTTCATGCCCTCATAAGGGCTGCACTTACTATGGATAACAATATTATTAGCAGGAGAGGCATACTAATGCCTTGAGAGAATCCACCCGACTTACAGGGTCAGTCTACTCCTTTACCAGTGATCTGCAGAACTGTGCAAGACCATTCCCAACAATTTTTCTCCAGTACCTTTCTGTGCTCTACTCCACAATGCGGGTTGGCTGGCTACCACCCTTCCAAAACTTGAATGAGCTATGCACAGCTCCCTCAATACTGTCCTAACAAACGTCAACACCCCCCACCCAAGGGTAATCTCCCTACACTGAATTCAAGTAACAGTTTAGGCGCAGTCCTGCCACTCTGAGTATTTGTCATTGCTGGCTTCTCTTATCCACAATCAGATAGTGATCACAATGCTGGCAGCCCCACATTTCAGATCTCACAGTGATCTGCTCACTGTCCTCCTTCCTGTCTTCCCCTAACCTGAATATAGCTTTCCTACCCATATAAGATCTAAGCCACCTAATGATTAGGCACTATTTAATGACATGCATAATGGTGCACACACCCGTCATTTAATAGTGCCTAATCACAGGTAGCCTAGATCTGTTAAGGATAGAAAAAAACATCATTCCCCTTGTTCCTGCTGCTATCAGCCTGACTTACTGGAAAGATTAGTTTATTTTGGATACGTCAAAAAAAACGGGGACTGTACTACCTACGTTCATGATGCAGAAGGGTGATGAGCTCACCAGTTTTTGGTGTGAGGAGGAGTAGTGAAGAATGAATACTAGAGGGGAACTGAGAAGGCCACTCCTGCAAGGTGCTGCTATATTCAGGGAAGGGGGCAGACAGAAGAGAAGAAATATGAGCAGATTACTGTGAGAAATAAGATGTTGGGCTGCCAGCACTATGATCACTACCTGACCCCACTGTCCTGGCCAACATTCCCTTTCCCATAAAACCAGTTCATGCAATTGTCCATGGCTGTGTGTGGATATTAATGTGTGAAATGGCTGCCACTACACAATCAGTCACTTCACTACCATTCTAGCATTGCTTGTAAAGCACTTTAGGGTACAATGTGTATGAAAAGCATTATATAAATGCTGATGCTTCTTCTTATTATTATTTTCCATGGAAAAAAAAGTCAAGACAAGCATCTTTTTGAATTTCGAGAAAGTATGAACTCTAACATTGGACTACACAAGAACTTTGCTACAAACAAGTGGTGGATCTAGGGGTGGAGTAGGATGCAGTGGTTGCACACATTGTAACGTACTTGCTTGCTGCTGCATTTCACTTTGTTGAAGAAGTCTGATTTCTTGATTGTACAAATGTTTACATTCAAAACTATGGACTGCATTTGTAGGTTCTGTCAAAAACGTACTGGAAAAGAATAATAGCAGAACATATAAGGGTTTAATAAAAATGTTAAAAAGTGTATATTAAGCATGCACACCACACCAGCACCCCCATTGTAGCATCCTGGATCCGCCATAACCACTAGACCACCAGGTTATTCAAGATTTGTACTGCACTGTGGTTTGCTACAGAGAAAGTCGGTTGGATTAAAACACAATTTCAGCATGTTAAAGTAAACAAAATTAACAGAACCATAGCCTAACATGTGCATTAATGAAAATAATGCACATGGTTTTGACCATTTGGGTGAAACAATTCTATACAAAGGGAAAAAAGAACTAGTTAGCACTACAGAGAACCATACAGCGCTCTGACTTTGGCTGCAATGATATCATCACTTAACACATTTGGCAGCCATTTTAGGAAGCAGGTACGGCACATTTTTTTTAAATTGGAAGACTGATTTTAAAAATTTTACAAATTTCATATGCTTTGGACTGCATTTAGCTAAATTATATAAATGTATTTTAGCATTAGCATTTAGCATTAATGAATACAGCAGCCTTTCCTTTAGTCCTGTATGAAGTCAGATTTTTGAATAGTTTGTTGTCAAAATGTTGTTTAGGCATCCTTTAAGCAAAACACAACTTGCATAGCATTCCAACAGGAGGTGTTTAATTACCATCACAGGGGATGCACATGTTGACCTATGAGGCTAACCTTAAATGCCCTCCAGGATGCATTTTATGTAATTTGTCAATGTGAATTTGTTTTGTTTTTTCTTTTTACAATGATTGTATGAATGTTATGAATGGAAGTTTATATGTTTTGTGTAGGACATGATTTGTAAACAGGGCTTGCCCCTAAGTTATGCTTTTCCTGGCTAAAAATGAATGTTTCATCAATCAATCAATAAACATCTAATTCTTTCTTGCTGTCTCCATTTAGATCTGTGCTTCCAAAACCTCTGCTTTTTGAGGTGTTGCTTAAGAAATATTGAAATTTTTAAAAATGTCTTCCGTTGGTTACTTTTTTATTCATTCTCTGGATTCATTTATTCATTGGGACTGGCAGTACAGCCTAGAGGTTAAAGTAATGAGCTTGGTACACCCAGCAGACCTGGGTTTAATTCCCACAACCTCCACTTGCATACTGTGTGACGCTGAGCCAGCCCCTAGCCTCCCAGTCCTCCCAGGTCACCCCTAAAAACAGGCACTTGTGCCTAGCGGGCTTTACCTGGTTACCAAAGACTAAAAATTAAAATTAATTTATTCTCTGGATGTACTAGGATAGCACCTGCACACATTTCAGATGGTAAACAGAGCAGCTCCACATCAAGATATCTCATTTTATTGTGGTGGTCATTACAAGAAAGTAAGAACTTTGAAAAAAAAGAAATTGTTATTGCTGTTTCCACATAAAAAGTGCATCAAAAGGGAATAACAGTAATGAGATAAGTGATCATAATATGGTCACATTTTAACAAGAAAAGAAGACTGTCAGTCATTTATAAGGCACAATATTAGCAAGAGGAAGGTTAATAAATATTACAAAATAATTGAAATCATAGCTGCATGAGGCTGCCCTGGTGGCCTAGTGACAACACATTGCACTGCCGTCCCAGTGACCTGAGTTTAGGAGCAGACTCAGGACTCCACATCACAGGGGTCAGGTGTGACCACTGCAGCTGCTGCTCAGCAGTGTGCTATGGTCAAGGAGGGCTGGTGCTGCACCTAAGGTTCTGCAGTGACCCCCGTGTTGTGCCAAGGGAGCTTTCTCCCTTAGTAGGGTGTTGCATGCATCTGAGACCCAGAAGCTGAGTGCATGTCAGGGGGGCAGCAGGGAGTCTGGGAGAAAAGCCAGGGAGAAAGTCCAAGGCACTGCCCATATTATAACCTATGTTCCTGGTTCCCCCTGGGTTCATGTGGCTCCTGGCACTGGATGCTGGCTTGGGGAGGATGACCTTCCTCCTGAGGCCTCTGCCATTAGTGGAATAGCTGTGGGGGACACTGGCAGGTTTGAGGCTCGGAACAAGTTGGGAGTCAACAGGGACAGATCAGGGTACATCCTTGGGACCAGGGTTTGTACATGGTGCAGCATGGCTGGGGAGAAAATACAAGTAGAAGTAAAAAAAAAAAATCCTAGCTGCACATACTAACACATCATGCAAAGTAGAAGGGTACATGGAGTTCCTGGTAAATTTTGATTGGCGATCAAGTCATTGGGGTTGAAGAAAGAAGATAAACCCTGACTCGACATACATAAATAGGGACTATTTTATTTATTTAGTTATTGAAAACTTTGGGGATTGCCTTTGCACATACAGTAAGTACTCATTTACATAGGTTCCACATCAAAGACATGGTCACAAAAAACATTACAAGTAGAATAAGCAGTTTGTGACTGGGTGGAATAGGACCCTGTCCCATTTGTTAAGGAGATAGTGTTTAAAATGCAAGGATATGTCATTTCTTGTCTATTTGTTTGTCCAGTTGTACAACCATATTTTGCTGTGAGACCTTGGAGTTGATCACCCCAGCAATCTCACAATTCTTTGCCTCTTACTAGCTCATTTTTCCCTTGCTGTTTGCTTTTCCTCCTTTGCATATCCACTGATATAAAGATATATGGAAATCATTGTATGGAAATGTAACTGGTATTGGGATCCCCTTTGTTTAGAAAATGTATAGCATTACTGTTGAAATGTGTATAATTGTAATTTGAGAAGACTGCAAAAAGCTGTTGGAAGCTAGAGGTTACTTAAGTGCAAATGTTTGAGCCTTTTGCAAAAGCTGTGCAAAAGGGGCCTCAAGAAGCACACTGTGTTCTAGCAACTCTTGAAATTTACAAGGACAGGATGTTTGCTAAGGATGGGGGTTGAAAAGACTTATAAAAGAGCTAAGCTGCAACTGCAAAAGAGATTTGGAGAACAAGGGACACAGTAGACTGAAAGAAAATTTTATTTTGCCTTTGTAAATAGTTATACTGAACACGTTTATTTTATGATACTGCTGGTGTAAATAAATAATTGTTGGTGAATTCTACAACTGCTCCTGGTTTTCCTATGCTTCCTTACCTGTGCCTCGATTTCACAGTTCCAGAAGAAATGCAGTCAAGTCAGGCTCAAAGCACTTAAGACAGGACAATTACAGTTCTGAACAAAAAAACTCCACACAGGGGGAGCTGGGGGAGTGGGAGACAGGGACATCGGGATGATATGTAGTGTGTCTGGTTGCACGCATGCATGATGTGTTTCCACATGGAATCCCTCAGAGACATGAGGTTGGGAGTTCATGCAGTGCAGGTTCCTGGGGTGGCAGAGTGTGGCAGACACCTGTTTGCAGTCTGGCATGGCGGTGCTGTTCTCGCATGGACATGTGTATGGAGTCTACATCAGGGACACGCTACTTCTATGACTTGAACTTTGGATTTGTTTGGTATCCATTACACAACCCTGGATTTATATAGGCAAATATAGTAGTATAGCACAGTGGTTTAAGGCTCTGAGCTGCAAATCTAGTGACATCCAGTAGACTAGACCTGGGTTTGAATCCCACAGCTTCCACTTGCATACTGTGTGACCCTGAGCAAGTCATTTAACTTCCCTGTGCTCCCAGGTTGCACCTGTAATAAAGCTTTCAGCTTAGTGTGCTACTCCTGGTTAAACAACTAATAAAAAAAACACAGATTGTTGTATAAAGTGTAACAGGTTATGTACAGAGATAAACAAGTTAAAACCATTCAACTGACAAAATTGCATTGGACTGCAAGCACAGACCTCAAAGTTCTCTTTAACCAACTAAAATTAAGGAGATTCAGCAGCATATCTTGTAGTTCATTAACCAGTTAGCGGCCCTGACAGAAAATGGCCACTTTCCCAGCTCTGTACACTGAAAAGGAGGCTTAAGGGCATTCCTGGACATGTTCCTGGCATTGCATTGGTTGGAGATTATGCGGAAGCAATTTGTTAAAGCGGGGATGTTATACTCAGGAGTGCCTATGAGGTAGCACAAAACAGGATTGCTATTTGGTGTGGAATGTTGGTGTTACTGTTTGCTTCCCCAAGTAGGTGAGTGAAGCTACCAGTGCAAGGCAACAATAACACTATGATTTTACACCAAATATTTGTATTTTTATTTAAATTAGTATTTTATGGGTTTTACCAGGTTTTCTCTTGGTTCACACCTGTGCATCCTCAACATGATGTACACGTGTGGAGGCACGTGCATGGATGTCTTACAGGATGCCCCACACTCCCGGTCATGTGATACCGCCTGCTCTTATCACTGAACCACCATTCAGTGATGGGGTACTATGGGTGGGTGACTCCCTCACCAAAGAGAGGAGAGCAATTTCTCAATCCTGCTCCCACCCCCCCATGCTGGCACTCCAGCAACCCAAGGTCATTCCTGAACCTGGTGCAGCGCGAGGTAAGGCATCCAGCACCATAGCCCTCAGCGCCATTGGGCCAGCCAAATATTCATATTTTGATCTGTCTTGTAAGATATTCTTTGTATACCATGGGATTTCAAGTTATTTTTTTGGTGACAGAAACTGTAAAAAGTTACAAAAGAAAAACAGTACAAAATGTAAACTGTGCCCCTCTGTTCAATGGCTCACAATCAGGAATGCTAATCCATACTGATCAAAGCTATATGGCATCTCACAGGTGAGAATATGTTTCTGAGCATGCTCAGTGTGGCCAAAATGAGTGTGATAAACTTCAGAGCATGCTCAGTGTGGCAAGACTGAGTGAGATAAGTTACTGAGCTTGTTCAGTGACCAACTTCAGTTATTTTGCTCATGTATGGTCAAGATAACACTTTTTATTTGCCAAATGTATTTGCACTTCCATGGTATATGAAGGGATTAACCCGTGATGGGGTATGGGTTTACTGAGCATTTATTTTTTATTCTAGTATCTAGAAATCATATCACTAAAGGATAAGATCAAAGAACTAGAAAACACTATTAAAGATATTAAGAAGGATGGTAAAAGACAAGTAATCACTACTAGTAACAAGCCAGCACCCACCTCTGTGATATTACAACAAATAAACAAATCACAAGAGGACAGACAAAAAAGAACAAGAGATGCAAGCAGTAGTAGTGACGATAGTGGTTGGAGCCCAGTTATTAATAAAAATAATCATAAAAAAGGTAGGATGTGCATGGAATTCCCTGTTACTACACAAAATAAATTTGCAATCTTAGACTCAGATAATGAAAGTAAAACACTGAGTGCTAACAGCATTACAAGGGTTCACAGAGATTATAATCATTGTCAAAATACCACTAATGATGATCAACTCACACCAAACAAGATAAAGAATCCTTCTACTAATAAAATTAAACCCAAATTGGGTTCACGCCCCATCCTCACTGATTCTGGTCATACTACAAATGAAGCAGAATGCTTAATTAAATCAGGGTCCAAGGTAGATCTGGATAAAAGTGGTGATCCAATACTAGAGCAATATCCTAATATCTCTACTGGTACACCAATCAGAAACGATACTGGCCATGTCCAATCAAATCAATCCAATGGTAGTACTAATGACCACGCAGAAACAAATCATAGTACTGGGAGATTCGATCATTAAATATACTGATGGCTATATCTGCCAAAGAGATAAAGCCAATAGAACCTGCTCTAGTTTTAGAGGGCCCTGGATCTGGGATATTGAATGCATGGTCCCAGACATTATGAAAAATGCAGGTGAAAATCCACTAATGATAATATATGTCGGCATAAATGACATTTCAAACTTCACACTAGAAAACATAAAAGAGGACTGTATAAAACTGGCAACAACATTAAAACAATACGGAAGTGAATATTGTTTCTCTGAAATACTTCTTGTTCCAAGACAACATTGAAAAACACAAAAAAAATAAAACAGGTCAATGAATGGTTGCAAAATAGTGCCTCCAGGAAGAGGTCAAATGTATTACACACTGGGAAAGATTTTCAGGGGATAAAAGCTTGTTCTGTTGTGATGGTCTCCATCTCAACTAAAGAGGGACTGCTGTACTGGGAAAATCCATCACAAACATCATAAAGGAAAGTTTAAACTTACCAAGAAGAGGCAAACAGGGAAAGCTACAACATATGCTGTGCAGGATTTTGATATATACAAAATCTTGGTAGCTAATGTAAGAAGCTTAAATGTGGTTAAAATTTCAGAATTAATTGCAGTACTAGTAAATAAAAACATCTGTATTGCTGCACTGTGTGAAACATGGTGGGATAAAATGGCTAATTGGTTTAACAGTATTCCAGAGTATACTCTTTACTATAAAAACAGAAACAATAAAAAATGAGGAGGGGTCTGTGTTTATGCGTCAAACAAAATAGATACAAAAGAAGATGCATTATCTATTAATGATATTGATATAGAAGGTGTTGCTATAAAAATTACACACCAGAATGGACAGCATTTTATACTAGCAAATTATTATAGACCACCATCTTCCAAGCTTGAACAGGATCAGTTATTAATTTCTGATATTGAATTATTATCAGCCTTATCTGATGTAATCACTGTAGGAGACTTTAATTTACCAGGGGTGGAGCGGGGTCAGCTTGTGACTAGAACATCTTTGAAAAGTCATTTTTTGGACTCTTTCTTAATGGCTGGGCTGGAACAATTGGTACAGGATCCAACTAGGGAACCTAACACTCTGGACCTAGTCTTAACCAATATTGCATCTGAAATAATGAACCTAAATATTAGCAATCCTATTGGGAACAGCGATTATAATACCATAAGGTATGAAATTAATAAACAAAAATACAGTGGGGGGATTAACTGTAATTATGATTACAACAAAGCCGGCTTCTTAAAAATTAATAAAGCATTATCGAATTATAATTGGGAAATAGTATTTAAGGACCTAAACACTGACCAATGTTGGGAAATATTTAACTCTATCATAATATAATTTGAAAACTTATATGTACCAATTAAGAAAACTCATAATAAAAAGGGAAAGATTCCACCATGTTTAACAAGAAAAACAATACTACAAATTAATAATAAAGAAAAAGCATTTCTAAAAATGAAACAATGTCAGAGTCAAATAAATATTAATAACTATAAAATGGAATTAAAGAAAACAAAATCACGAGTCAAAAAGGAAAGAAGAAAGATCGAAGTAAAACTAGCACTTACAAAAAAATCAAAAGCTTTTTTCCTTATATTAATAAAAATAAAAACAAGAGTCACAGTATGACAGCTTTGAATGATGATGGTAATGAAATAACAAGTCCACTAGAAATGGGTAATACATTAAATACATTTTTGGTTCACTTTTTAATATCTGTAATAACTTGTCAAAAAATAATAACACAGACCTGACACAATTACAAGCGATTACTATGGATGAGGTAGGACCAGCCATTAAATACATCAGAGTAGATGCAGCAGTAGGGCAAGATGGCTTTAATCCATTTTTCCTAAACAATACAATCCATTCTATTTCACTACAACATACATTTAATATCTCACTAATCAAAGGGATAGTGCCCTATAAATGGAAGCAAGCAGTGGTTGTTCCAATATATAAAAAGGGAAACAGAAAGGATGCAGAGAATTATAGACTTGTAAGTCTAACTCTTCGATTGTTTGTAAAACCACGGAAAGAATTCTCAAGAATAGAATGTAAACAGAGATGGAATGTAAGGGGAATATGGATACTAAACACCGTGGTTTTACGAAGGGGAAATATTGTACTAGAAACCTCATTAGTTTCTATGAGACAGTTAGTAGGTTATTGGATCTAGGTATCCCCTTGGATGTTGTTTATCTAGATTTTAAAAAGGCCTTTAACAGAGTTAGTCATGATATCTTGGTCAAAAAAATGGAAAACTTAAGATTAGACCCATACATAATCAGGTGGGTATCTGACTGGTTGACTGACAGGACACAAGTAGTTAAAGTCTCAGATAGTTACTCCAATCCAAATCCAATCCATCTAACTCTAAAGAGTTACTCAAAGTGACTAGTGGAGTCCCCCCAAGGATCGGTCCTTGGACCCATCCTTTTTGAAATTCTTATATTGGATCTACAAAATGACATTGTGGGCTACATTAGTAAATTTGCTGATGATACAAAACTGTGTAAAGAAGTTAATACCACAGAAAATATTATTGCATTAAAAAAAGATACCAACACCCTGGAAAACTGGGCAAATTTAATAACATGGCATTTAATGAAAACAAATGTGTTGTAATGCATGTTGGTCCCTGAAATCCACATAAGAAATATTACATGAATAATAAAGAATTGAGGCAAGTTAAAACTGAGAAAGATCTTGGAATCATGATAAATGATCTACTAATCCAAGGGGAACACTGTAGACATATAGCTGTCTGGATCAATCATATCCTTAGATCCATCAAAAAATCTTTCATTTGTAGGCAAGAGACGTTATATTACCAGTGTATAATACTTACAGTACATCACACTTGGATTATGGAGCTGCTTTTTGGTCCCCATACCTAGCGAAGGACAGTAAACTTTTGGATAACATCCAAAGAAAAACCACCAAACTCATTCCTAGACTAAAACAGTTACCATATAAAGAAAGATGCAGAACATTACAATTGTACGATCTTGAAACTAGATGACAGAGAGGAGATCTTTTATTAATTACTCTTTAATATCCTACAGGATAAAAAACTTATGGAAGAATGCAATATCAAATACACAAATAAACCGAATATACTAAGATGTAATAATAAACAGTTATTTGTACAAAGAGCATTTAGAAATAAAATAAAACATTACTTTACAATTAGGGCAATTCAATAATGGAATAAACTTCCACAGAAAATAATTGATTCAACCAAGTTTGAACAATATAAAAATGAATTAGATAAATACTATATGGGCATTTTATTTTATTGACCCACATGGTGTGGGGAGGTAGACTCGATGGGTCCAGCAGGCCTTCTTCTACCTTATAAAAACTGTGTAAACTGTGTAATTAGCATCAATTGGGTACATAAGAAATGAAGGTGCAGATACAGGCATCTTCCCTCCTCTCAAAGTTAGCAGGATATACACATTTCACTTACATAAGCTTGCAGATAAAAATACAGGGCTTAAAAGTTACATACATCTCATGGATTTAAATATAATTTCCTCTCATGTACCCTCCCACCCTCGTCCAGGATGACAAGCTCACATTTTCACTGTACCCCTACAAACTGCAGAGGGCTGAACCTAGCTTTTCATCCTGAGGGGCCCCATGAGGAGGGGGGCATGGGTGAGAGTGCAGCCAGATCATCCTGGATTTTAGGGGGGCAGACTTTGGGAAAATGGGGAGATACTTGAAAGAGGCATTAAGGGGAATGGGACAGGAATCGGGGTTGAGGAACAATGGGCAGTATTTAAAATGGGGATTATAAGAACAACAGAATTATGCATTAAGCAGGTTAGCAAGAGGAAAAGGAAGAGGAGACCATTATGGTTTCCAAAGAGGAAAAGAAAGTGAAAGCCAAAAAGATTGCATTCAGGCAATACAAAAAGACACAGGCAGAAGGGATAGGGAGAAGTACCAGGAGAAACAAAGGGAGGCAGGGAAGCAGTAAGCAAGCCAAAGCTCAGACAGAAGAACACATTGCAAAATCAGTGGGTAAGGGGACAAACCTTTACAGGTACATAAGGAAAAAGAAAGACAAAGGAGGGATAGTGAGACTGAAGGGGAGGATGGGAGCCGCATGGAGGATGACAACAGTAAAGCTGACATATTGAACAGGTATTTGCTCAGTCTTTACTGAGGAAGAGGGGGTAATGGGTCTGAAGGGAGTACAAGGGTGAGAATGGTGCAGAAATGGACACAAGTCCCTTTACACGAGAAAGGGTCCTGAAGGAACTGGAAGTAATAAGAGTTGATAAAGTAATGGGGCCAGATAGGGTGCACCCAGGGTCCTTAAAGAACTAAGAGAGGTGGTGGCTGCACCTCTGGCTATCCTGTTTAGCCAATCACTGGAAACAGGAGGTACCCAAAGACTGGAGGACAGCAGATGTAGTCCCCTTTATACAAAAGTGGGAACAAAGAGGAAGCAGGGAACTACAGATCAGTCAGCCTCACCTCGGTAGTGGGAAGATCATGAAGCACTACTGAAGGAGAGATGGTGGAACATCTGGTTGTCAATGGACCATAGGACCCAAGGCAGCATGGTTTCACCAGGGGAGGCCGTCAGACCAACCCTCATTGAATTTTTGACTGGGTAACTAGGAGGTGGATCAGGGGAGGGCAGTGGACATGGCCTATCTGGACTTCAGCAAGGCCTTTGACACTGTGCCACATAGAAGACTATTACACAAACTGGGGAATATGGGTGTGGGCAGGACAGTATTGTGGTGGGTAGGTAACTGGCTGGGTGGCAGGACACAGAGGGTGGTGGTAAATGGCTGTCACTCCACAGAGGGAAGAGTGACCAGTGGGGTACCACAGGGATCAGTGCTGGGACCGGTCCTATTCAACACCTTCATCAGTGACATTGCGCAGGATCTAGAAGGCAGAATTTCACTGTTCGCTGATGACACAAAGCTCTGTAACAGAGTAGACACACCAGAGGGTGTAGACAGAATGAGAAGGGACCTGTAGAAACTTGAAGAATGGTCAAGGATTTGACAGTTGAAATTCAATGCAAAGAAGTGCAAGATAATGCATATGGGGCACAAAAACCCTGGCACAATATATCAGTTGGGGGCTGAGGATATGGCATGCACCAAGCAGGAAAGGGATCTTGGGGTTGTCATCTCTGATGACCTCAAGGTAGGGAAACAGTGTGACAAGGCAGCAGGTAAAGCAAATAGGATGCTGGGATGTATAGGCAGGGGCATCACCAGCAGGAAAAGGGAGGTCATAATTACTATACAAGACACTAGTGAGGCCCCACCTGGAGTACAGTGTACAGTTCTGGAGACCATACCACGTAAGGACATAGACAGGGTAGAGAAGGTTCAGAGGAGGGCAACAAAGATGGTGCATGGATTGCATCACAAGTCCTATGAAGACAGGTTGAAGGAACTGAACATGTACTCCCTGGAGGAGAGGAGGAGAGAGGGATATGATAGAGACATACAAGTATCTTACAGGGAGGAACAGGGTGCAGGAAAACACTATTTTAAGTGAAAAGATGTTCCAGGACTAGAGGCATGGGATGAAGTTGAGGAGGACGATTCAGAGGAAACATGAGAAAGAATTTCTCTCACAGAACGGTGGTGGACAAGTGGAACACCCTGCCAGAGGAAGTGGTGGGGGCTGAAACAATCACGGGATTTAAGAATGCATGGGATAGACATAAAGGAATTCTAGAGGTCAGGGGTAAGGGGAAATAGACTTCTAGGAAAACAAACTGAACTTACAAGCTCAAATGGGTAGACGGAGTGGGCCATAGGCCCTTATCTGCCGACACTGTCTATGTATCTATGTATCCATTTTGTCCATCTCCGGGTGTAAATGTGCAGGTTTTGGTTTATTTTAAAAGTCAACTCTAGTTCTGAGATCTTCTGAATCGCCTGAAACCAACAGTGTTTAGTGGGTGGTTCAGCATTCAGCCATGAACGAGTTATGGCCTTATGTGCTGCTGTTAAGAGAATGGCCCAGAGACAGAGTGAATCTACACCTTTTAGACTTGGAGGGGGAGCACCCAGGATAACATCTGGCCACACCAGGGGTGAGTTCAGAGAAAAGAGTTACTCAATAGCAGGAGCCACCTCTCTCCAAAAGGGTTGAATCTGCAGTCAAGTCCAGAAAATGTGTAAATGGTTTGCCTCTGATTCTCCACATAATCTCCAACAGGCTGCTGGCCTTGTGGGGTTTCTCTTGTTAGGTGTGAGGAAGTAGCAGACTCTAATCCTCCAACCAAATTCTTGCCAGTGTGGGGAGCGTGTGGTCCATGAGTCAACGTGGAAGACACTGTCCCAGTTGACTGCCCTAAGGTCTGGGCCCCCTCTTCTCCCTGCCAGCTTGATTTAATCTTAGCTAGTGGGTCCCCCCTCAAGCCGTCCAGAGATTTATAAATTGCAAACATCAGGCCCCTCCAAACCTGGGCAGACTGGCCCACATGAATGCTTGCCAGGAAGGGAGCGGCCCTGATAGGGTCCTGGTCTGCTTTTTGGAAGGGAAGTAATGTAAGCATGGGCCTGGAGGTATCTAAAATGGTCAGAGTTCCACAGGCCAAATGCTTTTTATAGGGATTAAAAGTCTTGCACTACAACCCCTGTAGGAACTGGCCCAGGAACACAAGATCAGTTCTATCCCAGATCTCAAAGGTATGGTCTTGATGGGCTGGTGGAAAACAAGGGTCCATGGCCAACCTGAAAAGTGGCCAAGTTGAATCCTTCAGTTTGTATTTTTGCCAGACCCTGTGAACCGCACTTACAGTGTCCCTTACCGTGGAGAGTCTGGGGGTGGAGTTTTATGTGTATTGAGGGGAATACCATTCTAGTCTCCAGAGGTGGGTCCTGCTCCTCCTCCTATCCCTTCTCCATTTCCTTCCAGTTTAAAGAATATGCAGAGTTGGACCACTGAAGGGCTACCCTTAGCTGTGCAGCTAGGAAATAGTCCTCAAAATCTGGGAGGGATCTTCCACCCTTGCCTTTTTGTGTTTGTAAAATTTTAAAATTTATTCTAGGCCTCTTATTGTTCCAAACAAATTTTGAAATCAGTTTATGCCTGGCCTGGAAGTTTGACTTATGGATAAAGGAGGGTAGACACGGGAATAGATGCAAGAATTTGGAGAGTATATTCATTATGATTGTTTGAATCCTGGAATACATGGGGAGATTTATTAATGACCACCTCTCGAAATCTTGTTTCATTAGGTGCACCAGTGGGCTGTAGTTTATCCTAAAGAGTTGAGAGGTGTGCTTAGTGATGTAAACACCCAAGTATATTCCAATATTCAATATTCCAGACATGGACTGGAGCATCCCAGCAGCAGCATCAAATAGGAGCAGATTTATCCTGGACTCCCTTCAGGGTGCCTTCCTCAAGCAACTGGTCATGGAACCAACTCGGCAGAAGGCAATACTGGACCTTGTGCTCACAAACAGGGACAGTGTGATGGGGGTAACAGTGGGGGAGCACCTGAGGAACAGTGACCACCAGTCATTGTGGTTTGAAATCACCGAAAGAGCAGAACCAAACCACACAAAAGCATGTATCCTGGATTTAAGGGGGCAGACTTGGAAAAATGGGAGATACTTGAAAGAGGCATTAAGGGGAATGGGACAGGAATCAGGGGTTGAGGAACAGTGGGCAGTATTTAAAATGGGAATTACAAGAACAACAGAATTATGCATTACAGGTTAGCAAGAGGAAAAGGAAGAGGAGACCATTATGGTTTTCCAAAGAGGTAGCAAAGAAAGTGAAAGCCAAAAGACTGCATTCGGCAATACAAAAGACACAGGCAGAAGGGGTAGGGAGAAGTACCAGGAGAAGCAAGGGAGGCAGGAGGTCAGTAAGGGAGCCAAAGCTCAGACAGAAGAACACATTGCAAAATCAGTGGTAGAGGGGACAAAACCTTTACAGGTAACATAATGAAAAGGAAAGACAAAGGAAGGGATAGTGAGACTGAAGGGGAGGATGGGGGTCATGGAGGATGACAACAGTAAAGCTGACATATTGAACAGGTATTTCTGCTCAGTCTTTACTGAAGAAGAGGAGGGTAATGGGTCTGAAGGGAGTACAAGGGGTGAGAATGGTGCAGAAATGGACACAAGTCCTTTTACACAAGAAAGGGTTCTAAAGGAACTGGAAGTAATAAGAGTTGATAAAGCAATGGGGTCAGATGGGGTGCACCCCAGGGTCCTTAAAGAACTAAGAGAGGTGGTGGCTGAACCTCTGGCTATCCTGTTTAGCCAATCACTGGAAACAGGGGAGGTGCCCAAAGACTGGAGGACAGCAGATGTAGTCCCCTTATACAAAAGTGGGAACAAAGAGGAAGCAGCGAACTACAGACCAGTCAGCCTCACCTCGGTACTGGGGAAGATCATGGAGGCACTACTGAAGGAGAGATTGGTGGAACATCTGGTTGTCAATGGACTACAGGACCCAAGGCAGCATGGTTTCACCAGGGGGAGGTCATGTCAGACCAACCTCATTGAATTTTTTGACTGGGTGACTAGGGAGGTGGATTAGGAGGGCAGTGGACATGGCCTATCTGGACTTCAGCAAGGCCTTTGACACTGTGCCACATAGAAGACTATTACACAAACTGGGGAATATGGGTGTGGGCAGGACAGTAGTGTGGTGGGTAGGTAACTGGCTGGGTGGCAGGACACAGAGGGTGGTGGTAAATGGCTGTCACTCCACATATGGAAGAGTGACCAGTGGGGTACCACAGGGATCAATGCTGGGACCGGTCCTATTCAACATCTTCATCAGTGACATTGCGCAGGACCTAGAAGGCAGAATTTCACTGTTTGCTGATGACACAAAGCTCTGTAACAGAGTAGACACACCAGAGGGTGTAGACAGAATGAGAAGGGACCTGTAGAAACTTGAACAATGGTCAGGGGTTTGGCAGTTTAAATTCAATGCAAGGAAGTGCAAGATAATGCATATGGGGCACAAAAACCCTGGCACATTATATCAGTTGGGGGGTGAGGATATATCATGCACCAAGCAGGAAAGGGATCTTGGGGTTATCATCTCTGATGACCTCAAGGTAGGGAAACAGTGTGACAAGGCAGCGGTAAAGCAAATAGCATGCTGGGATGTATAGGCAGGGGTATCGCCAGTAGGAAAAAGGGAGGTCATAATTCCGCCACACAAGACACTAGTGACGCCCACCTGGAGTACAGTGTACAGTTCTGGAGACCATACCCACGTAAGGACACAGACAGGGTAGAGAAGGTTCAGAGGAGGGCAACAAAGATGGTGCATGGATTGCATCACAAGTCCTATGAAGACAGGTTGAAGGAACTGAACATGTACTCCTGGAGGAGAGGGAGGGAGAGAGGGATATGATAGAGACATACAGGTATCTCACAGGAGGAACAAGGTGCAGGAATACACTATTTTAAGTGAAAAGATGTTCCAGGACTAGAGGGCATGGAATGAAGTTGGAGGAGGATGATTCAGAGGAAACATGAGGAAGAATTTCTTCACAGAACGGGTGGTGGATAAGTGGAACACCCTGCCAGAGGAAGTGGTGGGGGCTGAAACAATCACGGGATTTAAGAATGCATGAGATAGACATAAAGGAATTCTGGAGGTCAGGGGTAAGGGGCAACAGACTTCTAGGAAAACATAAACTGAACTTACAAGCTTAAATGGGCAGACTGGGTGGGCCATAGGCCCTTATCTGCCCACACTGTCTACATATCTAAGTATCTATGTATCTATGTATTTCATTTTCTCCGCAGATCAATTCAAGGGGAGGAGATCCCGAATTTTTTTGGGGGGGTGTAGAAGAAATTGAGTACTTCTGGCTTGGTCCTATTCAGGGAGTAACCATAGTGCCCTCCAAACTGCTCCAAAATGGACCACACCTGTGGGATGGACCTCTCAGGCTGAGACAGACAGAGCAGAACATCGTCTGCATGCAGGGATATTTTCCAGTTCAGGCCCCCCACCTCAATCCCCCGGATATTGTCTGATTGACGAATACCTTCAACAATGGGTTCAATGTATAGGGTGAACAGGAGGGGAGAAAGGGGGCATCCCTGTTGGGTGCCCCTACCCAACCTAAATCTGTTAGATAGCCTCCCATTTACTCTGACATAGGCCTGTGTACCAGAGTAGAGAACCCTGATGCTATCAATCAAGGTCTGAGGGAAGCCCATGCACTCCAGAACTAAAAATAGGAACCCATAGGAAACCTTATCAAAGGCCTTTTCGGCATCTAGACTCATCAGGCATGTGGGAATACGAGTACAGTGAATAGAATCAATCAAATTTATTGTAGAGCGGACACTGTCGGGAGCCTGACAGCCAGATACAAAGCCCGTCGGGTCCAAATTGTTCAGGTCAGGTAATAGAGAGTTTAATCTGGAGGCTATTTTGGAAGTCAATATTTTGTAATCCGAATTAAGGAGGGAGATAGGGCAGTAGGATTCGTAGCAGGTAAGGTCTTTGTTCTCTTTTTTGCAGGAGGAAAATAGTGGCGTATTTCCATAAGGGGGGGGGAGCAGGATTCCCTTCTGTCCAGATGCTAGAGAAGACAGCCAGTAATAAGGGAGCCGTCTCCACTTTAAAGGTTTTATAAAATTCTGCACTGAAGCCATCAGGGCTGGGACTCCAGTTTTTAGATTTTTTTATGGTATTTAAGATTTCCAGCTGTGTAATTGGTCTAGTCACTGACTGGCCCCTCACCAGTGTGCGTGAGGGGAGGGATAGGGATAGGGACCTGAGATCGCTCACCTTTTCCTGCAGGGTCGATTCCACCTGAGGACTATAAAGTTTAGAGTAATAGGAAACAAAGGCTTCTACGATTTGGGCTGATTGGTTGACTATGAGGCGAGTCGGAGGGATACAGTTTTAGTGATGGTGGCTCTGGCTGCATGTTGCCAGAGTCAGAATGCTAAAAGTTTGGTCCCTCTGGGGCCTCCCTCATAGTACTTTTGTTTTAAGTAGAAGAGGGCCTTTTCAATTTCTTCCTTTTGCAATTTCTGCAAATCCCTCCTGTGACCTTTCAATTCCAAATACCTATGCTCTTCCCATTTAATTTTCTGTGCACTCTCAAGTTCCCTAATTTGGACGAGAAGCTCCTATTGCTTCTCATAAGAGCTTTTTCCTTATGGGAAGCTATTGAAATTAGCTTTGCCCTGAGGGTAGCCATGAGAATGTCCCACAGACTCTCAGGTGTTATTTCCTTTGTTGTATGCTTAACTACAGTACCTTTAATGTGTTGTTTCAGCTCCTCCACTACTGCTTTATCCCAGAGGAGGGAAGTATTTAGTCTCCAGAGGGTATTTAGTTTAGGGATGCAAAATCAGCCTCCAGGAAAACAGGGTTATGGTAGGACAGGGTAAAGGTCCCCACCCACATGGAGGGGAAACAAGAAAGGCCCCTAGAAAATGTAAAGAAAGTGTCTAATCTCAAGAAAATTCAGAATCTGTGAGAGTAGTAGGTATAATTCCTTGCTCTAGGGTATTTTTCACGCCAGATATCCACTAGTCCCACCTGATCCATGATCTTTTTAAGAGAGTAAGCCTTTCAAAAGTCTGGATTAGGGACTTGTGAGATGGTGTCCAGACTCCTGTCGAACACCAGATTCCAATCCCAACCCATTATCAAGATCCCTTTAGTTTTTTTCAGCTATGAGCTGAGAAAGGGATGAGTAAAATGAGAGAGGGGAACCGTGGGGGGGGGGCATACACATTTACTAGGGTGACCCGAGTGTCCTGAATTGTGCCAATCACCATGGTATATCTAGCCTCAGGATCTTCCACCACTTCCTCCAGTTCAAAAGGGAGAGCAGCAGACAGGGGTATGGCTACTCCCCTCTTTCTACGAGAGGGTAGGGATGCGCGGAATAAGTAAGGGAAGGAGCTGGACTTCAGCTTCAAGGCCTCTGTGGGTGACAAATGTGTCTCTTGTAAGAAGTTTACTTCACATTTCTGTGCTGATAAATATCTCTGAATCTGCTTCCTCTTGATAGGGCTGGAACACCATTCATATTATAGGAAAGAACCTTAGTGTTTTGATTAACCATTTAAATACCGAGAGGTAGAGCCATCTGACTTCTGAAGCAAGAAAATGAGCCTGTACCATGACTGGCAACCAAGATCCTTTTTAAAGAACAGTTTACCCATTGGAAATGTAAACAAATAACAATTAAACAGGTTGAAATATAGATAGAAAAGTAGTAACACCCAAAATGAGGCGTAAACTTTGTGCTCAGGCCAACTCATTATAGAGGCAAAAAGCAATCAAACTGTAAGGAGCCCCAAGGTTTGTGGACCTTGGTGCCACTTCATCCACAGTGGGCTGTCATGATTTTCAAGGGACGGCTGGAAGGTGTTCCCAAGCCAAAAGGTAATCGCTTGCGTGTTTAAAATAAGGGAGCTCAAAATTATAATGAGCGGGCCCCATGGCCCCCGGGATAAATCCCGGACACGGCCTACCCTTTTCCCATCAGCAAACATCCAGGGAGGTGCCACTGTAGCTCCCATCCCCATCCGAGAATATAATTATTCAAATTAAAGGAGTTCGCCCTTATCTTGCTATATATGATTTAAAAGGAAACTTTTTAAGATGGCCACTTAAGGTAAAACCACAAATGACCTATAGAGGGTGAACATCTTACTATAACAAATAACAAGTGAACCAAATAGTTCTTTTGTTTGACTCCCCCTCAGTACCTGTACTGAAGGAGCCTGGAGTGTCCTGTAAAACAAAGGCTTTCAACATGTTATCGAACACGAAACATCAGTATAAATCTGAGCCTCCTCCCCTTCTGGTATATTGAGTATCCCTATGATACAGGCATTCTCTCAGCTCATTTACAGATTTCTGGAATAAAAACCCTCATCGACACAGGGAGTACCCAAATATGGACACTGACAGGAGCCCTTTGTAGTCACTAGGAGGACCCCTACTCCCCATAACACACAGCACAATCAAAACTGACAGAACACCAGTTGCAGGCAGTCTGGGTTGAAAGGGATCAAGGCATGGAATAATTGTAGACTCGTGCTGTGAGTGAGACAGACCACATCAGAAATGCTCTGGAAGAACATAAAAGACAGGACCATCTGTTTTGGCAGGAGATTGTCACGGGGGCCCGCTCAGCCCACTGCCCCCCCGCCTGCCTTCGAAAGGCGAGGGTAGCAACAGTGTCGGCAACTGAAAGGGTTCCCCACAGTACTCACTGCATCAGTAAATAACCAGTCCATTGCCCCCCTCTAATCACTTCTGCAGGATGACTGCCGTAGTAGGCCCAGGAGTCGCGGGGCAAGAGTGGCGTGGAAGCCGTGTCAAGGAGAGGCTAGGGAGCCAGAAAGCATTGAGAAAGGGCGAGTCAGCTGCCTAAAGGTAGGAATTTTCAGGCTCAGCATCTCTCAGGTCACAGGAGCAGGTGAAGGGCCACTGGTAGCGGCAGAGCTTGGTCCCTCGCATTCCTCCTGCAGGTGCGGTGCATTCTTGTTCACAGAGGAGGGGTCGCCATACTTCCACAGCATTGAAGAGGTATCTGCTCGGAGGTTCATTTGGGGGTTCTTTGGCAATGATCCCAGCTTGGATGTTCCTTTCTGGGCCACAGTCCAAGCAGAGGCCAGCAGGTCTCGCTCCAGCCTTTTGTTGACCAGCGGGGGGGGGTAGGTGCTGATTCCAATGTTCCCTAAGAAGGATGAGGCAGCCAAGAGATCCTGAACACCTTATTGCCTGCTCCATAGACACCTTAAGCCTTGCAGGGTATAGAATCTGCACCTTAACATTTTTGTAAAGGTGCACAGAGCTTTGGAATGGTACCTTATATAAATAAAGTTTGTTTTGCTTTGTGTAACCCCCGGCCCCCTTTGTTTATCTAGAAGGACTTCTCCTCTCAGCACACCAAACACTCAGGCTCTAGAGGCATGACAAAGAGAGGGGTGGGGGGTTACATTGTAAAAACACACAGACAAGCATTCTTTGCAACTACAATGGCCACCATATACAAGGTGGACTAGACTCTTTTACTAGACAGCCAACCAAGTGTGGCAACTGCACGGCACACACCTGTTAGGGACTAACTGCATGGCCAACAACCCAGGTCCCTGGGAGAAAACATTTGCTTAGGACTATGCTAGGTTTGAACTTCTGGACAGGGGCACCCAAGTAACTCCAGACACAATGAAGCAATAACATTACTGTCCAAACCAGGCTGGGATTCTAGAGTGTGGCTTTTATTCACTTAACAAAGTAGGAATAATCACAAAGCGAAGATGGACCCTCATGGGACTACGCACACTGGCAATGCAGATTACTGAGGTACAGACATTCCTGAATTCCCATTTATTACAGGATGAAGAAAACACATACTGGTGAACACACTGGTTCCTATTGGAAATTGGCACATACAGCCAGATACTGGTACATTTCCCATCAACTAGGCTCATTTGGACAGTACTAGGGCACTTTCCCATATTTCATTAGGATAAAGGTGGTACACACGACCACCACAGAGCACATACAGGCTAAGAACTTGCAGAACCCACTATTCTGGGGTAAACTGGAAGAAAAACAACCCAAATACAGGGGTAAACACTTTTCTCAGGCGCTGGCCAGTTGCACTGAAGAAAAAGTAATAGGTGCCCTTCAAAACATGTAGAGGTAAACTGGTTACTCGAGATGGGGGGTCTCCCACCTTTTGTTTCCAAGCATATACTCAGCCATTCATCTGGTTAATAACACCACACAGCTGTAGAAAACTGTAGATGTTGTCTTAAATGTATAACACACTTAACATACTACACACACCTCACCGGTGCCAGAATTAAAAGTTCTGTACTTGGACGGTCACATTCTGGACTCCAGTGTAGGCAGACACTTTTAAACAGAGAAAGCTTCAAGTGACAGGGTCCCTTTATAAGAGAAGACACCCTTCACATGAATTGCAGGTACGTCTGGGTTTACACAGGAAAACAAGGTACTCACACAGCAGTTGTCACAAGGCAGCTTCAAATGTAAAGATAGACCAGGAGATTGCCCCCCCAATCCCGGAGATCACCCCATCCCTCCTGGGATGGGGCACAGGGAAACCCTCTGGCACAGGTCTCCACCACTTCTGAAAAGCTGGAACAGTTGTCACACACTAGGGTGAGAAATAAAACTTAAAAATAAACAGGTAGCTCTCTGACAGAGCTGTCTGAGGAGCTGCACTACAAGCTGCAGCCTCCTCCACTTGACTCCAGATCACTCTGCCTCGAACATTCTAAAGCTAGCTCTAGCAGCTGCTAGCATTGTGGCTTATGCTGCTGCTGCGACAGTTCTAAAAGACATCATCCTTCCAGAGCTCAGCAAAGACTGAGAGCAGAGAGAGACAGAGTGAAACCCATTTAACTGGCATTTCACTAGCTGCCTTCCCAGTCTACCAATAATTCTAACAAACAAGAGCTGTGGCCCCTATGGCCAGTCAGGACCACAGCCTTTCTATCCCCCTAGCCCTCTAGGAAAAAATCTATCTATCCAAAAGCCACAGGGGAACCTCCTCCCAACCCAGGGCACCTGCAAACCAAAAACACAGAGCAATAAAACTATACAAAGCATTACACTCCCACACTCCCCCACACATACACACCTGTGGAGAAAAAGACTAACACATGTTATCAACTACACAATATTCTAGAAAACACTTTAAAGCACAAGAGAACTCTGATGAGACCCCAAAATCCTCTTCTGGTCTTCTCTTCTTTCTTCACCAAGAGCACCTGAAAGAGAAAAGACAAAAACACATCCCAAATCTGCATAACTCATAGTACTACGACCCCTCCATCAAAACACCGGAGAATCCCAAAAATATTTTATAGAAAAGTAGAAAAGTAGAAAACAGTAGAAAATACTGACATTATGTACAATACAACATTTTAAGGGGTGGAATGCCCTAACTGTCCCAACTAGTGACAAAACAGTTGTGCCCGAAGGCAAGGTCCATTGAAGAATCTCCCCTGGGCTACAGTCCATTGAAGCACAGTTCTTTAAGTACTGTAGTCCACAAGGGGAGAGTCTTTGTGGACAGTTCAACAGTTTGTAGTCTGCTAGGTGTAGGATGTGCATTGCAATGTCAATAAAGTGAGAAAAGTCTGGACTTACCAGTCCCTTGAAGAATGTACAAACTGGATCACCTACTTATCCAGCCGAAGGCTCACCCTCCCTGGCAGCATTGTTCGGACACAGCTCAGCAGGCATCTTCCAGAAAACACATGATGAACACAAGGAAACAGCTGGTCTGATGTCATCTCGGAAATTGAACCATGGAACAGGAACCAACAGCTGGGTTGATGTCATCTGGCATCCCAGGTGATGAATCAGGAAAACAACTGGGTTGATGTCATCTGGAGGTCCAGGCGAGGAAACTGGAAAAGCACACTGCAGGTCTGATGAATCTTGGATGCACCTTGGATCTTGAAACACCAGTCTGGTGGAACAACTTGGGTACAGCACTGCTGAATGGCAGACACTTCTCTACCACTGCTCTGCTTCCCTCTGGACAGGCATGCGCATATTCACAGGGAGTGGCACCATTAAGGGTAGTACCACTCTGGGTCAGGTGCAAGAACTATGAGCTCATCTGGGCACTCATAACTGATGTTGTAGAAAGTTTCATTTCCTGCTTTGTCCACATATTATAAAATGTTCTTGAACAATGTCCTGCACAATTTCCAAATCTTTAGTCTATCATTTGTGACTCTGTTTCTGACATAAGGGGTCATACCTGTATGCAGATTCTTACTTGCTTCCTCTGGTAACCAGGCTTTCCTGTTCTGCTGTGTCTCCTCCCAGACTCTCTGAGGAAAGGTAGGAAAGGACATTCCATATATGGCATTAGCCCTCCTATGAACCAATCTCTCCTCCTTACTACTCTTCTTCAATACACAGCCAATGGCACAGCTTGGGGTGGCCAGTCCTGGTTCAACCAGTGCCGCATACTTAAAGCATGGAAAAACTTGTCCCCGACCATCTCTGCAGGCAGGGTAGTGGAGCCACTAACTTCTTCTGGCTCCTCCAAGGCAAGAGCTTGAGGCTGCTGTATGGGACCCTCAACAGAAAGATACATATCTTCTTCCTCCTCTTCCTCAATTAAAAGTTGGGCCCAGGAGTGAGCAGTCATCCTCACTCCCAAGACAGTCCACTCTTCACTGGGTGAGGAGGTAGACACCTCCCATTCTAAAGTTTCTTAAACTTTGTCCTCCCCAACAAGGCTAGGATCAGGGCCCCCTCTCAATGGGTCCATGGTTCCTTCCTCTGCACTTTCCATTTGGGACACAGGCGTGGAAACATCATGAGGAATCTGCCTTTGCAGTAAATCTACACTCTCTTCCTTTGGGCCACAATCTGCTGTCCCCCCACCTCCAACAGGTTCAACCTGGTGCTGTGTGCTGCTACATGCAGGATTTCGTACTTTTGTCCAGGTGGGAGCCAAACAAATTTTAGTTGCTTTGGACAGACCATACTTCACTAAGCAACCTGAACAGTAAGGAATTAAGAACACATCCCTTCCAGCCTTGAGGCACATTATACATACTCTCACAGTATAGTTGGGAATTGCAACATGAGAAGGCAAACTGTCACCATAGAAACATTGCTCTATTTCTTTTAGCTTGGCAATCTCCTCAGC
This sequence comes from Neoceratodus forsteri, assembly GCA_016271365.2. Lineage (NCBI taxonomy): Eukaryota > Metazoa > Chordata > Ceratodontiformes > Ceratodontidae > Neoceratodus > Neoceratodus forsteri. The sequence continues at coordinate 220,622,663 of JADMNL010000029.1, forward strand.
TAACATAGCTCAGGCATGATCCAGATAGCGGTATGGTCCCGAGGCCATGTCTGTAAATAAACACATTAAAGTTCATTGCTACTACACAGTTCATGAAACTTGGAACAGTCTCTCAAAATGGTTCCCTGCTGCTTTGTTTACATTATTTCCCCACCCTGTAATGGCAGTGTAGCACTTCTGTTGCATCCACTCTGTCTCTGACTCAAACTACTATGCATCCAACCTTTCTGCTACTGATTTCTGCTCAAAACTGTAACAATTGCACTGCATTTTCTTTTCTCAGCACATTCATATGATTTTTGACTTTATGATTAGCACTCAATCAATTTTTACACCTTTCTTAAAGTCACTAAGACCACGGTATTTCTGCACAGGATTGCCTGGTTGCTGCTGTCGCTTAACAACTTACAGTTTCTCACTTGCTTAGAAAATCATACTGATGCTGAATCCATAATACATGCTCACAGTCTATTGCTCAGAACTCATTGTTTTGATTACACTTTACAGTCCATCTTTACAAAAATAATCTCGCTGTTTACACACAGATTCAGCTGGCTTTTGAAATCACTGACAGTTTGAGCTCAGTTTTGATGAATGGTACTCACTGTATTAGTAGCTGGCTTGCTCCGTTGGAAATATTTCAGCCTAAAGCTGATCCTGGAAGACTTCTGGGTTGAAATGAGAAGGCGATCCCACCGATTGTCACTACGAACACCACACTTACTTCCCAGTCGGTCGGATAATGGGTTGAGCCTGATTTTGAACAGAAATAGTCTGTATTTACAGATTTAGAATGTTCACAGTCCCCTCAAAGGTTTCTCCTGGCTAACCAGTGCACACACCACTCGCTCTCTCCCTCTCAAACACCAGGCTGCACTCTAAAGCTGGCTAGGGGGTGGGACTGATTGCAGTCTTACCAATCACTCGACGCCATGTAAATGAGCCTCTCTATCTCTCCTCATGCTCTTCCTCCATGGTGATCATTGAGCATGCAAAATTTAAACTGCAAACTGAACTTTTTTTCTCGACTGAAATTTCATGATGGGAGTGCTGTTTTTTTACCATTTCTTTGCTTAGAACTTGGCTTTTTCTTTAGCGACTCCGCCATTTCACACAGCAATCACTTGAAACTTTTAGGGCACAAAGTTCTTTTGGTTTCCCAAAGTCCACAATACTTTCTGTCATTAAAACTTGAGAATTAAAGCTTGTAAATGCTCTTTTGATGCAGGACAAGGCCATACACATTTTGGCTTTACAGTCCCTTGGCAAAAGGTGGCATAATCACACAGTGTCGCAACCGCACTCAGCAGGCCAGGCCCTCTGCTCCCACAGTGCCAACCTCTGAGCGCAGTATTGTGAACAGGTAACAGACAGGGTAACCCTCCTGTCTGCTTGTGGGTCTGAATCACCTTTAGTCTCAAGTTCTGTGGGGGATTCAAACTGTGAACCTTATGCTAGCATACCCAAATGTACAGGCTCAGATAATCTGCTCTTTGGGGGGATGCCAGATATCTTTTGCCTAAGGGCACCTAACCAGATATCCAAAATGAACCCTTAAAACTCTATAAAAGACCTTAGGTAAATTCTTACCTTTTCCCAGTTTAGTCACACCATCAAGCTCTGAACAGTTTTTGTTAGTCTTAACCCTCAATACGTTACATGCAAAAAGAACTTCGAAGACACATCCAGGCAGTCTTTCAAATTAATATTTTTACTAAAATGGATATAAATATGTCAAATGTATACACAAAACACTATATCAAAAAGTCTACCATCACTTAAAAGAACAAGGTTAAAGTATAACACATAAATTCCTACCACAATACAAATAGACTTTTCTATCTAATGTATTACCTCTTTAGTGATTATAGTTAGATCTTGTTTCTTAAGAGCCCAAAAAGATATGTCGCAAAGATCATGCGCAAATCCTAGGTTAAACTGTGTCTCTCTTACATACCACTTCCATGATGTCATCTAGCTCCTCCTTTTAGAATATAAAAAATATACAAACAATGCTCTTCCTGTCAGGAGATAGTTCAAATACTGTGACTTCAGCAAAAACTAATTTCCCAAATTATGACAGTCTTTAATCAAGCCTTTCCTTTGATCTTGTGTGGTTTCCTGTTCCCAAGGCATCAAAGCTTTTTTTACAACTTTAGCACCGTGGTGGTATAAAAATGTTTTTTCTCTAAGACATCATAAAAGTTTATGAGCCCTATATCCTGGTAGCTGGGTCAGTTCCAATAAAGAGAGAAAAACAGGAAACCCTTAATTAAGTCTCTCTAGTCTTTTAATTACCTCTGGTTTCAGGTCACTTGACTGTAACTGAAACCTGGGGAGGGCACCAAGGATCACAGGATGTCTCATGTGAGACAATCACATACCACATTCTATATTACAAATACCATAGAACAATCATAATCAGCTGGCCAAGCATCACACACAGCACCACATGAACAGCAGGCACACAGCGGCACATATGGATGGCACTATCCTAGGTATATCCTTTTGCACAAAGTTTCCAGTTTTTGGGCTACCAACTGCCAGACAGACAAAACGCTAGCCATAGTCTAAGCAAATTATCCAGTGTTTTCTCACCAATTCAAAACACATCGATGGGCAAGTCCCCATTTTTGTAATCTCCCCACCAGCCTCCATAGTTTAACTAGAAGGGCTTCTCCTCTCAGCACACCAAACACTCAGGCTCAAGGTGCAGGACAAAGAGAGAGGTGTGGGGGTTTACATTGTAAAAACACACAGATAAGCATTCTTTGCAACTACAATGGCCACTATACAAGGTGGACTAGACTGTTTTACTAGACAGCCAACTATGTGTGGCAACTGCATGGCACACACCTGGTAGGGACCAATTGCATGGCCAACAACCCGGGTCCAAAGGAGATAATGTTTGCTTAGGACTATGGTAAGTTTGCAGTTCTGGACAGGGGCACCCAAGTAACTCCAGACACAAGGAAGCAATAACATTACTATCCAAACCAGGCTGAGATTCTAGAGTGTGGCTTTTATTCACATAACAAAGTAGGAATGATCACAAAGCGAAGATGGACCCCCATAGGGCAACACACACTGGTAATGCAGATTACTGACTTACAGACGTTCCTGAATTCCCATTTATCACATGATGAAGAAAACACATACTGGTGAACACACTGGTTCCTACTGGAAATTGGCACATCCAGCCAGGTACTGGTACATTTCCCATCAACTAGGCACATTTGGACAGTACTAGGGCACTTTACCGTATTTCATAAGGAAAGAGGGGGTACACACGACCTCCACAGAGCACATACAGGCTAAGAATTCACAGAACCCACTATGCTGGGGTAAACTGGAAGAAAAACAACCCACATACAGGGGTAAACACTTTTCTCAGGCATTGACCAATTGCACCGAAGAAAAAGTAATAGGTGCCCTTCAGAACACGTAGAGGTAAACTGGGTTCTCCAGACGGAGGGGGGGATCTCCCATCTTTTGTTTCCAAGCATGTACTCAGTCATTCATCTGGTTAATAACACCACGCAACTGTAGAAAACTGTAGATGTTGTCTCAAATGTATATCATACTTAACATACTATACACACCTCACCGGTGCCAGAATTAAAAGTTCTGTATTTGAACGGTCACATTCTGGACTCCAGCAAAGGCAGACACTTTTAAACAGAGAAAGTATCAAGTGAGGGTCCCTTTATAAGAGAAAACACCCTTCACATGAATTGCAGGTATGTCTGGGTTTACACAGGAAAACAAGGTACTCACACAGCAGTTGTCACAAGGCAGCTTCAAAAGTAAAGATGGACCAGGGGATTGCCCCTGCATCCTGGAGATCACCCCACCCCATCCCTCCTGGTATGGGGCACAGGGAAACCCTCTGGCACAGGTCTCCACCACTTCTGAAAAGCTGGAACAGTTGTCACACACAAGTGTGAAAAATAAAACTTAAAAACAAACAGGTAGCTCTCTGACAGAGTTGTCTGAGGAGCTGCACTACAAGCTGCAGCCTCCTCCACTTGACTCCAGATCACTCTGCCACGAACATTCTAAAGCTAGCTCTAGCAGCTGCTAGCATTGTGGCTTATGCTGCTGCTGCGACAGTTCTAAAGGACATCATCCCTCCAGAGCTCAGCAGAGACTGAGAACAGAGAGAGACAGAGTGAAACCCATTTAACTGGCATTTCATTAGCTGCATTTCCTGCCTAACACTGATTCTAACTGGGATTCTAGTAACCCCTAGGAGCAAAGGGGTTACATTTGTTTATGTAACCCCATTGCAAATGGGGGTTCCTAAAAATGCCATCCTGAGTTTACCTTAGCCCTGTCCTTCTGTTCTCCTCCTGCTGTCTCCTGGGCTTCTCCCTATTTGGCCTCCAATTTGTTTCTGGTCCCCCAGGTCTGCTTTGCTCTTCTGTGTGCACCAGCTGCAGCCCAAATGAAAATCCAGCTCCTCTGGGTTTAAGAAAAAGTTCTGCCTCCAGGGCAGTGGGACTCGTAATGGCGCAAACGTTTCCTTCAATTGAACCACTTGGTTTGTGATCACCTTGGGGACTGTGCCGTGGGTCCCAGGATCCCATCCACCTAATTGAGCCCGGTGACTACAGACTCACAGACTCACAGAAGCAGCTGGGGGGCTGCTCCTGTGAAAAATTAAAGAGTTTGACTGGGGCTCAAGGAAACATGCCTGAGAAGGGCCCTGGTCATCTGTGCAATTCATAACTTGTGTCTTGCTGCCTCCATGGTAGCCTTAAAAGGCTTCGGCTGAAAAGTAAGGAAATTAAATGTTTGTTAAATTGAAATTTGTTGCTGCACATTGGGGATGTATTGTACTGCAGGAGAGAGTATTTCAAATTGAAATTAATGCTTTTTTCCCTGGTATTACCAGTAGCTGGGAATCTCGCATGTCAGCCTGTCAGCTGATGCAGAGGGAGCTTTAATAAGTGCAGTAGTGACAAGAAAACTAAAGGAGTCACATTCTTCATCTGTGCAGTGACTGCAAGTACAACCTCTGAGCTGCAAGACTGTGGGGCATTGGGGCAAATAATCATTTCCTTCTGGCTGCACCAGGACTTTTGTCAGGACTGTATCTGATCTGCAATAAGGGACAGTGGGTTAAGCAGCCATTGCAAGCAGTCACAGCCAATTGGAAGCCAGCAATAGAAAGCCAGGACTTGTGGGACATTCACTGGACCTTATGGGTAACCACCCAAGTGCTCAAAGGGACTTACTGGGACATCATTTTAGGGACCAATTCTCCAATCTAATTGTGCCTCGAGTGTTCTAATTGACAGGTATCCCAGCCATTTAGAGACCTGTCACCCCATCCCTGCTGCCAATCAGAAGTTGAAATGGGAGCCCTATAAGAGACACTGTTTGCCAGTTTTTTGTTCAGATCAGATCAGCCAGGGTGAGAAGAGGAGAGCAGGCTCCAGCCTGCTGGGTGCCCCCACAGGGGTGGGGGCTCAGGCCTCAGCCATACCACCAGGCCTGGGTCACTTAGCTAAGCCCCTCCAGTCACCAGGGGGTGTTTGTTATTTTCTGTATCCAGTTTAAAAGTTAAAGTAAATTTTAGTTCTGCAACTGCTAGTCTGAAGGTTGCCAGGAATGCCCTCCAGAGGCTAACTCTCCCTTCCACGTTGGGGAAAGATGTGGAAAAGGAAGCCATCTACCATGGCTTAGTTGTGAGAGAGTGGAACAGAATTCAGGAAGCATTCATCTGTGGATGAGACCCATGGAGGACCTGAGTGAGTGCCCTCGTACCCCCAGTGTGAAGGAGAAGCTTCTGCAAGTAATCTAGGGGGCCTCAAGCCCTGCTTCAGATATTTCTCTGTGTGATGAAGTCTCTGAATTATCAGTCTGGGCTACTAACCCCATCAGAGACTGTCTAGTTCAAAGTTAATATGGATGCATATTGTCTGAGGCCCAAATGGCTAAATCACAGGTGCAGCAAGATGCCTCAATAGCGAATCATATAAATATGTGGTAATTTGTCGTTACCCTATGGGTTCGATTCCTGCCTCCGTGGAGCTGACTGCCAGGCTGTATTTGCCACTTCATGGGACAGGAGTCCCTAGAGCATATTATGTTTAAGTTATACTAGAGAGAATTTAGCGTTGTCTTACCCAGATGTCATCTGAGAGTGCTTGCCGTAAGTGTAAAAATGTCTTTATGAGCTGGATGAGACTTTGCCAAGGAGTGCTGTTGTTGGTATTTAAATGTACTGGATGTGACTTCAAGTAACTGACTATAGGATGCTCGTTAAAAGTGTCGTTGTCTGCTTATGCTGGATGGATGCCTATTTTGGTATGTAAATGTACGGGATATGACTTTGTTTCAAAAAAATTTGGATGCTTGGCAAAAGTATCAGTTTCTATCTATACTGGATGGGACTTTCAAATATTGTGCCGAACATTCATTTGTTTATTTGATTCTAGGATTACAAATACCTTTGAGCCGAAGCTCTTTTACAAAGGTTCCATGTCAGTAAGTACAGGCATACAGGTCATACAGGTTACATACAATATAAAACAATCAGTAACATAATCATCATAACATGTTATTACAAGGACTTTAAAGGAAACACAATGGGAAGATGTAGGTAACACAATGGGAAGATGTAGGTGACAAAGAAAAAGCTAGTGTGAGGAGGAGGAGCTAGGAAAAGGAGGGGTGGGACAAAGAAAGGCAGCCAAGGGGCTTTTGTCATGACAGAGCAAGGGTAAGAGCAAATGTTGGGCATGGTAGGAATGAAGTGCTACGTAGGTTGTCCATAGCAGACAGTAGAGGCTATGGGCAGAGGTGTGGAGAGTATTGCAATAAGCAGGGCATTCACAGGTGCTTGAGCCTCCTAATGAGAGGCGGAGCTTAGTCTTGAAAGGGCCCAGTGTTGGAGAGTTAGAGATGTCAGTTGTGAGACTGTTTAGCCAGCTAGGGGCCCTATAAGCAAAGGATCTTTGGCATTGGGTTGTGCGACAGTAAGGGATTTGCAGGATTAGGGGTTTTGAACTCCTGGTGTTACAATTGATCATTCTGGGTTTGAGGAGGGAGTGGACCCCTAGGGGAGCAATGCCCATCATTATTTTCTTTGCTGCAATGCAGGTTTGATACTTTATTTGGTGGTTGAGTTGCAGCCATCCAGCTTGGGAGTAGAGGTTGCAGGTATGGGTTAAACGGTGGGCTCCAGTGGCAAGTTGACAGGCATTATTCAGGGAGGTAGAAACACGTTTGAGCAAGGTGGCAGTGGCAGAGCCTTAGATAATGAGTCCATAGTCTATAATACTAACAATAGAGCTCTGGATGGCAACAGACAAGGCTTCGGTGGTTAGATGCTTCCTGTGGCGGAAGAGTAGGCCCAGTCTGGTGTTAGCCACTTTTGCCACATTATTAATGTGGTCAGCATAGGAGAGTTTGGAGTCAAGGGTGAGGCCAAGGTATTTAAAGGTGTGGACTTGTTCTAGGGTGACTCCTTCCTTGGTTTTTATGGTGAGGTGATACTGGTTATTCTTGCTGCATGAGCTGCTGAGAAGCATTGTCTTTGTTTTTTCTGGTTCAGGATCAGCTTATGTTTTAAGAACCAGTTTACGACTGCAGTGAAACCCCACTGGAGGTTCTCTTGTAGCTGATTAGAATCATGGTGAGAGGTTAGGATAACAGCATCATCCGCGTGGAGCATGATTTGTTCTGGACAGGAGTCTGGCAGTGTGTTCAAAAAAATGCTGAATAGAAGGGGGCCCAATATAGAACCCTGAGGGACACCAGAGTGGACAGGTCTGGCATCTGAGATAGTGTCTGCAATTTTCACTCTTTGGGACCGGTTATTAAGGTAGCTTTTGAACCTGTTCACAGAGTTGGGTGAGAGTCCCACGGTTTGTAGCTGGACAAGCAGAAGACAGTGGTTAACGGTATCAAAGGCCTTTGTTAAATCAATGAAAGCAGACCAGTTTGTTGTCCGTTATCCAGTGAGTGGTGGATGGTGCTGGAAAATTCAAGTAGTGCCGTGGTGGTAAAATGACCCTTTCTAAAGCCATGTTGCTGACTGCGCAGGATGTTATGCATGTCCAGAAAGTTGGTAAGCTGGTCTGCAACAATACGTTCCAGGGCCTTTGAGAGTGGAGGAAGGATGGAAATTGGATGGAAGTTCTCATGTGCCGTTTTGACACCACTTTTATGCATGGGGGTTACCTTAGCAGATTTTCATTTATCCAGGAACTGGCTAAGTCTGAGGGAGAAGTTGAAAATCCTGGTCAGAGGTAGAAGTACTTCATCAAGGGTGAGTGATAGAAGTCTAAGGTCAAGTGAGTTGTTGCTAGATCTGGACTTACTAATGGCTTTGGTAACATAGCTGCGCACCTGGTACATCTTGACTGATTTAAAGTAAAAAGGAGGGTGGCTAGTGAGGGCAGAGGAAGTTGGGGAATTAGGAGTGTCATCAGCTATGAAGAAATCGGGTGGGAGTACAGAACCAAGGTCTCTGAAAGCAGCATTAAATGTGTCAGCAATGATTTTTGGGTCTTGAGTGGTTATACCATTAATGCAGAGAATGGAGGGGGGGAATTTGGACTGCTGCCCAGTGACTTTTTTTATGTTATTCCAGAAGTCTCTTCCATTGCCCCAGGAGCTTACAAGAGCGTTATTGAAGAAGGCCAATTTTGATTGCTGGATAGATTTGATACAGTCATTCCGTGCACATTTGTAGTTATCAATGTCGATTTGTCTTACAGTGTTTCTGGTGAGCTACCAAAGGTGGTCTCTTGCCTTTAGTCACCTTAGGAGGTCACCTGTGAGCCAGGGGTTACAGAGAGCCTTTGCGTTTTGATTTTTTAATGGAGCAAATATGTTGCAGGCTTCATTGAAGATGCTGATGAAATGGTCAAGGGGAGTGTTCATATTAGTGACTGTGAGGATTGGAGACCAGTCCTGTAAGAGAAGGTGGGTTTTTAGGTGTGTTAACTGTCCATGAGGTAGAACTCTGCTGGTGATGGTTTTTTGGGGGGGGTTTGGGGAATTTGTTGGACCAACAGCAGCTAACAGGAGAGTGGTCACTGAGGGAGTCAGGGAGGACTGTGGTGTTTGTAATCCGGGCGGGGTGGCTGGTTAGGATCCAATCCAGCTGAGTGCTGGTTCCAGTTTTATAGTTTTTCCTGGTAGAGGAGTCGACCATTTGGGTGAGGTTAGCTGCTGCTATAGCATCCCTGTGGGCCCCAGCCTCAGCAGCAGGCCAGTTTATATTAAAGTCCCTGAGAAGGATAGATTCGGTGCCTGGTGGGAGAGACTTATCATAGTCAAGAACTGCACTGAGCCCACTATCTTGCTCTTTAGGTGGAATGTAGATCGTAACAACAGTGAGGCCTTTGTTCTGAGTGCCAAGAAGGATTTTTAATGGGAAGTATCTGCGCCATAGTGGTCTGGAGAGCAGAGCTGATGTGGTGTCCCAGGAAGGTATCCTTTAGGTAGAGGACACAACCGCCACCTCTGTTTGTTGTACGGTCAAGGTGAAAAACATTGTACCCAGGGAGGGCGATAGCATGGTCAGGGATTGATGGGGAGAGCCAGGTTTCAACAATTGCTAAGAAGTCTGGATTGTGTTGGCAAGCAAAAGCCTGAAGGGCATCTATTTTATGGAGGAGGCTAAAAATGTTGAGCGAGATGAGTGAGAGGGCTCCTGCGTTTTTGCACTGATTAGTTGCCTTGGTGGTAGATGGGCCAGGGTTTGGGTGAATGTTGCCAGACATCAGTAGGAGAAGAAGGAGAAGCTTTAGAGTACTCATACATAATTCCCTACCCAGGCATTTGCACCTTAGTGTCAGCAGAGAGCGTAAGTTGGGAGAGTGTGTCAAGAGGAGACAGTGGATGTTCAGGGTGAGAGCAGTGAGAGTAGGTGGGTGGGGTAACCAGCACCCATAGGTGAGACAGTACAATTCAGTAGGTGTGTGCTGGCCCCGGGGCAGGTGGCAGAGTTGTATATGTAGGGTACCTAGGTGTCGATAAGTGGGAATGAGTAGGTAACTGATAGGGGCAGAGAGGAAGCAGGCTCTGGGGGAGGGTGGAGTAGTGGAAAGAGGTGAAAAGGAGGAGGAGGAGGGGGTGCGGGGAATAGGCAGAGGGCATGATTTGTTGACAGAGAGGAGGTAGAGGAGAGAGAGAGAGCACAAGGAAAAAAGCAGGGTGGAGGGGGGAAGCTAGACAGGGAAGGGGCGGAGGAGAGTTCATGTGTTAAATCCAAGTAGCAGGTCCTAAAATGTTCAGAATTCTGTAAATGCAGGGCAATCCCTGTCATTCAGTAATGTGCAGGACAATCCCTGTCGTTCAGTAATGTGCAGGATAATCCCTGTCGTTCAGTAATGTGCGGGGCAATCCCTGACGTTCAGTAATGTGCAGGATAATCCCGGTCGTTCAGTAATGTGCAGGATAATCCCTGTCGTTCAGTAATGTGCGGGGCAATCCCGACGCTCAGTAATGTGCAGAATAATCCCTGTCGTTCAGTAATGTGCGGGGCAATCCCTGACGTTCAGTAATGTGCAGGATAATCCCGGTCGTTCAGTAATGTGCAGGATAATCCCGGTCGTTCAGTAATGTGAAGGATAATCTCTGTCATTCAGTAATGCGCGGGGTAATCCCTGGCTCTTTGTGACCAGCAGGGTCAATTGCTGCTCATCTGCTAATTGCAGGGCAATCCCTACCTTCAATGTATATAGCGTCTGTAGTCATTGCAGGAATCTGTCTCCAAGTTGCCCCCCCAAAATCAACAGACAGCTAACTCGACCAGCTGCAACATACACCAGGCCTGCAACATCTTGGACTGTGGTATCTGGGATTCCAGTATGGTATAAGATTGCAGGGTTTCATATTGTTCTGGGACTGATATCACTGTGGTTATAATGATAATTACTATGTACCATCTGAATATTCAGCAGGTAGATAGCCAGGGCTCTGGGTATCATAGGCCGAAGTGAAATATGTGATTGCTTTTTGTCTAATAGTATGTCACCACCCAGCTGGAGGGTTCACCAGCCAAACCAATCAATCTGTGTTCTTATGTAAATAGAAATCAAATAACCTCTACTCCACATCCCCATTCCTAACTCCTAAACCCCCTAAATAAATCTCGTGTTATTGTTGTTGAAATATTTGGTGTGAACATTTTTTGGAGAGAGCCTTTAAATGCAAAATGTTAAAGTGTGGGGAAATGTTTATTGGGGCATGTCTGGGAAAGGTAAATGGTTATCGTAGGCGGTGTAGCAGCTCAAGGGGCTACACCTGTTACCAGCTCACCCACGAAAAGCACCCCGAGTGGAGGCACTGTGCAAAGGTTTTAAAATATGGTTATCAGTTAGCAAACTCCAACCCTTTAGCCTATGTCCAGGGTAGTAGGCAGGGGTGTAACACTGGTGATAGTGCCACACAGGGGTTACACTTAAAACATGGGAAATGTTATGTTAGAGGTTTACCTAAAGAAATTTTATTTAATTATTTTTACACTTAAAACATGGGAAATGTTATGTTAGAGGTTTACCTAAAGAAATTTTATTTAATTATTTTTTTATTTATTTATTTCAGTCTAGGATTACAATACCTTTGAGCCGAGGCTCTTTTACAAAGGTTCAACGTCAGCATGTGCAACAGTCATTATTTTTAGTTACAAACATATAGTCATTGACTTACAGACATATAATAACCAGTACAAAGACTTGAGCTATAAGCAAGACAAGGGAAAGGGCGGTGGGTGGTGGGGGAAGTGAGGGTAGGAGATCGGGGGAAGGAGGTGCAGGGGGTAAGGGGGAGTATGGGAGGTAGTTGGGTGGGGGCAGGAGTGGAGATACGGGGGAGGTGGGTGAGGGTGGGAGACAGTGGAGCTAGGGAGCCTTGTCAAGGGAATATGACAGGTAAGGTGCTAGGGGTGCAAAGACTGATTTTAAGTGCTGGGTACTGGGGCATTTGCAGCTGGAACGGTGGAAATGTTAAGATGGGCAACTTCAGGATACAAGCAGTGAGAGGCGCAGCTTGGACTTAAAGAGGCCGAGTGTTGGAGCGGTCGCTATGTCGCTGCCAAGACAGTTGAGCCAGTTGGATGTCCGATAGGTGGATGATCTTTGTCCTTGGGTCGTGCGACATCATGGGATATGTAGTAGATGGGAATTGAATCTTCTTGTAGTGACATTCCTATGTCTAGGCTTAAGGAGTGCACAGACACCAGGTGGGGCCAGACCCATTATAATTTTCTTGGCCGTGATGCAGGTTTGGTATTTTATGCATTTGTCCAGTTGCAGCCATCCAGCTTGGGAATAAAGGTCACATGTGTGGGTATGGCAATGTGAGCCAGTGATAAGATGACAGGCCTTATTCAGGGAGGTTTCAATACGTTTGAGAGCAGAGGTAGTTGCAGACCCATATATGATAAGACCATAGTTTATGATGCTGACAATGGAGCTTTGGATGGCCACTGCCAGTGCTTCTGGGGTTAGGTGTTTCCTGTGCTGGAATAATATGCCTAACCTCACATTGGCAGACTTTGCAACATTGCTGATATGGACAGCGTATGAGAGATGAGGATCAAGGGCGATGCCGAGGTACTTGAATGATTATGTTTGCTCTAGGATGGCTCCTTGTTTGGTTGCAATGGAGAGGTGGAGTTGTTTGGTTTTGTTGTGGGGGCTGCAGAAGACCATAGACTTGTTTTTTTTCTGATTGAGAAGCAGTTTATGATTTAGAAACCAGGATTCGATGGAGGAGAAGGCCTGCTGAAGTTTATTTTGTAATTGGATTGGATCAGGGTCCGAGGTGAGGATCACAGATTCGTCGGTGTGGAGAATTATTTGTTCTGGGCAGCTGTCCAGTAGTGAGTTTAAGAATAGGCTGAAGAGGAGGGGTCCCAGAATGGAGCCCTGGGGAACTCCCGAGTGGACCGGTCTAGGGTCCGAGAGTGTATCAGCAATTCTTACTGTTTGGGACCGTTCTGCACAGTAGCTCTTAAACCAGCCAATGGAGTCAGTTGACAGCCCAGTGTTCTGAAACTGGACAAGCAGGAGGCGGTGATTGACAGTGTCGAAGGCTTTAGTTAAATCAATGTAGATTGAGCCTAGTAGTTCATTGGAGTAAAGTACATTGTGGATTGCGTCGGTGAATTCAAGTAGGGCTGTGGAGTTGCTGTGACCTTTGCGGAACCTGTGTTGTTGCTTGCACAAGATGTTGTACGTATCCAGGTATTCTGTGAGCTGGTCCGAGACAATGCGTTCTAGTGCCTTGGAGAGTGGGGGTAGTAGGGAGATAGGTCTGTAGTTATCGTGGGCAGTTTTGTCACCACTTTTATGGATTGGGGTGACAGTGGCAGTGGCAGATTTCCATCTGTCCGGGAACTGGCTAAGGCTGAGGGAGAGGTTGAAAATTCTGGTCAGAGGACTAAGCACTTCATCAAGTGTGAGAGACAGGATTTTGAGATCAAGGGAGTCATTACTGAATCTTGATTTACTAAGGGCTTTGGTTACATATTTGCATACTTGGTGAGCCTTGACTGCTTTGAAGTGGAAGCAGGGGGAGCTGGTGGGAGTAATGTTCATTGCAGACAGAGGGGCTTCACCATCTTTGAAGTAGTCCTGGGGTAGGACAGCGCTGAGATCGGTAAAGGCATTGTTAAAGGTATCCGCAATGGTTTTTGGGTTGAGGGTTGTGGTTCCGTTGATGTTGAGTATTGAGGGGGGGGGTTTTGGGTGTATTCCCGGTGAGCTCCTTTATGTTCTTCCAGAACTCCCGACCATTGCCCCAGGAGTTTGTGAGGGCACGCTTATAGTAGGTGGACTTCATTTGCCGGATGGTTTTGGTGCAGTCATTGCGGGCACATTTGTAGTTTTGGATGTCATTTTGCCTTCCAGAGTTTCTGGCCAGCTCCCATAGGTGGTCTCTTGTTTTTAGCATCCTGAGGAGATCACCTGTGAGCCAAGAGGTTACTGAGTGATTTGACTTTGCATTTCTTAATAGGAGCATACATGTCACAGGCCACAGTGAAGATGTTTATGAAGTGGTCAAGGGGAGTGTTTACGTTAGTTGCATTGAAGATACAGGACCAGTCTTGATGGAGGAGGTGGGATTTGAGTTGAGGAAGGTGACCACTGGGTAGAACTCTGCTGGTGATAGTTTTTGGAGGTTGTTTGAGGAATTTATTTAACCAGGTGCAGCTAACAGGGGAGTGGTCGCTGAGAGAGTCAGGGAGGACATTAGTGTTAGATATCCACAATGGGTGACTGGTAAGGATCCAGTCCAAGAGTGTGCTGGTGCCAGTCCTGTAATTTTTTTCCTGTTTGGGGAGTCAACCATTTGTGTAAGGTTCACCACAGCAACGGTATCCCTGTGTGCACCAGCATCAGCTGCAGGCCAGTTGATGTTGAAGTCGCCTAGGAGGAAGGATTTGGTGTCCAGTGGGAGAGACTTTACAAAGTCAAGAACAGCTGTTAGAGCAGTTCCCTGTTCTTTGGGAGGGATGTAGATGGTGGCAACAGTGAGGGTTTTGTTTTGGGCCCTGAGGAGGATTCTCACTGGCAGTATCTGAGCAGTTGTGGGTTGGAGTGAGGTAATGATGTGCTGCCCCTGTATGGAGTCTTTTAGGTAGAGAGGGCAGGCCCCACCTCTTTTGGAGAGGCAATCCAGTTTAAAGACATTGTAGCCAGGAAGGCTGATTGCATGGTCCGATTCTGATGGCGTGAGCCAGGTTTCAACAACCGTAAGGATGTCAGGGTTGTGCTGGCTGGTGAAAGCCTGTAGGGCATCCATTTTAGGAAGGAGGCTGCAGATGTTGACTGATATGAATGAGAGGGCACCCGAAGGCTTGCTCAGATTAATGGCTTTAGAGCAGAATGGGCCAGGGTTTGGGTGCACGTTGCCTGATAGCATTAGGAGGAGGAGGACTAGCCTCAAGGAGCTATGGCATATTTCTTTAAGGGAATGCTTTCGCCTGCTAGCATCTTGCGAAACTGCCTAGCATCGATGATAGTGGGTGAGGATAAGCTTAGACGGGGGGACCAGAGTGGAGGGCTAGGACCAGTGTGGGTGTAGGACAGTTTCATGGCGGTAGGATGGACCCTGGGAAAGGGGCAGTGATCAGTGTGCAGCGTGCCTAAGTGGAGGAAGGATGTAGGAATGTGGAAGCTGTGGGGGAGGGAGGGAAAGCAGGCTTTTAGGGCGTGCAGTAGGGGAGGAAAACAGGCAAGAAGAAATAGAATAGGGGTAGAGAACATTGGAGGTGCATGATTAAGGTAGGATTCGGGGTAGGTGGAGGGAGGGGGTTAAGACAGGCTGGTGGGGCTAGGAGAAGGGGGTGGAAGAGCAGTAGCTGGATCAGTGTGACGTGAGGATACAGCCAGGAAGGCCAGGCAGCCAGGGACTGTGTCTTTCAGAGGGTATACTTTTTTTTTTTTTAAATGAAAGACCAAGAATCCCTCTAGTGGCAGGTCTGTATAACCTGCTAATGGGGAAAAAAAAAACTTCTATTAGACGCTTGAAATGTGCTTATTTCTATCTAAAATCTATTTGTAAAAAGTGCCAGGAGGCAGAAGCAGGGGAAAAGTCTTGGCCAATAAGAGCGGGTCTACTGGAAGTGCCCATGTTCCAATTGGCTGCGCTGTCCCATACCTTCCAAGGAGCTGCAGGCATGCATCCTGGTCTCGGTGGGTCAGCGGCTGGCTGGGTGCCAGCTGACCATGGGGGAGCTGAAGCAGCCCCATTCAAGGGCAGGCAGCTGGAGAGAAGAAAAAAAGAGCAGGGCTTAAATAGCATAGAGGTAGAATGGGTTTAGATTTGAGCAGTTTAGCAAGACAAAGGAGAGTTAGACTTTTCGGTGCCAAGGCAGAGTGCTTGGATTGGGGGGGTGCAGGAGTAGCACTGAAACAGAAGAGGTGTAAGCACTTTAAAACACTAGTAGAAATTACAGTCCAGCTACTACAGTTGAAAAACTTCTATTAGACACTTGAAATGTGCTTAGTTCTATCTAAAATCTATTTGTAAAAAGTATCAGGTGGCATAAGCAGGAGAAGAGTCCTGGCCAATCAGAGCGGGTTTGCTGGAAGTGCCCATGTTCCGATTGGCTGTGCTGTCCCATACCTTCCAAGGAGCTGCAGGCGGGTGTCCTGGTCTTGGTCGGTAGCTGGCTGGGTGCCGGCTGACCATGGAGGAGCAGAAGCAGCCCCGTGCAAGGGCAGGCAGCTTCCAAGGAGCTGCAGGCAGGCATCCTGGTCTCGGTCAGTGGCTGGCTGGGTGCCGGCTGACCATGGGGGAGCTGAAGTAGCCCCGTGCAAGGGCAGGCAGCTTCCAAGGAGCTGAAGGCGGGCATCCTGGTCTCAGTCAGTGGCTGGCTGGGTGCCAGCTGACCGTGGGGGGAGCTAAAGCAGCCCTGATCAAGGGCAGGCAGCTTCCAAGGAGCTGCAGGTGGGCGGAAATAGTAAAATAAAGTCCAGTAAACATGCAACTGTGTGTATATCATGGATTAATCAATGGTCAGGTGACCAGTTTGGACAAATCAGAAGGCAGTGAGTTTTTATTTGGTTGTGGAAGGAAACTGTCTGTGTGCTGACAGAGCAGTCTGTCAGTGTAAATCAGGAGCTGGGAGATATTTTAGCACACTAAGAGGTATAGTACCTGTATGGAGGTGTTCCTGACCCCCCGCTCTATGAGGGGACAGGAACTGGAAAGGCACTTGGATTTCTGGTGCTTCAGAGAGGCTGTTTATTATATTAACAAAGAGACAAATAGATTAGTAAAAGAACAAAGGATGGATACTAATGTGGTAAGACTGGAGGATGGTATGTTAGGGTTGAGATGTTTGGAGTGTAGAAAGATTAGTACTGATGTAGCCAATGAATTATTGATATATAAGTGTGAACAATGTAATAAGATTAAAATGTTACAGAATAAGTTGGAAGCAATGGAGCAGAAACTAATAGTGTATGAGCAGAAGTTGCTGACTGACATAAATACAGGTGTTATACAGATGGATCAGACTTATGAAGATCTAAATGACAGGGAGTCAGGAAAAGAAAGGACAGAAAAAGATCAAGATGGGGATTGGGTTCAGCAGAAAGAAAAGAAAAAAGCATCAAGAAGATTAATGAAATTTTCAATGGAGTGCTGAAATAGTTTTGAGCCCCTGATAACATTAGATGATGAGGGTGAGACTAGGGACATTAGACATAGTTTGGAAGCAAATAATGAAACAGCAAACAGAGAATGAGATCAAGCTGAGGAAATAAATAGATGGGAGAATAGAGATCAGGAACCACAAAACACATACCCAGATGGGAGAATGAAAGTGTGTAGAAGAAAGAAAAGGATGATAAAGAAGAAAAAGCAGATTTTGTGAATAAAGATAAAGAAGCTCAAAGAGGAAATAATATAGAGAAGATACAGGTTGATTTTGAACAGAATGAAAGAGAAAGACAAAGGGATTCAATCAAGGAACAGGTTAATTTAAATAATGGTCATAAAGACCTTAATCAAGGGAGACAGACTATCAGAACTGAGGAAAATGGGGAACAAATGGAGTTGGAGAAGAGGGAAAAATATATTTACATATTTGGAGATTCAATATTGAAATATACGGATAGATATACATCAAGAGATAATAAAGAGATCATCACCACAAGTTATTTCTCGGGGGAAATGATAAGAGATGTGAAAGGAATGTTAGGAGACATTATTAAAGAAAAAGATGGATCAGCAGTTTTGATCTTGCACTTGGAACATTAGAAACCAAGGATTAGGGGACATACAGAAAGAATTTGAAGAAATAAAGACAGAAGCAGAGAAATTGCAATGTAAAATATATTTTTCAGAGTTTTTACCAGTGTCAAAAGAAACTAGTATAAATAATAATAAAATAAAAAAAACTAAATAATTGGCTTAGACAGTGGACATTACATCATTTGGAATGCATAAAACATTGGGAAAACTATATCGATCAACCATCATACTTTTGTAGAGATGGATTACACTTAAGTAAGAAAGAAAGTTAGGGATGGACATGAAATTGGTGGTAGACAGTAATTTAAACTAAGGAATAAAGGCAGAGGGGATAAAAACGATTTCAAGGTAAAGAAGAAACATAGCAACATAGAATTTGATGGCAGATAAGGACCACTTGGTCCACCCAGTCTGCCCATTTCCCTACCTAATGGATAAGCTGCAGATCCTAGTTAACCAGCAGCCTACTTCTTCCTACCCCCATCCCCTAGCATTGCCTTATGACTGTCCCATGCATGCTTGAATTCCACCACTGTTTTTGACTCCAGAAGGCCGTTCCATGCATCCACAACCCTCTCTCTGAAAAAATACTTCCTTACATTACCTCTGAGCCACCCCCCATCATCAAATTGTGCCCCCTTGTTCTTGCACAGCTATTTTTTAGAAAGATGCTACCCTCTTGGACTTTGTCGATTCCCTTGAGGTACTTAAAAGTTTCTATCTTGTCATATGGACATTCCCCCAGAGAGAGAAATTAAAACAGAAACAAACAGAAAAAAAATGGGGGGAATGTCCACATGGTTACTTAATGCTGGAAGCCTAAATATTGAAAAGAAGTCTGAATTAGAAGTAAAGCTGGTCAGTGAGAACATAGACATGTGTATGATAACCAAAACTTGGTGAGACCCAGAAGTGCAATGGAATAGGGCTATTGAGGGGGGTATAAAGTATATTCTAGAGCTAGAAAGAATAGAAAAGGGGGGCAGCTATTTCTATTAAAAAAGAAATGGATAGTAGTTTGTATAAAGAAAATGAAAAAATAGAATCATTATGTATTCAAGTAAAGGGGGGATAAAAAGATTCTATTTGGAATATATTACAGGCCACCAAAAAGTAGTAAGGAAATGGATAAAATAAATGAGGAAGCTGAACAGATGACAATGGAAGGAGATGTTATTATAGCTGGAGATTTTAACTATTCTGATATTTGTTGGGAAAAATTAAGAAGTAGGAATGCAAATAGTGGAACATTTTTCCAACAATTAGAAACAGTAGGGTTGGAACAGTTAGTTAATAAACCAACTAGAGGAGAAGTTGTCTTGGGCCTACTATTGACAAATAGAATAAATATAGTTAGAGACATATATAAGAGAACAGTTGGGAAATAGTGATCATGCTATGCTGACTTTTGGTATCAAACAAACAGTTATAGGCACTAGGGGAAAAACTGTAGTAAAAAACTATAATAAAGCGGAGTTCCAAAGAATAAAAAGACAGTTAAAAAATGGAATTGGAAACAAAGTTTAGGTAATAAAACAGAAGGGCAAATGTGGGAAGAATTAAGAAACCATCTATTAATACTGGAAAAGGAGTATGTGCCAGATAAGAGAGGGAAAAAAATAATTGTGGTGTACTAGTAAGGTGATAAAATCCTGCCTAAAAAAAAGAAAGCATTTAAAAATAATGAAGACTGTATTATAAAAATTGTTTAAAAAAAGCGAAACAAAATATAAAGAAGGAAAGAAGGAAATTGGAGGCCAAACTGGCCTATAGAAAAGATAATGGGAAAAGTTTTTACACAAATATAAATCAATAGAGGAGGGACAGACAAGGAGTAGGACCATTAAATGTTGATGGTAGAGAAATACAGGATTCTAGTGAGATGCCAAACACATTAAATGATTTCTTTTGATCAGTCTTTGAAGGCGGGAAGGAGGTAAAGTAGTTAAAAATAAATAAAAACCATCAAACTCTGGAAATATTAACAACAAAGGAAGAAGTGGAAAGATTAATAAATAAAGTAAAAGTGCATAAATCTGCTGGACCTGCTTTGTTACATCCAAGATATATCAAGGAGGTACTACCTTTAATATCAGAAGCATTAGTGTGGATATTTAATGAGTCCTTTAGAACACGTGAAGTATCAGAAGATTGGAGGAAGGCTTTTGTTGTGCCCTTGTTTAAAAAGGGTAAGAGATCATTAGTGTCAAATTATAGGCCAGTAAGCCTTACTGCAATCTTGGGAAAAGTCGCTGAGAGTATACTGAAAATAAAAATAGAGGAAGGTTTGAAGTTATTGTGATATACTGATGAGAAATAGCATGGTTTTAAGAAAAATAGAGCATGTGGTACAAACCATTTATGCTTCTATGAAAATATAAATGAAAAACTAATTAATAACATGCCCATAGAAATATTTTTAGATTTTCAAAAAGCCTTTGACAAGGTGCCACATGACAATTTGATTGAAAAACTTGTAAAAATGGGATTGGACAGTTGTATTGTCGTAAGGAAAAGAAATTGGTTGAGCGATAGGACTCAGAAAGTAAGAATAACAGGTGAACTATCTAAATCGATTAAAGTGGAAAGCGAGGTCCCTCTAGGAACTGTGTTGGGACCAGTCTTATTTTCAGTATATATCAGTGACTTGCATAAGGGGATTATAAATCAGGTAGTTTGCTGATGATATTAAGGCAGAAGGTCCAGTGGGAACAATGGAGCAGCAGAAAAGGTTAAAAGGGGATTTAAAAACAATTGAAATCTGGGCTAGAAAGAATAAGATGAAATTCAGTACAGAGGAATCAGAGGTGATGTATCTAGTAAAAAGGAATAGGAGTAAAAATAGGTATATACTAGATGGAAAGGAATTGAAAGAAGTTGATGAGAAAAAAAGACGGTGGTATAGTAACTGACAATAAATTGAATTATAATAGACAACTAATGGTGGGTATGCAAAAAGCAAATAACATGCTGAGAAATATAAAAATGAGTTTTATGAACAAGTCAGTGGGATGTATGGTGCCAGTATGTAGGACCTATGTTAGGCCATATTTGGATTTTGGGTCCCAGTTATGGAGTCCGTACACAAAGAAGGAAATAAAGAGGGTTGAAGGATTGCAGAGAAGATATGCTAGGATGATTGGAACTTTAGGTAGCTATGAATATAGAGAAAGATTAAAAAGGACACGACTTTTTTCTTTAGAACAAAGAAGAGAAAGAGGAGATATAATAATGTTATTTAGAATAATAAATGACAAAGAACTGATGGGGGAAATGGGGTTGGAGATGCAGGAGAAGCCAAAGGGGTTGAGACAACATGAAAAACAGATTAAGTTAAAAATGGTAATAAAGAATGGTGAATACTATTCTTTTATAAATAGAACAGGGAGAGTCTGAAATACTTCACCAGTAGAAGTGGTGAATAATAGAAATCTGATGGAATTTAAAGATAAAATTGATAAATATCTGTTGGGGAACAGATTGATGTGTATCCACTAAGGTGGGGAAAAGTTTATATGGACAAAGTCTTCTACTGTTCCAAACCAAGTATACGTACCAAGTATGAAAGTATTTATTCCAGGAGTGATGAATTACACTGGTAAATAACATGGGTTATTTTGCCATGTTATCCATCTGCCATGGAAATAACTATTATTTTTACTGCAGCTGTTATTTCCACAACAACCCTATCACAGCTGCTTTACTCAGCTAATCAGGACCAGTTAAATGCACTTTGTCATAACCTAGCTATTGCAGGACAAAGCATGCTGCTTCCTCAACCCACCAATGGGGACAAGGTTTCCACTCTGATTCAGGTTAATATGCTAAACAATCAGCATCTGCAATGCTCGTGGTGGGTGAGCCCATGGTTTTATGATTTGGTTAGTCTCCTCGATGGGTTTCTTTCCTTGTATACCACACTTACCCAGCACTTATTCTCTAAATAAATTCCATTTTGGCCTGGTGGTGCTGAGGGCTGAGGCACTATGCCTTACCTCACACTACACTGGTGACCCGGGTTTGGGAACAACCTCAGGTCCATTGGGGGGCCAGCACTGGGGGAGGGATGGCGCAGGATCAAGCCACCTTACAGCAACTTTCCTCTCTGGGAGTGGTTTTTGACCCCCCCCCATAGATCCGGTGGTGGCGTAGGCAGGAGAGGTCAGCAAGCTGGGAGGGCATCTTGTACCACAGGGTGAGTGTGACTCTGCACACGCACATGCATCCCTGAGAAAGGGCAGGGCAAAAAAACTGGGGAAAAGGCACTAAAAATGTAAATAAAAAATAAATAAATTGCATTTTGTAAACACCTTTTTTTTTTTTTTTTTTTTAAACACAGAAAGTATATTTTCTTTGGTGCGACTGGCACCATCAAGAAGCCCATTGATAGGGCACAGCGTTCAAGGCACTCTTATGGAAATTAGAGTGTCTCGCATGTTATTCAAACAAGCTCTCTGGTTGGGTGGGGGTATCACAAGACTGTCTTGTGAGCTATAATGTTTATAAGACTACTAGAAACATTTTGAAATAAACAATCTTGAATGTCTAAAGATGGTGTGATGGATTTTTATCTGTGGTACACACACTGCAGGACATACACACTCACTTTTGGCTGCAGATAGAAATGCACACTATTCAAATCACAACATTACTTCTGTGTGCAGCAACGCATGCCCCTGCAGCCACAGATACAAATCCATGATACCCAAATTACAAGAGTTCTTTTATCTGCAAAAAAGGAACGCCTTATGTGTTTCTGTAGCCACAGGTACTGATGTACACTGTGTAAGACGTATACACAGTTCTGTCTGCAGATGGGCAGGCCCCTGAGGAGACCGTGCTTCTGCAGCTGCAGATGTAAGACATACACACTGACCTCTGGTTGCAGACGCACAGGCCCCATGAAATCCCCGAGTCAGTTTTTGCAGGAAGTCGCAAACCTCATCATCGATATGGTGTTGGAATCCCCTAGGTTGATGGTGCTGGGGGATTTCAACACTAGGCTCGACGATGAACTCTTGCAGTTTGGACAAGACTTCCTCCGACTTATGAGTTCTGTGAGCTTCACCCAGGTAGTTTCCTCTGCAACTCATAATCACAGTCATTCATTGGACTTGGTCTATCTCTTAGGGTTGGAGGCCTCCAACTTGGTGGTGGAACCAGTTTGATGGTCCAACCACCACATCATTAGGTACAATTTCCTGGCTCCCCTATATATGCCTGCTCCTGTGGAGATGGTCCAATACTGCCCGTTATTGGGCTCTACCCCTGATGACCTCCTGGTGGTGTTGGATCAAGTGGGAATGCCGGAGGCAAGCAAGGGTCCAGAGAACCTACTCCAGGCTTTTAACTGAGCTGTGGTAGGAGCTCTGGATACCCGTGCTCCTTTCTGTGTTCACCCGCTTGCTCTTCACCCTCAGTCTCCATGGTTTGATGGGACTTTGAGGGAGATGAAGCAGGTGGGCCGAAGATTAGAGTGTGCTTGCCACAGATCCGACTTAGATGCCAACAGGCTTAGACTGATGGAACATTATAGAGACTATCAGTCAACAATCTCTCATAAGAAGGCAGAGTTCCTGTCCAGGGAGATTGCTTCAGCATAGAACTGACCAGCTCAGCTGTTCTGAAAGGTAGACAGACTGTGCAATCCAGCCTATGAGTTCAGAAAGCCTTGTTACAAGTAGAGTGTGATGAGTTTGCTCACTTCTTTGCTGATAAGGTTGCCAACATCAGGTCAGAGATTCACTTATCATGCCCTATGGGGGTTACTGGTGACCAGAATGAGGTTGCGACTCCTCCGTTTTGTTGGGTTGAGCTTGACCAACTGGTGATCGAGGATATCATGTAGCTTCTTCGGGTTATGAGGCCAACTAGCAGTAGATTAGACCTGGGCCCTACCCACCTTTTAATTGGCTGTGTGGATGTGATCGGCCCAGTTCTAACGGAGTTAATCTGGTGTTCATTAGAGTCGGGGGAGTTCCCCAGCTCCCTGAAGGAGACTGTGGTAACCCCCCTTCTCAAGAAGTCATCTCTTGACTCAGATGCTCCTGCAAATTACAGACCAATCTCTAACCTTCCCTTTATAGGGAAGGTTATTGAGAAAGTTGTTGCACAACAGTTGGAGAACCATCTTACCATCCATGCTGTCTATGATCCTCTCCAGTCTGATTTCCATAAGAGGCATAGTATTGAGACTGCTCTGGTTTGGTACTCAATGATCTCCTAATGGCTAGAGACCAGAAACGCCATTCCATCTTGGTTCTTATGGATCTCTCGTCAGCTTTTGAGACCATGGACCATGGGGTACTTTTTGATTGCCTGCAGGTCATCTATGACCTGTCTGGTACAGTCCTCAGATGGTTCTATTCTTTTCTCACTGGTAGGTCACAGAGGGTAGTATCATGGAGGTTTTCCTCTGACTCTTTCTCCCTACCATGTGGGGTCCCGCAGGGTTCGGTGTTGTCCCCCTTGTTGTTCGTGGTGTACATGCTTCCATTAGGAGACATTGTAAGATGGTATGGGCTGAGTTTTCACTGTTATGCAGATGATACTCAGCTGTACCTGTCTTTTGTGCCTGACAAGGATAGTGCGCTCGCAGTCTTTTCCAACTGTCTCTCTGAAATCTAAGACTGGATGAATTCCAGTTGGTTAAGGTTAAACTCTGACAAGACAGATGTTAGTTGTGGAACCACGTCACCAGATAGAGGGTTCAGCTGCTGGGTGACTTTCCAGGCTTTGGCTTGGGGGCACCCAGCTCCTGACCTCTGAAAGTGTCTAAAATCTGGGGGCAATATTTGATGATGGGCTGACACTTCATTCGCAGGGGTCAGCTGTGGTCAAGTCCTCATTTTACCATCTGAGAAATATCACCCGGATTAAGCACCTTGTTCTATCTGTCAATCTTCCAACCCTGGTCCACACTTCTGTGACCTCGTGCCTCGACTACTGTAACTCCTTTTACCTAGGCCTTCCAGGGGTTGATATACACTGCTTACAGCTAGTACAAAATGCTGCTGCTAGGTTATTGTTTGGGTCAACTCGATCCAGCCACATTTTGCCTGTGCTGCGCACTCTGCACTGGCTGCCAGTTCAGTGGTGGATCACCTTCAAAGTTGGTTTACTGACTTTTAGAGCCCTACACGGTTTGGATCTGAGTTACATACAAGAGCTTCTGAGTCCCTACTGCCCCCTCTGACCACTCCGCTCAACCAATGAGGGACTGCTAGAGATTCCCAGGGTGTGTTTGAAGACCTTGGGAGCTCAGGCTTTTGTCTTTTCCACTCCTTCCCTGTGGAATTATCTACCTAGTCATATACGAGTGTGCCAGACAGTGGAGAGTTTTAAAAATGCTCTAAAAACCTATTTATACTTATGTGCTTTCCCCGATTTTTAATTATGGATTTCAATCTCGATATATTTGAATATTTTATTAAGTTTTTAAATTTTACCTGTAATATGTCTATTTTAGAGCTCATGTGGCTCTGTACAGCACTCTGATATTTGTTGAATTGCTCTTGGGAAATATGATGTATTATTATTATTATTATTATACCCAAATTACAACAGTATATCAGTTAAAAGAAGCTAAGGGGCCTGCACCTCTGCAGCCAAAAGGTGTAAGACAGGCACATTAACTTCTGTCTGCAGAAGCGCAGGTCCCTGTGGTGCCAGCACTTACACAGCCACAGGTACTCACGAACTCTGTAAGACATACCCACTGATAACAAATGTAACTCCCACCTCAGAAACAGTTTTTCTTTTAATACAACAGGTTTTATTTTTTAGGAAAATACTGTCTGTGCAAGAAAAAGAATATAGGCATCCCTGATAAGGAAAAACAACTTTAACAGATTTTTAAAATTTTAAAATACAGAAATTGCTGCTTCGATGTGACACTCAAATAAGTGTCAGTCTTAGTGTAACTGTACATTAGTCATTAGTTACATGCAACAGGGTTAATTACATGGTAGTTACATGTTTGCTGCAAGTAACTATATTGCAGCTGCAATGCAGTAACAGCATAGTTACACTGTAACTACAGTGTAGTTAAGGAAACAAAGTGTTAACAAAAAAACAAACTGTACTGAACTGTTTCAACCAGTGCATTGTACTGCATTAACAGCCATCCCTTGGAGACGCATTGGCCAATCAGATTGTTCCATTCTAAAAGGTATTTTTATAAACTTCATACACTACTAGGTTTTATTCTAAGCATTTAGTGTAGGAAGTAAGCAGTAAGTCCATCGGAACCTTGCCCACCACTTCTCTCAATGGTCATTTCTAGTTCACATCTCTGGTGTTAAAAACAACATCTAAATCAGTTTTAAAACAGTTTGAAAGCACTGGCCTAAAGCTACACTTTTCCATAAGTCACCCCAGACTCCCACTATCATTTGTATAGAAGAGACCCTCCACATTTTTGTTATGAATACTCTTCATTCTGATTGATATCTGTGACCTTTGGTAGTACAGGACATGCTCTGTTTTTTAAAGGTGAGATTTAATTCTTGAAAATGTGATAGGTGATTTACCATTTTATACATCAATAACAGGTCGCCCCAAAAACCACTTTGTTGTAGAGGGAATAAGTTTAACTTTTTTGTTTATCTGAAAACTGATTAAGTGCATTAGACAATAAAATGCCTATTTTCAGTCATGACCCAAGAGAGTACAGTCACAAGCACATTGGAGTATGAATACATTGACTAAGGTACAGAGAAATGAGTTGTGTTACAGCACAACACAAACTATGGTAACAGGAGGTACAAAACATTAAATTAAATATAGTGTGAGTATATATTAAAGTGCAGCAGGTAATCAAGCAATTAACAAATAAATAAAGTGCATAATAAAAGTTCTTTAGCCTCTCCTCATCAGTCATGTTTCTGAAGCTATTAACTATGTTGTTTGCCATTCCCGCTGGATGCTGCATGGTTGTTGAAGCTAGTAATGAGTTCAGTGCTGGTCTGCCTACTCGACTGTCCACAAGTGATGCTGTGCTTCCTCATGGTGTTAGGTTAACAATCCCGCAGTGAGATAGCTTGCAAAATATCATTATTATCAAAAACATTCATTATTCAAAACATTAATTACATCAGTTTAGAAAGGGCAAATGGGGTTACTTTAAATAATTTTATTTCTATAAATATACCATCTAATATTTGACATCCCTGAGAAAATTTTGATCAACAACAGCACTGAACTAACTCTATATAGATACTGATTGTTGTCATTGCTTGCAGAAGATTCTGTGCCAGACTATGGACAAACAGTTCAAACTATAGAATTTGCTAGTTTTCTATGACTTGCTGTTTTTATATAATTTTTTTAATTCTATTCTGGTTTGCCGTATATGTCAAGAGAACAAAACATGTTTAACTACAAGAAAGCAAGGTCCTCCAAAATGGAATCTTTGTTCATGTTGGAGAAACCAAAGTTCTCATTGAGCTTCTTCAACAGACTGATCACATTATAAATGAACAGCATACCTCTCAACCATTTGCCACTGAAATGAGGGGCATGGACACTCAAAATGAGGGACAATGAAGGACACTGACCCTCCTAATGAGGAGACATCCTCAAACATAGAGATACAAGATCAGAACACTGTGAAACCATTTAGTTTTCTTATATACAGTTTATATGTGATTTGGCATCTTAGAATATTCCAAATTTCTAATTTAAAGTCTGAATTTATAGCACATTCTTTGTGTGGGCAGTATGGGCAGAACAACTGTGATGGATACAATGAGTGACATCCCTCTTAATCAGAGATAGCTGAGAAGTATGCCCATTGCTTCCCTTGTTTAGTATAAAACCATAAATCCAATTATACTGCCTTTTCAGAAGAATTCATCAAATAAAATGTGGTGTTGCATATTTTTGTAGCTGATGAGACCCTCGAGTGCATCCAACAAAAGCCAGAGTCATGGATGTAAGCTGGAGACTCCGGCAGTCAAATCCTACTTCAGAGGAGGTGACATTGTCATTGGCACCATCATTCCTGTTCCCCTCAATTATAGTTATCCGGAGGTCAACTTCAGGGAGCGACCCAAGCCAATTAAGTGCAAAATGTATGTGCTGTCTTTCTTTTGTTTTTTGTTCATACTGTGGGCCTTTTCACCTTTCATAGTCCCATGTGGAAAACGGATCCTCAGAATTGAAGAACAAGAGCCAAATGGTTGTTGAAGCTAGTTATGAGTTCAGTGCTGGCCTGCCTACTCAACCATCCACAAGTGAAGCTGTGCTTCCTCATAGTGTTAGGTTAACAATCCCACAGTGAGATGGCTTATAAAATATCATTATTATCAGTTTCATTATCATATCTTACACAGAAAAGCTCAGAACAATGTGGAAATCTATGCTTTCATGTACACAAAGTTTGCTGTTCATGGAACAATGCAGAATAATCATAGAATGTTGTGCAACACCCTCTCCATGTGGGACTGAGGGGTTCTGAGGGGTGAAATGAAGGACATCCCTCCTATTGTGGGACAGTTATGAGGTATGGATAG
Source organism: Neoceratodus forsteri (assembly GCA_016271365.2). Classification (NCBI taxonomy): domain Eukaryota; kingdom Metazoa; phylum Chordata; order Ceratodontiformes; family Ceratodontidae; genus Neoceratodus; species Neoceratodus forsteri. The sequence continues at coordinate 220,650,910 of JADMNL010000029.1, forward strand.
AGGGGGTTTGAGGAGAAAAATGAGGTACATCCTTCCTAATGTGGGAAAGTTGAGGAGGATGGTCAGAAGGGTCCTGAGTGGTAAAATGATGGACATCCTCTTAATGTGCCACAGTCTAGAGGAAGGGACTGAAAGGTTCCGAGTAATAAAATGATGTATGCCCCTCATACTGTTATTTTGTGTTACTGTTTACCTATATAATGTTTAGTCATAGTAAGGCAGTATAGCATAGTGATTAACAGCACTCAGCTGCAGACATGGAGTACGGGGTTTGAATCCTACAGTCACTACTTGCATACTGTGTGGCACCATGAGCAATTCATTGACTTCCTGGTACTCCTAGGACACACTTGGAAACAAGCCTCAATTTACTGTGTGTTTCCTGGTCAAAAATTGTTAGAAAAATTATTTTCTCACTTACCCTTTCTCTGGGTTGCAAATGGAACTGAGTCATGGCTCAGTGTGCCTTCCCAAGTCACCAATTTCTTAATAAATAGATTAGTTCATCAATAATGTGAAATAATTTAGAGGTGTAGACAAAGGGGGTCTGAGTGGTAGAATGGGGGCAGCCCTTCTAACGTGTGACAGTTGAGCGGTTCAAACAGAAATGCTCTGTGGGTTAAAATGAGGGAATCCCTCAAAGGTAGGGAGCAGATATACTGGATGGACTGATGGTCATTATCTGCCTATATTGACTGTTTATGTTCCTCATGTGGGACAGTTGAGTAGTACAGACAGAGATGCTCCAATGAGTAAAATGAAAGATGTCAGTATTTATATAGGACAGTTGAGAAGAACAGACAGAAAGATTCCAATTGGTATAATGAAGGATATCCCTTTTAATATGGGACAGTTTAGAAGTAAGGACAGAGGGGCTCCGAATGGTATAATGAGAGACATCCCTTCTAATATGGAACATTTAAGAGGTACTGACAGATGGTTCTGAGGGGTAAAACGCGGTATGTCACATCTAATTTGGGACAGTTGAGTAGTATGGAAAGAGGGGTTCTGAGGGGTAAAATAATGGATGTCACTCCTAATGCGAGACAGTAAAGAGTTACAGACAGAGGGATTCCTAGTATAAAATGAGGGATGTTCCTCCTAATGTGGGACATTTGAGAAGTATAGACAGAGGGGTTCTGAATATAAAATGAAGACTGCCCCTCCTAATGTGGGATAGTAAAAAGGTACAGACAGAGGGGTTCTGAGTACAAAATGTGGGGTATTACTCCTAATGTGGGACACTTAAAAGGTACTGACAGAGGGGCTCTGAGGGGTATAATGAGTGATTTTCCTCCTAATGTGGGACAGATAAAACATATATAGATAGAGGGGTTCTGGGAGGTAAAACAAAGGATATCCGATCTAATGTGGGACAATTGAGAGTTATGGACAGAGGGATTCTGTCAAGTAAAATGAGGACTCCACTTCTTATGTTTTACAGTTGAGAGGGATGAACAGAGAGTGTCTGAGGTGTTAAATGAGGGATGTCCCACCTAATCTCTGACAGCTGAGAGGCATAGACAGAGGCTACTAAGGGGTAAAATGAGGGGTGTCCCTCCAAATGCGGGGTAGTTGAGAGGTATGAAAAGGGTTCTGAGGGGGAAAACAGGATAGGATACCATATTAATTTTGTTCATATAACACTTTTCCAGAGCTCAAAGCACTTTACAATAAAAGAAAATGTAAATTACAGGTAATATATCATAGCAGTAAAAGATCTCAAATTATACTATAATCATGTTTATACAATAGGAGTGAGCTGATACCTAGTGAGATAAAAACATGTATTTTCACCCCAGTTGAATAAACGGGCTGATGATGCATCTACTATATGTATAAATGTAAAATCTTACATTTATACACATAGTAGGTACGCTACCATGCCATTTATTATCACAGTGCACGTCATTGCGCCCCAAGCTGATACGTGTTACAGACTGCCACAACTATCCTACAAAAGCGAGTGTGTCTGAATTAAGATTTACTTAAAATAAAGTTGCAGATACCTCTTTGTGTTGTGTACTGTGAAGAACAAATCCTGCAAAACAGCAGCAGAAGAATGTTATTCTATCAAAAAAACCTGAAACCAAGCTCAGATGATAATAACCAGAAAAGTGTTGCATAAGCAATGTAAAATACATAACTATCCCTCAAAAAAAAAAAAAAAAAGATGCGAGATGTGACTGCTGTATGTGTGCTATATTTAGTTGATATGTGAGCTGTGACCACTGTATATGTACTATATTAAGTTGATATGTGAGATGTGACCGCTGTATATGTACTGTATTTAGTTGACATAACTGTTATATGGTTGTTTGTGCTTTGCCTGAATAAGCTAATGGGGGGCCCCAGCCAGATCCCGTGTACCTCTACATTTGTGAATTACTGGCAACCCGTCAGGAGGATCATCGGGGTACCAGAGTTCTCTGTTCCGATTCCCGAGGGCTTTCATCAGTCCCAGTATCAAGACTAGAGTTTGCTGGGGACCAAGCATTTTCTGTAGCTGCATCTAGACTCTGGAGACTGGTTTTCTACATATAAATCAGAATTAAGGTGAAGTATTGTAATTTCTCTGTTGCTTTTACTGTTTCTTATCATTTCAATGTATTTTAGTTAAGGTATTATAATTTTCTGTAACATTTAGTGGAAAGTTAGAAAATATTTTTTTCTGCTATAAAGTCAGGACGTAGTATTTTTTCATGTTTTTTTTTTGCAGGACACAGTTGCCCAAATCAGGATTGTCCTGCGGAACATCAGGACTGGCGGTAACCCTACATGTGTGAGACTGGTATATGTGCATTTCCTCTTTGGGGTGGGGGTGGAAGAGAGAGATAGAGCTCTAGAGAGAGAGAGAGAGAGATGGTTAAATGCCTTATTCACTGTCACTATTCAGAGAGCGGAAGTGGTGGGATTCAAACCTGGCATAGCCAGTTTTAGGGACCAGTGAACCCTACAGTTACTGGGGGCCCCATGCTAATGGGGATTTCCAGCCAGATCCAGTATACCACCTTAATTTTTTTTATTATTACTTCTCAGATTTAAAGTAAAACAGCACTAAAGTGTGTCACTAGACTCCATGGACTCTTCTTCCATGTGACATCATAACACCGTAACATTATTCCCTCTGTTGTCCCAGCCAATCGGAGGCTGATAAACAGACATGGATTGGATATGCAGTGAGGCCACTAAAACTAACATTGCTACTGCCCCTTAAAAACATAACTATGTAACTGGTTGTATTGAAAATAAAAGGTTTTGTATTTTGGGCAAAGTAAAAGACAAGGTCGGTTTGGGTTGGGTAAGGGCCCTATGACTTGTATCATTGGGGGCCCAAAAACACTAAACCTGGCCCTGAACCTGGGTCCCTAGGTTCACAGCTCTATACATATAGGTTATAACTCGTGGTGTTTGTTAGAACTTCTGCTTACTGTACATAGGTAATTCTTCAGTCGAGTCATTGTGTAAAACTACTAACTCACAATTTATTCACTACATCTGACAGATTCCACATTTTTGACTACCGCTATGTTCTGTCAATGATTTTTGTGACTGAGGAGATTAACAGAGATCCCAAATTATTACCAAATGTCTCTCTGAGATTCCGGATTTTTGACTCGTGCTATTCTAGAGAACAAGCACTTCTGGGCACCCTATCATTTTTAACAGGAAAACAGCTTCTGTTCCAAACTACCAATGTGAAGCAGTCTCTATACTACCTTACTACCTACTGTAATTGGAGATGCACCCTCAACATCCTGTCTGATCATGGCTATGATACTGGGACTCTACAGGTATCCTCAGGTAAGGAGGCACTTTATGGTTTCTGTATTAGGTCTCTACTGGTATCCTCAGGTAAAAGGAATCAGTGTATGGTTTTGGTGAATGGATGGGGAAATCACAGAGGAAAGGGTGAGGGGGGCCTTAGGTCCCTGAGGGTGGAAAAGGCACCTGGGCCAGATGGAGCTCATCCCAGGGTGCTGAGGGAGCTGGCAGATATCCTGGCAGGGCCATTGATGGACCTGTTCAACACCTCTCTAAATACAGGGTGTGTGTCCAGGGACTGGAGGGAAGGACATGTAGTACCTCTCCATAAGAGTGGGCCCAAGGATGAGTTGGGGAACTACAGACTGGCGAGCCTTACTGCAATTGAAAATTATTAAAAATAAGACTGCAATTATTGCAGATCTAGTTAAAATCAGTGGACCTGGCTTGCATCACCAAGACCTGCCTAGATGAGAATTTTGGTCCAGTTTTGGAGGCCGCAGTGCTGGCTGGGTACTCTGTGATACACTGCCCGAGACTGGGTTGCAGGAGAGGGAGGAGAGGGGTAGTGGTCTGCTTTAAGTCCGAACTTCACCTCACAAATGTTCCAGTGGGGGAGACAGAGTTATTTGAGTGTACTGTGGTGGCAGGGGTAGGCTGTAGGATTGTTCTCATCTACTGTCCATCAGGTGATGAGAAAAGATTCCTCCAGGAAGTTGCAGACTTCATCATCGACATGGTGTTTGAGTCACCTAGGCTGATGGTCCTGGGCAACTTTAATGCCTGGGTTGATGACGAACTCTCTCATTTTGATCAGCACTTCCTCCAGTTGATGACATCTCTGGGCCTCACACAGGTTGTTTCCACTGCCACTCATAAGCAGGGTCACTCTTGACTTAGTCTTCCTCCTGGGGATTGAGGCTTCCAACTTGGGGGTGGAACCAGTTGGATAGTCTGATCATTACACTGTGGGGTTTAGTTTTAGTGCCCCCCTTTGTAGGCCAACCCCTCTAGAGATGATTTGGTACCGCCCTTTGAGAGATAGAAATTCTGAAGGCCTAATGGCGGTCCTGGATCTCTTGTCCTTCTCAGAGGCAAATAGTGCCCCAGAAACCCTCGTGGTGGCTTATAACTCAGCCATTAGGACAGTTCTGGATGTCATTGCTCCTGTCCTTGTTCATCCACTCTCCCTTTGCCCTTGATCATCCTTGTTTGATGGGACTCTGACAGAGATGCGGTGACTTGAACGAAGGTTGGAGCGTTGCTGGTGGAAGTGCGCTCTTGATGCCGACCTCCTTAGATTGATGGACCATTAACAAGTCTATCAATCCAAAATCTCCCCTAAGAAGGCAGAGTTCCTGTCTGAGGAGATTGTGGTTGCTCAAAATCGACAAGATCAGCTGTTCCAAACTGTGGACAGACTGTGCAACCCAGCCTGTCTAGAAGTCCGGAAAGCTTTTTTGCAAGAAGAGTGCGATGAACTTGCTTGATGTTTTGCAAATAAGGTGGCCAACATCAGATCAGTTTTCCGACCAGCACACTTATAGGCGCTGTGGTAGACCAGTGCAGGTTTGCATATCTTGGTTCTTCTTGGGGTACCTTAGGCTAGCCTTCATGGATGTCATGTGGATTGTCCAGAGTGTGCACCCTACATGCTGTAGTTTGGATCCAGGACCTACTTCCCTAATTTTAGGTTGTAGTGATTTCATTGGCCTGGTCCTAGCTTGGATAGTCTGGTGCTCCTTGGAGACAGATGAGTTTCCCAAGTTCCCTAAAAGAGGCGGTGGTAACACCACTCTTGAAGAAAGCTTATTTGGACCCAGGCTGCCTTGCTAACTACAGACCAATCTCTAACCTTCCCTTTGTGGGGAAGGTGATTGAGAAAGTAGTGTGGCCACACAGCTGGAGGACCATTTGACCATCCATGCCATCTATGAATCCCTCCAGTCCAGATTTTGAAAGAAGCATAGTACTGAGACAGCGCTGGTTTGGGTGCTCAATGATCTCCTAATGGCTTGAGATGGGAGGAACCACTCCATCTTGGTCCTCCTAGATCTCTCATCAGCATTTGACACTGTGGACCACGGGGTACTGCTTGATCACCTGAGGTTCATTTGTGGACTGTCAGGTATGGTCCTCAAGTGGTTTACATCGTTTCTCACGGGAAGATCTCAGAGGGTGGTGTCTGGTTTTTTTTCTTCAGACCCAGTCTCTTTATCATGTGGAGTTCCTCAGGGCTCAGTGCTGTCCCCCATGTTGTTCGCAGTATATATTCTGCCCCTCAGAGACATTGTAAGAAGGTATGGGCAGAGGTTTCACTGCTATGCAGATGATACCCAGCTCTATCTTTCTTTTGCCCCCAACCAGGATGGAGCTGTCTCATTCTTTAATAACTGCCTTGCTGAAATTCAGGAGTGGATGAATACCAGTTGGTTAAAGTTGAACTCTGATAAGACCGAGGTATTGGTTGTGGATCCAGGTCACTGGATAGAGGGGTTGGGTGGGGTTCACCCTCTGGCTTATACCTTGGGGCTGAGCCACTCCCAACCTCTGAACAGGTGCGGAACCTGGGGATAATTTTTGATGATGGGCTGACCCTGCATTCTCGGGTGTCAGCTGTCGTCAATCCTCATTCTACCATCTGAGGAATATCACCAGAATCAGGCACCTTGTTCCATCTGGTAATCTTCCCACTTTGATCCACACTTTTGTGACCTTGCGTTTGGACTACTGCAACTCCCTGACCTAGGGCTACCTGGGGTAGAAATCCACCACCTACAGCTAGTGCAGAACGCTGCTGCACAGCTGTTGACGGGATCCTCACGGTCCTGTCATATTTTGTCAGTGCTCCACAGACTGCACTAGCTGCCAGTTCAGTGGTGGATCACCTTTAAAGTTGGTCTTCTGACTTTAAAAGCCCTACACGGACTTGGACCGGACTACCTGAAAGAGCTCCTGGTTCCTCATTGCCCTGGGCGATCACTTCGCTCAGCCAACGAGGGGTTGCTAGAGATTCTGAGGAAACATTTGAAATCTTCTGGGACTAGAACATTTATGTATGTGGTCCCTACCCTCTGGAATTCTTTACTACGTCGGTTACATGAGTACATGATCATGGAGGGCTTCAAACAAGCACTGCAAACCTGGCTATGGAGTCAAGCTTATGGCATTTAACTGATGGAAAGTTTTTAAGATTTTATGATTATATTATTTGTCTTTGAGATGTTATGTTGATTATGCTGTGGTGAAATTCTGTGATTATGTGGTTTTAACTTTGTTAGGCGCCTTGGTTTTGACAGGCACTATAAAAATAAAGTTCATTATCATTATTATTAATTATAGGAAAACTGATGGAGGCTATCCTCAAAGAAAGGCTGGTGCAATTTCTTGAGGATAAAGATCTACAGGACAAAAGGCAGCATGGGTTGGTCTCGGGAAGATCCTGCCAAACAATCTTGGTTGACTTTTTCAACTGGGTTATGAGGGCACTGGACAGGGGCTGTGTGGTGGATGTAATCTACCTGGGTTTCAGTAAGGCCTTCAATCCAATACCACATCGTAGGTTGACCTGCAATTTGAAGAGCCTTGGGGTAGGGATGAAACTAGCCAGAGAGGTTGAAAACTGGCCGTGGGAGAGACAGCAGAAGGCAGAGGTCAGGGATGAGGCATCAGAGCCCAGGGCAGTGACAAGTGGTGTCCCACAGGGCTCGGTACTGGATCCAGTCCTGTTTAACATTTTCATCGCTGACATAGTAGTAGAGATCAGTAATAAGATCAGTCTCTTCGCAGATGATACCAAGATCTGTGCTGAGGTGGATGGGGGTGAAGGGGCAAGGTCTTCCAGGAGGATTTGGCAAAACTAGAAGAATGGCCACAAACCTTGCAGCTTGGGTTCAATGCCAAGTAGTACAAAGTGATGCATCTGGGAGCCAGGAACCTAGGATACAGTTTCTGGTAGGAAGATGTCCAATTATCCACATCCAAGGAGGAGAAGGATCTGGGGGTGCTTGTGAATGGGGAAATGAACCACTCGGCACAGTGCAGGAAGGCAGCAGCAAAGGCAAACAGGATGCTAGGGTGCATAACATGGGGGGTTGTATCTAGGAGTAGAGGTGTCATATTGCTCCTGTACAAGTCCCTGGTGAGGCCACACTTGGAGTACTGCACGCAGTTCTGGCACCCCCTACTTAAAAAGGGACATCAAACTGTAAGAGGTGGTGCAGCACAGAGCAACAAAGTTGATCCTGGGGTTGGGGGATAGACTATACGAAGAAAGATTGAGGGAGCTCAATATGTATACCCTGGAGAATAGGAGAGAGAGATATGATTGAGACCTTCAAGTACCTGACCCTCAGCGAAGTCTGAATACTATCATTTTGTCTTCTTTTAGCCTTTTTTGCTAGTATTGAAATAGTAATTTAATAATAATTTTGGGAAATATTCGGTAGTAGTAAAGCAGTCTGCCCACAAGCTGAAAAATGTAAACGAGCCATCTATCTGAAGACTAACTCAGTAATAATCAAGTATTCGGTTAGTTAGGTAGTGTCATATGCAAATGTATACAAAGTAAGGCAATGCTGTGAAGATTAGATGATTACTTAAAGGATTACTTCTGAATTGTATAACAATACCAATACTAATGAAGACTAGTGGAATACTTCTCAATAGTAGTAAAATAGTAGTACTGTAGTACTCAATTAGTATTTATATAGTGCCATGTATGCAATTTGTGCAGCTTAGGCCACACACTGTGTTCCAGCTGTGCTTGCAGCTAAACCAGCTGCAGGTGCTGCTCACAGGGACTGGTTTTAAAGCAGCAGCATGCATATGGCCTGTATACAGTGCCAGCACATACGGACAGGCTAGTGAGCCTGCCCCCACGCACTGGCACTGTATACAGGCCATATGCATGCTGGTTCTTACTCAAAACCTGTCCCCGTTTGCTGCACCTAATGCTTGGTTAGTTGGCAAGCACAGCTGAAGTACAGCACGCAGCCTATATGCCTGCAGGCCATCCTGCTATATGTGCCCCTCAAAGCAGAGGATATATCATGGCTTGAGTGCTCCAATATGTATTGGCACTTTTATCATGAGTTACTGTAAAATGTACTGGCACTTTTACACACATCTCCTTAATGTAATAATAATAATAATAATAATAATAATAAGAAGAAGAAGAAGAAGAAGAAGAAGAAGAAGAAGAAGAAGAAGAAGAAGAAGAAGAAGAAGAAGAAGAAGAAGAAGAAGAAGAAGAAGAAGAAGAAGAAGAAGAAGAAGAAGAAGAAGAAGAAGAAGAAGAAGAAGAAGAAGAAGAAGAAGAAGAAGAAGAAGAAGAAGAAGAAGAAGAAGAAGAAGAAGAAGAAGAAGAAGAAGAAGAAGAAGAAGAAGAAGAAGAAGAAGAAGAAGAAGAAGAAGAAGAAGAAGAAGAAGAAGAAGAAGAAGAAGAAGAAGGAGAAGGAGAAGAAGAAGAAGAAGAAGAAGGAGAAGAAGAAGAAGAAGAAGAAGAAGAAGAAGAAGAAGAAGAAGAAGAAGAAGAAGAAGAAGAAGAAGAAGAATAATAATAATAATAATACTTTATTTGTTGTGCGCCTTGCAGGCATCAAGGCGCAGTACAAGACAATAAAATACAACAGAATCAACATCATAAAAACAGCACAGATCAGCAATCAGCTTTTACCCAAAGAAAAGATTTGAGGGCCTGTTTAAAACTCCCCACAGTCATGCACCCCTAATCCAATGGGGTAGAGAGTTCCAAAGGGAAGGGGTCTCAAACATAAAAGTGTGGGCCCCAGCAGATTTTAAAGTCACTCTTGGAATCCCTAGCAACCCATCGTCGGCTGAGTGGAGCGGTCTCACAGGATGGTAAGGGATCAGGAGCTCTTTCAGGTAGCCAGGGCCCAGTTCATGCAGGGCTTTGTAAGTCAGTAGTCCGACTTTGAAGGTGATCCACCACTGGACTGGTAGCCAGTGCAGCTCCTGCAGCACCAGTGTAATATGGGAAGATCTAGAAGTACCCGCCAACAGCCGACTGTGGAATTCTGCACCGGCTGCAAGTGGCGGATGTCAAACCCTGGAAGCCCAAAGTACAGCGAGTTGCAGTAATCTAGGCGCGAGGTCACAAAGGCATGGATCAAAGTTGGCAGATCACCAGACAGAACAAGGTGTTTGATCCTAGCGATGTTTCTTGGATGGTAATGGTAATGGTACACTAGTACCCACAATCCCCTGCTCTGCTGGGTTCAGGAGATCCAGTCTGCTGGCAGGATGGGAATCCAACTGGATGTCCATTGGCATCTTCCAGGCCACTTGCACGTGGCTCCCTGTCCCCACTACACTTCTATATGCACAAGTGGGGAGGGGCAAGGAAGGCAAGATTTCAAAGCACATAAACAGAGGTTTGTCCAGCTTCTTTAGCCCCCAAAATAAAGGTCTTTATCAATAAAAATGAACTCATCTTTGCTGACATTTGACCAGTTTGAAGAAGATTACACCAAATGGAAGGTCAAGATGTTTTGTTGTGCAGAACCACCTAAAGCGAAAAAATTATTGAAGCTACATAGGCATGTTACTTTATGACCAAAATGAGTGATGAATAAACTTGATCAAAACAGTTGTATACTACATTTTTTATGTTCATTAGAAGAAAACTGCAATAAATGTACACTTTTTCTAAATCCAATCTAAATCATGCTTATAGGCCTAACAATATTAGAGTACATTTAATGTTACATGTCTGCACTTACTCCTTAAAGTCGACAGTTATGATGCTCTACACCCACTACAGTTACAGATCAGTAAGCAAGTCATTATGGATATACACCGATACAAAGAAGTTGTCGGCAGATACGGCCTTGTGGTACATCCAGTCTGCCTATCCATCTTTCTAATGGTTAAGGTACACCAGATGCTACAAGCCCCCCCCCTTTCACCCCTAGCTTGATAATTCCCATGTGCCTATCCCACGCATTCTTGAATCCCTGAACTGTGGCCACCCCCACCACTTCCTGGGGAAAGACTGTTCCATCTCTCCACCACCCTTTCAGTGAAGTAGAATTTCCTCAAGTTCCCTCTAGGTTTCCTCCTTTTATTCTCATGCTGTGCCCCCTTGTTCTGCTATTTCCCTTCATGTGGAATATGCTCCCCTCTGGTATCCTACTGATCCCCTTTAGATATTTGAAAGTCTCCATCATGTCTGTCTGTCTGTCTCTCTCTCCCTCCCTCCAAGCAGAACATACTCAAGAGCTCAGAGTCTCTCCTCACAGGACTTATGCCACATCCCCGACACCATTTTTGTTGCCCTCCTCTGTACCATCTCCATCCTATCTTTTTGCTGATGGGGCCTCCAGAACTGAACACAGTACTCCAGATGAGGCTATACTATAGGGAGTCGTACAGCGGTACTACCACTTCCCTTCTCCTACTTGTTATACCCCTCTCTATGCACCCTAGCATTCCATTACTGTTTCCAACTGCTTTGTCCCACTGTTTAGTCACTTTGAGGTGGTCTTCTATGACTACCCCCCCCAGATCTCTTTCCTCCATGGTGGCCTCCAGTGTTGCCCCATCTAGTTCATACTCTGCCCTAGGATTTCCTCTCCCCAAGTGCATAATCTTGCACTTTTTTGCATAGAAACCCAACTGCCATTCCTTGGACCAGTTTTCTAGCCTCTTCAGATCCATCCACATTTTTTTTTTTTTTTTTGTTTAATACCTTCCTGTGAATCTACCCTGTTACGTAGCTGTGCATCATTCGTGAACATGCTAACCCTCCTTTCTAGACCCTCCGCAACATCGCTTATAAAGACATTAAAGAGCACTGGTCCCAGCACTGATCCCTGAGGTACACCACTTGTTACCAGTCCCTCCTGTGAGCTAACCCTATTTACCACCACTCCATGTTCTGTTACTCAACCAGTTTCTAACCCACATGACCACCTCTGTCCCCACCCCAGATTTGCCAGCTTGTGGATTTGTCTCCTGTGTAGGAATGCATTGAAGGTCTTCCTGAAGTCCAGATGGGCCACACCTACCACTCTGCCCTGGTTTATTTCCCTTGTTTATTTATTTATTTTTATTTATTTCATCTAGGATTACAATACCTTTGAGTCGAGGCTCTTTTACAAAGGTTCCATGTCAGCATGTGCAACAGTCATCATTTTTAGTTACAAACGTATAGTCATTGACTTACAGACATGGAGGAGAGGAGGGAGAGAGGGGATATGATAGAGACATACAAGTATCTTACAGGGAGGAACAGGGTGCAGGAATGCACTATTTTTAAGCGAAAAAGATGTTCCAGGACTAGAGGGCATGGGATGAAGTTGGAGGGAGGACGATTCAGAGGAAACGTGAGGAAGAATTTCTTCACAGAACGGGTGGTGGACAAGTGGAACACCCTGCCAGAGGAAGTGGTGGGGGCTGAAACAATCACGGGATTTAAGAATGCATGGGATAGACATAAAGGAATTCTGGAGGTCAGGGGTAAGGGGCAACAGACTTCCTGGAAAACATAAACTGAACTTACAAACTTAAATGGGCAGACTGGGTGGGCCATAGGCCCTTATCTGCCGACACTGTCTATGTATCTATGTAATAACCAGTACAAAGACTTGAGCTATGAGCAAGACAAGGGAAGGAGGGGGTGGGTTGGGGGGAGTGAGGGTAGGAGATCGAGGGGGTAGGATGTGCAGGGGTAAGGGGAGTACAGGAGGTGGTTGGGGCAGGGCAGGACTGGAGATATGGGGGGAGTTGGGCAAGGGCAGGAGACAGTGCAGCCTGGGGGCCTTGTCGAGGGAATATGACATGTAAGGTGCTAGGGGGTGCTAGTGCTTGTTACCCACTCAGAGAGATTAAGTTGGTCTGGCTTGTCCTCCTGAATCCACGTTGACCTGGGTCCAGCAGCCCCCTGGTCTCTAGGCAGTCCAGCAATTTTTTCTTAAGTAGGGTTTCTAAAACTGACCAGGCAGTGGTTTCCTGCCTCCTCCTTGCTACCGCTTTTTTTTTTTTTTTTTTTTTTATTTCTTTTTTTCCCTCCTCCCTAGCACCAGAGACCACTTAGTCAGGAGACAACAAGGCAGCCCCACCTACCTGAATCCCCGGGAGACCTTGGCTATACCCCCCCAGGCGGGTACTAGGTGGGGCCCAAGCATCTTGAGAATCCTTCATTTCATCAGGTCCCCATTTGGTGGCCAGGTAGGCAGCAGCAATCAGGGATCGTGCCAGTGCTCCTTCCCCACGGTACTCCGGTGCTGTTTCCACCATTAACTCCTTAGCATGTGGTGTGCGCCCAGACGTCAAGGCGCTACACACCAACGTCCATCACACACACACTGAATGGCCTCTCCTGCTACTCTGCTCGGGGTCAAGCAAACTGCTGACCTTTGGTCCCCTGCCTTCCCCCGGAGAAGACGAACAGTTATGGGATGCTCTAGTCTCCCCACCCCCACCCAGCTGGCCCTCTAGTGGCTCGGGCTCATTCCTGAACCCGGGTTGCTGGTGTCACAGATGGAAATCCAAGCACTGCGCCGGCTTCTTGCTACCACTTTTTACAGGGTTACCACTTGTGCCCTCCTCCACTCCTCCAGAACCATGCCGGTTTCTAGTAATCCACTGAACAACTTAGGCAGAGGTATAGCCAGTTCCTTCCAGAGCTGCTTTAGGATCCTCAGGACTATCCCATTGGGCCCTATAGCTTTATTCACCCCAAGTTGTTTTAGTGCTCTTTTTACTCTACCACAGGAAAAAGGTCTAATGTTGACCTCTCCTCCCCTCCCCGTTTGCCCTTCTCAATTAATGGGGGACCATCCCCATTGTCTTCTTCTGTGAATACAAAGCAGAAGTATTTGTTGAGGATGGTCGCATTATACGAACATTCAAACGTGCCAGCAGAAACAGACCACCTGGTCTATCCAAGTCTACTCGAGTGTGCACCTAGTACTCCTAGTTTGCAGCTGCCCCAACCCCCTCCCCTTTGTAATCCCACAGCCACCCCCCTATCCTCACTTTCCCCTGTTCTCTGTCCCATACCATTTTAAAACTGTTCAGATTTACATGATACCTCCCATTCTGGTAGTATGTTCCATTTTGCTACCACCCTCTCTGTGAAATAGTGTCTCCTCATTTCCCTCCTAAATTTCCTCCCTCTGTTCTTAGCCCATGCCTCCTGATGTCCTTCCTGCTCCTTAACTTAAAGACCCCATCTGCCCCATCCTTATTTATTCCACCTCAGATACTTGAATGTCTCTATCATGTCCCCCCTCCGTCCCTTCAATCCTCCAGGGTGTATATATTTAGGTCTCCAAGCCTGCTCTCAGTCTCTTTCCTCTATTACACATATAATCTTCGTTGTCCTCCTCTGCACCCCCTCCAGTAGCCTATCACACTTCAGGCATGGCCTCCAAAATGGCACATAATACTCACACACTCAAGATGGTGCTTTTACCATTTGCTCCAGTGTCTTCCCCGCTGCACCTCTAAACTGAGACCCCTCCCCCTGTCTGACTGCCAACCTCCCCCCTCCCCGAGTATTATCCCTCTCCCTGCCATGCCATGCTCAATCTCGCCACTAGTAATGCCCCTCATTCCCTCCTCTTCATGAGTACTATCCCTTGTGCAGCCTCTTCCTGCATCCTCTTCCCGCTGTGTCACTAGTACAGCAAACATGTTCTCTACCCTCTTTGCATTACTGTGTGTTTTCTCCTCCCTCCTGCTGCTCCTCTTTTGCTAGGCCCTACTGGAGTCCACCCTTCATCAGCTGGCTTCCCATTAAGTTCTCCCCTGACCCCTCCCTCAACCCACTATTCCTTCTTTGTAGCGCCTCCGATACTCTCAGATGCAAGACTTCCTACCAATGCAACTCTCCCCTCATCACTCAACGTCCCCAGCTCCTTGCCAAGCCACCGAATCTCTTCCTTGAGCCTCCTTAGGCTGTGGCATATTGAGCACCCTCCAAGCCTCCACAGTATGTTCATCCACACTGCTGCCCCACATCCGTTGCACCCCACAATCCTACCCATGGTTCACACTACCTGTACAGGACAGTGGAATACAGTCTCTTTACTGACTGCAGTTGTTTACAAACCCAATCACAAACCCACCAATAGCTTTACCAAGTCTCACAAACACATACAGTCCAGTGTGTGTGTGTGTGTGTCGAGTCCAGCTAACAGTGTCTCTATGCAGACATCAGGTACCGTATGATGTCACAGGCTACCAGTATAAAAACATGTAATGGGCTAGGGTGGGTGGGGAGGTTGGGTCCCTCCTGAGTACTAGGGACAGACAATCAGCTACCCCAGCAGACCCTCACTGACACAGTCAGCTGCACCAGTAAAATCCCCTAAACAGGTACCTTTCCAACTTAAGTCACAAAGCCCCTTGGTACTGCAGTGTCAATGTCTTTCTCCACTACCCTGCCTCCCTCTGCCCCAAGTCTCACAATCCCTTCCCATCTCCCTTCTCTCGCCAATACACCTAAAGAATGCCTTCCCTCCTTCCTTCACTGATTTAGCTAGCTTTCCCTCAGTTTCAGCCTTTGCTGCCCTTACTGCCTTGTTTGCTTCCTTTCATTTTCCCCAAGTATTCTTGCCTGTCCTTGCTTTGTGTTGCCTTGTACCTCAGAAATACCATCTCACCCCCCCTTCTAGCTCTGCTACTCCCCTCAAGAACCACAGTGGTTTCCTCTTTGGCTCTCGCTGCAGGGCCTGGCACAGTGGTTTGCTACCAGGTGCAGGGCTTCCCTTATCTTATCCCACTGTTCTACTACTCCCCTTATGTCATCGTATCCCTGCATAGCTTTCTTCCTTCATCATTCCTTCATTCGTCCTTCATCTTAGCAAAGTCTGTCCTGCTGAAATCCAGGAGACAGAGATGTACATTTTAAATTTGTTTGCTCAACGTAGACTTTACAACAAAAAAAACATGACCAATGTGTGCCTCAATTTCTCAGAAACTAGAAAGTATGGGAGAAGTAGACTAGATGGTACTGTATACGAAATCTGCCAGCAGAAACAGGCCTTACGGTCTATCAAGTTAGTCTGCTCAAATGTGCAGTTAGCACCCTTATATTGCAGTTGCCACCCCCTATTACCGTTAAAAGAATCTGTAAATATATACAACCATTACATGGGTGGATAGTGGCCCCCACCACTCTACCTACAATCCCCACCAAAGGTATCAGCTCCCCCTGCTAAAGGCAACCCAGGCCAACCTGCCTCACACCCAGCTCCCACAGAACTGCCCCAGGACAACACGAGCTTCCCCTTGCCTTAGCACCAGGCTACCCTACCCCACCTTGACACTCTCCATTCCAATGGACCTTCATCTGGACCACAGCAGCTCCCCTGGTCCCAGGCTTACCTGTCCCCCTCCAGGCTTGCATGGCCCTGCCCTGTTCCAGCACCAGTCTCTCCCGGCCCATGCTGTCCCCTTAGGTCACCCCAGTTTCCTTGGTCCTGCCTGTGGACCATGGCACCCCAGCTCCTCTGCCATGCCCGAGCCACCACCCTTCTTCCTTCAGCCCTAGCCCACCCATTGGCCTCCACCTATTCAAGCTCCACCCTGCACCATCCCTAGGATGCCTTGGTTGGCTCCCAGATCCCATGGCCCTGCCCCTGGCCCCAGACCACTACATTTTACCTTGCACCAGCCATCATCTGCCCATGTTCTATCCACAGTCCACCCCTGCTCCCTCCGACTTCCCTGCTCTACTTTGCTTCCTAGCTCCCATAGCCCTGCCCCAGGACAACCCCAGGTCCGGGCTTTTCTGGCCCACCCCAGCTGTTCCCATGGCCATACCCTCTAACTACTCCAGACCTCCCCGCCTTGAACTGATGTGTCCCACTAGCTCCCATGGCCTTGCCTCTGTTCCACTGCAGCTCCCCCCTCCCATCCCAAGCAAGGCTCTGCAATCCCTCCCCCTGGGAAGAGAGCAGTCCTTTGGATGTCCGAGCCTCCTCGACCCCAATGATCCTCCAAGAAACAGAGTTTGTCAGTGCCAGAATACTATCACTGTAATGGGCACACTCACAAACACCAATTTCAAAATAGTGGCCAGTAAAAAAAAAAAAAAAAAAAAAAGTACTGGGTGCCGTTTTAAACTCAGCACCTATGAAGGGGTTTGCCTGTCGCTTGTATATTTTGGAAACACCCTGCTCATATTCACACACATTCACACACACATATATATACATAATGAACCCAACTCATTGCAAAATGTTCTGGTAACCTCACAATTTGTGAGGCTATAGCGACATCTTGAGGGCACTCGAGCTTTGCTCTTATGCCCATGATATCACTAACCTCAGTCAATGTGGCTTGTTCTGTATGGTAGGGGGGCCATTATTACCTTTATGTGCCTGTAGCTGTCCATCAGATCTCATAAGCAAAGTCGGATCTGGTCAGGAGACCTTCAACAAATGCCAGGCAGGTTACAGTCTGAAAATAGCTGTCATTATCAGACCAAAATAAATACCCCCCACAATGTTCTTTAACTGTTGCTCAGGCTAAACAATTCCTTGCAGATTACCTTGTGTATTCCTTTCAAGGGATTCCTTCGTGAGGGGCACAGGGAGAGAAGTGGGTGCAACACCACATGACCAAGAGGTGGTACATTGCATCCCAGGGTAGGAAGCTTTTAAGCAGCAAGAGAGACAAATAGAGATACAGTATATACATACTTTTAAGCAGTGATTTTATATATTATACACACATACATACACACACACAATATATATATATATATATATATATATATATACATATACATACACATACATACATACATATATATATACACACACACACACACACACACACACACATATTTATATATACACATTACACACACACACACACACACACACACACACACACACACACACACACATACATATATTTATATATACATTACATTACACATAACACATATACACATATACACATATACACATATACACACACACAAAAATGATGCGGTAGTGCTACCATAGATTAAGGTTGAGGACCATTTACATGTTAAACCTAAAATTTTGCACCTTAATAACATTGCAACGTTCAACAGATTGGCCTGAAATTTGGAATACACGATCAAGAACCATACATCTTGGGATGTGCCAACTTTCGTACTGTTCGAATATATGGCTGCGAAGTTATTAAGCATGATCTGCACGTGCATTTATGCTTTTTTGGAATTCTTTGGTCGTCTCTAGAGGTCACACGGTTTGCGCAACTGGTCCAAAATCTTCAGGGAACATGCAGCCAAGGTCCCCAATGTGCCTTTTATTTTTATTTATTTTTTATTTATTGAATATAATCGGAATTACAATCCTTTGAGTCACAGACTCTTTTGCAAAGGCTCCACGTCGGTTACAGGGGTTGGAAGGTAAACAAATACAGAAAAAACATACATAAACAAGCAGTATTCACGCAACAGTACTGGTAGTGCAGTCCAGGCTTAACTTAGTTACCCGGTGACAGTAGTAGGCAGCATTCTGGATATCTCTTGACACAGATGTGCAGGATGCTGATTCATGGGATCTAGTGTCAGGTATTTGGAGGGTTTGGGAACTCAAGTGGTGGGCAGAGTTAGACAGTCACATTTAGCTGACTCAAGTAGTTGAGCTTTGAGTCCTGTTTTGAATAGGAAGATGCTATGGGTCTGAGAGAGAGGGGGTGGTAAAGTATTGAGCCAAAGAGGGGCTCGGTAGCGGAAGGATCTTTGCCCAAGGGATGTTCTACAATGGGGATCAGAAATTAGGAGTTTGCTGCGAGCCTTGTATTAGGCCCGAGGGGGACTGCGCTGATTATGAAGAGAAGGCCGACGGGGGCTAGCTGGAGATGCATCTTTTTTGCGAGGATGCAGGTTTGATACTTTAGTCTTTGTTGGAAGTTTAGCCAACCAGCCAAAGCATAGAGCTCACAGGTGTGAGTTATTCCGTCACTGCCGGTGACTAGGCGGCAGGCTTTATTCAAGGCAGCATTAATGCTACATAGTGTGGTGGGTTCTGCTGAGCCATATATCACTATCCCATAGTCAACTAGGGAGAGGATTGAGGAGGAGACTGCAAGATGCATGGCCTGTGTGGGTAAGCAGTGTTTAAGTCTGTAGAGGATACCCACTCTAGCATTGGCAGCGGAGGAGAAAAGTTGTATGTGACTATGGTAGGAGAGGGAGGTGTCTAATGTGATACCTAGGTATTTAAAACTTGTAACATGTTCAAGTAGGGCACCTTGTGTGTTTTTGATTAGGAGTGCCGACTGACTGTGTGGGCTTGACAGTGCGCAAAGATCATGGACTTAGTTTTTTTTTTTTTTTTTTTTTTTAATAGTTGATGACCAGGCGGTGTTCAGTGAACCAGGTTTCTAGCTCCCAGAAGACAACCTGTAGGGCTAGTTGGAGGGCTCTTGGTTGTGGGTGTTTCCAAAACAGTACCGCATCATCAGCGTAGAGTAAAAGGTGACCGCTGCATGCCTTGGGGACAGAGTTTAAAAAGAGGGTGAATACAAGCGGGCAGAGTATAGACCCCTGTGGGACCCCAGAGCAAACTGTTTTGCAGGAGAAGATGGTGGTGTTTATCCTGACTTGTTGTGACCAGCCTGAGAGGTAATCCTTGAACCAGGCAGTTGCCTCTGGGACCACATTTAGTTGTGGAAGGACACAAAGCAGTAGCTCGTGACTGACCGTGTCAAATGCCTTGGTCAGAGCCACATAGATTGCACCTGTTATAGAGCCTTGGTTTAGGGCCTCATGGATGAACGAGGTGAGCTCAGAAAGTGCTGTGACGGTACTATGGCCAGTCCAGAAACCATGCTGTTCCTGGCAGAGAAGATTGTGTTTAGTTAGGTGTTCTGTTTGCTGGTCCGAAACTATTTTTTCCAGTGCTTTGGAGAGAGGTGGAAGTATCGAAATCAGTCTATAGTTGCTTGTGTTAATGGGGTCGCCGCTCTTCAGAATGGGAGTGATTATGGCTCTCTTCCAGGTTGAGGGGAACTGACCAAGGCAAAGAGAGAGGTTGAGAATTTTAGTAAGGTGGGGTAATGTGACATCCAGTGTCAGCCGAATGAGTTTAAGATCTAGGGAATCATTGCTGTAATGGGTATTGGCAATAGCTTTGGCAATGTAGTGCTTTGCCTTGTAGCAGGAGATGACTCTCAGCCTGAGGGGTATCGAATTGACGTTATGCGAGGTGTCAGGGGGGAGGGTGGAAGAAATTCGGAGGGAGGATATGGGAGAGGTCCAAGAAGGCGGAGTTGAGGGCTTCTGCGATAGTGGAGGGATCCTGGGTGATATCCCCATTTACAATAAGTTGAGTGGGGGGGGGAGCAGGATTTCCCACGGAGTTCTTTTATATTGTTTTTTTTTTTTTTTTTTTTACCACCATCTCCCCAGGAGGTGGTTAGGGTTTGTTGATAGCACGTAGCTTTCGCCTGTCAGAAGGCCCATGTACCTCCCGGTATAGCTGTCTATCCTGCGTGCGTTGGGAGTAAAGGGCCTTATGCCACAGGTTGTCCCTTTGTTGGAGCTGGTTAAGTAGCGAGGGTGTGATCCAGGGGGTGGTTCTGGTTTTCACTACTTGCTTGGAGAGGGGAGTGAAAATGTCGCAGGCCTTGTTGAAAGTAGTTATAAAGTGGGCGAGTGCAAGGTCTACTGACTGCGCGGTGTAAATGGGGAGTCAATTGCTGGTAGATAGATGGGCTTTGAGGTTCTCTAGGCCTCCTTTTTAGCCTCTCTGCAAGGAGATTTTGGGGGGGGGGGCAATTTACCCGACCACCAGCAGGTCACCTGGGAGTGGTCACTGATAGAGTCAGGGAGCACCGTGGCATGGGAGAGGTTCTGTGGTCTGTTGGTGAAAATGAGGTCTAAAAGGGTGGAGGTCCCAGATCTAGTGTCCCTTCTGGTAGGAGAGGTGACGAGTTGGGTAAGATCATATGCCAGGGCAGTGTCTTTGAAGCTGGATGAGGCAGGGGATAGCCAGTTGACATTGAAGTCACCCATCACGATGATTTCACTAGTATTCGGTAGGTGGGAGATAATGTGGAGGATAGAATCAAATGCGAGTTTTTGGTTTCTCGGGGGGATATAGGCCAAAAAGTGATGTGGAGCGTTTTGGTACCCAGACTGAGTTTGACTGTAAGTGTCTGGGCGTCATATTGTGGTGCGGGGGTTTGTACTTCAGTGGCATGAAGAGAGGATTTAACAAATTGCACAGCCACCGCCTCTCTTGCTGGTCCTATCATCCCAGAGGAAGGAATAATTACTGAGAGAGACAGCATCATTGGGTATTCTTTCAGAAAGCCAAGTTTCAGAGAGGGCTAGGATGTCCGGTGCATGCAGGGCAATCCAGCCTTGGGGGGGTTTTTGGTAGGCTACATATATTAAGAGTAGCTAGCAGTAGACTCCCACTAGGGTTGTTTGGAGAGGTCATTGTGCAGGGTGGTCCAGGGTTGGAGTGGATATTGCCAGATAATAAGAGAAGTAGTAGGGTATGCCGCAGGAGGGCCAACCTGCAGAGTTTGGATGAGTGACGTTGGGGTTGGTAGGGTGTAGGGCTTTTTGCGTTGGTGGTGGGGACTGGGAGACTGGGAATGATGCATGCTAGAAGGGTAGGGGAAGTGAGGGAGTCAGTTTTGGGGATTACTGGGGTGGTGAGGGGTGTGATCTGGAGGGGGAGAGCTGGGGTACAATGCATATCGTGGTGAGTGTGAGGTTAAAGTGAGTGTGTGTGTGTGTGTGTGTGTGTGTGTGTGTGTGTGTGTGTGTGTGTGTGTGTGTGTAAGCCAGCAGGATCATTTTGGCTTGTGTGGGGGATGTTGGAGGGACAGGGTCTGAAGTCATCATTGATAAATAAATGATGAGTGGAAAAGTTATAGTAGTGTGGTTTAGGTGCCTGGGGTTGTTGAGCCTGTTGTAAGATCCTGGAAGTCAGGAGGGCTGTTAATAGTAGGGACATCATTGTATATGTAGATAGAGAGAGGTATGTAGTAGCAGCTACTAATGTTGATTTTGTATGACCTGCAGCTGAAAAAGTGGGCCGATAGGTTATTTCAGCAGATCACCTGACCAAACCTAGCTATAAATTCGAGTGCCGACCAAGGGCGGTGTGGGGGCGGTGGGGAGCCGAACGCGTAGCGTTCGG
The DNA here is from genome assembly GCA_016271365.2 of Neoceratodus forsteri. Taxonomy (NCBI): domain Eukaryota; kingdom Metazoa; phylum Chordata; order Ceratodontiformes; family Ceratodontidae; genus Neoceratodus; species Neoceratodus forsteri. Next base: position 220,672,809 of record JADMNL010000029.1, read on the forward strand.
TGGGGCTAAGCCTAAGCAGCAAATAAGTGTGCATTTTCGGCTGTATTGTAGCAGTGAGAAGGGGAGCTTGCAGCCGTCACTGGAAAAAGGCACCAGATGCAGTAACCGTGCGGTCCTCTGCCAACGGTCATGACTGCAGCCAGGAGAGAGGTAAAATTACCTTGTGCAGCTTCGGCTCTAACGGCAGGAGGGCTTGTGGGACTGGCTCGCGACCTCCATCTCCTCGGGAGGGGGGTAGTATCTGTTCAGCTTCGGGCTTCCAATGGCAGGGAGGGCTTCAGGGACTGGCCCTCGCAACCTCCGGTCTCCTAGGGGAAGGGGGGGTAGTATTAGAAGATTTCGTGAAAAAATATTAAACGGTTCAAAAGGTATTCAAAAAACAAGTTCCCATTATAAGTCAATGGGAAAAGTTAAAAAGTTTGACAGTGTCACAAATGCAGTTTTTACTTTCGCAAATGGCCCTTTTACTGTCGCAAATCTGCCATTTTGTTTTCAGTTGGTCATCAGAAAAATGCTTGCCATTTAAATGTGGAACCCTCTAGCAACTCAATTCTTTTTGTATTCACCTAGTCAGACCCTGAGGATGCTATGCATGTCTTTATTTTGGGGTAAAACACCCCAGAAATATGTTTTTCAAATTTCTGGAAAAAGTACTTTCTCAAACTACTTTTGCATTTGCGACAGTGTCGAATGAATTTGCGAAAGCTTTCGCAAAGTTCAACAGTACTTTTCCAGGCTATGTGAAAATGGCAGCAATTCTTTGGCACCCTGCTGCAAAAGAACTGTTTGGTCTTTTGGGCTGAAATTGGGAGGGAACGCAGCCAGCATCTCACAGATGTGCCTTTCAGTGTTTCAGTGAAAAAATATTACAGGGCGGCAAAGTTACGGCACTCCAAAGTTGACACTTTTTCCCCATAGGATAACATTACGGCGTCCGCCGTATTACAGGAATCTTTTGCCGCCCTGCTGCAAAATAACGGTTTGGTCTTTAGGGCTGAAATTTGGAGAGAAGAAAGCCAACATCCGACAGATGTGCCTTTTACTGGTTTGATGAAAAAAATATTACAGAAAGCCAAAGTTATGGCACTCCGAACTTCTCTTTTTTTCCCCCATAGGATAACATTACAGCATTCGCCGCGCCTTTCAGGGCCCGTATCTCCCAAACTGTGCAAGATAGACTTTTCGTCGGGGGCTAAGTAAAAAATTAGCCTGGAAAGTCATAAATCATATGACTTTTAAATTTTTGTTCTTCGATGTAAAGTTCCTGAGATATAAGCAATTTAGTATTCCATCTCTTCATTTTCTGCTCCAAGACCCATTCTTATGCATACACTCTTTGTACTCACTGGGCCGGATATTCAAAAGGGTTGCGCATGCGCAAGTCCGAAACTGCGCCATTCTGCGATATTCAGCAGGAGGCAGTTGCGCCACTGAAAACAGGCTGAGCAACAGCGCAATGCAAATGAATGCATGCTGAACTGGAGGGGGAGGAACCATGCAGAAACTGCACAGCCCGATATTCAGCCGGGCTGTGCAGAGTTGTGCAGGCGCAACCCACAAGCTGCACCTGCACAACTTTGAGCCAAAAAAAAAAGCTTAAGTCGAGGCCACCACAGGTGAGCTGCTGCATTGCAGGGCGCAACACAGCAGCTGCCACCTGTGGCTGGCCTCAACCCACACCCTGTGCCCCCCTGCAGCCCGATTGTGGGCAAAGAAAGTAATATCCCCACCACCACCCCACTGGCCCAGTCCCGGCATAGCGAACTCCCACCAAGCCCGATTGCGGGCAGCAAAGTTCTCCCCCAACATATCCCTGGTGGTCCAGTGGACCGAACATCCGATCGTGGATGGAATGTGCAACCAACCCCCCAAACATCCCTGTTGCTAGTGTCTCCTCACCCCACCCACCCGCGAAGCCTCCCCACCCTGCTTCGCAGCCGGGTGGGCGGCAGCATCCCACCCGCTGCCGCCCTCCCGCTGCCGATGACGCTGGTACAGACGCTTGGTGAGAAGAGCCTACCGGGCGCAGTAGCTATACTTGTACAAGACAGTTCAGATTGGTGAATGAATACATTCATTCATTCACAAAACTGACTGTCTTTGGATAGTATATGGGCTGCACGCCCATTGGCTCTTGCCTGCACCAATGGGCTGCAGAATCCTCACCGGCAGTCAGTGGGTGGCAGGCGGTGGATGCTGCAGCCCGCTGGCTGCGGGGAGCGGGAGGCTTCGGGTGGGTGGGTGGGGACACTAGGCACCAGGGATGTTTTGAGGGGTGTTGGTTGACACTCCATCCCACGATCGGGATTTACGGTCCACTGACCACCAGGGATACGCTCGGGGAGCCACACTGCTGCCCGCGATCGAGCTGGTTGGGGATTAAACCATGCCCGCGATCGGCCAGTGGGGGTGGTGGTGGTGGTGGGATTATACACCATTTCGCCCCAATCGGGCTGCAGGGCGCCGGTCTCGACGGCTGCTGCCTGGCAGGGTGCCAGCGCAAGTCCTCGGGATCGCGCACCTGCATGCTGATGAGATGCAAATGGAGCTAATCAGATGCAAATGGCCCCTGTGCCTTGTATGAATTATAGCCCCATTTGCATGTCACCTTTGAATATGGGATTTGCATGGCGCAATGGTACTTGCGCCACCGTAGTTGAATGCTCCACTCTGACCACTTGCGGTGGCGCAAGTTCCACTGCGCCATGCACAGTGGCTGTGGCCAGGGGGTGATATTCAAAGGAGTTGCTCAAGGGCGCAACTCCTTTGAATATCGCTCTGGACACACCCCTGCACAACTATTTTGTGCAGCGCAAGGGCTTGCGCCACAAAATAGCACAGTTTGAATATCCAGCCCACTGTCTTTATCTATGCAGCTTTTGGGGAAAACCAGCCTGTGCGGTTACATTACTGTTACCCTTACCGCTTCTGCTTGCGGTTCTGCAACAGTTTCACTTTACTGTTCCCGCTCACGGCACCATGTGCGTTACCCTTCGTGTTTTTATTTGCGCTTACGTTTGCGTTATTTTAACCATTTGTGTCAACAGTACTGTTTATCTTTCTGTTTCGCTTTGTGTCACCACGTGCATTACCATTTGCGGGCACCATGTTACCATGTGACAAGACATCACGTGGTGGAGCACGGCGCACTCCCCGCCACATTATATTCACTATTTCATTATACTTCTCAAAAGAAGGGAATTAGAGGCAAAAACATTTCATAGTTGTGTTGTTCCATAGCACAGAGCGAGGAAATTCGCGTGATTGAAAGTTTCTTGATCTCCACCAATATCACCGATTGGCACGCTAGTTGTCAGTCCCAACTCTCACCCCATTCTCCTATACCTCTGCTTTCACATCTGATGGGGTGAGAGTTAGGGCAGACAACCCAACGTGCACCCCGATGCCGGCTGGGGGTGGGGCGGAGGGGTCCAAGGGGGCTTTGAACCTCAACACTGAATTTCTTCGCTTTTGTCGCTGTGGAACAACCCTAACTAATGCATTAAACAGAGTTTTTGCTATATATCAATATCTATCTTATCACACACACACACACAAATATATATATTATATATAGATATAGATTATATATGTATGTATGTGTGTATATTTTATATATATATATATATATATATATATATATATATATATATATATATATATATATATATATATATATATATATATATATATATATATATATATATATATATATATATAGAGAGAGAGATACATATCTCTCTATATCTCTATAAAATAATGGTAGCATGGTAATGCTACCATAGTTAGAGTTAAGTAGCACTTTTAAGGTTAAAGGGTCAAACTTTGCCACCATTCAATGGATTTGCCTAAAATTTGACAGGCATGGGGTGTAATCATAGATCTTGGGATCTGCCAGCGTTTATGCCAGTCCAATATATGGCTGCAGAGTTATTAAGTGACATCCGTGCATATTTATACTTTCTGGTGAATTATTTGCTCGCACCTACAATTTGGTATGCACCATTGGGCATGGCAGGTCTTGGGATCTGCCAACTTTCATACCAGTAGGATATACGGCTGTGGCGTTATTAAGCGACAACAAAAAGTGCAATTATGTTTTTTTGTGAATTCTTTGCTCGTGCCTACAGGTCGTACAGTTTGCACGACTGGTCCAAAAACTTCAGGGAATGTGCAGCCGGGGACCCTGATGTGTCTTTTGAAGATTTCATGAAAAAATATTAAATGGTTCAAAAGTTATTCAAAAAACAAGTTCCCATTATAAGTCAATGGGAAAAGTTAACAAAAAGTTCGACACTTTTGCAAATGCACTTTTTAGTGTCACAAATTGGCCCTAGTAGTGTTGCAAATCTGCCATTTTGTTTTCAGTTAGCGATCAGAAAAATTCTCGCCATTTAAATTTGGGACACTCTAGCAACACAATTTTTTGTGTGTTTACCTTGTCGGACCCCGAGTATGCTAGCCCTGTCTTTATTTTGGGGTAAAACACCCCAGAAATATGTTTTTCACATTTGTGGAAAAAAGTAGTGTCGTGCTTACGACACTTTAGCAAAGTTTACGAAAGCTTTCACAAATCACGACACTACTTTTTAGACCATGGACAAATGACAGCAGTTCCTTGTCACTCTGCTGTGAAAGAACGGTTTGGTCTTTTGAGCTGAAATTTGGAGGGAACGCAGCCAACATCTCACAGATGTGCCTTCTGGTGGTTGGGTGAAAACTATTGCATGGTTGCCAAGTTACTGTACTCGAAATTTGCATTTTCTTCTCCATAGACTAACATGGTGGGCGCACGCGCCTTCTTCGGAGCCTCATATCTTAAAAAGCGATGCGAGATATGGATTTTTTGTTACGGACTATGCAATACAAAAACCTAGCCAGGAAAATCTTCATTTTTGTGACATTAATTTTTTTTTTTTTTTCTACGTCATGCGGTTGCTGCGATATTAGCAATTAAGTACTTCCAATGCTGGTCTTAAGCTTTGAAGCCCATCACAATGCATACATTCTTTGTGTTTCTCTATGCACCTCTTCAGCAAAGCCAGGGTATGTGCTTCCGTTACTGTTACTGTTTCCACTTGCGTTTATGTCCCCGTTTGCATTACCGTTCCTGTATGCATGCGATATTAGTACCCTTTGCATTCTCATTTGCACTTGTGTTTCATTTCTGTTACTATCTGCATTTCACTACCGTTTCTGTTTACATACCGTGCGCATTGCCATTTCGTTTGACAGCCCTTTTCATTTATGCTTTCAGTTTCTTTTGTTTTATGGCCTTCCTTGCTGTTACTGTTACTATTTGCTATTATAAGCATTGTACCTGCATTACAGTTTATGCTTTCCATATGCGCTATGCTTTCCTTTTGTGTTTGTTTCCTTGCTGTTATTCTTGTTGTTACTGTTACTATTTGCATTTACACCATGAGCTGTGCCTTGTGCTTTTGGTTTATGCTTCCATATGCGCTTCTGCTCCCATTTCCATTTCTGTTTCCTTTAGCATTATTCTTCATGTTAACTTTACCATTTGCATTCACAATTGCAGTACCGTTTCTCTGCGTGTTAGTTTGCATTTACATGTGCGCTTGCGTTCGTGTTTCCATTTCTGTTCCCTTCGCGTTCTTTTTTCCTGTGACACTTAACATTTCCATTTAAAATACCACTGCCATCACTGTTCGTATTACCAGTTATGCCAGATGCGCTCAATGTCCGCTTGTGTCATCTGTTCGCCCAGCCGCCACTTTGCGCTTGCGTTTCTATTAACGTTTCCTTTACCATTTATGTTTGTGTAACCATGTGCGCCACTGTTCGCGCTTCTGTTTGCATTGCTGATCCTGTTACTACGTCACAAGACATCACATGGTAGGAGCATTACATTCAGCATTTCTTGTCATCATTCTCTTAAAAAAAAAAAAAAAAAAAAAAAGGAAATTAGAGGCGAACCTCCGTTTAATGCATTAGTTGGGTTGTTCCTAGCGATAAAATAGGGAAATTCGGTGTTAGGGTTGAAAAGCCCCTTGGACTCCCAGCCCACCCCAACCAGCATCGGGGTGCGCTGGGGTCATCGTCCCAACTCCCCACCCCATTCTCCTATACCTCTGCTTCCTTCACATGTGATGGGATGAGAGGGCAGATGACCCCAACGCACACCCCGATGCTGGTTGGGGGGGTGGGCTGGGGATCCAAGGGGACTTTCAACCCTAACACTGAAATTCCTCACTTTTGTTGCTGTGGAACAACCCTAACTAATGCATTAAACAGAGTTTTTTTGCCTCTAATATATAAATATACACACACACACACACACACACACACACACACACACACACTTTACTGTTCCCCCCCATTTTTGACCACCCTTATTCACTTATACTTTTGGGGTTTGATCTTCCCCACAGCTATATCATGCCAGTTTTTGGTTTTTTTTTAATTTTAAGAACTAATTAAACAATTTATTTTGCTACTGTTTGATATCTGAAATGGTGCCCTGAACCTCCAAGGAAGAGCACCACATAAAATAAAGTAAAAAAAAAACAAACAAAACAAAAAAAAAAACACCCTAATACTACTACAGCACTATAAACCACTACTGCCACCACCATAGGACCAGTCACTAACTGTTAGTACCGCAGTCCCCAACACCAGCTACCAACAGCTCTTCCAACAGCCTTGGATACTAGCTCCTCCTCCCTCAGATACTAGACCCATCTCCATCTTTGACCCCCTCCCAAACACTAGCCCCCCTTTCCCCACCAGCCCCCCCGACAGTAGCCATTCTCTCTTCACTGCCCCTACACAGGCCCACCTCCCTCCAGAGCAACTAACAATAGCTCCCCTCTTGCACAGAGCTCCTAAAGGAAAATAATTCAATTGGCAGCCCTGTTTAGTGAGTCCATAGACACTGGAGTGGTCCCAGAGGACTCGAGAAGGGTGACGTTTTCCCTCTTCACAAGAGTGGTAATAAAGAAGAAGTGGGGGAACTACAGGCCAGTTAGTCTAATCTCTGCAGTCAGAAAGATAAAGGAGGCACTTTTAAGAAAGGAATAGTGGAACAGCTAGAAGCCAAAGGACTGGTAGATCCCAGGCAATGTGGGTTCTCTGCAGGATGATCCTGCCAAACTAATATGATAGTTTTCTATTACTAGATAACAAAGGCAGTAGACTGGGGGGAGTAGATACTGCCTACCTCAATTTCAGCAAAGCCACTGATACAGTCCCATATAGGAGATTGGTCAAGAAGAAAGGCAGCCTGGGGTTGGGACACAAGGTAGTGAACTGGGTTGGAAACTGTTTTAGGGACAGAAAACAAGAAGATAGTAGTGAATGGAACCCAATCAGATGATAGGGAGGTAACCAGTGGATACCTCAGGGGTCAGTGCTGGGGCCAGCCCTCTTCAATGTCTTCATCAGTGACACTACAGATGGGCTGGGGGGGAAGGTTTGCCTGTCTGTGGATGACACCATGACCTGCAACAGGGTGGATACTCTGGAGAGGGTGAAAAGGATGAGAAAAGACCTGGAACTCATGCAGAGATGTCCAGGGGCATGGCAGCTAAAGTTTAATGCAAAGAAGTAAAAAAATCATGCATGTGACTAGCAGGAACCCTAGGGTGAGCTACAGGTTGGGGGGGCTGCTGATGGTAACCAAGAAGGAGAGGGACTTGGTGGTCATAATCACAGGTGACTTGCAGCAGCAAAGCAGAAAGCAAAGGAGGTGGAAAGGCCAGAGCAATATTAGGGTGCATTGGAGCGGGAATCACAGACTGAAGGAGGGAGGTAACAGTATCACTATACAAGACCCTTGTGAGACCTCACCAGGAATACAATGTCCTGTTTTGGAGACCATATCTTCGAAAGGATACTGTCGAAAAAGAGACGGTGAGGAGGAAGGTAACCAGAATGGTGAAGGGATTACATCACAAGTATATGAGTTGAAAGTGAGGGACCTCAATTTGTATATGCTGTAACAAAGGAGGGTGAGAGGTAACCTGATAGAAACATTCAAGTGTAACCCCCTGTCACCCGGGGTTACAAGAATCCCATGTAGATCTAGTGGCAGGCAGGGAAGGCAGCTTGTGAAACAACAGTTGAATGGATTTCACACTGTCTCACTCTGTCCTTAGTCTCAGATGAGCTGGAGGGATGACATCAAATAGAATTTTTTGCAACAGCATAAGCCACTTTGGAATGTTGCAGCAGGAAGTTAGTTAGAACATTGGGAGGTTTTGAATTCAGTCTTTAGGAGAGTCAGTAGCAGTCTAATAGGAGACTCAGTGGAGGGAGGAGGTGCACTGCAGTGTGCAGTGCCTCAGAGCCCTCAGCTCTGATCAGAGCTACCAGTTGTAGTGGGTGTGTGTTCTTGCCCCAGAGAAGAAGGACACAGAAGAACACTTGTGAAGTGGTTGAGACCATCTCCCAGTTGTTCCAGGACCCCATCCCTGAGAGGGATGGGGGGAACCAGACCAGCTCTTCAGGGGCAATCCCTTGGCCCTGCTGGAAAAAGAGAAGCTGCCTAAGAAGAAGATTTGTGCTGAGGCACCGAGAAGTACATTTTGTTTTTCCTGAGAGAAGCCTGTGGGCACCTGCAAACCGGGGTGAGTCAGCTCTGCCAGAGAGCCTATGTTTCACCAAGACTGTTGAGTTAAGTATCTTCTACTGTGGGTCAGGAAAGGACAGCCAAGTACAGTACTTAAGCTGTGTATGGCTTGAAATGCCTCTAATCAGTGGGGGTCTACAGGGATGGACATAGCCACTTAAAGAACATTACAAGTCAGGACACTATTTTCCAGAGACTGTAGATTGTTAAGTGTGATATACATTTTGAGACAGCAATCTACAACCAGAGAGGTTCAAATGGAAAGGTGTTGATTCCAAATGAATGGTTGGGTATAGCTTTGGTAGCAACAGGTGGGAGACCCCCTCCAATCTGGAGTAACCAGATTTACCTCTACGGGTTCAGTTTGGGCACCTATAGCTTTCTCCCAGGCACTTGACCAGTGTTCACAGAAAGTACCCAGACTTGGGATCAGATGGAAGATTTTCCCTTTATGGAGCCAGTATGTGCTCATGGGTGGTAGAGGAGGCCACCAATGAATATCCATTCCAAATGGAAAGTAGTCCAAGTGCTGGCTGGATGTGCCATGCAGGGAAATCCAGAGAAGAGTATAAGTTCGGGCTAAGAGTTCAGTGTGTTTCAGAACCTGAGGGTTACAGTGTGTAAGAAGATGCGTTCTAGTCTCTGTTTGTCTGCATTACCAGGGAGTGTAGCCCCATGGGGGTCCATCTATGCTTTATTATTCTGCTGCTGTTGTGAATAAAAGCCACACTCTAGAATTCCACTCCTGGTTTGGGCATTACAGTTATTGCTTCCTATATCTGGAGTTAACTGGGTGCCCCTGTGCAGAGGTTTCAAATCTAGCCAAAATGCCAAGTAACAGTTTTCTCCCCAAACCCAGGCAACCAGGTAGTGGATTACATAATGGAGGCAGCTCAAAGCGCTAATAAAACAAAAAAATAACATCAACCCAAGCCCTGGCTGGCTACACAAGTATCTCAAAGGCATTAACAAGGTGGAAGGGGACAACACATTACAGATTAATAGTGCCTGGACAATAGGTCCCGACATTAAACTGAGGGGTGACTGCATAAGGGGAAATGTCACGATATTCCTTTTTATGGAAAGGGTGGTGGTGGTGGATGCATGGAATAGCCTGCTGTGGGAGGTTGTGGCAGCCCATACAGTGGTGGGTTTCAAACATGCATGGGACAGAAAAAAAAGGAACAAATAGGAAGAAAAAGCTAAAGCTAATGACCAGATAGGGTTACTGGACGCTACGTTAGGCAGCTTACAAGAGCAGACTGGATGGTCCCAACGGTCCTTATCTGCTGACAGCATCTATGTATCCATGTACTCAAAAGTATTGCCTCCCTCCCACCACACTCCAACACCAGCCACCTTCCTCCACAGAACATGACAGTTGTTCCTCACAGCCCCGATGCTAGCCCCACCCTCCAAAGCACCCTAAACTAGCATCCTTCCTCCACAACCCCAGACAGCACCCTCCCTCCATGACCACCACAAATATCTCACTTCTACATTCCCCAAAAACTACCCCGTTTTCATACAGTCACAATACAAACCCTTTCCCTCCAAGGCCCACAACACACACACACACACACACACACACACACACACACACACACACACACACACACACCCACATGCCCAACTCTTGACACACATTGTAACAGGTGCAGCCACAGCAGTACAGAACCCACATACAGGTAGAAGTCAAGTCTCTTACCAGAGTAATAGGGAGCAGGTCTTTAAGGGATGTCATCTATGAGACCTGTAAAATAAAATATTAAAAAGGGGTCTCAAAGGATCCACAGTTCTTAAAGAGTAAATAGGATGGAAAGAGCAGGATTGGCACAGAATCATACTTATCGGATAGGGAAGGAAGGAGTCCATGTTCTGTCAGACCTGTAAAATAAAGAAAGTCAGGTTAATATGGGGAAAATACAGTAGCAAAAGCAGAAACAGAGAGCCAAGAGATAAGAAGGTGTATGAGAGCAAAGAGGTAAGGAAAATACAAATTTAGAATTCAAGTTTACAGATGAGTTGAAATAGGAAAACAAAGGTACATAGAAAAGGAAATAAAGTAAATAAAGACAGAAAAGTAGAGAAAGTGTTGTTTGGGGTGGGGCTCAACTAAAAACCCTGGATGGAGAGGTGGCCAGTATTTCAGAATGGTAGCCCATGGAGCCTCTATTGGACTGATGGCCCAGCTTTAATGAAATAGGAAAGGGAAAAATGTTTAATCAGGAAAAGCGCACTAAACCAAAGCGTGTTTCCAAGTGCAATCTGGGAGCACAAAGAAGTTAAGTGACGTGCCTGAGGTTACACATTATGTAAGTGGGGACTGTGGGATTTAAACCCAGGTCTCCAGGTTTTGCAAGTCAGTGTCCTAAACCACAGCGCAATACTCTTAAAAATAAATAAATAAATAAATAAATAAATAAAGTTAGCACTGGTGGTCCTGTGGGCTAGAGATGCCGTAGGAGGCCATAGTCCAGGTGGGCTAGTGGGAGAGTCCCTGGAGGCCAGTGGCCAATGATGTTTTTAAAAAAACACAAGCATTTGTCAATGCCAAATGTTTGCTTGCTGGCATTGGCACTGGAGGAGTTAGAGAGCTGCATAATAGGAATGGCAGTGAAGTATTGAACTGAAGCCAACCCCACCACCACCCTGCAGAGACTGACAGGCATTGGGGTGTGCCTTTGGGTCGTCAGGCATAACAGCCACGCCACTTCACCACACTCTACCCTGCAGACACTGACAAGTGTCACGGAGTCTCTTGGGGGTCTTTGGCCCTTATGCTCACCCCATTCCATCAGGAAATATGGTGAGATGGGTCCTGTATAGGAGAGTGGGGTGAACTTTGGGGCTGGAGAGTCCAAGGCACATCTCGATGCTTCTCACTGGCTGCAGGGTGCGGAATAGTACAAGCATTACAGGCGAGACTCACAAGTCACACCCCTGATGCCTCTCAATCTCTACAGGCTGGGGCATTATGGTCAGAAATCCTAATGCCTCAAGGGTTCATGGGCATTTTCACTCCAAATTTTCAACATTTTTTTTGTGCCCCCACCTTATGAACAGTGGCAATATCAGTTTGTTAGCGGAAAGCTGATTTCGCACAGCGACTATGCCATTTGGCACCACAGGTGCGAAAACACATTTCAAACAGGATGTGAAAAATGACAGCTGTACTGTTCATGGAGAGGTGCAAAAAATGATAATGTTGAAATTCTGCAGTGAAAATATTAAAAAAAAAAAAATGGTGAAGTCACAAGCGTGCGTAGAAAATGCACAATGCACACCCGTAATGCAATTAGTTTGGGGATTTTTTTTTTTTATTATTTATTTATTTATTTTTTTTTTAAACACAGCAGATTGTCAACACAGGGATTTTGTACCCTCCGCTCATGAACAGTGTCACTGTAATTTTCTTAATCTGTCCCGAACAGTGATTTCCCACAGCGACCACGCATTTCTGCACTGGAAGTGGGAAAACACATTTCGGCCAATGTTTGAAAAATGACAGCTGAACTGTTCATAAGGAAGTGTGGAAAAATGCCAGTGGTGAAAATCTGGACTGAAAATATTAGAAATCCATGAAGTTACGAGGGTGCGTGGAAACTGCACAATGGTCGCTCATAACACAGTCATTTTATGGACGTATTTCGCCAAATGTTTAACATAGCCATTTTAACACCTCTGCTCATGAACAGTGTCACTGTGATTTTCTTAATCTATCCCGAACATTGATTTCGCACACTGACTGCGCCATTGTGCGCTACATGTGTGGAGACACATTTTGGGTCAGATGTGAGAAATGACAGCTGTACTGCTCATAAGGAGGTATGGTAAAATGGCAATGTTGAAAATCTGGAGTGAACATATTGAAAATTTGTGAACTTACAACTGTGCATAGGAAAAGCACAACACATGCTCCTAAAAGTCATTTTTGGGAATTTTTTCACCAAATTTTCAACATAGGGTTTTGGGGGGCCTACCTCATGAACTGTGACACTGTTGTTTTGTAAAATCGGTCCTGAAAGGTGGTTCCGCGCAGTGACCGCGAAATCACCTTCGGGCGATTAATGCAATGACAGTGACAGAATTCATGAGGTGGCATCCCAAAAACCCCATGTTGAAAATTTGGTGAAACAATTCCCCAAAATGCCCGAGATATGCACTAAAGTTGAAAAAACCCTATTTATTACAGTATACAGCTTACCGGCATTTCCTCAATTCAGTCGACTTTGAAGAGTGCAGACATGTTCCCGGTCCACGAAGATTGTCACGCTGAGCTCGGAGGTAAGTATGGTGTGAGGAGGGGTGTGGGAGGCAGGGTGCACAGAGGTAGGCGCAGGATGGGTCAGGACAGTCAGCGGGAAAATTTTTTCTTTCAGGTTTAACTTACACGACGGGACTTGTGCCAGCTGGGTGGGCTCCCAGTGGCAGTTGGAAAACCATTTGGGGGACCATGGAGCCGATGGGGATTGGGCACCCGTCACCCTCTGATCTGTTGCCATGCTGGGGTGGGCTCCCAGCATGGCATCTCAAACTCTGTGGGGGAGGCGCAGCACAGCTGACAGGGATTGGGGACCCCGTCAGCTATACAGGGTTGCGTGGGAAGCCACCCGAGCATGCAGTATGCGCGACGGCGTGTATATGTGTGTGTAGGCACGCATGAGCACACGATATCTTATCGCTGCTCACTGAAGCGTAGCTCTCCCTTTCAACTGTACGGCCACTGCATTTTTAACTACTGTCATAGGCAGCTGCAACGTTCACTGGAGAACTGCAGCCGCACCTGCAAACCCAGTGACTGAATTGGAAGACAGATGCCACACCTCCGAAAACTTGGATGATGGCACTATGTTTCTTGCACATGTGTGGAAGCAAACATAAAAAGGAACCCATCCCTGGGATCCTCCCTGGGCCACAATTTTATGTTGAAGAGCAGGGAGGAGAGTTAATGAGGACAAGCTGGGGCTGCTGCAGCAGCCATCTCTATTGCACAATCAGACTGAAAGAGAAGGTGCCTGCAGCGTAATTACTGTATTTTGCTTTTCTGTATTGCAATTTTGTGAGTTAGATGGCAGCTGGATGAAAGGCAGGGTTTTAAATAATTGATTAGCAGTTTTTTCTTGGGACAATACTAACTGTACAGAAAGTATTTATATAGGTTTTCTAGAAGTGTTGTGTTTATTAAACACAGTGAGACAAGAGCTATGTATTTTCAGAAAGTTTTAGCACTTTTATGAGCAAAACGCTAATCAATTTTTAGAGTTAAATAAAACCCTGAAAGGGGTGAGAAATTTATGCCAGCCTTCGTCGAGGACCAGGTCATTTGGTAGTGGTACTGGGGGGGCCACCACTGGACTCCAGGGTGAATGCTTGGGAATGGGGAGAGGATAAGGTGTCACCAGACACCAGGGAAAACTTGTTGAGAGGAAGAGAAGGATGATTATTATGCACATCAGTGAGGGCTTACAAAAAAAGGGGAGAGGAATGAAGTGACGATGGACACCAGAGAGGGCTTATAGGGAGAGAGTTTCACTGTACATAAGGCAAAAATTAAAGGGATGTAGACAAAGGGTGCCACTGGAAACCAAAGAGTAATTGGAAAGGGACTCCTCCCCCCCACAAACTTCCCAGCTTGGGGCCACTGTAAATCTGGGAAGGCAAACTGGTACTACTTTCCTGGCTGGACCACTGAGAATAAACAAACAAGTTTGAACCCTGCAATACCTCAGGAGGGTGGGACAATACTGACATTGGTTATGAGGATGGCTAGGAGATCAGCCCAGGCTTCAAGGTGAGGAAAATAAGGTGGTTTGATGTGACCTGTCTCACACACACACACACACACACACACACACACACACACTAATGAATATCCAAATATTTGGGCCCACAGATACTCAAGGCGATAATTCAAAATAAGGTATTCACCCACGCCTACAGTACTTCCCAGCTAGCCAGGCAAGTCCTCCCACCCCCTCCTTAACAAAATCATTTCTCACCCTCCTCCACAATATTTTGTTTCCCTCAATTTAAATGTAACCCCACTATAAATGGGGGTTCCTAAAAGCCTTCCCAGAGCTTGTCTATATGCTCTATGCCAAATTAGTGTTCAGCGTAAGGCCGCTAGATGCAGACGTAGAGTGCTTTTAGAGCCTCCAGTACTGTCTCTTTAACAGTTGCCTGCTCGCAGGTTTTAGTGGTTTGAATGGGGGGGACTGGGGTTTCCCTGTTCGAATCCCGCCTAAGCTATGGGGAAATCGCTCCCTTCCTGTAGTCGCTGAAAAGCGCAATGGGAGCCCCTTCGGAAGATGTAACTGTTTGGCTATAATTAGTTAGAGTATTAAGTGGAATTGCAGTTTGCCTAACCTGCTTCTTTTGCAGCTGGCACTGTGTGCGCTTGGCCCCTCCATTTTAGACCTGGACTATTGATATGGGCCAATGGGAATTGGGGGGACCCTAAAATGGAGATCTGTTTGACCAATCAGAATTAGGACTCTCTAGTGAGCCGGCTGACCAATGAAGACACAGCTAGTAATTCTGGGAAGTGAAGTCTGGACCCTGGCACCTTTTTACACCAATGGGGGTAAAATTAAGTGACTGGCATCAGCAGCCCACCAATGGGATCAGGTGGCACCCGAACTGAGAGGATTGCCCCATACTGTCAAGGGGCAGAGTCGCTGTGGCTGTGAGAGAGGAAGGAGCTCTGGGCTCCTGTGCCGTTGAGTTTTCGCGCGGGAAGCACGTATAAGGGCAGAGTCGGGTGCTCTGAATCACCAGCAAGTTCAGACTAAATCCGCTGGACAGCGGTCAGAGAAGGCTGTGCAGGAGTGCGGCTACCTACCAGGCTCACCCTGTAGAGGACTGGAGAATCTGCTGAATCGCGCTCAGTCTGCCAGCAAAAGTGAAGCTGCATGGTAACTCCCTGATTAGCCGTGAGTTCGGTCAGGCCCTTGGAGCAGCCGCCTGGTATGGTACCCCTCTGTTGCTTTTCATATAAATGTGTGGAGAAGTGTTTGGAGTCCAGGCTCGGTCCTGCGAGTGAAGTGACAGCATTTTCGTTCTGGAGTCGTGAGAATTAAATCAGGATAGCTCCCTGTCAACTGTTCTAGTAAGGGCAAGATCTTCTGGTTACTCTGCTGGCTACACTAACTGAGCCTGTTGGCTCTATTTAGACTTCGTAGAAATTAAATGCTCATTTGTGTCAGGGCCCCAACCAGCTGCATCGAGGAACTAGCCTTTAGGGCTTGGGTACCCATGCACAGTAACTTATAGGTTAGGCCTGTGCACAAAGCCCTAAGTAGATACTCATATATTATGGTGGCAAGCCAATCAACTTGATTCCCCCCAGTCCTTGTTATCCCCCCTTAAATAAATCAGATTGATTGTTTTGCAAAGTTATACTGGCTAACTTGTGTGTTAATGGTGACTTACTGCACAGTGTTTATTATGCAACAGCATCCCACTATTCAGGAGGTCCCAGGAGTAAGCTGATTGGGTCAAGCTTGGGGGTAAGTATATATTGTAAGGGTACTGCGATTCATTTGTGTGGGCCACTAGTGGGAAGAAAGGGGGGTTGCAGTGACCCAGAGGGCTGTGACCAAGTCATTTCAGATTGTCTTAACCCCGACCTCTGGGTGGAGGCACCCGCCAATGGATCCAGGCCCCTCAACCTGCTGTCAGCTGAGCAGGCAGGGGTAGTAGCCCTTAAGATAGCGCCCTCAGGGGGTTACATAAATATGTATCTTCTCTGACACTTTACCAGAAGCCAAGGACAGCTCAAAATCTTCTCAACCCCCACAGCTCTCCGTGACCAATATTACAATGGTTGCCCTTCATGACCCCTGATCCATAATTTTGAAGGGAGCAAAAGTAGTTCAATCCTGGCTGCCTTAAGTCTCAAGCATCCCAAAGAGCACCTGCTTTGTTAAGGCAGCAGTGCTAGAGTAGCGCATTTAACAGGGAAGGGCAGAGCAGTCTGCATCTCTGATGACACTATGAGGGGGGAAACTGCAACACCCCCATCCCCTTTCCTCAACTGTGAGCACACATGCTTATGCCACACTTCAGCTTCTAGTACCTTAGGCCCTATCCACACTACAACTCTGTAACATTACAGAGTGCCCAAACCGTTACTGCAACGGTTTGCGTTTACACCTGTAACATTACTGGAGGCGTTTTTGTAACCATTGTTGAAACCACATATGAGGTGGTTTCAACAACGGTTATGAAACCGGTCCCACCTTGGTAACGTTACCGGCGGTAGTGTGGACGGGCAGTAACGGTCCCCTGCAGGGACCGCAGCGCAAGCTGCATTGTGGGATCGGGTGCTGCCATAATGGTTGCCCAGCTCCCGATGTGTGGACCGGCGGTGCCAGTCCTGTAACAGACACCGCCAAGGTGTGGACGCACTGCACCGCTCTGCGGCCATAACGGATTGCATCCATTACCGGGCCAGAGCGGTGTAGTGTGGACGGGGCCTGAAAGAGCAATTATCATGCTACTTATTGAATCCCCCCCGAGAAGCACAAAGAACCCCTTCCTGCCCCCACATCAAATTATTCTAAAAGCCTCTTTACTGAGTTCCCCAATTCAGGAAGGGAAGGGATCATTATTTTTGCTCCATGGCGCTCCACTGCACCCGATCCTTTCCACTGCCTTGTACCACTGCTGACTGCGATTCACCTCTGCGCTACTTTTTGTGACATCAATATATGAGGAGAGCGGGGGAGAATGTCCATCAACATGAATGGGGCTGTGTTTAAAAGTTAAACTTTAGTGGTTTAGAGGGGCCAGTCGGAATAAGTCATGGCCATCGCTTAACTAAGCGGTGGCCATAATTTATTTTGACTGGCCGTCTAAACTACTAAAATTTAACTTTTAAAACACAGCCCCATGTCAAAAGATGCTCACCCCGTGTTCCTCATATAATGATGTCACAATGTAGTAGCGCGGAGGTGGATATGGGGCGGATCACAGTCGGCAGAGGTACAAGGAAGTGGAAGGAATCGGCATTGGCGCAGCAGAGCTCCACAGAGAAAAAAATACTATCCCTTCCCTTCCTGAATTGGGTAATTCAGTAAAGAAGTTTTTAGAAGAATTTGATGTGGAGGAAGGTAACAGTTCTTTGTGCTTCGGGGGGGATGACTAGGTCAAAAGTAGCTCTTTAAAATGTTGTTACGCTGTGGGGCAACAGAGTTAGCCAATATTTAACTACAGCTACCCCCAAATCATGAAACAGGGCAGGTGCCAGAACGGAAATATAATTTGGGAAACTGATGGCTCATGTTGCAGAGGAACACTTCTTTTTTTGTTAATTATACAGCTCTATTTTCCTTTTGGAGTTGCCCACGCAGTTCTCTGGCCTTCAGGCATACCTCTATGTTGGACGTGGTCCTAGCCTCTATCAGTCCTACCGGCTGCTCTACAGGGGCTGGCATAAATCCTGCTGTGGGTGCCAGGGGGAAGGGGCACACTGCATGCGCATTCAAAAAACACAGTTAAACTGAGTAACAGTTGCTAGGCTACTTTTCAGCTTTGCTAACCACAAAAAAGTATTTGCTTTCCAGTACCCCCCACTCATTTTGAAGTCTGCTTCCTATGGTCTCCCCAACCCCAGCCCACTACAGTAACCCCCAGCTTTTCTCTCAAAATCTCCGGCAGTACCCACTCAAACAAGCATCATCCCCACCCTAATCCAACTACCACTTCCCTCTGCAGACTTCTCTGACAAGCATATTCATCCTTCAAACCCCCAACCACCCCCACTGCTACTAAACTTCGACACTACACAATGATGCAGAACCCAGGAGTCAAAATCTAGTACTAAAAAGTGCCTCAATACCACCTCATGATATACTCTTTAGTCCTCCATCATTCACAGAACTGACCCCCCCCGCAGCACACAGTGGCACAAGCACTCACAGCATACCTAGCACACAGCATGGAAAGCAGCCCTAACAGTCCACACAGGAAAACCAGCACTTACAATTACAACTACTACCCTATTTGCAGCTGGGAAGGTGCCCCATAACATCAGCACATAAAATACCCTCAATTTCTCAAGGCGACAGTGCAGAACATCAGACCACCACTATTGGAATAGCGAAAACTATGAATATAGCATAATCAATGCTATACTACAGCTGTGCTGTGTTACTTTCCCTTGCTGTTGATTTTAACATTGGCAGGTTGTGGGTGATTTGATGTTACTGTAGCTTTATCAGTTATTTGAGTTGGGTGCCATGTGCCACTGACTTGCAGGTGTCTCTAGAGCAAAGCCCCCACCACCACCAGAACTCAAATAAACCAATCAAAAAATAATAAAAACTACAGGCTGACATTGCATATACAGGGGGTGCCGAGCGCTAATTTGTGCTTCTGTTTCGATAATTAGCACCTGCTGCTTTAACAGGCAGCATGATATGGGCGCTTCCAAAAGCTCCTTGTATGTCTGCAGTGTCATGAGGGGCATGTCTGAGCTCGGTATTAAGTAAACGGCACATGGTGCTGAAATCGGATGTGGATGAGTCGGCAAACAGAAAAGGGAAGGGGTGGGACGTGTTGCCAGAAAGCTGAAATTCCCAGGGCTGAAACTTCATGCAGATGAGTCAGTGAGCACAAAATGGAAGGGGCGTGACATATGCAAACGATGTTGCTGGATAGCTAAAATGGATACGGATGGACGGGTCAGCCGGCTGAAAACAGAAGGGGAGTGAAATATGCAAAACGTGCTGAAGAAACTGAAATTCCTTTGCAAAGCGAGATAAAAAGAAATGATTAGAGCAAAAAAAAAAAAATGATTAGAGCGAGTGCATGTGAAGAGAGGTAGGGACTGGGGGAGTATGTAAACAGACAGTGGAGCACAAGATGGGGATAGAGAATGGGGAGTATTCAAACAGTGATGAGCAATTTGGAAATGTCATGGGAGGAAGCCAGTTCAGATATGAACCGTCTAAGCTAAGTAGCATACAAGAGGAGGGGGGAAGCTAGCACTGGCTTCAGTGGACCTGTACCATGCCAGACTCTTGTGCCCTTACCACAGTTTCAGCTTTGCTGGTATAGGTACAGTGTGCTGCGTGCACTCTTTGTGTAATAGCCTGTGAAGGTAATGTACTTTTGCAGTCTGAGAAAAATCATAATGTGGCAGGTTACAGTTATTGTGTAAGTGTTTACCACTGTCAAACATCCTTGAACACTACAGCAGGAAAGGATATACTGAACACACACACACACACACACACACACACACACACACACACACACACCTAACCCTACAAACAGCACAGAAGCATTAGTACAGCAAAGGAAACAGAGAAGCTGGTAGACACACCCTCCCCATGGCAGCCAGGTTATTGTGAAAAATAAAATTCTGATAAACAGCACAACTGTGTCAGAGAGCCTAAAAAAAAGTTCTAGATTTTTCTTTTTTATCCTGGAAAGCCCAGTCTGGATGCAACATCTTGTTTCTTGTGCAGTCCTGCTTCTTCCAATTCCTGCAGCTTGGCAGAAGGCAGCACTGAGAAGTTAAATGGAGGCAGGTTTGAGGCAGTATAGCACAGTGGTTTAAGCCTCTGAGCTGCAAATCTGGAGACCTGGGTTTGAATCCCACAGCCCCCACTTGCATACTGTGTGATCCTGAGCAAGTCGCTTCACTGTGCTCCCAGGTCACACCTGTAAACAAGCTTTCAGCTTAGTGTGTCTCTCCTGGTTAAACAATTGGAAATAGCTTGCCCAAAGTCACGCAGTCTGTATTTGGCTTCAGTGGGGTTTGAGCCTGTGGTCTCCCAATTCCCAGACCAGTGTTACTGCTATAACCCACAGACTTACCCCGGAGATACCCACCAGTCTCCTAACAGACCTCACTACCTCGATGCACACATTTTGCAAGGGAGGAGGAAGGTGATTCTGCCATTACACAGATCACTGGTCAGACCCCACCTGGAGTACTGCATTCAGTTTTGGCATCCTTATCTAACATACTAACTTACTATTTGCCAGCAGATTAGGCCTTATGGTCTATCGAGTCTGCTCGAACCTTAGATCCTTAGTTGGGTGCCAAGACCCTCCCATCCCTTGTGCTCCAGAAACCCCTATCATCCATCCCCACCCCCCTGGGACAGGCCATCATCTGATACATCCACTTTCTGTGTCTGTCCCACCCTCTCTTAAAGCTCTCCACTGTGGATCTCTGAACCAGCTCACCAGGCAGTGCATTCCAAGGGTCCACCACCCTCTCAGTGAAAAACCTCCTCCTCTTCCCCCTTACCCTTCCACCTTCCAACTTCAAACCATGCCCTCTGGTGATACCTCCCTGCTTTAGTCTAAAGATCCCCTCCATGTTTACCCTATTTATTCCCTTGAGGTACTTGAAGACCTCAATCATGTCCCCCTGTCTCTCCTCTCCTCCATAGAAACAAGCAGAGCTCCTCAAGTCTGTCCTCATCGTCAAATCCCTAACCCTCGTATCATCTTAGTTGCCCTCCTCTGTACCTCTCCAGGAGCTGTATGTCCCTCTTCCAAGTGTCGCCTCCAGTACTGTACACAGTACTCAAGGTGTGTCTAACCAGTCCATTGTACAGCGGCAGAATCACTTCCTTGCTCCTAGAGGTGATCCCCTCACGATGCATCCCAACATCCTGTTTGCCTTGCTAGCCACTCTCTGCACTGCTCAGAGTTATTCCTTGTCATCCACCATGACCCCTAGGTCTTTTCCCCTATTGAGGCCTCCAGCGCCCCCTCCCAGGATGTACCTGTGTTTGGGTTTCCCGCCCAAGATACAACACCTTGCACTTGGTGATATTGAGTTTAATTTCCATGTGGGCCCAGCTTTCCAGGGTGTCAGGTCCCTTGCAGGGCCAACCTCCCTCTTCTCCCTCAACTACTGCTCCCATCTTGGAGTTATCCACGAAGAGACTCATTTCACACCCTATACCCTCCCTGATGTCCAATATGTATGCATTAAAGAGGATCAGACCCAGGACCCGAGCCTGCGGTACTCACCTACCAACCTCTCTGGGTTGAGGCTCCCCACAGACCACTACTCTCTGGGTGCATCCAGCTAGCCAGTTTTCAATCCATCTGACCATCAAAGGGCCTACCCCTAACCCCATCAGTTTCTCCACCAGACCATTGTGGGGACAGAGTCAACCTTGCTGAAGTCCAAGAATAATACATCCACAGGCTTTCCCCTGTCCAGTTCTGATGTTACCCATTCATAGAACTCTACAAGATTGGTTTGACTGATCTACCTGGCACAAACCCATGTTGCCGACTATCCAGACCTCCCACCTCCTCCAAGTACACCCCCAATCATTCCTTTAGTATACTGTCCATTAATTTTCCCACCACTGAGGTCAAACTGATGGGTCTATAGTTACCTGGTACTTCCCTCGACCCCCCTTTATGGATTGGCACCACATGTGCCTCTCGCCAATCCCTAGGTACCCTCCCTGTCTCAAGTGACCTGTTGAAGAGCTCCGCCAGGGATGCAGCCAGTATGTCCGCCAATTCCCATAGTAATCTCGGATGAATGCCATCCAGCCCAGGAGATTTGTCTTTCTTTAGGGCCTTGAGGGCTAACCACACCCTTTCAGTGGAGATAACATCATCCGTCCCCTCCACCTTACTGGCCTTTTTATCCTTATCCAGATGTGACACCCCTGGGGTACCTCTCCTTCCCTCTTGCTCCATTTCTGTTGCTCCCCTGATCCCACTCACTGCCGCTTCCATCCCCTTCATGCCTTGCTCTGTAGATATCCCATCCCCTCCCTAGTGAACACAGAGGCAAAGTACTAGATTATCCCTCTGCCTGGTCCCTCACCTCTTCACACACCCTCCTTCTGATCTCAATCTGCTGAGATGGCCTTAGTTTTCTCCGCTCCCCAATGTACGGAAGAACCCTTTTCCCCTCCATGTATCCCCTGTGCCAGCCGCTGCTCTTTACTGGACTTTGCTCCCCTCCCCTCACCATCTGGGTGACTTTTCTAGATGCAAGACGGTACATTTCCTTATCCCCATCCCCTCTTGTTGTTTTATATTTTTTGTAGGCCGCCTTCTTTTCTCTGACCACTAGCTGTACCTCACTGGACCACCAGCATGGTTTATGTGACCTTGCTCCCTTACGTTTCAACATTAGCGCAGATCCTGACTGCCTCATGAAGTCCCGGTTTTATGACCTCCCATCTCCTTTCCACACTTGTCATTGATGTAATCCCATTCAAGTGATCCTTGAAAATATTTCCCATGCCCACAAAGTCTGCCCCCCTGAAGTCCACTGCCAGTGTCCTAGATCTCCCCCCTTCCCCCCATGCTTATTTGAAACCAGACAGTATTGTGGTAGCTCCCAGTCAGGGGGTCCTGTACAACCAGGTCCCTTACCAGATCCCCATCTGCCAGAACCACGTCCAGGACATGCCCCTCCCTTGTGGGCTCCATCACATGCTGTGTTAAGAACACATCCTGGAAGCCGTCCAGCAGCCTCTGCTCCTTGGCCACCTTAGAGGACATGGTTCCCCAGTTTGTACCTGGCATATTAAGGTCCCCCATCAACACCACTCCTTCCCCCTTTTGGTCCACACTGGGCAATGATGTTGTCCAGCAAACCATCCTCTAGAACATCACTCATCCCGGGGGGCCTATATACTACACCCAGCTTGACCTTATCTCCTGCTGGGGATCGTAAGGTGACCCATAAGGCCTCCACGTTTCCCTCTGCCTCTTCTACCCTAGCAATTTCTATGTCATCTCTAATGAACATAGCCACTCCACCTCTCTGACCTCCTTTTTATCCTTCCTAAGCATAGTGTACCCCCGCACGTTTAGGTCCCAGTCATGGTTTTTGTTGGTCCAAGTCAAGCCAAGAGGAACATTAGATTGCTAGAAGGGGTGCAGTGTCAAACAACAAATATGAGCCTGGGTCTGTGGGAGTTACCATATGAGGTCACACTGAGTAAGGCCCTGTCCACACTACACCTCTGTAACATTACAGAGGGTGTAAAACATTACCATAATGGGTCGCGTTTACACCTGTAATGTTACAGGAGGCGTTTTCATAATCGTTGTTGAAACTACATATGAGGTGGTTTCAACAATGGTTATGAAAACAGTCCCTACCCTAGTAACATTACCTGCGGTAGTATGGACGGCGGTAACAGTCCCTCTACCCGGGAACACATGGCGAAGCTACGCAGCAGGATAAAGATTGCGCCCGTAACGGTTGCCCATCACCCAATCTGCGGACGGCGGTGCCAGTCCCGTAACGGACAATGCCGGTATGGGCGCACTGCACCGCTCTGCGGCCGTAATGGATTGCATCCATTACCGGGCACGAGCGGTGTAGTGTGGACAGGGCCTAAGTTGAACATGTATTCTCTGAAGGAGAGAAGGGACAGGGGGGATATGATTAAGACCTTTAAGTGTATGAGAGGAATAAATAGGACAGGCACAGATGGACTGTTCAAGGGGAGAATGGGGAAAGACAGTCAGAGTCATGATATGAGATTGGAAGGTTTAGGAGGGAAATCAGGAGTCATGTCTTTATAGAAAGGGTGGTAGCAGAATGGAACACACTACCTGCAGAGGTGGTAGCCTATAAAACAGTGGGATGCTTCAAGAGGGGCTGGGACAGGGCAAAAGGGAGGGCCAGCTGCAGAGTAGGGGTGCTAGTTGCAAAATCTAGCAGGCTCGACAGACCAAATGGCCTTTTTCTGCTGGCAGTTTCATATGTACGTTTGTATTTAAAAGTCAGCTCCTGGTTTTACCAAAGTAGCTCCTGGTTAGCTAGAAAGTGCCGATACCCAGGAGCTATTCCAAGCTCCTGGCCATTAAATCCTTATTTCAACCCCTGCATATAGCATGCCACATGTGGACAGGTAGCATAGCAGTGGTCCAATTCTACACAATCCCCTTACTCAAAGTCTATCCCATGCTACACACCTCAACCTCATGCCCCACAAATCGAGGGCTTAAAAACATCAAGGACACAACTTTCAAAAATGGCAATTTTTTTTTAGCAAAAACAAACAACAAAACAACACTGGGAGAAATGCATCTTTTCAAGGAGACCTAGACTTACTTATGTGTGACATGACTTACTGTTGACATCTCCAGTGCTTCAAGACAGAAATGCCAATGTTTGGAGGGACTGAGGAAATTTCTGAGGCAAAATCAGCCCTAAAAATCAGACACTTCATAGGTACTGTATACGGTCCCCCAACTCACTTGCATCATCTCCACCAATGACACAAGACACTTCACTCCAGCACAGCAACTGCAGGAACAATTCTAAACATCAGTTAATCTGTCTCGCACAGTACAGTATACCTGACCTGTCTGTGCTCCTTGTATCTCCCACCTCATCTTTTACTTCTTGTTTTGGCTGAGTCCTGCTTCAAATTGCCAACTGACTGACCTTTAAGCATTAAGCTGACAAACCAGCAATACAATCCCCTACCTGCCTCCCATGTTGCATACAAAGGCCTCCCAAGTGGAAAGCAAGGTTGATTGAGCAGCAGCACAAATCAAATTAAGGAGGAATAATAAGAGTCCACAACATTAGATGGCTGCTGGAAATGAATGACACCTGCTGCAACTTCCTTAAAAGCATTCCTAGTTTGTAGCTTAAGTACTTCTTAACAAAAGTGCAGGTGAACTGAAGGCAATTGCTATCAGCCAGCTGGGTAGCAGGTAAACACCCCCTTGCCTTGGAGGAAAAAGGTGGGATAAACCATTGCACAGCAGAGATGGGGGTTCTGAACATTTCATAGAAACAAATCATGTATACCAGTGCATGCACTGTACCTGCCATTAAAACTACAAGTTTAATTGGTTTCTATGTATTTTCTTTAGTGTGTATTATTCTTTTCATTTTTATTAAACAGGGCTTTATTGAGTATATATTATTGTCCCCCTGTCCCAGCTCTGCAATACTTCTGCCTTGCCATGTGTTGTCTGCAGCATGCTGGCTGTGGGGTTAACTATGTACTTGCTGGCAGTTTTATTACCTAACTAACTTGAATGTACCTGTAACTTTTTGGGAGCAGCATCAAATCCCAGCAGTAACACCTTTAATTGTTTATCTCATCTCTGAGTTCAGTACTGTTGCCCCCCCCAAACAAAATAGGATAGCAACAGTAAGGGAGGGGTAAAATCTGCAGTTATTTTGATACCTCAGAGTAAGAGACAAAGAAAAGTATGATTAGGAGAGATGCCAAAAAAATAAGAAAGAAAGCCCCTGCTGTCTCAAGTGCCCTTGGAACAAGGAGGCAGTAAAGCACAGTGGTTCATCTCTGAGCTACAAATTTGAATCCCACATCCCCCTCTTGCATACTGTGTGACCCTGCAAGAATGGCACTTACCTGATTCAACTTTAGTCCTGAATGCTAAAAGAAGCCACCTGGAAAACTTGTAATGCTGGATACAGACAGAGGATGTCAGTTCTGCTCTAAGGGCCAGCCAGATCTTACAAGCACAGGAAGGTCCTTCCTTAGCAAAAGAATGACAGTGGAATTCAAAGAGTAGGGAGTGAGTAAAAACCACACACGATTCCAAAACCTTCAGACTCTAAGGCAACCTTCAATTGAACATTTTATTTACAAGTGACTGTTCTCAGTTTTGACATGATCCTCATAAGGCAGTTTAAAAAAAATATTTGTCTGGAGCAAATGTTGAAAAAAAGCAGCCCATTTAAAAAGTATTATTTTCTCAGTTTACACGTGATCCCTAAATATGCAGTTTGAAAGTTTCTGCAGCTTTAGGTTGACACTGGTTGCCCTCTGATGAAATTACAGTTGTTAAACTCTGCTGTCATTTACCATACTTTTTTAATGCCTCCCACATGGCCCCAAAATGTAGCAGTTTTTTTTCTCATGAGGCACGTTCTGCTATTGTATTCATAGAGGCAGTTCATCAGAGGAAGGGGTCTCATTCTAGACTGTCAAGACTTACAAAAAAAATACCCTTTTCTTTTTTCAAAGGCTGACTACATATAGTTAACTGATACTTGAAGTGTAAACAGCTAAATATATACAAATGTAGGAGGCAGTGTAGCACAGGTTTAAGGCAAGCTACAACCCTGGAGACCTGGGTTTGAATCCCAGAGCCCCCACTTGCATACTGTGTGACCCTGAGTAAAACACTTAAATTATGACTTCTCCCAGGTTGCACCTGTAAACAAGCTTTCAGCTTAATGTGTCTCTCCTGGTAAACAAAAAAAAAATTGTATTGGCCTGGAGTAAGATCCCCATATTCATTTTTATATTCCCCTAAGCCTTTGGGGGTGGCCTGCTCACTCACTCTGCACAGCTATAATATTGTCCCTGTGGCCCTGCACTGTCACTCAACCAAATCCACAATCCCATGACCTGGAGAAGGAACCCCCATGGAGCCTTAGTTTAACCCCCCCAGGTAGGGACGAAGTGGGAGGGCCCCCCAGATCAGACCCCTCCACAGTCATACCTTGTGTCCTCATCGGGGTCCATCCCTGGTCACTGGGTTGGCAGGCTGAGGCCAGTTCTGACCTCCATGTCAGTGTCACGCTGAGCCGGTATTTCCTCTTGTACACCCCCCCAGACAGGTGACGTGTGCTAACACCAAGGCAAAAGCCAGCATCGGTCATGTTCTACCCCCTTGCATGAGGCACAGGCATGCCAATCCTCCAGTCACAGCTAGAGGCCAGTTATGCACCCAACCGTGGCTCTCCCCACCCACCAGAGGAGACGAGTGGTCCTGGGACTCAAAAGCCCTGAGCCTGTTCCCGAACTCGGGTCACCAGCGTCGCAAGCAGTAGCACTACCACTGCACTGACAGGTAGGCAATATTCATATTTTTTTAGACAATGGCAGCAGGTGTTAAGAACATATGAAATTGCTGGTGGAAAAAGGCACACAGGTCTGTTAAGTCTGCCCAACTGTGCAGCTATCAGTTTATACCACTGCAGTTGCCTCCATTTCCCTTCCTGGTCCTTGTTGTGTTCTTGTCTGTACTAACCCTGCCCTGACTTGATCCAGCCCGCTTAAGGTATCCTCTGTTCTCAGTTCGATTAACTCCTCCAGTAGAACATTCCATCTTGCCACCTTTCTCTCTGTGAAGTAGTGCCTCCTCATTTCCCTTGACTAGAGAGAATGGCTGCACTGGGACTGGTGGTGCTCCTTCCAAAGAAAGTAAACTGCAGAAACAGGTGGGCACTCACCAACTAGAAGAAACACACAGGGCTCCAAAAGCATAACAAATCTTACTCCAAATTTATTCCAAATACAGATAGTAGTACGCTTGACACGTTTTGGACTATGGTCCTTTATCAAAAGCTAGTAGGGAAGACCATTAGGAATTTTAAAACAAGAGTTAGTGAACATTTGAGAGCTATACAGAAACAAGACCTCACTTGCGCTGCAGCAGCTCACATTCATGACAGTGAAGTAGGAAATGTACATGCCTTCTCCTTCATAGCTATAGATAAAGTTAATTTGAATCCTAGAGGTGGCAACTACAATGATTTGGTTTTGATCAGAGAATCTTTTTGGATTATTAATTTGAAAACAACTCAGTATCCAGATCTAAATACTAATTTTGACCTTAAACCTTTTTTGAGCAAAAGAAGAAAATGAGTTTTTTTTTTTAAATAAAGTGTGTAGTTCTAGCCTGTTTTTGCTGTATATTTCAACTAAGACATGGAAATGTATTTTTATGTATTTATGTATTATATTCTATGGGCTGGATATTCAAAAGGGTTGCGCCATGCACAATAGGGTTGTGACTGCGCAAGTCCAAAATTGCGCCATTCTGCAATATTCAGCAGGAGGCAGTTGCGCTCCCCAAACCATGCTGAGCAACAGCGCAATGCTAATGAAGGCATGCTCAACCGGAGGGGGAGGAACCATGCATAAACTGCACAGCCCGATATTCATCCAGGCTGTGCAGAGTTGTGCAGGCACAACCCCCTACCTGCGCCTGCACAACTTTGAGCCAAAAAAAAAAGGATTAAGTCGAGGGCCACCCACAGGTGAGCTGCCACATTGCAGGGCACAACACAGCAGCTGCCACCTGTGGTGGCCATCCACTGTTCCCTATGCCCCCCTGCAGCCCGGTGCGGGCATAATAGTAACCCCGTGGCCCAATCGTGGGCAGAACTCACCCCACCCCCAGTAGCCCGATCACGGGCAGGACACCTCCCCACCCCGACTAGCCCGATCGCGGGCAGAGCGTGTGAAACCCCCGACTGGCCCAATCGTGGGCAGAACAGAGTTCAACTACCCCAAAGACCAATATCCCTGGTGGTCAGTGGACATGCCCGATCGCGGGCATAAGGTCAAACCCACCCCCAAAGTCAATTTCCCTGGTGATCCCAGTGGCCCCACCCACCCACCCAAGGCCCCACTACTCCACTCCCCATCAGCCGGCGGCGGCAGCACCCACCTACCTGCCGCCCCTGCCACCCACGACTGACAGCTCAGTAGGACTGCATGCCCATTGGTTCAGAGCAAGGCCAATGGGCATGCAGCCTATACCATAAGGCAGGTCCAGATATGTGAATGAAAAAATTCATTCACGTATCTGGACTACCCTATCTGACTGTGGCTGCTATTGCGCCTTGCTCTGAACCAATGGTGCAGCTCCCGAGCTGTCGAGTGCGGAATGAAATGGAGTGAGTGCTGCTAACTGACAGGGAGGCGAGGGTAGTGGGGCTCCGTGGGTGGAGTGGATAGGGGCCACTAGATCACCAGGAAATTGGACTTGAGGACTGAGTTGACCTTATGCTGCGATCGGGCTTAGCAATCCACTGGACCACCAGGGGTATTGGTCTTTGGGGGTTGAACTCCATTCTGCTCACAATCGGGCCAGTTGGGGGTTTCAATTATATTCTGCCCACGATCAGGCTAGTCAGGGTAGAGGTGTGTTCTGCCGTGATCGAGCTACTGGGGTGGGGGAGTGAGTTCTACCTGATCGGCTAGTGGGGGAGATGCTTCATGCCGTGATCGGGCTGCAGGCATCGGTCCTGGCCAGCTGCTGTCTGGCAGGCGCCAGGCGCAAGTTGTCGAGATGGTGCACCACCATGCTAATGGCATGCAAATGGGGCAGTAATTGATGCAATATGCCCTCTGCACCTTGCAATTATGGCTCTATTTGCATGTCACCTTTTGAATTTCGTAAATTTGTGCATGGTGCAATGGAACTGCCCACGCATCTGAATACTACCTCTGACCATTTGCGGTGGCGCAAGTTTCACTGCGCCATGCACAGTGGCTGTGGCCGGGGGGGTGATATTCAAAGGAGTTGCTCAATAGTGCAACTCCATTGAATATCTCCCCGGCCACACCCCTGCACAACTTTTTTGAGCAGTGCAAGGGCTTGCGCCACAGAATGGTGCAGTTTGAATATCCAGCCCTATGTAGTTATTTGGTTCCTTTGTCCCTTCTTTCCCCCCCCATTTCCCTATTCCTCTGCAAAGGTCTATTTTGAATAAGGTTTTGTTCCAATGATAGTCACCTGAAACATCATGCTTGACCAATCGCAGAGGAGATTTTATTTTAATGATGTCATGAGTTAATTGACTGTAGTATTTAAGTCTATGTGTTTGTTAGTTGTACTAGCTTTTGATAAAGGACCATAGTCCAAAACATGTCAAGTGTACTACTATCTGTATTTGGAATAAATTTGGAGTAAGATTTGTTATACTTTTGGAGCCCTGTGTGTTTCTTCTAGTTGGTGAGTGCCCACCTGTTTCTGCAGTCTCCTCATTTTTGTCCTAAACCTTTCCCCCTTCTACTTCAGACTGTGCCCCCAAGTGACCCTCCCCTCCCATTTAAGTGGAAAAATTCCCCCTCTGACTTTATGCCCTTCAAGTACTTAGAGGTCCCTATCATGCCCCCTCCTTTCCCTTCTCTTCTTCTGTGAATATATGTTCAGCTCCCTTAATCTTTCCACAGAAGGCAACTCTTCAAGTCCCATGATCATTTTTGAGGCCCTGTGCTGCATTCCCTCCAGTAATCTCACAACCCTCTTGAAGTACAGGCATCAGTACTGTACACAGTACTTCAAGTGCAGCATTACCAGTGATCTGTACAAGGGCAGGATGACCTCCTTCTTTCTAGAGGTGATCCCTCTGGCAATTTATTTATTTATTTAGCTTTTGTTGACCGGGTAAGTGCACTAGACAAATTCTGCCTATTTTTAGGTATGACCCAGGGGAAGGGGATACAGATGAATGCCAACTGACTTTGAACCAGATTAAACAGATTAAGATTAAGCAGATTAAGCAATGCATCCCAACATCCTGTTTGGCTTGCTACAGTCCCTCTATGTTGTGCTGATTCCTTCATGCCTCCTGTGACTATTACCCCAGATCCTTTTCCTCCTCTGTAACTTCTATCTGCACTGCCACTGGCCAGTAGCTGGTTCTCGGATTTCAGGCTCCGAGGTGCATGACCTTGTACTTCTTTGTGTTAAACCCCATCTGCCACTCCTTAGACCAGTGTATGGGTTTAGCTAGATCCTCCCTGAGTGCCTGCCTCCCTTCTTCGCTCTCTACTTTTGCACAAATCTTAGTGTCATCAGGGAACAGGCTGATCTTACTCTTAACCCCCTTGTCAATGTTTCCAGTACAGAAATTGAACAGGACCCAGCACTGAACCCTGTGGCAACCCACTAGCTACTGGCCGTGGCTTGGGTGACTCCCCCACCCATACAACCACCCTCTGTTGTCTGCCCTGTAGCCAGCTCTCAACCCACCTCACCAGTTTCTGCCATGCCCCCAAGTTCCTCAGCTTGCTCAGTAACCTCTCTTGTGGCACCAAGTTGAAGGCCTTGCTGAAGTCCAGATACAGGACATCTATAGCATGGCCTTTGTCAGTCACCCTAGGAACCCAGTCAAAGAAATAGATTCAGTTAGTTTGGCATGATCTTCCCGAGACAAACTCATGCTTTCTCTCATCCTGTGTAAACCATTTCTAACAAGAAACATTATCAGCCTCTCCTTCAGAATGGTCTCCATCAACTTCTCCACTACAGAGGTCTACATCACTGGTCTGTAATTGCCCAGTTCATCCTTGGGTCCTCTCTTGTGGAGGGGCACCACATGAGCCATCTTCCAGTAACTGGGTACATTCCCTATCTCCAAAGATGTGTTAAAGAGGTCTGTCAGAAGGCCTGCCAACACCTTTGCCAGTTCCTTCAGAACCCTTGGATGTACACCTTTGTCCACCCAGAAGGTTTTAAGGCCCTTCAGAATGCTATCCTCCTGGATTAACCCATCTGTTATCTCTGTGCCCCCTTCCACCACTGCCCCATTTCCCTTGCAGTATCGGGCCAGCCCTTTTTTTCATGAACACTGAGCAAAGTACTTGCTGAGTTCCTCTGCCTAGTCTTTTCCTTTTCTGTCTATCCACCCTCCCTTTTGATTCTAACAACGTCGTTATGAGACAAAACCATTATGAAAATGGGGCCCATACTCTATTCAATCAGTTAGAATAACTGAGTGTGTACCTGACACAGTACAAGAACATGTTTTGTAATTTTCTGTTTAAGATTATTTTCAACCATGGGAGATACTCCTGTCACTCCTACTAAGAGAATGGCCCCTGAATAGCTAAATTATCTGAGAAGTTAAAAGCACATAAAGGGCTCAAGAATTAACTGTATAAAACTCTTCAACTGAGAATGTTGGTATGTGTACATGTATCTATGTATTTGACAGAACTGTATTAATGTCTTTCTTAGCATTCTTGGTAGAGCAAATCTTACTGTAAAAGAAATGAGCAGAATGACAATTAATTGCATATAACACAAACAGAAGTATTGAAAAGTCTTCAGTTACCATTCAAATGTATTCAAAAATTTGTACTTTTAAAATATGTCTACAATATTCATTTAGTAATATTATACTCTTAAAAAAACAATTACAGTGGAATACTTAGAATTAGTATTCCTATAGGCAGTATTCTTCTGATGACTACAGAAGACTAAAGATTACTAAACTTAGTCTTAAAAGACAAATTAATTACTGCTTTAAGACTAAATTTAGTATTCCACTTCAGTAAGGGGAAGGGGATAAACAGGGTGGGCACCAGTTGTGGGCTCACTCTTAAGGCTGGAAGTGAAACCAGAGGGTACTCTCTGAAGTTGGAGGGGGCAGAGTCACAAGGGAAATGAGGAGACACTATTTCACTGAAAGGGTTGTAGCAAGGTAGAATGCACTGCCACAGGAAATCATGTCAGTGTAGACAGTGGAGAGCTTCAAGAGGGGGTGGGACAGATTCAAAGGGGGGAGTATAAACCGGGAGGGGGCAGGAAGAGGAGAGGAAGGAAATTGGGGGGTAGCTACAGTTTAATGGACTGATATGCTGCACACTCAAGCAGACTAGATCGACCATAGGGCCTGTATCTGCTAGCAATTTTGTATGCTTGTATGTTCATAACCTGTAGTAAATTGGATTGCCCATTATTTGAAAAACAGAAGACAAATAATTAGAACAATTGGAGTCCCCTTGTATTTGTGAAATATTGATCATTGGGTCCCACAAGGCTCCATACATGGATGCCTACTGTTTTCATTATTTATTAATGATCTTCAGTGAGTGTACCACACAGTAAACACCATCCTTTATGCAAATGATGCTGTGTTGTATACAACAAATATATATATTTAGATATATATATATATGTATATATAGTAGAGGCAAAAAACTCTGTTTAATGTATCAGTTAGGGTTGTTCCACAATGACAAAAGTGAGGAAATTCGATGTTAGGGATGAAACCCCTGCACCCACCTCCACCCTGCCCCCAGCCAGCATCGGGTTGCTGCATTGGGGTCATTGGCTCTAACTCTCACCCCATCACATATGTAAAGAAGCTGAGGTGGTGAACTATAGGAGAATGGGGTGAGAGTTAGGACCGATGACCCCAATGCACACCCCGATGCCGGCTGGGGGGCAGGGTGGGGGTGGGTGCAAGGGGGGGTTTCAACCCTAACATCAAATTTCTTTGCTTTTGTCACTGTGGAACAACCCTAACAGATGCATTAAATGGATTTTTTTGCCTCTAATTTCCCTTCTTTTTGAGAATGTGCAGTAGAAGTAGTGAATAGAATGTGGTGGTGGAGCGCAGGGCACTTCGGGCCCCGCGCTCTCACCACGTGATGTTTTCTGATATAGTAATGGTAAGTGCAAGGGAAATGCAAGCGCTAACAGTTGCACACATGGTGACAGAAACGTAAATGGTAATAGAAATGCAAGCGCAAAGTGATGCCAAACCAAACAGTGATGCAAAAGGGAGACGCAACCGCATAATGAAATGCAAACTGTGATGCGGACGGTCATGGTACAGCAATTGGCAATGCAAATGGTGATGTTAACAGCATAAATAATGCCAAAGGGAACCAAAACAGAAATGTGAATGCAAGCACACATGGAAATGCAAACCGTAACATGCATGTCACGGTACCATAATTGTAAACGCAAATGGTAAAGTTAACATGAGCAATAATGCCAAAGGAAACGGAAATGGGAATGGAAGCATGTACGGAGACGCAAACCGTAACATGCACGGTCATGTTACCGCAGTTGTAAATGCAAATGGTAACGGTAACAACGAAGACGCAAACTGAAAGAGAAACACAAATGAAAGGGGTGCCGGAAATGCAAACCGAAATGCAATCAGAAACAGTAGTAGAAACACAAATGGTAACAGTAATGCAACTTCAAGCGCAAATGAGAACGCAGAGGGTAGTGCACACGGAGGCATACACGGGAACGGTAAAGCAAAAGGGTACAGAAATGCAAGTGGAAACGTTAACTGTTACAGTAACGGAAGCACACACCCTGTTTTTGCCCAACAGCTGCATAGAGAAAGACAGTGGCCTGGATATTCAAACTGCGCTCAAAACTGGCGCAACAGTAGAACAAGGCGCCGACCAGTTGTGCAAATGCGCTAACAGGTGCGATATTCAAACATGGAGCAGAGCAAATAGCGCAACAGCCAACGTCTGAATATCGCACATACTGCACCATCGCGCACAACCAGGAAGGAGAAGCTGAGCCAAAATGTTGCGCTTATGGTGCAACCATGGAAGCTCAGCTGAGCATTCCAGAGCTGCCATAGCCGCCAAGCACAGCCCCCAGAGCAATGGAACTGCACATTCAGGGAGGCAGGCTGGGGCCCACCACCAGCCATGCCACACATGGGCACAGGAACACACTGCAGAACCCACACCACACCGCACACCCCAAGCACAGCATCACTGGGGTGGGACGGATCACGTGCCCATGGGACAAGCCAACAAAGCATAGCAGAGCCCTGACACCCCAGCACAACCACTGGCAGGCAGAGAGTGCCACACACAGGGGTTGAAACCACAGTGCACATCAGCCCCGTATGCACAGCACACCCTGCACCATGACCCAAGACACCACCCATGTGCAGTGACTGGCACTGCAGGAAACAGCCATGCATCCTCCTGGCACACGTTAACCCCTGTGGCTGCAGAAGACACAGGCTAGACCTAATTCCCTGTGCACCCAGCAGTGGGTGGCAGCAGACAGCAAGACCAACAGAAAGTCAATTCCATGCTGGAATACACCTCCCATGCACACACACACACACACACACACCGACCATACCACCCCAGATGGCATGCACACCACTGCAACTGAGCACCCATAGCCAGCTGCAAATCAGAGACCAACACAGTATTCATATCAAAATATAAAGGTATATTTAAAGTTTCAAATACTAAATAACTCAAAACCATAAACAACAACTATTTACAAGGGGGATGGGTACAAGGTAGGGTGTTCAAGGGTAGGGATGAACAACTGGGAGAGGGAAGGCAGGGTGGTAGGGATGGGAGAAGTGAAGGGATGTGCCACTAAGGCCCAGCTGGCTGGTCATCCTCTGCCTGGTGCTGCACTGTCGGGAGTGAGCGCTCCCTCCGCAGGCCATGGCGCCTGATTGACTGAAGAATGGCCTGGTTCTCAATGGCCACCTGTGTCAGGCCCGAATGTCTTGCGAATCCCGGAGAACCTCGAGGCCTAGGAAAATGGGAACACAGTCAATGGCTGTGACTGACCACAACCCCGAACACCACCCAACCTGCAAGCCATATAGCCCAATGTCCCACACCTGTGATGGCATGCCCACCCACAGTGAACATCACATGGCCATCACAAACAGGCAGCACCAGCTATGCTCTCACCGCCCACACACACTGCCCACGTCAATCACAGTACAAACTAGGCTGGCAAGTGATGTGGCAATAGTAATGCGATGCCAGGTACACAGCTATGTGCCCAGTGCATGCCTGGACCACCAGTGATGCATACACAGGCGTGCCGTGATACTGCACTGTGATGCAGGTCACCTGTGTCATGCCGACA
Organism: Neoceratodus forsteri; assembly: GCA_016271365.2. Taxonomy (NCBI): domain Eukaryota; kingdom Metazoa; phylum Chordata; order Ceratodontiformes; family Ceratodontidae; genus Neoceratodus; species Neoceratodus forsteri. Next base: position 220,708,768 of record JADMNL010000029.1, read on the forward strand.
TACATGGATACATAGACAGTGTCGGCAGATAAGGGCCTATGGGACACCAGTCTGTCCATTTGACCTTGTAAGTTCACTCTGTTGTCCTATAAGTCCGTTCCCCTTACCCTGACCTCCAGAATTCCTTTATGGCCAACCCATGCATTCATAAATCCTGTGACCAAGTCAGCCCCCACCACTTCCTCTGGCAGGGTGTTCCACTTATCCACCACCCATTCTGTGAAGAAATACTTTCTCATGTTTCCTCTGAATCGTCCCCTCAACTTCATCCCATGCCCTCTAGTCCTGGAACATCCTTTACGCTTAAAGATATTGTTTTCCTGCACTCTGTTCCCCTGTAAGATACTTGTATGTCCCCATCATATCCCACACCCTCCTCCCCTCCAGGAGTACATGTTCAGTTCTGCAACCTGTCTGCATAGGACTTGTGATGCAATCCATGCACCATCCATGTCGCCCTCCTCTGAACCCTCTCCCCAGTCCATGTCCATACGTAGGTATGGTCTCCAGAACTGTACACTGTACTCCAGTGTGGGGACTCACTAGTGTTTTGTATAGTGGAATTATGACCTCCCATTGGTTGTGTCCCGCATGGCTGGTGGTCTTGCCCCCAGCATGCAATAGCATCCATGAGTAATGATACTCACACTCCTCCAGCAGCTGGGTCTGGCGCTGCTGCTGCTGCTGCTGTTGGGGCACAACACCCCCGGCACGGGGCCCTGGCATAGCCCATGTCACCCTGGCCCTGTGTCCTCCATCCAGCCTGTGGGAGACATATGTTGAGACAAACATCAGTGTGACTCCAAAAGCAGAGTGCCCCCTGCCCCAGTGAGTGCCTGCCCACACAGCCATAACCATCCATTGCACAGCTGCACACACTGACACACCTATGCACAGCCACCCAAGCACACACACACCCCTACAGAGAATATAGGTGCATAGATGGTACACTCACCTGGCCTAGAGCACCACCCCCACCTGGCATGTGGCGCAGCAGCGTCAAGAGTTCCGGCTCCCTCGGCGGAGAGGTCACTGTCCGGTGCTGGCACTGCTCCAGCAGACCGGCCCGGCCAGTGACCTTCACCAGGTCAGTGGCCACTTGCTGCCACCGCGTGGGTCCCTAGGCATGGTGGGGGCATCACCATACAGTGCCTCAGTGGGATCCACCAGGCCCACCAGGTTGGCCACTTCAAGCTGGCTCAGGACACTGCCCTCCTCCTAGCCATGGCACCAACTTTACAGCAGGAAATAGGCGCCCGCTCGCGCCGTAACCCACGTGAGTTGTTGCGCAATAGACCACCACAGGCTCCAATCGCTGTTCGAACAGTGCCATCACTACATGGCACTGTCACGGACAGCGCAATGAAACGTACACATGGCATGCCAACAGCGCTAGGGGTCAGAGGGCATACACAAGGTCACGGCAATGGCGAAGGCTACGCTGAGCGCCATGGGACGTATAGGCATCCTGCGACTGCCAAGCTGAGCACCAGTGCCACAGTGACTATCGCGCGCAGTAGTGCCACAGTGCCATATAGTGCCCAGTGCTGTGGCACTGGCAAATGGTGGCCATGGCCTGAATCGCCTATCGCACTCAGCAGGTCTGCAGCATGATAGATGCATGCGTAAGCTGTCTGGGCATGCGCAATGCGGTGTGGCACGCAGCCACAAACCTGTGCCATTGGCTCAGCCGGACCGTCCGTATTGCGCAAAGCGCAAATACGCGATATTCAGCCGACATATGCAAATCATCCGATCAGCCATTCAAAGGCGCAGTGGCGCGATTAGCATGTCATTAAAGTTGAGCCACACCTCATTTGCATGTGTTGCGCTATAAAAATGCGACTGTGGGTTGTGCTGGCCAGATTTGGTTACTGCAGGTGAGAGGTGAGTTACATGCTGTGTGATGCTCAGGACAATGCTCATGGGCGGAGGATGATAAAGGCTGAGGGGGCTGAGCATGAAAAGGGCACTTAGAAAGGGACAAAGGGCACCCTTTCTATCAGTATCTGCCATGCGGAGAGGAAACGGGGGGCTTCTGCACCCCCGGGCCGGCAGCTATGCTCATGGGGAAATGCTGTCGACTGCACAGTGACAGGTGTCCACTTCCACCCATACAGATCACCATGACTGACCAGAGCCAAGCTGAGGGTGTGGACGGCGGGCGAAGGAGGAGGCCGAACTTCACCACGGCAGAGACAGAGCCCTCTTCCAGGCCTACCTGGAGGATGAGCCACTATTGAGTGGACGGAGGGGCACCCCTCAGGAGCGTGCAGCTGCATGGGAGGGGGTAGCTCGGGCCGTCAACCTGCACGGAAGCCACCAGTGCTCCATGCAGGAATGCAGGAAGAAGATGGGGACTGACCGCAGGAGGCTGAAGGAGAAGGTGGCAGCCTTCAGGGTGGCACGTGCTGGCACTGGTGGGGGCCCACCAGTGGTGTTGCAGCTGACCCCTACAGAGGAGACACTGGTCATGGCCATGCAGCTGAGTGCCATTGCGGGCGTACCAGGCGGAGGATTCCAGACAGGTGGAAGCCCATCACTGCATGGTATGACATGGTGATGTTGTTGGGGGGCTGTTGTTCACATGCACTCACATGTACTCTCTTTCTGTTACAGATCCTGTTCGTCTGCAGGAGACGGTGGTGGTGGTGGTGGGTCCAGACAGTGAGGCAGACCTGCTGGACGTGGAGGAGGGAGCATCCACCTCCACCACCAGCCTGCAGGCACTGCAGCAGCATGCACACTGGGCCAACAACTCCGGTGTCAGTGATACGGGTGCAGGGGGTGCACAGCCTGTGTCACAGCAGTCTGGCATGCAGATATGCCAGCATGCTGTGCCTATGGCAGTGCACGCACCTGCACCATTGATGATCAGCAGGCCTGCAATGGGCAGTGATAGGTGTGTGTCCCATGATGGACACATGGCAGGCCAGCACATGCCCCTGGGCCTTCCTGGTTCACACCTGTTGCCAGCATGCTGGCAGCATCCAGGCTGTGCCTGTCAGCACCGGTGGGGCAGCACCGGTGGCTGTGCAGGTGTCTGGCACTGTTGTCAGCATGGAGGTGGAACAGGTGGACCTGGGAGGCTCAGCAGTTGGAGGGGCGGCAGCAGCAGTTGCACACCAGGTCTGGGGGTACAGTGTCAAGCAGTGGCACATGTCCACCGCCCTTTGATCCACCCATACCTGATCCTGGCGAACAGCGTCCACCCTCAAGGGGTGCTGTGCACCAGGACCGTCCACACCCTGGGGGTCACGATGCCATTGGGGCACAGTACCCATTGGACGCGCGCACACCCGCCTGCTGCAGGACCGGTACAGCTTCAGGGGCGGGTTGCAAAGGTCCGTGGAGGCACTGTCTGTGTCCGTGGAGTGGCATAGCAGGGAGTGTGCTCGGGACCGAGCGAGCTGGTCCTTATGCGGACGGATGTGACGCTGCCATTGACAGGCTGACCCAGGCAGTGGTCTCTGTCGCAGACACATTGGCCACACTGTCAGGTGCCCTGTACCACACACCCCTCACAGTGTGCTCTCCACTCCCGTTCCGGCGTAGCGTGCGACACCAGGCCTGTCGACACGGGTTCTGCTGGGGCATCCCGAGCACCCCTGGTGCAAGTTTGTTTGGCAGGATGCAGACCCCTGTGCGGGCAGGTGCGTGTTCGCGCAGTGGGACCCCTGGTGGTGCACCAGCGCCACCCGATGTGGCCCCTGCTCAGCCTGCCAGTGCTGCTGGGCCATGGCGGGCCGCCCACGCATCCGTGGTGGCCGTGGGACAGTGCTACCTGACTGAACTGTCTCCCAGTGCAGGCCCTGTCTGGTGCTGCCCTGTGTGCAATGTGTGTCATGGTGGGCAGTGCACTGCTGGGTGCTCTGCTCACCAAGCTGACACATGGACCACCTGCACACTCTCCCAACTGCTGTCCACAGGTGCGTGTGCATGATGATGCCTGCATTGCACTGTACACCAAGGTGCAAGGGTGCCCAGGTCCTGACACACGTACATGGACAGTCCAGGTGGTGGGGGTGGTTGGTGGTGCTGTGTGTTGGCAATGTCATTTCCGCAGTGCTGTGCTGCTGCCCATGTATGCTGCCTGGTGTGTGTGTGTGTCCATATGAGTGCTCCCCCCTCTCTGATGGTGTGTTGGTATGCCTGGAACCTTCAACTCCCCTGACCTTCATGCACGGTGTGTTCCCCTGTGTGCCTGTGGTTTGCGCATGGACAGTGTTGCCTGCACATGTCCCCTTGACTTACCTGTGTTGGGCATAATGCTCTTCTGCAATGGTGTCCCGGTGCAGCTGGGCCTGCCGGGTCAGTCGGGGGTCCCTCCGTCCTAGGGGGGCTGCTCATCACCCACATCACCGGCGCCACTGGCGTCCCCATCGCTGTCCCCCTCTTGGACCTGTACGGCTATCCCATGGTCTTTGGCCATGTTGTGCAGGATGCAACAGGCCAGGAATATCCCACAGGCCTTTTGGGGCTGTGCTGTGGGAACTCCGCCCGGAGGTGTCCAGGCATCGGAAGCGTGCCTTGAGCATCCCAAACACCCGCTCTATGATGTTACGTGTTGCGGCATGTGCCTCATTGAAACCTAGCTGCGCTGGATGCGTGGGGCACCGGTATGGTGTGAGCAGCCAGGGACAGAGTGGGTATCCGCAGTCACCTGTGTGGAGATAGTGGAGATCAGTGTCATGTCAGGTCCATATTGCCCATATCCTGTGTGCCACTACCATGGCACCTGTGTCATTCCACCCTTGCACAGTGTTTGCATTCCATACATGTGTACTCACCCACTAGATGACCCGTGGGGATGTTCCCACTCGAATCGATGGCACAGTGCAGACTGGTGCCATATGGAAGGCATCATGTGCTCCGCCAGGGTGTGGCACAGACATTGATAATCGCCCAGTGGCATCACACACCACCTGGCAGTTGACACTGGAAAAGCCCTTTCAGTTCCGATAAGCCTGGCCGTCGGGGCCAGGTGGCGCGGTGAATGGCCACATGGGTGCAGTCTATGGCGCCTAGCACGCCAGGCATATGTGCTACCCTGTGGAACTCCTGCATGTTTGTTGTACGCTCTGCCACGGTGCTGGGGAAATGGATGTACTCCGCAGCATGAGGCAGCAGTGCGCTGAGGAATTGGGTGAGGATCGTGACATGGCGACTGTGTAATGCCTGTGGTGTCCCCTGTCGGCCTCTGGAAGGTGCCCGTGGTGAGCAGGCACATGCAGGCTGTCACCTTGGTCTCCACGGACAGAGCATGACTCCACCTTGAGGGGTGCCTGCATCAGATCACTGCACAGCTCGCAGAGCCATCTCAGTATTGCCCTGTTCAAGGCGGTGTCGGGCCACAATCTCGACATCTGTGTACAGCTCAAGCTGATGCGGCACGATACCGCTGCCGGGCATACCGCCGACAGGCCCCTCCGCGCCACGCCCCTGCAGCATGGTGTCTCACCCCTCATTACAGCTTCCATGTGGAAGCTGACCTGTCCATCTCCTGGCTTCTGCCCCCGGCTGCTGTTCCTGTGTTACCCCCTGCCCCACTGCTGCTTCCACTGCACGGGCACCCCCACTGGCCTCTCGTCCTCCTGGACCCACTGTCCCTCTCTGCCCTTCCAGCTACTGCTCTCTCTCTCTCTCTCTCTCTCTGTCTCTGTCCCCAGTTTGTGGCCTGCTAGGTTCTTGCGCCACTTCCTTGAGCCTTTTATTTTGGCTCAAATCGGTACTCATGCAACTTCCGTAAGCCACTCTGCGCATTGCGCAGTGTTCGGATATCGCATTGCGCACTTTATGCATGGACCCGCCTTCGCTTGCGCATGCTTCATTTCCATTGTGCTGTTGCTCAGCATGTTTTCGTGGCGTAACTGGCCCCTTCTGAATATTGCAGAATGGCGCATTTTGGAGTTAGTGCAAGCAACCCTCTGCTGCATGGCACAACCCTTTGAATATCTGGGCCAGTGTGTACAAAGAATGTATGCATATAATAGGCCTCGGAGCAGAAAATGAGCTGTTGGAATACTAAATTGCTTATATCTCAGGAACTATGCGACGTAGAAAAAAATTTAAATTTCACATGATTTATGAGTTTCCTGGCTAGGTTTTTGCTAAATGTGTATCCACAAAAATTCCGTATCTCGCACCGTTTCTGAGATATGAGCCCCAAAATGCACGGTGAACACCACCATGTTAGTCTATGGGGAAAAAAGTCAACTTCAGGGTACCGTAACTTGGCATCCATGCAACATTTTGTCACCAAACCATCAAAAGGCACATCAGAGAGATGTTGACTGCCTTCACTCCAAATTTCAGTTCAAAAGACCAAACCGTTCTTTTGCAGCAGGGTGGCAAAGTACTCCTGTCATTTTGGCCATAGTCTGGAAAAGTAGTGTTACAATTTGTGAAAGCTTTTGCAAAATGTTTGCCAACGTGTCGCAGGTGTGACACTACTTTGCGACACTACTTTTTCCAGAAATTTGTAAAACATATTTCTGGGGCATTTAACCCCAAAATAAAGACATGGCTAGCATCCTCAGGGTCCGACTAAGTGAACACAAAAAGAATTGTGTTCCTAGAGGGTCCCAATTTTAAATGCCAAGCAGTTTTCTGATCAGTAACTGAAAAAAAATGGCGGATTTGTGACACTACTAGGGTCATTTGCGACACTAAAAAGTGCATTTGCGAAAGTGTTGAACTTTTTGTTAACTTTTCCCTTTGACTTATAATGGGAACTTGTTTTTGAATAACTTTTGAACCGTTCAATATATTTTCACAAAATCTGCAAAAGGCACATCGGGGTCCCTGGCTGCATGTTTCCTGATGTTTTTCAGAGTGGTGCACTACCGTCGCGACCTGTAGGCATGAGCAAAGAATGTGCAAAAAGGATAATTGCGATTTGGATGTTGCTTAATAACTCCACTGTGCAGTATATTCGACCAGAATAAAATTTGGCAGATCCCAAGATCTACCATGCCCAACTGTGCAGTCTATATTTCAGGCAAATCTGTTGAAAGGTGGCAAAGTTATTAAGGTGCAAATTTTCACCCTTTAACCTTAAAGTGCTACTCAACCTAACAAAAGGTAGCACTACTGTGCTACTACAATATATATATATATATATATATTTATATTTTAGAGCAAACACTCCATTTAATGCATCAGTTAGGGTTGTTCTACAGTGACAAAAGCGAGAAATTCACTGTTAGGGTTGAAACCCCCTTGGACCCCTCAGCCCACCAGGCCTGAGGGTGCGTTGGGTCATTGGCCCTAACTCTCACCCCATCACATGTATAAATAAACTGAGTAATAGGAGAATGGGGTGACAGTTAGGACCAATGACTAACGTCACCAATTAAGTGGAGTAGGCTGGAAGGGTCAAAGAGGTGTTTCAACACTAACAGCTTAATTCTCCTTGTTTTGTCACTGTGGAACAAACCCAATTGATGTATTAAACAGGAGATTTGTGCCTCTAATTTCCCTTCTTTTTGAGAATGATGAGAAATAGAGAAAGTAGTGCAGTGATGGGAGCGCAGGGCCCGCTACGTGATGTCTTGTAACATAATAAGAGGAACAGCAAAGCAAACATAAGCACCAACAGTGGCGCACATGGTAACGGAAACGTAAATGGTAAAGGAAACGTTAATAGAATCGCAAGCACAAAGTGATGCCAAAGCGAACAGTGACGAAAACGGACATTGAAGCGCATATGAAAATGCAACTGGTAACACGAACAGTGATGGCAGCGGTATTTTAAATGGAAATGTTAAGTGTCGCAGGAAAAAGAACGCAAAAGGGAACAGAAATGGAAATGTGAGGCATAGCGCACATGTAAAAGCAAACCGTAATGTGCACAGCGCGGTACCGCAAATGTAAATGCAAATGGTAAAGTTAACATGAAGAATAACACCAAAGGAAACAGAAATGGAAGCGGAACAGAAGCGCATATGGAACGCAAACTGTAATACGCTCAGCACAGTAACGCAATTGCAAAATGCAAATGGTAACAGTAACAGCAACGAAGACGCAAAATGAAAGAGAAACAGAAATGCAAACGAAAGGGCTGTTGGAAATGCAAATGGCAATACACACAGTGGCGTAAACAGAAACAGTAGTGGAAATGCAAATGGTAACAGTAACGAAAATGCAAGTGCAAATGAGAATGCAAAGGTAACGCACATGGTGGCGTGCGGGACAGTAATGCAAATGGGGACATAAACGAAGTGGAAACAGTAAGTGTAACAGTAACAGAAGTACATACCCTGTTTTGCCGAACAGGTACATTGAGAAACACAAAGAATGTATGCATTGTAATGGGCATCGAGCTTAAAATGAGCATTGGAAGTACTTATATTGCTAATATCTCAGCAACCGCATGACATAGAAAAAAAAATTGAAATGTCACAAAAATCATAATTTTCCTGGCTAAGTTTTTCTATTGCATAGCCCATCAGGGACCCTGGCTGCATGTTCCCTGAAGTTTTCAGACCAGTCACGCAAACTGTGCGACCTGTAGGCAAGAGCAAAGAATTTACCAGAAAGTGTAAATATGCACACGGATGTCACTTAATAAGTCCGCAGGTGTATATCAGACCAGAACGAAAGATGGCAGATCCCAATATCTATGGATATGCCCTACATCTGCCAAATTTCAGGCAAATCCATTAAACAGTGGCAAAGTTATTAAGGTGCAAAGATTAACCCTTTAACCTTAAAAGTGCTACTCAACCCTAACTATGGTAGCACTACCGTGCTACCATAATATACATATATATATATTCTATGCAAAAAACTTCATTAATTCATCAGTTAGGGTTCTTCTACAGCGACAAAAGCAAGGAAATTCGACATTGGGGTTCCCACCCTTGCACCCCACCCTGCCCCCACCAACAGGCATCGGGCTGTGCATTGGGGTCATCAGTCTAACTCTCACCCCATTCCATGTGTAAACAAACTGAGGTGGTGCAGTGTGGAGAATGGGATGACAGTTAGGACAGTGACCCCAATGCACCCCTGATGCCTGTTGGTGGGGTAGGATGAGGGATGCAAGGGTGGGAACCATGTCAAATTACTCACTTTTGTCACTGTAGAAGAACCCTAACTGATGCACTAATAAGTTTTTTGCATAGAATTTCACTTACTTTTAAGAAAGAATAGAAAAGTAGAAATTTTGCAAGTTGGTGGTCCCTTTGGGCCTCACCCCACCACGTGATTTTTGTCTGACTATAGTAACAGTAATGCAATGCAAATGCAAGCACAAACGGTTATGCACATGGTGACACAAACATAAATGGTAAAAGCAAACAGTAACAAAATACAAGTGCAAACTGACACCAAAGTGAACAGTGACATCAACAGAGACACAAATGGAAGTGCATACAGAACACAACTGGTAATGTGCACATTCACAGTACAACAATTGTAAATGCAAATGGTAATGGTCACAGCAACAATAAAGCCAAAAGAAACAGAAACACAAGCGCGTACAGAAATGCAAACCTTAACGCGCACGGGCACGGTACCACAGTTGCAAATGCAAATGGTAATGGTAACAGCAACAATAACACCAAATGAAACAGAAATGGAAACACAAGTGCAAACAAAAATGCAAACCATAACCCACACGGTGGCATAGACTGGAACGGTGATGCGAACAGTAACAAAAGCACAACTGAAATGTTAAGTGGCACAGTAACAAAAGGGTGCACCTTCTTTTCCCCAAAAACTGCATTGAAAAAAACACAGCAAAAACAAAGAATGTATACATAATAATTGACCTCGGAACAAAAAATTAGGACTTGGAATACTAAATTGCTTATATCTCAGGAACCGTACGAAGTAGAAAAAAAATTTAAATTTCGTTGAATTATGATTTTCCTAGCTAGTTTTGTACTTAGCCCCTGTTGAGGGGCTAAGTGTTTTTGTGTCTAAAAGTCTGTATCTCGCACCATTTCTGAGATACAGGCCCTGAAAGACGTGACAGACGCCATAATATTATCCTATGGAAAAAAGCATCAACTTCAGAGTGCCATACCTTTGCAGCCCTGTAATATTTTTTCACCAAACCACCAAAAGGCACATCTGTGGTATGTTGGCTTTCTTCCCTCCAAATTTCAGCCCAAAAGACTAAACCATTATTTTGCAGTAGGGCAGCAAAGAATTCCTGTAATGCAGCAGGCATATAATGTTATCCTACAGGAAAAAGTGTCAGCTTCATAGTGCTGTAACTTTGCCGCCCTGTAATATTTTTTGACCAAACCACCCAAGGGCACATCTGTGGGATGTTGCCTTTCTTCCTTCCAAATTTCAAGCAAAAAGACCAAATTGTTTGCAAGATATTCAATATCAAGGATTACAAAAATTTCCCTATCTATTCCATTATAAAAAATCTGGCCATCTTGTCCCTCTCTCTCAATCAAAGATGGCAATAAAAGACTCACAATCAAAGAATCTGCAGGCTCATGAGCAAAGAATTTCAAAATCTTATAAATCAAAAATTGAAGGAACTTCGTAAAACCACTGCAATGGTTCGACAGAATAGAAGCCCCTTGAGTAAAACCCACCCTCATTTGACTTCCTAGGACACCGCTGGGCTGAGAAAATTGATTTTAAATTGGGCATCTTGTCCCTCGCTCACGATGCGATCGCAATCAAAGAATCTCACGATCAAAAGAATTTGCAGGCTCGCGATCAAAGAAATTGCACTCATGATCAAGAACAAAAATGGTGAAACATGAATTTTCACCGATTTTGAAGTGAACCAATGCCATGGTTCTATAGAATGGACCCTCCTGAGCAAAATCCACCCTCATTTGTGTCCCTAGCACACCCCTGATCTGAGACATTTGTGTTTTTAGGTCACGATGCAAGATCACTATCAAAGAATCTCACAATCAAAGAATTTGCAGGCTCACGATCAAAGATCGTTAGTGAGCTGTGAATTAAGATTTTAAAAGCTTATAACTCTATTTTTTGACCGATTTGGATGGAACTAAAGACATGGCTCAATAGATTGGAGCCCCCTGAGTAAAACCCATCAAAGTTTTACTTCAGAAGTGACTCCTGAGCCAACATATTTGTGTTTTTCCGATGGTAAACAAAAGGCAAAATGGTGGACCTCGCAATCAAATAATTTTTTTTTTGAAATTTAAATTTTATTAAATTTTTATAAAACCAAAAATACATGGAATGAAGGTTATCTGTCCATACAATACGGATCAAGAATGTAACACTCGTCGATGTGTACAAAACTCACTAAATTAAGCAGGAACAATAAAACACCCCCCAATAATACCCTGCCAAACCACCCTACCACCCCATCACCTCGGAGGAGTGTCATAGCTAAAGGGGATACTGGGTCTTGAGAGAGGAAGACCAGGGATAGAAAGAGGAAAAAATCCACACACCCCATTAACTAGTCATGACTGCACAGCAGAGATGCAGTACAACAGTATCAACCAAAGGGACTACACCTATGGAGGTTAATTTAGGTAGGCGCATATAATTTGCCCCATTTCCAATTGAAAGAAGCCAGACTGTGTCTAGAGCTAGCTATTAGTTTCTCGGTATTGAAACAGTGGGACATCTCCCTGAGCCACTGGTAGGTGATAAGGTCTTGACCCATCCAATGTCTGAGGACCAGCTTTTTGACAACTATTGAGATTAGAGCCATGTGGTACCTACGTTCCTTCACCTCAATGTTAGAGTAAACTCCTAAAATACATATTTCTATGGTGAATAGCTCCCTGAGCCCCAAAAGTGGATCTAGACTGTCTCGTACTGTATTCCAGAGAGGTGCCACTCTATTACAATCCCAGAGGATATGCAGCAGATTCCCTTCAGCGGCCCCACATCTCGTACATATATCCGATTTAAGCTTACCAAATTTAGCCAGCTTTACTGGGGTATAATAGAGATTATTTAAAATATAGTATTGGATTAATCTATGATTGTCCTGGGAACAGTAACGGTACACGTCCTTCCAGATCAATTCCCATGATAGGGGAGAGCTCAAGGTAGGAGTGACCAGATTGTGGAACCCTCCAGGGAATTAGGAAGAGGTTGTCTAACAGTTTGTTGTATATGTTAGCTATTCCATTGGGATTACCTGCCACATCCTGGATTTTCTCCAAGAAAGGCCTTATTTTGGAAGGAAGGAAGACAGGCCCAAATATTTTGTGTGTAAGGGTGTCTCAATTGAAAGACTTTGAAAATATACTTCTGGGGATGTTGAAGAAATTAGAATTCTATCCAGCAGGAGAAGCAAGCCTTCGCATACAGAGATTCCACCAGTAGGTTGTGTATTTGTAGGAGCCATTTGGAGGTTAGCCAACTACCTCCAATTTTAATATTAGGATTTAGAGTGAGAGGTTGTGCTAAATCCTTGGTCTGGGATATGTTGAAGAAATTCCAACATTGGGAAAGAATTTTAATAGAGAGACCAATAGCAGAGTACTGAATGGCTGGAGGTAGTGTGGAGAAGGGGTGACAAAAGATACGGGGGGGGCATAGGTTGAACTGGTCCATTAGACTAAGCTCCAGTTGTAGCCAGGTTGGTTGAGGTAAGTTAGTCTGTGTGGTCAAAGAATTTTTGAAATTTCTCAAGGACAAAGATTCTTGAACCATGAGACTGCAAATTCTTTGATCGCCAGGCGGGATGAGATGGCCAGAACCCCATTCTTTGATCACACAATATACATATAAATGTTCCCATCTACTTATAATGGGAACTTAAAAGTGCCATAACTTTTGAATGCCTTAATATTTTTTTACCAAACAAAAGTGGCATGTTTGGCCACAAAGCTCTTTCAAACAAGCCATCTTTCAGAGCAGCATGCCACACAATGGCTGTGCAGGACCACATTAAGAATGCAAAAAGGTGCCTCCAACACTGGATAATTTTGCATTTTTCATGCTTTCGTACACAAAGACTGGCACTCCTACTGAAACACAATTTGACAGATCAAGAGATCTACCATTTCCCAACATGTGTACCAAATTTCAGGCAAATCCACTGAACGGGTCCAAAGTTATTAACGCCCAAACATTTGACTTTAGTATGTAAATGACCGCTGAACCCTAACTTACTATAATATATATTCAGTATATACCGTATATACCGTATATATACGGTATATACTGTATATATATTACTATAATATATATACAGTATATACCGTATATATATTATGTAATCAGAAATTGTAAAAGTGATCTGCATCACCCTTCTTTGCCTCTGTCTCTTCATTTAACATACAGCGAGTCTATAACTGTTCCTGTTACCATGGTTCTCCTCCCCACTTCCATCTGTGTCTGTCTCTCTGTGTGCAACTGTTGTTCAGGAGGAATCGTGCCACATGGCGTCTTCACACATACTAAAACAGTGGCACCAAACAGAAATGTAAATGTACATGGTAGCACAAATCAAAACAAAAGATAAACAAGTCTAAAATACTGAATCTAATAGAGTGACATTACTGTGGGTCCTTAGGCACTACGCGCATCCACCACAAAACAGTAACATCAACAGTACTGAAATATAGTAAATGTGAAACAGCAGCAGAGCATGGGACCCCTAACAACCACGCACTCCAACACCCAAAAACAAAATATACAGTACTGTAAAATACAAAATGTACTAGTAATAGGAGTGCGGGACCCTTAGGACCCTGCGCTCCCACCACATGCATGCGGCAGGCTGGGCTGGAGGACTGCAAAGGGGGATTGTACCCTAACACTGAATCCCTCACTTTTTTCGCTGTGGTACCACTCCCACCACATAATAACCCTTCTTTTTGAAAATAATTATGAGAAATAGTGCACATAATGTGTTAGTGGGACCAGCGGGAGCACAGCGCCCTACCAACCACACACATTCCAACACACAAAAAAAAATATGTATGGTACTATAAAATACAAAATTTTAGTACTGATAGGACACCGCACTCCCACCATGTAATGCAGCAGTGTGGGCTGGAGGGGTGCAAAGGGGGTACTTCAAGCCTAACATTGAATTTCCTCGATTTTGTCGCTGTGGTACAACCCTAACTGATGCAGTAAACGTAGTTATTTGCCTCTAATTTTCCTTGGTTTTGAAAATAATAATGAGAAATAGTGAATGTAATGCAGTAGCAGGGGCGCAGGGGCAGTGCCGGGCCGCCAGACTCACTCCCACCAGTATCTGAAATAGTAGGGCCCTGTGGGCCCCACGCCCCACCACATAATTACCCTTGTTTTCAGAATAATAATGACAAATCAGGAACATTATGCAGCACCAGGAACAAGAGGCACTGCCATCTGCTCCCACCACGTAATACAGCAGGGTGGGCTGTAGGGATGCAAAGTAGGGGCTTTAACCCTAACACTGAATTACCTCACTTTTGTTGCTGTGGTACAACCCTAACTAATCCAGTAAATGGAGTTATTTGCCTCTAAGTTTCCTTCTTTTTGAGAATAATAATGACAAACAGTTAATGTAATCCACCGGCAGGAGCGCAGGGCCCTTCATGCCCTGCACTGCCACCACATAATGCAGCAGCAGGAGCACAGGGCCCATTGGGCACCACACCCCATAAAATACAAAATGTACTAGTTATAAGACACAGCACTCCCACCATGTAATACAGCAGGGTGGTCTGCAGGAGTGCAAAGGGGGGGCTTCAACCCTAACACTGAATTTCCTCACTTTTGTTGCTGTGGTACAACCCTAACTGATGCAGTAAACAGAGTTATTTACCTCTAATTTCCACTGTTTTGAAAATAATAATGATAAATACTGAATGTAATGCAGCGGCAAGAGCGCGGGGCCCTTCAGCAAACACAGTCCCACCACATCATACCCTTGTTTTTGAGAATGATAAGAAATTGTGAATGTAATTCAGTGGTGGAAGCGCGGGGCCATTTGGGCCCCGCAGTACCGCCACATAATTGAGCAGCGAGAACACGCATCTCTTTATGGCCTGCCGTCACATCACGTGATGCCTTCACATACTAACATTGTCCCACAAATGCAAATTGTTATGCGCATGCTGATGCAAAGCAAAACACAAAGAGAAACAGTACTATAGACAGAAATGTTAAAAACAACACAAATGCAACCACAAATGAAAGCATAAAACTAACTCACATGGTGTCGTCAACATGAACAGTAAGTTAAGCAGTATGTAAGCAAAGCAGAAATGGTAATGGTAACAGTAATGTAATCAGCAGAGGCTCGCTTTACCAAAAGCTGTGTAGAAAAGACAGTGAGTACAAACAATGTATGCAATGTAATGACTCTCTAACAGAAAAATGAGCACTTGGAATACTTAATTTATTATATCTCAGGAACAGTACAACGTAGAAAAAAATTTAAAAGTCATATGAATTATCACTTTCCTGGCTAGTTTTGTACTTTTTTCACAAAAGTCAGTATCTCACACCGTTTCGAGATACGGGCCCTGAAAAGGTGCGTGAACGCCGTAATGTTATCCTATGGGAAAAAAAGAGAAGTTCGGAGTGGCATAACTTTGGCTCCCTGTAATATTTTTTCACCAAACCACTAAAAGGCACATCTATGGGATATTGGCTGTCTTCCCTCCAAATTTCAGCCCAAAAGATCGAGCCGTTATATTGCAGCAGGGCGTCAAATGACTGCTGCAATGTGTTGGATGCCGTAATGTTATCCTATGGGGAAAAAGTGTCAAATTTGGAGTGGCATAACTTTGCCGCCATGTAATATTTTTGCAATACAACACTGAAAGGCACATCTGTGATATGTCAGCTGCATTCCCTCCAAATTTCAGGCCAAAGCACCAAACTGTTCTTTTGCAGCAGAATTGTCAAAGAATTGCTGTCAGTTTCCTTAAGCCTAGAGAAGTACATTGCAATGTAAAGCTGCGAAAATTTCATGACACTTTCGTCAGTTCAACACTACTTTGTGAAAGTACTTTTCCAGAAATTTGAAAAACATATTTCTGGATGTTTTACCCCAAATTAAAGACATGGCTAGCATCCTCAGGGTCCGACTAGGTGAATACAAAAAGAATTAGGTCGCTAGATGGTCCCAAATTTAAATGGCAAGCATTTTTCTGATCGCTAACTGAAAACAAGATGGCGGATTTGCAAAAGTAAAAGGGCCATTTGCGACAGTAAAAAGTGCATTTCCGACACTGTAGAACTTTTTGGTAACTTTTCCCATTGACTTATAATGGGAAATTGTTTTTTGAATAACTTTTGAACCGTTTAATATTTTTTTTCATGAAATCTTCAAAAGGCACATCAGGGACCCTAGCCACACATTCCCAGAAGATTTCGGACCAGTCACGTAAACCGTGCGACCTGTAGGCGCGACTGTAAAATTCCAGAAAAGCATAAACACACGCCGCAGACTCGCGCTTTTAATAACCCCGCAGCCATGTATCCGACCAGTACAAAACTTGGCAGATCCCAAGGCATATGGGTCTTGATTGTGTATTCCATTTTTCAGGCAAATCTGTCAAATGGTTGCAAAGTATTAAGGTGCAAAGTTTTCAGTTTAAGATGCAAATGGCTCCTCAACCCTAACTATGGCATCTATGGCACACCTCTGTAATTCTAGGTATAGTTAACTTACCACAGTTGGGAGTTGCAGAAGCTTAGACAGGGAATTGAAGTACACATAGCAGTGACTGCATCCTAAGTGTATAGTCACATCTGTGTAATGTTGGGTGCTGATGTGCAGCATCTTGGTACACTAATTACTACATGATGACTGTATAGGCACAGGAAAAGTAAGTACATTGCTGACTTTTTTACACTCTTAGGAATTATGGAAAGTGTGACATGCAATGTGCCACATCATTGCCTATGTTGTGATACTGAGTGGACAGCATAGCAGCCAAAGAAATTCATGGAGATATAGTTGTTGCACTATTTGTTGCAGTTGATTTGCATGGTTAATAAAGACAACACTTATGTTTCAATGTCATTATGGTACTTTAAGTAAAGACTCGACACAGGTGGTTATGATTTGAAAAGATTTATTGCCAATTTGTTAAGCTAAAAAGGCCCAATTAAGACTGTATTTTTACAAAATCAACCCTCACAATACAATCCTTTTATGTGTGTAATCATTGTTTGGAATATAAGTAAATGTGTTACATTGATAGCACTGGATTATATGCATTGGAGCAACATATGATATTATAATAAAGTACAGAAAAAGGTAGCATAAGAAGGTAATTTGTTCTATTTATTGTGATTGTTTTACATGGTACACATCTTGAGGTTAGGTGTTTGCTATCCTGCAGTGTTCTCCATCTTTTGCTGCATCGGGTTGTTATCTGCCTTCTATGCATATACCTCGTTCTTTACTAGGGTGGCCACTGTCTTTAATTAGGTGTTCTGTGTTCACAGTGATGTTAAAGTGTTCCCTCACCATTTATGTTAAGAAGGTGCTTTCTGACATTTCCTCTTCAACTTGTGATACTCAAAAGTGAACCTGTGGCTCTTCATTATATATTTGCTACTGAAGTTGAAGAGACTTTGTTAATAATATTAAGTATTTTTAAAAGTAGTTGCATGTCCTAATTATGTGAATCCATTACTTCTTGTGCTATAATAAAGGTATGTCAGTAGCTTCTAAACAGTGATTACACACATGATACAGACGTATTTAGTTATTATTGTGACTGATAATATGGATGTTCCTGGGGTGGGCAAAAACCGTATGGTAGAGTGTTTAAGTAATAGAATATTACAAAATTTGATTTTAGTGACATTCTATTACTGACATTCTAATGATATGTCACTGACTAAGGCGATATGGAAAATTCCCACCCGACCCCTCAATAGAGGCGATCATAAATATTGTCAGGAACAGGTATGAAGTGTGTTGTGATCAGTAACAGTGTCTGATTTACAATTGTGAACATTGTTAACATACATTAGAATTACTTATATGACAAGTACAAAAAAATTGAATATTCTTACAGGAACAAAAAACATTTTTGCAATCGTAACATTGACTTATATGTTAACTCTTAACTAGTACATTAAAAGAATGTGTATGGCATGCTGTTTTTTTTATCAAAGATATGGTTAATGTAACGTAATCAGCATAGTGTTGTATTGTATGTTAAACATTCATTTGTACTTTAATCTTATACTAATACTTTTAGTTGAACTATGAAAGTTGTTAGTAACAATCGCAAGGTGAATAAGAATGTAACTATTATGTACAAGTAATTACAAAGTCATGGCAGAGTCAGTTAATAATATGATAAAATCGTTTGGTATTTACAGCTGCTTCATTAAACTTCTTGCATTATCAATAAAGGCTGTTATTTTTACATATGTACAGTATCAGTATTAGAAATAAAGGCGGGATAGTTCTACACTGTTGCATGGTGAACGAATTATGTTGTTCTCTACATGTCAAGATCAAATAGAGAAAAACAAGTGGTGATAGACACCTTGTGACAGAGTGCACTGTTTGGTGAATGGGACAAGAGTTGCTCAGTAATTTACGATGATAACTGAGAACTTTTCTTTAGCTGCAGAGAGTAACAGTTTAAAACTGGTAGCAATTTTTTGCTATGTATGGGTTTCATACAGTAACAATAAAAGATATGTACAGAAGAGGAGAGCAGTAAGGCCTCTGTTTTGAGATGTACAATCTTTGATAGACATGTAAGCATGGTTCTCTAGTGACTGTGAATACTGTTGGCACCGATTGAAGCCTACAACAATTTCCATGTTGCCACTGATCCCCACACAAGATCTTAGATGTCATAGTGAATGAAAGTGTCATCAGCAGTATAGCATTTTGTTGAAATGCTATAGGTTTATTCATAGTCATAGATTGGAAACAATTTTACTGATCTACGACTGTTTCTGTCACAAAGTAGTCATTTTAAAAATACAACATGTTCTGTCCTATTCTTCTGAAATATGAAGGTCATCATAATTCTTCAATATTATAAGATATGCATTTTTTAAGTGTCATGGCAGTCTCTGTTTAAAACTGCTTGTAGAGTTGTCACACTCTACCCATCCACTTCTGCACCTTAGGAAACAGGTGTAATGGCCAGAATGCATGGATTGGCCATGGTGATACATTACACTGTGAGTGTCAAACACTGATTGGTTGAAAACTATTCTACCAGCTGTGTAATCTGTGATAGGAGTGTCAACTCTGAGCCCATTGGAGTCAAACCTGTGCAACATAAGCAACAGATATTGAGATGAACTCCTGAGATGTATGGACTGAGTGCATTTGCTCACACCTTTCACAGGTGTGACCACATTGAGCACTGGTGAATAGCTGTCAAAATTTGACACTTTTGGTTTGAGGACAAAAGAATAATCCACAGCATGTCTTCTGTGGTTTCCACGCTGTGAATGGCCACATGAAACACATACATATTTGGTTACATATGATACTGTGAGTAGTGCCGCATTGGGGTGCGTCTATCATCCAAGTGTTGTTTATGACAGCCATCATAAACTCACGAAAAGTCTTGCTGTATCAGCAGCAAATGTACTCATATCCGTTATATGTACCTAAAACCTGTAGTAGTGGTGTTAGTGACTGCACATTGTTAGAGTGGTCAGAAGTAATTTTGACAATATGCTTCAAAGCGTTTGATAGGGTATTGTCTTTTGAAGCAGATATTGCCCGCACAAAGTGTGGCATGTGTAGAAAGACTTGCATAGCTGAGTTAGCATAGCAGTTAACTCTAGTGCTGTTGTCAAAGACTGGTACAGCAACTACACCAACTGATTTCTGATGAATTGCTGGCTGTGAATGTTTACTTGCAGTTGTGACCTTTGTTGAACTCTTTTGAGTTGAATCACTTCTGGAAACTTGTGGCTGTTTGTTGATGCCTATAGATGTGACTGAATGATGTGAGACAGCCAGATATGTAGGCATTGGTATTAAAGACATTTGTGGCTGATGTAGAGTATGTAATCTGTTGTACTCAAGAATACATCGGCTTGTCAGCTCGTGATTTTCTGAGGGTGCTAGAGTTATAATGTGCAACCCAGAAAGGCTGCGGACACATGAAAGTGCCACGTAGCTCATGCCATCCTTGAAAATTTCTGTACCTATGTCCACCATTGCTGAATCCAAACTCAAACCCTGGGATTTGTGAATGGATACAGCATATGCAACACATAATGGAAACTGTTCCTGTTTACATAGATATCCTTAAATACCTGAAATTTTACAGAGGTCCATTCTATGTGTACAGACTGTTCCATGTTGTCAAAGTGAACTACAAGCATCTCAATATATGTCTTCTGGACACTGTAGACAAAGTCAGTGATGTTTCCCATGGCACCGTTTACCATGCCTCGTTCTACATCTAGATTACGTCGCAGCATGATACGTGCACTCTTACAAAGTGTGAGAACAGCTTCTAGGCCAGCTGTGTGTGAAACATCTGACTTGAGTTCACTGAGTCGTTCAGTCATCTTTGCTACTAGGTTGCAACTAAGAATGACACCATCAACTGTATCAACCGCATGCAGAGTTAGAATCTCTTGGTTTTCTCTCTGCAGCATTAGATTGTTGAACTCAGTGCATTTCTTTAGTCGTGGCATAAGACACACTATGTGTGTCCCTGTAGAGTACACATCACTGAAGACATTACATGCTGTTTCTATGGATGTAGTATCTACTGTGATTCTATGATTGTTTAACATACAAACATGTTCTGGTGATAGAGAACCTGTCTGAGTTTCATCTAAAAGTGATATGTAAGTCAGATCACCACTTTGGCGCATGTTCTCAGACAACTCAACATAGGTAAATAATTCCCGTATGTTATAGCCTGCAATGCAGCCGAGGATATTCTTATCTTGCTTGGCAGTTAGAGTTGTAAATACATGCTCTGCATTGACTGTTGCAAGCTGTAAAAGGTCTCCCAACACAACAATACTTTTGCCACCAAATGGCACTCCATTGTCAGTACCTAAGATCTCCTGTAGACGTAGATGAATATAGGCAAGCATGACGTTAGAGACCATGCTGATTTCATCAATGATCAGTAACTTCATCTTTGTGAACATGGAACGGAGCTGAGATGCAATGTCAAATGATAGTTTACGATACTCTCCAGTTTTGCCATGTTCCACTGGCAACATAAAGAGACGGTGTAATGTAACTCCACCAATGTTGCATGCGTCTAGTCCTGTGGGAGCAGTAACAGCAACAGACATTGATGACCCTGTCAGGCTTCGTATTTCAGCAGTGATGGCTTCAATAAGGAAACTCTTTCCTATGCCAGCTGAACCGCTAACAAAGATCAGTAGTGGCTTATAGTCACGACAGTCACATTCTTTGTTTTCATGTTGTAGCCCATGTCAGACAGCTTCAACTACTTGAGAGTGAACTGTATGCTGCTGCTGATTTAGTCTTTCTCTCAAGTCAGCTGGGTTGACAGTGGAGTGTGTTCCATGTTCCATGGCTGTCTCAATTTCTGACATTAACACTTCTGGGGCATTTAAGGGCAGAGGTTCACCTAGAACAGCTTGTCCTTCCAGATCAAGGTTGTCTTGTGAACTAACAGGAGTGTCTTCCTGAAGCTGCTTCTCTGCCTTCTCAAGCTGTTCTTTCTCAGCCTCTAGTCTCTGTATGTATGTCTCTGAGTATTCAGTTTTGAAAGTCTCATAACTGCGATTGAATTCTTCCTCGAATGTATCACAGTCACCTTTTAATTCAGACTCAGTCCTCCAGGGTCTAAATAGGAATAGGAGAGCAAAGTAGTAGTGTTCTCTGCTCTCTGATGTGGCTAGTTGCAATTTACAGTGGTCTATGAGCCATGGTTTGTGTCTCTTTACGAGACAGCCATCCACTCCATTAACCTTGTAAATCTGGCATGTTGAGTCAGGTGATACATCTGCCTTGTAGTCATACCACTTAGCCACCTGAAAGAGACACATATCATCCATCTCGTCGTGTCTACGGGGGTAGTATGTGTCTATCAGGTTTTTCTTCAAGATATGTTTTGAAGAAGGTCTATTGTCAGCGAACTCCTCAATTTCAGCATGAGGAATCAGTACATTGCATTTCTCTCTGTAGTTTACACTGAGAAACCAGACAGCATCAGACTTCCATACCAGATGTGTACCCATTAGCGGTCACTGGCTTCATAAGCTCAACATTCTCTGTGTGAAAGAGTTTTCAAGCCCAATAACCAGAGCTGAGATGTCAGGCTTCTGCTTGAACTGGCAATATCTTCCCAAAGATCTTGTAAGCTAGTCTGCTTATGTTTGGTTATGTACGAAGTGACATAGCACACCAGGGCCAATGAGTTAGCCACAAACTGAACATCTATGTTTGCTTGCCACATTAGGAGAAGAGTTGGGTTGTAGTCATTTATGTACACCTCTTTCTCATCTCTGGGTAACTCGTATACCCGCTTCGCTGATTTTGCCTTCAAGTGGTGTCTCATTGCTGAGAAAAGTCATTCATGGCACCACCCTGACAAACTCGCCTAGGAAATCCAAAGCGACATCGTGTGTACCAATTAGATTTGTTCTTTACTACCACCGCAGATATTTTGCACAATATATATATCTCGCTGGAACTTGAACCAACTTCCATAGTGTAGGACTTTCCATACTTTGTCTGGAATGTGATGAGTGATATATTTCTTGATAGAATACTAGCACTTCTGCTGCTTCATGTTCACATGCGTGATGCATCCCTTAATCCACAATAACATATGGATATAAAGGGCACCCCGTGCCTGATATTCCATCCTCAAAAGTAATGTTCCACAATACCAAGGGTGGATTGTCCTTTGACAAGATTAAAGTCAGAATGTCATGGAACTGCTTGTGAAAAATGTCTTATGACGAACACAGGATCAAGTGAACACATTTCTCCGACAGTCATTGATGATGATGCTGTCGACATCAGAATTTGCCCACTTCAAAAGTTCAATAAGGCTCATCCTAGACTTATTCAGCATTAAACTAAGTGTGACAAAACCATGTGGCTGCACCATATTCATGTAGCATTGTCATCACTTCAGAGTGTCTCATACCAGTATTCTTTGGTACCTCAAGACTTGAAAGTATAGAAGATAGATTTACTTGCACATTTTCATCTTTCTGCTTTAATCTCTAGGAATTGAGCAGTTGGAATTCCATCTAGTGACTTGTGAGATGAATAGTATGTGCAATGGACACGAACAGAATGCTAAGTTCACTCTCCCAGAGGAGATGAAACAGGCAACTGTATGTTACATCTGAATTTTCCATCTTTATTTAGCACATGGCTGGTCTGATGTAGTCAGCACCCTGTACATGCACTTCTCTTTCATCTAGGCATCCACCTGACCCTTTTGGAAATAGATCTGGGAAACAGCGTGCTTCTAGTGTTGCCTCCCAAATGCTGCCAGGCTCACCTTCCACTTGCTTCATTTGATAGAGATCAATGTTGTCTCCTACTGGATCTCTATCATGTAATGCAGTGAATTGTGTACTGTTCATACACATTATGTCACTTGTCTGTCCACTGACCTTTTCAATAATTGGTTTAGTTTTTCTAATAGATCATGTTGGACATGAGACTGGTCATCTGATCTATGTCAAGGTCTGTATAAAGGGATTGTTTCTCTTTAAATAAGTAAAAGTAAGCTTCACCTTTTGTACATTGACAACATCTTACCAGATGACCTTGTACTTAGTTGGAACACCATTTACAAGAATCACAAACTATTTTCTGTTGAGATTGCTTGCACATTTTTCCTGTGAGGAGTAGATACATCTGGGAACCCTTTACAGAGATCTAACTAAGCTCTTTCTGTGGAATGTTCCATGTCTTTTGTGTTCAGATGTAGAATGGTTTGGAATGGTTTCATTGTCTAGATTAGAATGCGTTCAAACATATTCAATGTTGAAATCTCTAGTTGGTGTAACATCTGCCTCCATATTATTCTAGCAGTGACCTAGGTGGAAAAATGTTAGACTTCAGTTTGGAGAAACAGTGTTGCATAGCAGAGAATGGTGTTTTCTAAGTGAAAGTCAGATTTCCAGCAACAAAATGCTGAGAGAGCGGAACCATGTCATTGTATGTGGTGACAAGGTTCTAGGTTGACTGTGACTGTTTGTTTTGTGTAACACAAATGGTCACATGACAACACATACAGAGTCAAACTTCTGAGACTTTGCCAGCTCAAACTTAGCTATTTCTTTGCTGACTGTCTCAGTATGTCAGTTTCTAAGACTGAACAGACATTTCTGCAGAAGTGTTAAACTGAGAAATTGTTGTGTCTGGTAACAGAAGTTACATGTTGCAGTTGTTTGAGAAATGTGATGGCACCCTGCATGTCACCTGACTGCAATAAGTCATTTAAATAAGTGTACTGATATACAGCTCGTCGTACTTCATATACTCTATATACAAAGTTTCGCATGCCTGTTTGATGCACTCCAAGCATCCACATGTTGTGAAAAATATTATCACAAACACCACTATCAAGGCATGCTAGTGAGTGACCCATGAGTCAAGTATGTGGATGAATTTCACAATAGTCAATTGTGTTGAACAGTTTATATCTGTCTTTGTGATCTGTTATCACAAATAGGTTGACAAACCGTTCTTTTTCAAATGATGATTGCCATGATTTTAGGTATCATCACTCCCATGCCAGACAGATGCCGTTTATTGGGACTGTGGTTGAATCACAGTCATCATCAGGTATCCATTGCATTGTCATCACAGATACTGAGGACATTTACTAGTTTACCATACTCATCAATGGTGAACTTAGAAACTTTTTCTGGGAATACAAGATCTTCCCAGAAATATGCCCTGAGTGCTGTAAAACTAGTGACCCGGAAAACATCACAGAAGTTGTGACAGTCAAAGAAGGATACTACAGCCTTTAATGCCATACACAACTTCCTGGAATTGTTCAAGCACATGAGACATCTTACGCCACAAGAACTGCAGTGGCCAAACACTGGTCTGCTGGATGTGAGGCAAGACTTTAGTACAACTTCATCAAAGAAGATGACTCTTTGTCTTTTTAGACATATGTTCCATCACAGCAGCGATAAGTCTGTCGATCCTAGCTTACTTACAGTGATCGAAACACTTTGTTTTCTCAGCTGCAAATCACCAGTGGTGTCTACAGCATTGTTTGGGAGGTTTGTTGATGGTTGCAGTCACAATAGTTGTGTTTAGATCTGAGGATCTGCACAACTGTTGTAGAAATCAAACGATTTTACTTGCTCTTGAGAAGTAGCACTTGCTTTGTGCAGTGAGTTACTGTAGGTTCACTGGTTGCAATAGAGGTCTGTCTCATTCACTTTGTGATGTGACATTTGTGTTTGTTTTATTTCCCTATAACAGTGCAGGACCATGACACCTGTCTCTGCTTCCCCCTATACATCTACGCCTGTATTTAGTTGGCATGTTTTGCCATAATGGTTCGCAGTGGCAGCCGCAATCTTACAGAAGCACGCACCTGTATGGAAAGACAGAGAAAAAGACAATAAGTTACTATATGCCCTCTGGTATACCCTCTAACGCTTGCATTGAGAGATTGACTTAGTATCACATCAATTTAAAAATCAAATGTTTGCAATCTTTATCACATAAGTTATTTACATAGGTACAGTTGTACCACGTTTCTGTCACATTGTCTTGCATATCATTATCACCATAGAATCTACATTTTGTTTGTATGATTCCATGTTCAGTTATTAATTAACAAGTATTATTAAGAAACATTTATATAGCTTATGCTGGCACAGTTCTGTAAATATAACTTTATTGATGATCGTTTGTTAATTACTACTACACATTAATAAGTCAACTTAATACATAGTTCAAGTTACTGCATTATGAATATTAAAATGTTACATTTTTCAGGTTGCCATTTACTACAACCATTTGCTATTACACAGCAGGAATTCTTCACATGGTTGCCGAGCTATTTTACATATAGTTACCATTTTTTCACTACTGATACAGGTGTTGCGTGAACCACCGTTCGTAGAGCATTATGCTACTGATGTCACACTGCTTATGAGCAGAGGTGGAAATTGAGTCCGGCCCAAAATTTGGTGATGATATTGTGTACTATGACTCTTCTGTGAGTGTGCATATGGAGCGACACATTTGGTAGCCGACTGTTTTTGCAGTATTGCAATGTAGCTTGATTACATTGCACTCTATGTCCTCAAGGACTTAGTTGAAAATTTTGTGCCAATGCTGCATTTAAATGACTGTTCGTGTTGTTGATTACAAATGACAAAGTTTGCATTACTACAAGTCAGTTGCACGGTGTTGCGCCAGTGTAGATATCCACCTTTTGTGGTGTTTTACAAAGCTAAAATACTATGCATCTCAAGTTGTGAACAGTGGCAATGCAGTTTACCTGTGTTTAGTACTGAAAATTTGGCTATTTTGAAATCAAAACATCAAATTGGCAAAATAAACAATTTGGAAAATACTGTCGACGTACCTAAAGTAACATAAATAGTAGTGTCGTGCATCTGGACAGTGGTCACAAATGTTACTTTCATGTGTTCAACAGTATGATGAAAAGTAATTGCCTAGTTCAAAAGTCAGTGTTACTGCTGTGCATTCAAAAGTATTGCAAAGTATTATCGCATTCGACATCAATACAAATTACTTTCGGCATTCAAAGTGTCGCAAATTTAAAAGTTAGGGATGGCAAATGCATCCATTATCAAATCGGATCTGATTGTGTTTGACTGACAGCTTGTT
The DNA here is from genome assembly GCA_016271365.2 of Neoceratodus forsteri. NCBI lineage: Eukaryota > Metazoa > Chordata > Ceratodontiformes > Ceratodontidae > Neoceratodus > Neoceratodus forsteri. Next base: position 220,735,481 of record JADMNL010000029.1, read on the forward strand.
CTACTAATGTACCGCAAGATTTGTCAGACCATCTAGAACAACCAATCACAGATGGACAACACTGAAGAAGAAGCAACAGCAACCATCTTAGTACCCAAATGGAAAGCTAACATTTCAAAACCTATAAGAATACAGTGTATTTTATAAAATATTTTCTAGTATGATAAAAAGTGTTGCCAAGATTTTAATACTATTAATCAAATGTGTTTTAGTGCTGTATTTGATAATGTTACTTGTAACAACAAGCTAACTTGCTGTATTATTAGATAAGTGTTTAAAGTCAGATAGTAGTTGAGTACTAACATGTACAGATACAGCTGCAAATAGAGGAGATAGAAGCTGCCGTGGACCCATACAGAAGAGAGAACCAATCAGACATGCTTCTGTGGTTGTAATTGTTTAAAATGCCTATAAAAAGGATGCATGTCTCCACGGTGTACACCACCAGATACAATCCCCAGGCCACCCCAGGTGCACCACACAGACACCATGCACACCACTGCAGCATGGCTTTACACGCCAGCTGCAAAGCAGACATGGAGACAGATGGTTAACCATAGAAAAGCATAATAAAAGGGATATAAAACAACTGTTTACAAATGTATATACAACAGGGGACAGATGAACACCACGCATGGGCTTCACACCACCACCACCACCGAGGCAGGCAGGTAACATGGTTAAGTGGCAGGATGGCAGTGGCACAGCTGGGATCTGGGTGCAGCCAGACACATGTGCAATAGCCACAGCACAGCGCAACAGCACCATGGACAGTGCACAGCTGTAATGGTTATGTGCACAGGGGGCCATGCGCCCACCCCACCTCCACCCCCGCTGCCCACCCTGCACAACATCATAGCATGTGACAGTGCCTATTTGCATGCTGCGCTGCACCTTGCACCAGTCCTGCTGCACTGCCTATGCAGCCTGCAGCCTGCAGTAGAGCACCTGCTGTGGCTTGCCCTGGCCCTCCTGCAGTGCCAGCCAGTCGGGCTCTCCTTCTGTCCTCAGGACCTAGGAAGGGAACACAGAGACAAACACATTAGTACCTGGCAACACCAGATGCTTCCCCAGCATGGCGTGCACCCCATACCTGCGCAGCTGCAGCACGGTGGCACAGCGCACCCACGATGTGCGACCCCAGGCCATGGGATGCGCATCCCCAGCACCCCCCCCACAGCATGGTGTGCCACCCTGCCAGCCCCACAGAACACTGCTTGGGCACAGACACAAGGAAGGCACATTTACCTGGCCATGGCACGGCACATCTCCGGACCAGTGCCTGCAGTGCCCATAGTCTCTCTGGGTCCCTCCACTTCAGGTCCCCATAGCGGTGTTGGCATTGCTTGCTGGTGTGCTGTACACCAGTGGCCTCCTCCTGCCCATCAGCAACCTCCTGCCACAACTCCATCCGTGGCCTATTCAGGGGCATCTGGCCAAACAGGCTGCCTGTGTGTGGCTCCACCAGGGCCACAAGGTTGACCAGTTCGATCTGGGTCCAGTTAGGGGCCCTGGCACTGCTGCAACACAGCATTATTGTATCACAGTTGTAAAATCCAAAATGGCACCCAGCAGGATACGAGCCACACGTGCTGTGGATGCGAGCCCTGCACGGAGATGCGCTGCCATTGACAATCGCGCAGCCCCAGAGATGCACGATACAGGCATGGCCACACTGGCACATGCTGCAGGGCTCCCTGGGGGAAAAGGTCAACTTGGGGTCAGGGGTCAAGATGCACACCCTGCGCAGCTGCACTATTGGGACCGCCATGCATGGTGTGCAATAGGGGCATGTGGGCACCAGGGGCATCGGGGCAAGTAGCACCCAGTTGCTGTGGGGTGAATGGTGCATAGGTGCCATGGGGCGTATGGTGCCCAGGTGCCATTAGCTATATGGTGCCCGTGCACCGTACACCCCATGGTGCCAGAGCGCCATCAGCCCTATGGCACCCGGGCACCATAGGCCATATAGCGCATGAGCGCCACATGTTCAACAGTGGCTGGGTGCCATATCACATACTGTGCAGTGTGTGTAGGCTGCACAGTGGTTTAGGCACAGCAGTGTGCATGCACACCTCGGGCCTACTGCGCATGTCACAATGTTGTGCCATGACTTGGAGCATGTGCAAGTCCATTGCGCCATGTGCAATAACGTGATATTCAGTCGGCATATGCAGATTTGCTCATTAGCCTATCCACGTGCATTGGATGCATTAGCATCTCATTACAGTTGCATATCCCCTCATTTGCATGCGATGTGCTATAAAGGCACCAGGGAACAAGCACAGACATGGACAAGTATTGTATCCTTCAGACGTAAGCAACGATGCTGTGTGGGTGATGGGACAGGGGATTGGGAGGGTGGTGTGGGTAGTAGCAGTCACTAACCACATGTCGTGTCCCACAGGATGCAGCATGACCGATCGCGATGAAAGTGAGGAGCATGTGCCTGCACGGAAGTGTAGGCCCAACTTCACAAGGGCTGATACAGATGCCCTCTTTGAGGAGTATCTCGAGCAGGAGCCTCTACTGTGTGTGGCTCTTCAGGCACCCCACAGGCCAGGTCCACAGCATGGGAGTGTGTGGCCAGAGCTGTGACTCTGCAGGGCAGCCATCAGAGGTCTGTGCAGGAGTGCAAAAAGAAAGTTGGCACAGACAGGCAATGGATTAAGGAGAAGGTGGCAGCCATCCGGGCTGCATGTGCAGCTATGGTCAGTGGACAGCCCAACGTGCCACAGCTGATGCCACAGGAAGAGTTGGTGGTGGCCACCATGTGGTGCAGTGCCGTCGAGGGAGTGCCTGACGGTGGATTCCAGACAGGTAGCAGCCCATCACTGCATGGTAGGTACAGCAGCATTTGGGGCAGGGGGCAGGGGGCAGGGGTGTGTACCAGCGGCATTAATGTGACTGTATTCCCCTTTCAGCTCCAGAGCATCTGCATGCAGTGGCAGGGGTTGGGGTGTCTGCCTTGTGGGTGGTCCTGGACCCAGAGGACCATTCTTTCACCTCCACTGGTGTCCAGGGGCCAGTTCGCATGCAGCCCAACACCGCTGTCTGGTCAGATGCCTGTGGCGTGGTTGTGGAAAAGGCCCTGGCTGTGTTTCAGCATGATGCCAGCCATGGCGTACAGTATGCTGAGACACAGATCAGGGTGGCGTCTGACACCGATGATGATGTGACCATCAACCCGGATAGCGGTGTTGCCATTGAGGGGGAGGCATCCATACCACTCACCAACCACGGCAGCGCAGACGGTGCCCTGAAGGTGGTTGTCCGCACACTGGCCACTGCCCCCTGTGTTGCCGTGGGCACCAGCAGTGCGGCTGATGGTGGTGGTGGTGCAGCTGCACCAGTACTGCTTAGCACACAGTGGCCGGAAGGGCAGCAGCGGCAGTTGGACGGGGTCGAAGGGGAGCTGGGTGCAGCACCCACAGACAGTGTTCCACAGGATTAGCAGCCCCAAGAGTCACCTGCTTGGGGGGCTGGGCAGTGAGGTCAAACACCACCTGTGGGTTGGCGCATTGCCCATGCGCACCAGGGCACCGACCCCTTAGCCAAGCACACCTGTCTGCTACGGGCCTCCGTGGACCAACAGGTGTTGGTCGTGGCAGGGGTGCGTGCACTCCACACAGAGCTGTGCCAGGCTGCAGAGCAGTGTGACAGGGACTTTGCACAGCTCCTGGCTGAGAACAGTTGAATGCGGGAGGACAAGACTGCAGCCCTGGATCGGCTTACCACTGCGGTCATGGCCGACCTAGCACCACTGTCCACCATGATGCATGGCCATCTGCCACAGACCCCGTGGAGTGCATTCTCCACCCCTCAGTCACAGCGTCAAGCGATCCCCTCTGTGTCGATGCCGGGATCCGCTGTGGGCATTCCAGGCACTCCTGGAGCAGGCTTGTTCGGAAGCCTGCAGACCCCTGTGAGGACCCGGTCGCGTTCTGCAGTAACACCCTTGGGGGACTGTCACAGACACCCCCTGTGGCCGTCGCACAGCCTGGATCTGCTGGATGGTCTTGGCAGGGCCGTCCACATGTCTGCGGTGGCCATGCCACCGCGCTTGAGTTCCTGAACTGCCCACCTCCCTGTCCGCTGTCTGCTGCTGCTGCTGCTCTGTGTGCACATTGGTGTGGAGTGTGCATGTGTGTTCCAGGGCATTGGAATCCATGGTTGATGCCGCACACAGGCCATGTGCACATCCACCTGACTGCTGGCCACTGTGGCGTATGCATGATGATGCCAGCACAGCACCAACTGCTTCTGTGCACCGATGCTCAGCGTCTGACACACACCTGGTGCCAGCCTCTGGATGCAGGCATGATGGTCCTGTATGCATGTGCGTGTGTGTGTGGGGGTGTGTGGGTGTGTGTGGGTGGGGTGTGCAGTGCTGTGCTGTGTGATCCTGTGGAGTCCAGTCTCACACCTGTCCATGCTCCCCTCCACCCGTTCCTGTCACAGGGCCCACCCATACATGCCTGTATGCTGTGCCATAGTCCCCGGTACATGCATGTGGACATGTTCACCTACCTGCATGCACCATAGTGCTGCTCTGCAATCATGTCCCAGTGCTGCTGGACCATCCTGTACAGCCATGGTTCCCTTCACATGGGAGGGGCTGCCTACCGCCACCCGGCCCAGCGGCCGGGTTGTCCCCACTGCTGTTCCCCTCTTCGACCTCGACAGCTATCCCACAGTCAGTGGCCATGTTGTGTACTATACAGCAGGCCAGGAATAGGCCACAGACCTTTGAGGGGCTGTACTGTAGGACATCAACAGTCCTTCCAGATGACAGAACCGTACCTTCAGCATCCCAAATACATGCTCGATGAGGTTCCGTGTGCTGGTGTGTGCCTCATTGTATAGCTCCTGCGCTGAGGTCAATGGGAGCCAGCATGGGGTGAGCAGCCAGGGCCGGAGTGGGTAGCCACTGTCACCTGTGTGTAGAGATGTATGGTTAGCATGGTGGACTGTGTTGCTGCACCTCCAGCCTTCCCGGCCACACCCTGTGGTGCCCCTACCTTAGCATCCCCACATCTTGCCATGTTGTGCCAGGCCGCCTGTTTCACAGCATACTCACCTACTAGGTGGCCAGTGGGATATCCCACTCTCTCAAACCTGTGGCACAATGCCGACGGTAGCCAGAAGAAGCATTGTAGTAGCTCCAAGAGGATGTGTGGCACAGACATTGATTATGCACCCCTGGCATCGCACACCACCTGGCAGTTGACACTAGGGTAGCCCTTTCTGTTGATGTACACACCTCTCGGGTCAGGTGTTGTGCAGATGCCAACATGGAGTGCAATCGATAGCCCCAACATGCAGGCATATGTACCACCCTGTGGAACTCCTACATGTTACTTGGTTTACGCTCTGCCTGTGTGCTGGGGAAATGGATGTATTCCGCATGTGGCAGCAGTGCGTTGAGGAATTGTGAGGGAGCTGTGATGCGTGACAGGTTATGCCTGTGGTGTCCCTGTTGATCTCTGGAAGAAGGTACTCATGGTGAGCAGACACACTGACTGGCTGTGACTTTCGTCTCCACTGACAGGCGTGGCTCTGTCCTGTGAGTGCCTGCATCTCCTCACTGCACAGTTCACAGAGCTGCCTCAGAATTGTCCGGTTCAGGCGGTACTGGCCCACAATCTCAGTATCACTGTACTGTTTGAAGGTGTGTTCTGGGTGTATCACCGATGGGCCCTTCCACGGCCACGCCACTCTGCCTCCAGCCTCCTCACACCCCTCATTACCACCTCCATCTGGAAGATGGCACATGCCATAGCCTTGGATGTCCTACCGCCCCCGGACAGCTGTCTCCCCAGGCACCTCCAGCTGTGGGCTGCCAAGTGTGCTCTTGTGCTGGGCGCACACCTGTGTTTGGGGTTCCAGGATGGCAGCCTGTGGGCTGTAGCCTCCGCCTCCCACCTGTCAGGAACCTGTGTTGCCCTTCAGTGCTGGGTGCTCACAGGCACATGCTCTAGCTATTGCCTCCACCTGTCTCTCACACACACACACACACACACACACACACACACACTCACTCCACACACACACACAGACACTCACTGTACACACCCACTCTTTCACTCTGTTCCACTCCCCTGGCTGCTCTGTCTCTGTCTTGCACCCCTCCTGCTGTCAGCCTGCCACTCTATCTCCCTCTCTACAGCTCCCCTCTGGCACAAGCCTCCTTCCCCTGCTTGCCCCTCTTTTTATAGGCTCAAGTTTGCTCTGCGCAATTCCCATTTGCTCCGCCCTTGCCCGTTTGTCTGCTGTTGAATATCGCGCAACTGTACCTACATATTCATAGCTCGCCCCCTGCACTTGCGCATGCATGCATGCATTACCATTGCACGTTGGCACATGGCGACTTGCGCTGCGCAGTTACAGCCGCTGAATATTGTTCTCTGGTGCATTATCGCAGTTGCACTGGTACAACCCTGTTGCACATTGCGCAACTGCTTTGAATATCTCACCCATTGCGCTTAATGGTAAACAAAAGCTAAAATAAATAAATAAATAAATAATAATTTGCTGATGCATTATAAAGCCCCATGATAACATCTCAGAGCGAGTTATTATGCAGAAACATTTGTCAAGGTGTATGATATGGGATATCATACTGCCTCAGGTGTGCTGTGAGGGCACAAGGATAGGCAGTGGCTAACCCACCTCAGAAGATTTGACACATGATATCACACACTTAGGGCGTATTATTACAATTATAAATGTATCCATTTGTAATTTTTGACTGATGGTATGACCTGCTTTTAGACCAGGATTATGTACTGAGATACCCAGCTGCAAGTCATAGACTCATAGAAGCTTGATGGCAGAAAAGGACCACACTGGCCCATCTAGTCCACCCTATTTCACCCCCCACACATACACCCATTGCCAGCCCCTGCCCTCCACCTGCCACTCAGCTCCTTATGTCTGTACTATTCCCTCTTAGATCCCACCAAGTTTGAGTCCCCACCTTCTTCCCTACAGTAGTCTGTTCCAGAGGCGCCCACAACCCTCTCTGAAGAAATCTCCCTCCACATTGCTTCTGTATCTATTTCCCTGCAGTCTGTATTATGTCCTCCTAGTTATGGCCACCTCTTTCTTCTTAAATAAACACACTTTCCTTATTTTGTTAGGCCTTTACATATTTAAAATTTCAGTCATGTCTCCCTCCCTTCTAGCCTCCAGCATGTACAGATCCAGCTTCCGCAAGGGGCCTCTGCTCATATGTCTACTTATGCATACCCTGCAGAATCTTAGTTGCCCTTTTCTGTATCCTTTCCAGCACATCTATGTCCTTGCAGAGTGCAGTCTCAGAGTGGACCCAGGCTCCAGGTGCGGCCTCACCATGACTTTAGCAGAGAGGCATTGCCTACCTCCCTTCTACTAGTAATGCCCCTACCAATGCATGCCCACATTTCACTGGCCTTCCCACTGCCCTGCTACATTTGTTTTCCTACCTTAAGGTTGGATGAAACGCTTCCATGATCTGAATACCTCTGCTGTTCTGTACTTTGATTGCCTCACATCCCAGGATGTACTCTGCTTGTGTCTTCCTACTCCCCACATGCATCATAGCGCCATTTTTGGCATTAAATTTCGGCTGCCACATCTCTGATCACTCCTTGAGTGTCTTCAGGTCCTGCCTCATGTCCTCCACCCAACCCCGTGGTGTCCACCCTATTGCAGATCTTTGTATCATCAGCATATAGGCACACCCTCCCCTCAGCCCCTCTGCTATGTCACTGATGTAAATGTTAAAAAGTAGATGTCCCAAGACTGACCCATGGGGCACCCCACTCTTCACCCCCCATCCTGGAGTACACCCCGTTTAGCATCACCATCTGGGTTCTTCCCATTAACCTGACCTCCACACACCTTGATACTTTCCCACCCACTCATAGACTTTCTTGTTTGCTCCCCAGCTTTCTGTAGCGAGATGGTGCCAAGGCCTTACTGAAGTCCAGATAGGTCCATGTCCACTGCCTCCCGGTCAATCACATGGTCACCCAACTGAAGAACAGTCAAATTCATCCAGCAAGACTTTCCCTTGGTGAAGCCATATTGTCTACTGTCCTGCAAGCACTTTCCTCCAGGTAGTCCCACCACCCTCCTCGAGTATACGCCCATTACTTTCCCACCACTGAGGGTGGGGCTGACAGGTTGATGGTTCTGTCACCTCCTGCTTCATGTCTTGTGTAAAGGCATCATGTCAGCCCTCTCCCAGTCCTCTGGCACCCTCCCATTACCCAGTGACTAGATGAATTGCCTTGTCAATGGGGCGGCCAACTCCTCCCTCATTTCCCTGATCACCCTGGGGTGTGACCTGTCTGGCCTCATTGCCTTATCCACACTTAATCTTTCTAGCTCCTCCGTAAACTTATCCACTGAGAACAGGCTCTGATCCACCCATTTGCCCTCCTTCCCCCTCCACTTTAGCTCAGGTCCCCCTCCCATCTTCCTCTTCCATAAATACTGAGCAAAAGTACTTATTTAATACCTCTGCTTTTTCACAGTCCCCTTACAATTGTATCTCTCCCTCCCCCCTCAGCCTTGCAATCTCCTGCCTTGCCCTCCTCCTCTCCCTCACATATCTGAAAAAGTTTTGTCCCCCCTTTTGGCTTTTTTTAGCTATTTTTTCCTCGGTATCCACTTTTGCCCTCCTGATTTTCTGCTCTGCCAGTCTCCTCTGCTCCCTATTTTCCTCATTGAGTGTCCTCCTAAACTTTCTAAAAGCCCTCATCCTTTCCCTGACTGCCCTTGCTATCTCCTTAGTAAACCAAAGTAGCCTCATCCCCCTGGGTTTGAATCCCACAGCTGTCTAGGTGCATACTGTGTGATCCTGAGCAAGTCACTTAACTTCTTTGTGCTCCCAGGTCACATCTGGAAACAAGCTTTAGCACAGTATGCTATGCCCGGTTAAGCAATGTTTCCATCCTCCTTTCCTTCACTCCTGTTTGCTCTTCTTAACCTTTTTTATGCACATTTCCATGGCTTTCAGTATCCCTCCTTTAACAGATGCCCACAACTCCTCCACTGCCCCTATATTCTTTGTTCCCTCCATTGCTTCCCTTGGTAACCTTTTCATCCTGTTGAAGTCTGCACGTTTGAAGTCCATGAATATAGTACTGGTTCATTTTGTCTCCCTCCCTGCCCTCACCCTGAACCTTACAGTCCTATGATCGCTGGTGCCAATGACTTCTCCCACCTGCACCTCCTCCATACTCTCCCCATTTTATCTGGAAGGGAAACAGTGTGACAAGGCAGCAGGTAAAGCAAATAGGATGCTGGGATGCATAGGCAGGGACATCACCAGCAGGAAAAGGGAGGTCATAATTCCACTATACAAGACACTAATGAGGCCCCACTTGGAGTAAAGTGTACAGTTCTGGAGACCTTACCTATGTAAGGACATAGACAGGGTAGAGAAGGTTCAGAGGAGGGCCACAAAGATGGTACATGGATTGCATCACAAGTCCTATAAGGACAGATTGAAGGAACTGAACATGTATTCCCTGGAGGCGAGGAGGGAGAGAAGGGATATTATAGAGACATACAAGTATCTTACAAGGAGGAACAGGGTACAGGAATACACTATTTTTAAGTGAAAAAGATGTTCCAGGACTAGAGGGCTTGGGATGAAGTTGGAGGGAGGACGATTCAGAGGAAACATGAGGAAGAATTTCTTCACAGAACGGGTGGTGGACAAGTGGAACACCCTGCCAGAGGAAGTGGTAGGGGCTGAAACAATCACGGGATTTAAGAATGCATGGGATAGACATAAAGGAATTCTGGATGTCAGGGGTAAGGGGCAACAGACTTCTAGGAAAACATAAACTGAACTTACAAGCTCAAATGGGCAGACTGGGTGGGCCATAGGCCCTTATCTGCCGACACTGTCTATGTATCTATGTATGAATCTAGTCTGCCCAGAGACATTTTGATTTGTGTATAAATATTAAGTTTTTCAAGGCTTTATTTTAAAACACTGCACTGTAGTGGCTCAGCCACACTGTGGCCTGTATTTTCAAAGTGTTGAGATGGATGCAACAGCAAGTCGTGTCACATTTGCATATCAATTTGCAGCTGCAGCTGCCTCTGAAGGGTGCATTAGCACTAGAAGATGAATGAATCACAATCTGCTGTGCCTGTACTTGGTGCCAGATTAGTACCACAAAAGTGTGCAACTATGATGCAGCCTGCATTTGGGCCACAAATGTTTTTTTTTTTTTAAACCAGGACAGATTCATTGGCCAGGATATTTAAAGGAGTTGTACCTGGCACAACCCCCCAATGTGCCCCGGCGTGATATTCAGAGGGGCAGATTGCATGGCGCAACCCCCAATGCACTGGGGCGCATTGGTAATGTATGTGGTGCAGATGCAGGGGGCATGCCCATGCATATGTAGCACATCCCGATATTCACCCCGGGATGTGCGGTGCATATGCTGGCGGATCCCCTACATGCGCCGCAGACTGGTGCTCAAAGTTGATCCAAAAAAAACAGGCACAAATGCTGGCCACTCACAGGCAGACAGCTGTATTGCAAGGCACAGCACAACAGCCGCCAGTCGTGGGTGGCCACCCGCCTGGTGGGAACACTGTCCACAAGCATCTGGACCCTCCCTGGTAGTCAATGGCCTCCCTCCCCATACATCCAAATGCAGGCAGCTGTACATGTAATAAAACTACCTGGTGGTCTAATGGTACCCCCTCCCCGGTAAGCCTGATTGTGGGCATCTGTACAGGCAATAAAACTACCTGGTGGTCTAGTGGTCCTCCCATACGCCCAATCACAGGCATCTGTACATGTAATAAAACTACCTGGGGGTCTAGTGGTCCCCCTGTATGCCCGATCGTGGGCATCTGTAAATGTAGTAAAACTACATGGTGGTCTAGCGGTCCCCTCCCTGTATGCCCAATCATGGGCTGTTGTCATACAAAAGAGTTACCTGGTGGTCTAGTGGTACCCCCCACCCACCCACATAGGACCCCCAGCCGCTCAGCACCCCCCGTCATTGGTGGACAGCAGCACTCTGCCCACATACCACCTGGCCACTCGCTGAATGAAGAGTACAGGAAGTATACTCTGTATGCCTATTGGTCCACTGTGGACCAGCCAGGCATGTCACTGTCATTCGGTGGGCGGCTCGAAGCGGTATGTGGGTGAGTGCTGCCAAAATACGATGACGGGGAAGTGCTAGGTAACAGGAGTCCTCTGTGGAGTGAGTGAAATAAAGTACCACTGACCTGGACACTAACTCTTCATATGACAACAATCCTCAATCAGAGCATACGGGGAGGGGACATAATTTCCACAGAGTATTATTACAATTACAGATGCTTTGTGTCCAGGCGTGCAAAGGGGACCACTAATTCCTCAGGTAATTAATACATGTACAAATGCCACTATCAGGCATACGGGGACCACTAGACCACCTGGTAAATATTATACATGTACAGATGCCCACAATCAGGCATACAGTGAGGGAACTGCTAAACCACCAGGTAATTGTATTACTTTTACAGATGCCCCTGATTGGGTGTATGGGATAGGAGGGGGTTACAAACGCCCACCAGGGACCCACCCGAGATGACAGCAGCTAGATAGGGTGCCAGGCACATTGCACTGAGCTGCCCTGCTCAACGCATGCAAATGGGGCCATAATGACATGCAAATGGCCCCATTTGCACCTTGCATACATTATGGCCTCATTTGCCTGCTCCCAAAATGAATACTGCGGGTGAAGTGCCTAGCGCAACTGCGCTTGTGCTGGCGCATCTCCATGCTCCCTCTCTGTGGCTTGCACTGGTGCAGTGCCACTGTGCCATGCTGAGTGCCGACCTTTCCATATTCATCAGTACTGAGCCATGGCACATCACCATTAAGTATCACCTGGTCTTGGCCCCAGCGCTGCCCAGTTCCACTGTGCCCAGGCTTCCGCCACTGCCCGGTGCAGTCTGAATATCCAGCCCATTTTTTTTAAGCTAGGAGAAACATACTAAGCCGAAGTTTGTTTACAGCTATGACCTGGGAGCGCAAGCAAATTAAGTGACCAATTCAGGGTCACACAGTATGCAAGTGGGGGCCATGGGATTCACACCCAGGTCTTCAGATTTCAACTCAGAGCATTAAACCACTGCACTATACTGCCTCCTATGTACCTCCTAAATGTGCCACATATGTGACTGTACTTAGCCCTGGAAGAACAGTAGGAACAGCATACATCTTATCTGAGCTAACTAAAGCTCTATCAGACACTGCAGGTTATTGAATCTCTCCCTGGTACAGCCCTCTGATGTCACCTGAAGGTGATTCTGGGATTTCTGGTTACAGCAAATGCCAGGGTGGAAGTCTGCAGAACCAGCATGATTACAGTCTAGTATCCTGCAGTAAACAGCAAGTAGAACAAATGTTTTTCCATGCAAAGTGCAAACTGGGACTGGCCCCACACTTGGGTGTATGGCTCTTAGTGCTGACTGTTCCTTTTACAGGTTATGATTATAGAAAGATGGCTGGATTGCTACTGTGGGAGTCTTTTTGCTTCATAGTGCAGAATTTGCCTTTTCATTATCATTAAACCATGTTTTCAATAAAAGCTCAAAACACTGTCAGAAAACCTCAAGATACTGTAGGACAGTGAGGCACAAAGGGGTTAAGGGCTGTACATCCCATATTCTCTGGACACTCGCCTGGTGAAATAAAATTTAGATAAACAACAAACTACTGTGTATATTTGTATATTATACGGGTGCTCCCCTCTATTTGAGGTTGTTCGGGCACTTCAGTGTTAAACCCCAAAATTTGCACTTTAATTACTTTGCAGCTATTCTATTGATTTTGCATGAAATGTTGCATGCACAGTCTTATGAGTAAATCTCTTGGCAGAACAAGTGTTGTTCTAGTCAGATATGAGGATTCTGAGATGCAGATAGTGCAAAAAATGAATGTTTCAGAATTTTTTTTTCCATTGGTGTGAATGTCTTTTCTATCAACATGGCTACCCCCCATATGGTTTTAAGTATTGGCCTGAAATGTTCTGGGTAAAAAGGGGCTGGCCCACAGATCTGCCTGTTGCTTATTTGGGAAACAAATATTTATTTGTTCCAAAGTTACTTAATTTTGAAATTTGTAATGCTTGGGTCTGAGCATGCTCAGTAAGCACTGAAAAATAACTACATGAAATGACAAAAAAATATATTTTTTCATATGGGGCCAATCTTTTTCATGAGGGGAAAATCACTGTTTTGTTTGCTGCCATCTTGTTTTGCCTCTTTCCATAAAAATTCACATTTGAAAACCCACAAAATGAAATTCCTGAAAGCAACCAACAGATGTAGCTTGCTTATCGGGACCCCCTTAGCTGGATTCTGCACTTAACTGTTGCCTGTTGCAGAACTGCTCTTAAAATGTTGTTTTTTTAACTTATAAATCTTGTTTTGTGACTCATGATACAAAGCAAGATTTTTGTTTCGGATGACGACTCACAAAAAATACTTTTATCATATGGGGAATCAATGTATTTCAATGGGGTTTTCTACTTTGGTGCATAACTTGTCATTTTTCAAGATTTTGGCACTAAGTTTTCAACATACCCTTTTTGACAACACACTTCTTGAGCAATAGTGGTTTCATTTTACAAATCGTGCCTGAAAGGTGATTTTGCGGGCGGTTGGTGAAATCACCTTTTGAGTGGGATTTCAACATTTTCACCATATGTGTTCATGAGATCGGGTCATAAGAACAGTATGCTGAAAATATGGGGTCAAAATATGCAAAAGCGGCAAAGTTGTGCACATCTGTTGACATTTCGCTATGCTCGCTCATAACTTTCTTAATTTTCAAAATTTTAACCCCAAATTATCAACTTTGCCTATTCTTTACACCATCTCATGAATATGACAGCTACCATTTTTCAAATCTGGCCCAAAACATGTTTTCTTGCCTCTGCCATGGAATTATGCTGTGGTGGCACGGAATGCTATTTTGGCGGGGATTTGATATGTTTTACTACCGGGTCAACGAGGTGGGGTAATAGGAAGGTTATGTTGTCAGTTTGGTTGCTGTTGTCCTACAAATGGAAGCTCAGGCCTGGAGGGCCCTGTGCTTCCCCATAAACACATATATGCATCTATGGAGGAATGGGAGCACAGACAAATAAGGATACGATTCACACTATCTCAAAATGTATTGTTCCATGTGACTATCTTAAAGGGGCACTGTCAGCCTTGAACCTCGTTTTTGTGGAGAATTCCATCAGTGTGCCTCTATGCACACACTGATCACCTATGATGCACAGAATAGCCATAGATGTACTTTAGAACACTATTCTTACTAGTATTCATTATTTTTAAGAATTTCCACTTTCCTTCAGTACCCCGTCCCCCGGAAGCATAAGGCAGCCAAGAGAGCATGTCTGACACTGAGCGCCAGCGTGGAGACAGATTTTTACACATGCCCATGCTGACAAGCTAAATACAGTATGTATCTTCTATTGCTTGTACAGACCTGCCTGTTTTTAAATAAAACCGAGCGCTGAGAAAGTTAAAAAAATGTTTAAAATCAGTCACCGAAATCTCACGCATGCACGATAGCAGACACTCACACACATCTTTCACTCATGTGTGAGATTTTAGTGACTGTTTTTAAAATCTTTTTTTAACTTTCTCAGCACTCGGTTTTACTTAAAATGGGCGATCTGTACAGCAATAGAAGATACATGCTGTATTTAGCTGTCAGTATGGGCATGTGTAAAAATCAGTCTCCGTGCGGTGCCCAGTGTCAGAAGTGCTCTCTTGGCTGCCTTATGCTTCCAGGGGACGAGGTACTTGCAGACAGACCCGAAGGAAAGTTGACATTCTTAAAAATAATGAATACTGGTAAGAATAGTGCTCTAAAGTGTGTGTGTGTATATATATATATATATATGGCTATTTTGTGCATCATAGGCCATCAGTGTGTGCATAGAGGCTCACTGATGGAATTCTCCACAGAAATGAGGGTCAAGACTGACAGTGCCACTTTAAAAAGTAAGACAATACTTTGCAAAAAACTGTGTTAATGCAACATTTAGAGTTCAGGCTAACACAAAAAAAGTAGGGAATTGTGGCTTTAGGGTTCCCAACCCTAAACCCCCAACACCACCCCATTAGATATGTATGTATGTTTCTGGAGTGTATAGAATGGGGTGAGCTTTATGGTTGACATCACCTAGGAAGACTTTGCTCCTGATTTGCTCTAGGGAGTTGGAAACCCTAAAGACACATTTCCTTATTTTTGTTGCTTTAGCCTGAACTGTAAATGTTACAAACTGATTTCTGTGCAAAGAATACACACACATATCTATATATATATATATATATATATATATATATATATGATATGCAATGGAAGCAAGTGTAATAAATGATTTATCGGCACAAGAGCAGTTTGACCTCAGGTAAGCTCATGAGTGGTGTAAGCCATGAGTGAGGTGTCCGAGGTCAAACTGCTCGAGTGCAGATAAATCATTTATTATACAAGTTTTCCTTTGCATATTCCATCTATGCAATTCTTTTGTTTTTGCTTTTGTAGGGGGCATTTGTTCGTTAAAAAAGTGAATAAAAATGGAATTTTCTGCCATTTTTTGCTGATTATAGAAAATCCAAAAGGAATCTAGATATGAAACACCTCTCATTTTGTAGATATTTTTATGCTGAACAACATTTGTGCTCAAAGTACCACACTGTCATTTTCTGTTTTTAAGTTATTTGCATTAGTTTGATGAAAAGGTGCACAAAAAATGAATTTTCTGCTGTTTTTCACTAATTCTGAAAAAACTAAAAAGTATCTATAAATGAAACACCACTTCTTTTGTAGATATTTATGTGCTGAATTACATTTGTGCTCACAGTACCATGCTATCATTTTCATTTTAAAGTTATTTACAATTGTTTGCTGACAAAATGAAAAAAAAATTTCTGTTTTTGTTTGTGCTAATTATCAAAATATCTAAAAGGTATCAATAAATAAAACACCACTCATTTTGTAGATATTTCTGTGCTGAACAGCTTTCGTGCTCACAGTACCATGCTATCATTTTTCATATTAAAGTTATTCGCATTTGAATATGGTTAATATTGCTACTGAGGCTGAACATTCTAAATGACATAAGCACTGTATACATAAATGAAATTTATGTACACAGTTACTCAGATAAATGGCTTTATCACACTCTGTTTATCTCCACCCCATTGCATAAATATCTATCTATATATCTATCTATATATATATATAGATATATAGATATATATAGATATATATCTATATATCTATATATATATATATATTATATTGTTCATTGTACTTTGTTTACTGCCTCTGATGACTGTCAATTAAAGGTTTCCCTTTATCTTGTCTTCTCATTAGCTGCTCCATTACGTCAAGAATGTCCGTTTTAAAAACAGTGATGGTGAGGAGATATATTTTGATGTGAATGGTAACCCACCAGCAAGATATGACATCCTTAACTTCCCACTTGTCCCCTGACAGAACCAGAAGGTACTTCAGAGTTGGTAGCTTTGAGAACAAAGCCCCTGGAGGACCAGAGCTCATCGTCAACGAGAGTGACATTTTGTGGAATGAAAGATTCATACAGGTATTTCACAGCACAGATCTTGCTTTTATTCTTCAGACTTTCACAAATACAGTGTAGCAATTTATTTATTTATTTATTTCTCTCTCTCTTTCTTTCTTTCTTTCTTTCATTCTTCCAACCTGTTCCCATTTGGAGTAAATGTCAACCTGTCTGTCAGGCTATCAATCAATCTATCCCTCTATCTATCTATCTCTCTGTCAGTCTGTCTGTCTGTCTATCTATCTATCTGTCTGTCTATCTATCTATCTATCTCTCTGTCTGTCTAGCTCAACAGTATTTATCCATCTTGACAGTATATATCTGTCAGTCTATCTATCTGTCTGTCTCTATACCTAGCTATCTACAGACATTATCTATCTATCTACAGATTGTATCTATCTATCTATCTATCTATCTATCTATCTGTCATCTTTGTCTGTCTCAGATGTCTGTTGATCTATCTGCCTGCTTTCAATGAGTGCTAATTAAGTCCACCAGACTGAAGCTATGCACAGCAATGCAGTACATTGTGACTACAAAGTCTCCAAACACAAAAACACAAATGTGCTTGTAGATACAGACAGACACACACACAAAGCCAGACACACACACTGCACGCACACCACACACACAGACACACACACACACCACACACACAGACACACACCACACACAGCCACAGACACATTCACACACATACACAGAGACACACACACATACACACACAGATACACAGAGATACACACACCACACACACAGAGATACACACACACAGCACACACACACACACACCACACGCACACACCACACATCCACACACAGACACACACACCACACACACAGACACACACACACCACCACACCACACACACACACCACCACACAACCACAGACACACACATACAGACACACATACGCACACATAGACAAGTAGACACACAAACACACATACACACACACACACTCTCTCACACACACATGCATCTTTATTAAACTATAGTTTTAGAACTAGCTGGACATGTCTATAAATTCAACCATAGTCTAACATTCAGAAATCAACCCTCCCATGTGTTGCAGACAGCATACTTGCTGTTAAAAATGTCCTGAAATGACCATCTGCTACCCACAGCATGAGAATAAAAACTGTATTATACAACAGATTTTTTTTATTAACATTTGTAGGGCCTGGTTTTCAGTATCTGGTGCACAGATCACAAATGCCTGGATATTCTGTCAATTTTAGTCCAACACCTTCCACTGTCCACATCACAAACTGTCTGAAAAGGGTGGGAGAAGGAAAAATTCCTGGGGTGTGCTTTATGAATGAGGGAAGGGGGTATTGGCCGCAGTGACTCATTAATGAAATGTAAGTAGTGCAGGATTATCGCTATGAATAATGTGTATACTGAAGGAAACAGTCCAAGTTTGGTCATAAAATTCTTGTCAGACCTCATCTGAGATAATTTTAGCATATCCTCTACTTAGTAAATATACACCTTTAATAATGGAAAAAGAACTTAGTAAGTGTATGCAATGTTTGATGTATAGTGAGGCAAGGTATGGGAGCGAGTATGTATGTGCTAATTGCCATCTGATTACTACTCTTGAAGCAGAGATAGCATTTCTGCTTAATATTAAACTAGTTTCTACTGATATTAGGGAATTGGAAAGTTACATTGATCTTATGGATGAACAACTTCATTCTAATGAACAATTTCCTTCACATTTAGGTAGCATTTCTATGCCTCCGGATGAGGAGACAATTGTAACGACTAGTACTAGTATACCTGCTGCCTCTGCCCCCTCTTATAAGGTGGATGATTATCCACCCTCTTCTCATGATAACGATGACTGGATCATTGTCACAAAGCCTCTTAAAAAAAGGAGGGGCTGTCAAATACACAATAGTGCCCCTATTGACACTCGTAATAGGTTTCAGCAATTGACTGTATCAAATAATGAAGTGCTACATAATTTATCCTGTGCATCAGCCTCTGTTGATAATAATGGTTCAAAAACACTTTTCAATCAGGAGTTAATGCCCATGAATACTTGTCCTAGTAAGTCTCAAGCTACCAAATCAATATCTATTAAGTTAATCACTCCAGAGTGTGTTAAACAATCACCTGTTTCTGATTCTTGTTCCCCTACTGTCTCAAAACAAGTGTTAGTCCTGGGAGATTCAATCATTAAAGACACTGACAGGGCGGTATGCAATAGTGACAAGAGCAACTGCACTTGCTCTAGCTTCCGTGGGGCCAGGGTATCTGACATTACCTCCATGATGCCTAAAATTTTACAAAATGCGGGGGAAAATCCACTGGTCATCATACATGCCAGTGTTAATGATATAAGCAACACCCCATTTAATCAGTTACAACAGGACTATGTGGATTTATGATACTTTCTTGATAGGGGATGCTGTGTATGTATATCTGAAATTCTACCTGTCCCGAGAGCAACATCTACCATGATGCAAAAAAATCAAAGCCCTAAATCAATGGTTGAGAAAGTGGTGTTTTAAGCAAGATATACCCTGTATTACCCACTGGGAATCATTTTCAGATCATTCTTCCTTGTTTTGCTCAGACGGTTTACATCTCAGTCATAGGGGTAGTACACTTATGGGGAAAAGTATCACTAAAATCATAAATCATTGTTTAAACTAAAAACAATGGGGGAGAATGGGTCTATTCCCAAGTCTCTGAATACTTACCAAAATATTACTACAACTAAATGTAAATTCCTAGCTTTGAATGCAAGATCTTTAAACCAACTTAAATTAGCAGAACTCGAAGCCAAATGTAAAACTTTAAATATAGGTGTGGTGGGAGTAACTGAAACTTGGTGGGACGCATCCTCAATTTGGTCCAGAGAAATTCCAGGTTATAAGTTATATCATAAAAACAGATTAGATAAGCAAGGCGGTGGAGTTTGTATGTATACGAAATGATATTCCTTCTTTTGAAGTGTGTTCTCCCTTTCCTTTGGAAAGTATATGGGCTAAAATCTTATTGAAGGAGCAGTCCTATATAACTATTGGTAACATCTATTGACCTCCATCTGCAAATTCAGAATACACAACTGATATGTTTAAAGAAATTACACATTTTTCAGAATCTCAAGATACTGTAATATTTGGTGACTTTAACCTCCCTCATATTAACTGGGACTCATTCTCAGGACAGTCCTATGCCGAGAAAGGACTAATAGATGTGGTAGTTAGTACTGGATTACAACAACTTGTTACTGAACCCTCTCGAGGTCCTAATATTTTGGATCTATTATTTACTAAAATAGAGCAACAAATTGGCAATTTACAAATTTGGGATTCACTTGGGACCAGTGATCATTCATCTATTCTTTCTGAAATTCAACAGTTTAAAACTACACAAAGGAAGTTATACTATACAAAAAATTATAATAAAGCATTTTTTTCTAAAATCAATGAATACTTACAAAACATAAACTGGAAATCTAATCTTCTTAATTGTACAACACAACAAGCATGGGACTTTTTTAAAAACATTGTACATTATTTGGAAAATACCTTTATTCCATCTAAGAGGAAATTTAATAATAAAGGAAAAGTTCCCTCTTGGTTCAACAAGACAACTAAAAATCAGATTAAAATAAAAATGTAACTTTTTAGGAAACTTAAGAATAGTTCTGTTCCATTTAAAACTACTCTATTACATAAATACAGACTATCTGTGAAAAACTTAAAAAATTCTATTAAATTGGCAAAAATAAGCTAGAATTTAAACTAGCTCACACAAAAGACTGTCACAAATATCTTTTCTCCTATATAAATAATAAAAAAAGGTGTATCAAGGATCATTGGTCCCATTATAACCAATGGCTCTTCTCTATCTGATATAGAAACCTCAAATCTCTTTAATAAGTACTTTTGTTCTGTCTTCTCTCAAAAATCACCTATTAGTACATTTAAAGTTCACCACATAGGTTATCATAGGTTCTATCCAACTGACATTATACAGGCTATCAAAAAACTAAAAAAAAATACTAGTCCGGGGCCAGACGGTATTCATCCATGGTTTCTGATCTTAACCTCTATAAATATTTCTATACCTTTGTCAATTGTTTTCAATAAATCCTTACAAGAAAGCATTGTACCAAATGATTGGTGTTCAGCAATAGTTACTCCCATATTTAAAAAAGGCAATAGAGGTTCTGTGCCAAAATTATCGTCCAGTTAGCCTGACCTCAGTGGCTGGTAAATGAATGGAACGAGTAATGAAGTCTCTAATATATCAAGATTGTAAAAAATTAGGAATTTATTATTCAAATCAGCATGGGTTTACTCCCAAGTATTCCTGCACCACCAATCTGATATCTTTTTACAATAATATAAGTACTCTACTAGATGTGGGTATCCCTACTGATGTAATTCTTTTGGACTTTAGTAGAGCTTTTGATAAAGTCTCACATGAAAAACTCATTTCTAAAATGCACAGTCTAGGTTTGTCACCTGATATTGTCAACTGGACTTTAAACTGGTTGACAAATCATTCTCAGAGAGTCAGACTTAATGATATCTTGTCTGATTCAAGTAGTGTGACAAGTGCTGTACCACAGGGGGTCGGTCTTGGGACCAACATTGTTTAACCTCTTTATCAGTGATTTACAAACGGCCAAATAACTTCATAGTTAAATTTGCAGACAATACTTAATTGGGGGGCAAGGTTAATAATCAAGAAAATATTTCTGCATTGAAGGATTTGGAAAAATTAACACTTTGGGCAAATGAAAATCATATGCAGTTTAATCAAGACAAATGTTTAGTAGTGCATTTCGGTGTAAATAATCCAAAAACGATATAGCATATAAATGGACTACCACTTCACTCATCAAATTGTGAAGAAGATTTAGGGATATATGTTAATAATAAATTTACATCAAATGATCACTGTGTTAGAACTGCTTGCATGACCAACAGACTTTTGAGGCAAATAAAACACACTTTTGTTAATTGCACTGAACAATGCCTTATTCCATTGTATTGGGCATACATTAGACCGTATCTAGACTATGGCTCCTCTTTCTGGAATCCAAACCAAAAAAAAGACATAGCAATTCTTGAACAGGTTCAAAGGAGAGTAACTAGAATGATTCCAAGATTAACAAACTTGGATTATCAGAACAGATTAAAAGCTACTGGTCTCTTCTGTCTTCAAACTAGAAGATTAAGAGGTGATAAGCTTATGTTTTTTAATTTAATAAATTCACCAGATGTAATGGAAAAATGTGGTCTAACACCTCTCCAAAAGGAAACATGTTCCAAGACTGCATAATAAACAGCTTGAAGTAAAAACTTATAAAACCAGCAAAAGGGGAAACTTTTTTTCCAATAAGAGCATCCATTGTATGGAACACCTTGTCACATGAATTGGTAGAGGCAACTAGTGCCACTATCTTTAAAAGCAAATTAGATGTTTGGTTGAGGGATAATAAATAAATAATGTCCCACATAGTGTGGGGAACAGTCTCGATGGGCTCTGGCCTTCTTTCCTTTCATACCAAGTAATAATACCAGGTAATGAGTTTGGGGGTGATGTTAGCCACACTGGGGTGGTCTCACAGTGTGGCACACAATGGGAGTGGGTGGGAAAGGAAAATGCCAATGCGACTGGCTTTTGAACAGGGAGGCACACTGGGGTGGGTTCACATTGTGCCACACAATCTTGGGGGGGTTAACCATGCTGACAGGAGGATTGGGTACCCCTGAAGTTGGCTTGCTGGGGATTGTGAGAGGCAGACAGTGACAGCCCCCATGTTTATTGAAATGTTACATCAGGCAAGGTACGCACTGCAATGACGGGGAGCTCCCTCATTGCAGCAGTGAAATTGTTTCAAGTTGGTGGGATGCTTTTGCAGTGCTGTCATTGACAGCACGCTATTTCATTCGTGCCACAGAGCCCAGCCCAAAAAAACCATTAGCCACAACATGACCACACCTCCAAAACCTGCTACTCCACTCCAAGCTACCACAATATGTTCAAGGATGAAAGCTTATTGTTGTGCACTGGTAGTGGATGGTCGTGCTAGGTGAGGAAGCAACTCCAAATAATCCAAAAAGTAAAACACCAGCACTCCAGAAGTCAGTTTCCACTGTTTGATGGTGTATTATTTATTATAAGTGAGGTGAATGCAGAACAAAATGAAACCTCTAGCGCTTCTACCGTTAGGTCTTCCAGGGGTATGAATGCAGTACAAACTTGTTCTCCTTTTATACATAACATGTGAATCAATCAATCATTCAAATAATTAGTAAGTAATTGCTCATAATTACACAGAGCTAAAAAGGCTATAGCACTGAATGAGTAAACTTGACTTCAGCAAAGTGCTAAAAAATCAAAGTTTAAATGGAGAAAATCAAGTGGAACGCAGGAGTACAACCCTAAGCTTAATTCTATTATACATTTATTAATTAGATAGTGTCTCATATAATGAAATATTAAATCAAAATAAAGAAATCAATCAAAGGAAAAAAGGAGAGGGAGGAAAAAGGAGAAAGGAATTGGTACATGAAAGATCAAACAGCATGTAGGTAATGCATAACAAATTAAATCATATATTCTACTCATTTATAGAAACACTCTGTGTTAAAAGTATTTACACATTCAAATGATTACCCACTAATTGTTATCAACAGTTTCAACCTATTTCTATGATGTCAGCTTCTTTTGATGCTAGCAAAAATTTCAAAGTTCTCCCAATTAGTAGGAGGTCACGAGTAACTGCAAAAGGTCAGCAACATTTTTTTTTATTTAATTATTTAACAACATAAATTGATGCTAGATATCATTTAACATTTTTAGAAGAGGTTAATACAGAAACTGAGAAAACACAAAAGGAATTAGAGATCGCATCCATTTGCAGTTTATTCAGTAAACACATAACAAAATGCATTTTTGGGAAAAAAATAGGTCACAATTAGAATCTTAAAAGATGTAAGCTTTCTGACTGATATCATGGTATTTTGACAAAGAAATTTGCCACAATGGAGATTTTCAAAGATGTAAGCATTCTGGCTTATTTCACAATGTTTTAGCGAACAGAGTTAAATCTGTAAAAAAGAAAAACATGAGAATACGTTAAGCAGAGAAGCAATTAGTCATCTTAATAAATGGCTCAGTGGTCAGGAAAGTTACTCAATTACTGCAAACTTTCACTATATCAGACCTATGGTTTATTATTGTTATTGTTTCTTCAAGTATGGGGTTAAATCAAAGTCCTCATTTAAACCATGTGGAAAATCCACCTACTCTCCTTTTGTTGTAAGACTGTAAGTCTATCACCTCCCAGAATACGAGGTGGAACACATTCTAAGGCAGTAAATTTTAAACCTCTAGGGTTTGCATTATGTAGAATTGCAAATTGCGCCCACAACACATTTCCCAAGTTACGGTTGTATATAGCACATGTATGTTCCTGTATACTCACTTTTAAAAAGCAGATAGTCATACCTATGCATTGTAAGCCACAAGGGCGCCACACTACGTAAACCACATAGGTGCTGCGACAACTGAGAAATTGCTGGAGATGTGTCACCAAGTCCTGGTTAAGGGGATGAATATAAATTTCCTCTTCACAGGCATATGAGCAGATGTTACAGAAACCACATTTATGAAAGCCATTAGGGGGAGCAGCCAATACTATTTTGCACTGTAAGGGTGCACATCCTAAACGTTTACTTAAATCCATCCCCTATTCACAATTCATCTGAATAATGCAATTGCTCGGATGATACTTTATTTGAAAAACAGGCTACAGAATTAGTAGAGTAACTTTTGAAAAGGGGATAGGAACATGGTGTACTGGTAGAAGCCCTCAATAAGGTTAAAATAATTGACAGAGAAACTTTATTAACACCAAAATAAAAAATGACAATTGACAACAGCCCTGTCACTATGGTGCTTGACTTTAGCCCGATGTCAGGCCAGATAGGTAGCAATATTTTTAAACATTGGTCTATCTTGACCGCAGACCCTGAATTGCAAAAATGTGTGGGAAACTCTCTAAGGGTAATGTTTCATAGAGGGAAATCATTAGCTGATGTTTTGACAAGTAGCGATTTCTCTATTGAGTCTTTAAACAAGACATGGCTACCTGCTCACCCTAATGGCTTTCATAAATGTGGTTTCTGTAACATCTGCTCATATGCCTGTGAAGGGGAAATTTATATTCATTCCCTTAACCACAACTTGGTGACACATATCCAGCAATTTCTCACTTGTCGCAGCACCTATGTGGTTTACGTAGTGTGGTACCCTTGTGGCTTACAATACATAGGTATGACTACCCGCTTTTTAAAAGTGCGTAAACAGGAACATATACTAACATACTAAAATGCCAGCAGAATAGGCCTAACGGTCTTTCATGTCTGCTCGTTTGGTCATCCCCCACCCTGGGAGCTGACCTTGCTGCCCACCTTACCCTATCTGCTTCTCCCTTCCCAGTCCCGGATATTCTCGCTGCACAGGACTTTGCTTCCAGAACCCTTCCCCTGTACCTGTCCCACCCCCTCTTGAACCCCTCCACCATCTCTGCCTCCAACAACCCCTTGGGCAGCGCATTCCATGGCTTCACCACCCTCTCAGTGAAGTAGCACCTCCTCCTTTCTCCCCTGAATCTCCACCCTCTCCAGCTTCCACCCATGCCCTCTAGTTGTCTCCCTCCTTCCTTCGGAGCACCCTGACTTCTCCTCCCTGATTTACACCCTTCAAGTACCTAAAGACCTCTATCATGTCCTCCCGGTCCCTTCTCTCTTCCAATGTGAACGTATTTAGCTCTTCGAGCCTCTCCCCATAGGTCCTGTCCCCCAAGCCCCAGATCATTTTGGTTGCCCTCCTCTGGACTCTCTCCAGGAGTTCAATGTCACTCTTTAAGTGTGGCCTCCAAAACTGCATGCAGTACTCGAGGTGCGGCTTCACCAAGCAGTTATACAGAGAGAGTATCACTTCCCTTCTTCTGGAGGTCATCCACCTAGCGATGCATCCCAGCATCCTGTTGGCCTTGGCCGCTGCCCTCCTACAAGTCTCAGAGTTGTTTATCTTGACATCAACTACCACCCCATGGTCCCTCTCAGCCATTGAGACTGTAGCATTTCCTCCCCCAGGGTGTACACTTGACCTGGGTTTCTGGCTCCCAGGTGCAGTACCTTGCATTTCCCTGCATTGAACCTCAGCTTCCACTTTCTAGACCATCTTTCCAGAGCCTCCAGGTCCCCCTGTAGGCCCACCATTCCCATCTCCCCATCCACCACCACCCCAGTTTTGAGTCATCCACAAAGAGACTCATCTCACTCCTGATACCCTTCCTTATGTCAGAGATGTAGGCATTGAACAGGAGGGCCCAGGACCAGATCCTGAGGGACCCCACTAATAACCCTCCTAGGGAATGAGACTATCCCACCAACCACGACCCTCTGGGTCCGGTCCTGGAGCCAATTTCCTATCCATCTGATCATCTGGTTCTCCACCCCATTTCTCCCAGCTTATCCAACAGGCCCCCATGAGGAACAGAGTCAAACGCCTTGCTGAAGTCAAGAAAGAGGACGTCCACTGGTCTACCGCAGTCCAAGGCACTCATCACCCAGTCATAGAACTCCACAAGGTTTGTCTGACATGATTCCTGGAAATCCATGCTGTCTATTGTCCAGGCACCCCAACTTTTCCAGGTCCCCCTAGCCTTCTCCTTGACAATGCCCTCCATCACCTTGCCCACCACCGATGTCAGGCTGATGGCCTGTAGTTCCCTGCCACCTCCCTTGATCTCCTTGTGGATAGGCACTATATGCACCACCTTCCAGTCATGGGGCACCCACCCTGTCCTCAGAGAGATGCTTAAAAGCTCCAGGGTTTGCCAGGACATCCGCCAGTTCCTTCAGCACTCTGGGATGTAATTTATCTGGCCCCAGTGCTTTCTCTGTCTTAAGGGACCTGAGGCTTCCCTCACTCTCTCTGTCATGATTTCCACCTCCTGCTACCTCATCCCCCTGCTTTGCCTTCCCCCTCCTGCCAGTGATGCCCCCTCTCCCCAGACCCACCGATCGGTAAGGGTCCCCCCTCCTCAGTTTCACTATCTCCTCCCATGTATGATGCAGCCCCCCCATTTTCCTTGGTGAAAACTGAGGTGAAGTACTCATTTAGTACCTCAGCCTGCTCCCACGGGTCTTGTGCCCATCCCTCTCCTGTTTTAATCCTACTAATCTGCCCCTTCTGCCTTCATTTTTCCCCAATGTATCTAAAGAACCCCTTGTTCCCTCTCTTAATTTCCCTGGCCAGGTTCTGCTCCTTCCTTGCCTTAGCTGCCCTCACCACCCTAGTGGCCCTTCTGGCCATCAGCTCATACTCCCCTCAATCCCTTTCACTCCTTGAGCACTTGAAATGCCTATAGGCCACCTTCTTTCCCCTCACCACCTCCTGAACCTCCCTGGTCCACCAGCAGGGTTTACAGGCCCTACCGCATTTTCTGTCTTACTCTTGCACAGGTGCTGGTAGCATCCTGCACCCCCCCCAATGATTTCCCACCTACTGTCAGCATCCATGTCTGGCCCAATCCCATCCAAATGCTTCCTAAGGATCCTTCCCATTTCCTTGAAATCCACCCCCCTGAAGTCAGTTACCTCCATCTTTGTGCAGCCTTCTACCCCTCCTAAGTCCAGTCAGAACCAGACCTTGGCATAGTCACTCCCGACCAATGGGTCCCTTACCTCCAGGCCCCCAATCTGGTCACTGTCTGCCAGGACCACATCCAGTATCCACGCCTCCCTGGTCGGTTCCCCCACCTGCTGAGTTAGGAACATGTCCTGAAAGACATCCAACAACCTCTGTTCCCTGGCCACTGAGGATGTCATAGTCTCCCAGTCTGTTCCTGGCATGTTTAAGTCCCCCAACATCACCACCCTTCCCCTGCCCAAACTGCAGTGTCTCCCAATATCTGCCACCAGACTCTCCTCCTGCTCCTCCGCCAGCCTGGGGATCTATACACCACTCCTATTTTTACTGTCTTGCCCCCCCCTTGTTATCAAGGTGACCCAAATTGCCTCCACAGTTCCCTCCTCCTCCACTCCTCCTATGCTAATGCAGTTTTTGACTATTATTGCTACCCCTCCTCCCTTTCCCTCCCCCCGTCCTTCCTGAACATGGTGTAACCCTCCAGGTTCAGGTCCCAGTCATGCCCCGCGGTGGCCCAGGACTCAGTGACCACTGCCACATCCACCCTTTCCCTCAGCTAGCATCACCTGGAGCGCAGGCATTTTATTACCCAAGCTCCTGGCATTTAGCAGGACTACTTTCCACCCTTTCCTTATACTTCCATTTCCCCTGCTCACGTTCCCATAGAGATATACAAACTATATACAACCGTAACTTGGGAAATGCACTGGGGGGCACATTTTGCAATTCTACCTAATGCAAACCCTAGAGGTTTAAAATGTACTGCCTTAGAATGTGTCCCACCTCATATTCAGGGAGGTGATAGACTTACAATCCTACAACAAAAGGCGAGTAGGTGGATTTTCCACATGGTTTAAATAAGGACTTTGATTTAACCCCCTACTTGAAGAAATAATAACAATAAGAAACAATAGGTCTGATATAGTGAAAGTTTGCTGTAACTGAGTAACTTTCCTGACCACTGAGCCATTTATTAAGATGACTAATTGCTTCTCTGCCTAACATATTCTCATGTTTTCCTTTTTTACAGATTTAACTCTGTTCGCTAAAACATTGTGAAATAAGCCAGAATGCTTACATCTTTGAAAATCTCCATTGTGGCAAATTTTTTTGTCAAAATACCATGATATCAGTCAGAAAGCTTAAATCTTTTAAGATTGTAATTGTGACATATATTTTCCCCAAAATGCATTTTGTAATGTGTTTACTGAATGAACTGCAAATGAATGCGATCTCTAATTCCTTTTGTGTTTTCTCAGTTTCTGTATTAACCTCTTCTGAACATGTTAAATGATATCTAGCATCAATGTATGTTGTTAAATAACTAAAACATTTTTTTTGCTGACCTTTTGCAGTTACTTAAGACCTCCTACTAACTGGTAGAAGTTTGAAACTTTTGCTAGCATCAAAAGTAGCTGATATCATAGAAATAGGTTGAAACTGTTGATAACAATTAGTGGGTAATCATTTGAATGTGTAAATACTTTTAACACAGAGTGTTTCTATAAATGAGTAGAATATATGATTTAATTTGTTATGCATTACCTACATGCTGTTTGATCTTTTCGTGTACCAATTCCTTTCTCCTTTTGCCTCCCTCTCCTTTTTTCCTTTGATTAGTTTCTTTATTTTGATTTAATATTTCATTATATGAAAGACTATCTAATTAATAAATGTATAATAGGATTAAGCTTAGGGTTGTACTCCTACGTACCACTTGATTTTCTCCTTTTAAACTTTGATTTTTTAGCACTTTTCTGAAGTCAAGTTTATTCATTCAGTGCTATAGTCATTTTAGTTCTGTGTAATTATGAGCAATTACTTACTAATTATTTGAATGATTGATTGATTCACGTGTTATGTATAAATGGAGAACAAGTTTGTACTGCATTCATACCCCCTGGAAGAACTAACGGTTGAGGCGGTAGAGGTTTTGTTTTGTTCTGCATTCTCCTCACTTACAATAAATAATACACCATCAAACGGTGGAAACTGACTTCTGGAGTGCTGGTGTTTTACTTTTTTGTACCACAATATGTTGTCTGTGCTGCACATGCAAGACAACATAAAAATGGCTGGCAGAAATCCTATAATCAAATTGGCTAATAGGTGCATAGAAAATTTTACCTCAATTTCACAGTTACTACTAGTACCAGAGAGCAGACACAGAAACCTCATCATATGACTCATATGCTCTCCAGTCTAGTCCAGAAAAAGGTTTTGCAATTCAGTGACACCCAGTGGCCAAACATGAGATTATACATTCCTTTTGCAGTTGAGTAGCTACAAATTGAATTTGGGTTACCCCAGGTTGTTCTTTTTTAATGATGTCATTCTATACTGGTGTTGTTTTGAGTTTGTGTTTCTAGAAAGTATTACTTACTGTGAATGAGATTTTGTATCACATTTATTTACTCAGGAAAGCATAGCTGAGATGCGGTATCTCATTTTCTGTGGGGTCCTGCCTTTATCCCTTTTTATAGTACACTGAACTGACCTTAAGGGTTAAATGACTTGCTTAGAGTCACACAGTGCAATATGTGGCTACGGTAGGATTTGAACCTGGAAATTCTAGATTCCAAACCTGCTCTAGTCACGTGATCATACTGCCTGCCAAAAGGTTTACATGAAGTTAGATGAGGATTGTTTAAGTCCTTTGACCACTGGGTTATGGGCCCAGCACCCTACCCCTGCAACACTCTGCTTCCCTTAATGTGATGTTGATGGAGCATTTTTTGGTCAGGTTCAGTTTAGTGCTACTGTGCAATAGATATCACGGGGCAGAGTCTGTGGATAAGGGACATCATACTGAAGAGAGTGCCGAAATCTTCCTGTTGCTCCATTTGGAAGGGGAAGTAGTACCTTCCCATAGGATGTTTCAAGTTGTATCTGTAAAACAGAACCGCTGACTGTTTTACTTCTTTTTCCTTTTCCAGGTGCCACGTTCCGTCTGCAGTGAAAGCTGTCTACCTGGATACCGAAAGGTTTCTCGTCAAGGGCAACCCCTCTGTTGCTTTGACTGTACACCCTGTTCTAAGGAGGAAATCACCAACAAAACTGGTAAATGATATAGATTGTTATACAACTGGTTTGAAAATAAATCTGAGATGATACACATGTTCTTTTGGTCAGTATAAGCAAGATAAATAACGTTGGTCACTGAGCATTCTCTGAAATGTATCTTACTCATTTTGGTCACACTGAGCATACTTAGAAATGTATTCTCACATGTGAAGACAAATTTCGGAGCATGCTCAGTGAGCATCCCCTTGTATTTTCCCCCAGGATGCCAATGAAAATGAACTATGATGGCTCAGTAGGCCTTTCTTGGTAAAACTCTTTCAATAAATAAAATGTGAGATGCCATTTATTTTTTTCATTGAATATACAGTATGCAGTTCACATTTTTTACTTTTTTACTTTTGTAACATTTTCCCATTTCTATTACAAACCACCTAAACACGTGTTGTATAAATCAAACATGCCATTGACCAACTCATTGTGATATTTTATTTATTTAAAGGGTATTGGTCTATTGCTGTCTCACTCATAGCTTCACCGCTTGTTAGGTATCAACAGACAAATACCTTCTCACGAAGATAAAAATTATACCTTCAGTCACCCCATGTCATATCCCCTATGTACCATACAGACATAGGGCAGGCTAAAATAAGGATATTTCCAGACTGTTGTCAGCTAAAGGTAAGGCCAATACATGTTTAAAAGAGTTTTTTCATGGGCTTGCAAACCATACTGGGCACCGTTCATAAATGCTCCTCATCAATATACTGTACAGTAATTACTTGTTATGGTTTTTATTATCCTAAAACCAATTGCTTTCATACTTCATTATACATGCAAATCCTGTTACAAATGTGTATTATGGAACACAGACCCATGCACCACTCTCCCATGCTTATCAGAATGTCTCTTTTCTCAAAGCCATAATTACACAAAATAAAGTTATCGTTAGTGTTGTTCACAATTTTACTACATCCCCTTGGTGTGTGATGTAAGCAATAACCCATGACAGGGTGTGAAGTTATTGGGGATTAATCAGCACCCTGGGTGCATTGTGAGGCACAAGGCAATAGTCCGAGAGTCCTCACAGCACCCAGGGTGTTGATTAATCCCCAATAATTGCACATCCTGGAGTGGGTTATTGCTCTTATAACATGGGGTGACACCAGAGGTAAAATAAAAGAGGAAAGCATGATTACTTGATACAAACAGAGGAACTTTTTTATGTGTTCTGCCACCGCCAGAAGTACTGTGTTGCTAACAGTGCTGAACTTAGCTCAATATTCAGTGCTGTTGGTGCAGAACTTGACTCAATATGCACTGCTGAGCACTGACCACAGAACACAGATAAGTGAATATGCATTTTTTGACACTACACAAGCTTTGCAGCACAATCACTGTTCTAAATATTAATAGACAGCAAGTCACTGTTCTGCTGGCTACATAGAACATGCTGTCTCTCTCTCTCCACACTAATACTGCCCTTCTGTCTCTCTCTCTCTCTCTCTCTCTCTACCTGGTCCCATAACACTCGCTGCACATGCTCTGTGTCATTTGTAAAACTGATATCACACAAACAGACAGACGCAGAGAGAGAGAGAGAGTGACAAGGAAATGTTTTTCATGACTGCCTCTCTCTGTCTCTCTCACTCTCTCTCTCTCTCTCTCTCTCTCTCTCTCTCATTCTGTGAAGTGCAGCACAGGACAGTGCAACTACAATGTGTGTGTCTCTCACTTTGATTGCCAGCAGAGCAACAGTAAGAAAAGCCTTCCTTCTCTGTCTTTCCTCCTTGTCTGTGTGTCTGCAGCATCACCTTTGCAGTGACAGGCACTTCTCAGAAACTGCCCGGGGAATGAAAGTGCTCTGCTGCTGACTCACACTATCATCTACTGCCACATTATGCAGCAAATACTCTGTCTTCTGACAGAGAGAGACACACACATACATGGTAAGCATCACACTGTGCTCTAGCGGAACCGATGTGCTCATTGACATTCGAAGGTCATGTCAGACCAACCTCATTGAATTTTTTGACTGGGTGACTAGGGAGGTGAATCAGGGGAGGGCAGTGGACATGGCCTATCTGGACTTCAGCAAGGCCTTTGACACTGTGCCACATAGAAGACTATTGCACAAACTGGGGAATATGGGTGTGGGCAGGACAGTAGTGCGGTGGGTAGGTAACTGGCTGGGCAGCAGGACACAGAGGTGGTGGTAAATGGCTGTCACTCCACAGAGGGAAGAGTGACCAGTGGGTACCACAGGGATCAGTGCTGGGACCGGTACTATTCAATATCTTCATCAGTGACATTGCACAGGACCTAGAAGGCAGAATTTCACTGTTAGCTGATGACACAAAGCTCTGTAACAGAGTATACACCAGAGGGTGTAGACAGAATGAGAAGGGACCTGCAGAAACTTGAAGAATGGTCAGGGGTTTGGCAGTTGAAATTCAATGCAAGGAAGTGCAAGATAATGCATATGGGGCACAAAACCCTGGCACAATATATCAGTTGGGGTGAGGATATGCATGCACCAACCAGGAAAGGGATCTTGGAGTTATCATCTCTGATGACCTCAAGGCAGGAAACAGTGTGACAAGGCAGCAGGTAAAGCAAATAGGATGCTGGGATGCATAGGCAGGGCATCACCAGCAGGAAAAGGAGGTCATAATTCCACTATACAAGACACTAGTGAGGCCGCACCTGGAGTACACTGTGCAGTTCTGGAGACCTTACCTACGTAAGGACATAGACAGGTAGAGAAGGTTCAGAGGAGGGCAACAAAGATGGTGCATGGATTGCATCACAAGTCCTATGAGGACAGGTTGAAGGCACTGAACATGTACTCCCTGGAGGAGAGGAGGAGAGGGGATATGATAGAGACATACAAGTATCTTACAGGAAGGAACAGGGTGCAGAATGCACTATTTTAAGCGAAAAAGATGTTCCAGAACTAGAGGGCATGGGATGAAGTTGGAGGAGGGCGATTCCGAGGAAGCGTGAGGAAGAATTTCTTCACAGAGCGGATGGTGGACAAGTGGAACACCCTGCCAAGAGGAAGTGGTGGGGCTGAAACAATCACGGATTTAAGAATGCATGGGATAGACATAAAGGAATTCTGGAGGTCAGGGGTAAGGGGCAACAGACTTCCTGGAAAACATAAACTGAACTTACAAACTTAAATGGGCAGACTGGGTGGGCCATAGGCCCTTATCTGCCGACACTGTCTATGTATCTATGTATCTATGTATCTATGAACACACGGTCAATCCTGCAGCACCTCGCTTTCTCTCACTTCTCCCACATTCATGATATCTGTACCTTCGGGGACAGTGTGGTGAGAGACTTTAATTACCAGACACTTAGACACTCTCTTGCTGCCACATATTTCCAACCGTGCTGCTGGGTGACCACAGGAGAAGGAGCACACATGAATGGGCGGGGGGCTGTTTGTGAAAAAAGTGATCGAGAGACACACACACTGTACCTGTCTGCCTGTCTGCCTGCCTGCCTGTCTGTCTGTGTCTCTTAATGCCGACTCTTGAGACACTGCACATAATGACCAACAATCTCGGTCCACACTGCTGCTCTCTCATCAATCTCTGTGCAAACTGCTGCTGTTTCTGTATACATGTCCCGATCTGACAGTAACTTCTGTGGGGGGTTCCAGCTCCTGTCTCTCATTCTCAGGACCATGGCTTCTGGCCAGGGATACTACTGGTTCAGGCACAAAGCAAAGGCACAATAATACCATAGCAATAGCAATGTGTCACTGTCACAGTGCAGGATGCACTGATCACTTGGTTCACAGAGGTCCACAGGGCGAGTGGGTGGGAAGGCACAGAGCAGCCAGGGGACAGTAATACTAACATGCTAACATACTAAAATGCCAACAGAATAGGCCTAATGGCCTCTTGAGTCTGCTCAATTTTCAGGGCTGATTTCGGTGTCCCCCTTCCCCCTTGGGTTATACTGTCCCCAGTCCCAGATGTTCCACCTGTATTGGGCCTGGTCAGATTTACTCTCCCCCTGTACCTCCCTGTATCCCCTCTTAAACCCATCCACAGTCTCCACCTCTACCAGCTCCCTGGGCAGTGCATTCCATGGCTCCACCACCCTTTCAGTGAAATAACATCTCCTCCTCTCCCCTCTGAGCCTGTCCCCTTCCAGCTTACACCCATGACCTCTCATTGCTCCACCCTCCTTCCTTTGGAGCACCCTGACTGGGTCTCCTTTATTGATCCCTTTCACAGAGCAAAAGTGAACCATTATTGGGGGAAGTATTTCCTTTTGAAGAAGTATTGGAAAGTCCTGGTAAATCCAGATTGTCTAAGATGGCCAGAAGAAAAAAACAAAGGGAGTGGGTTAAAGAAAAATATGATCTAACACAGGACAAACAACTGCTATATGTGAAAGCTGATATGTGTATCCAACAGAAGAATGATAAAACCTTAATTCTTTTTCAACAGGTGGGACAGGAGGTTAGACAAGGGGCCCAGGAGTTTCAAGTGATCAAGAATTTATTGTATAGGATTTGTACAAATCCAGGTACCCAAGAACAAGTGGAACAACTTATAGTACCCCTTTGCTATCGCCAAGACATATTAGCTCTAGGTCATGATACACCCTGGGCAGGACGCATAAGGAAGGACAAGACTGCTAGTAGAATCTTACAAAGGTTTTTTTTGGCCAGAGATCCATAGTGATATCGCCAAATATTGTCAAGAGTGCCCAGAGTGTCAATTAACTGCCCAAAGGACCAAGAAGTACACTGTTCCATTAATACCCTTATCCTTGGTAACAACCCCCTTCGAGAGGGTTGGTATGGATATAGTGGGTCCCTTAAATAAAAGTAGTAAAGGGAATAGATTTATATTGGTGGAGTGTGATTATGCCACCAAATACCATGAAGCTATTCCTATGAGATCTGTGACCACTCCCCGGATAGCTGAAGAACTAGTGAAGTTATTCAGCAGGGTAGGGATTCCCAAAGAGATTTTTAACTGACCGGGGTATGAATTTTAATGCAGAGCTTCTAAAGGAACTGTACCATTTGTTGGGAATAGTAGCTGTATGTACATCACCCTATCATCCTCAGACCGATGGCCTGGTGGAAAGATTCAATCAAACTCTGAAATGTATGCTGAAGAAATTCGTACACGATGAAGGGAGAGATTGGGGTATGTACCTACCCTTTCTTCTGTTCGCATACCGTGAGGTACCACAGGCCTCCACTGGTTACTCCCCTTTTTCCCTATTGTTTGGTAGGACCCCTAGAGGTTTGTTAGATGTGGTCAAGGAGTGCTGGGAAGAAGGGAAGGATTTAAAATCTCCAGGGCAGCTCGTACATGAGGCAGTTAAGGAGGAGATTAGTCACTTATACTGCAAAAGCTCTTGAAGCAGGAAAGAAACACAAGAACATCAGAAGGATAGGTATGATAAAGGGACATCCAGTACAAAATAATTTCAACCAGGTGACCAGGTATTACTACTATTACCCACCTCCACTCACAAATTATTGATGAAGTGGCAGGGCCCCTACAAAGTGGTACGCCAAACTGGCCCAGTGACATATGAAGTAGAAACACCTGATAAAAGGGCAGGTAAAAAGATCTACCATGCCAATCTATTCTGAGGAAGAATTTCTTCACAGAACGGGTGGTGGACAAGTGGAACACCCTGCCAGAGGAAGTGGTGGGGGCTGAAACAATCACGGGATTTAAGAATGCATGGGATAGACATAAAGGAATTCTGGAGGTCAGGGGTAAGGGGCAACAGACTTCCTGGAAAACATAAACTGAACTTACAAACTTAAATGGGCAGACTGGGTGGGCCATAGGCCCTTATCTGCCGACACTGTCTATGTATCTATGTTTTAAAAAGGTGGCATGAGAGATCCTCTCAGGGGATACAATTGATGGTAATGCCTGAACTTCATGAATCAGAGTTGGAAACCACATATGGATGGTTAGAAGGAGAGACTGGTATTGAAGCCATACAAGTAAATCCTGAGTTAGACGAGTCACAACAGATGGAATTACAGTCTTTGATACAGGAATTTAGCACTTCCTTTACCAGTAGACCAGGCCTAGCTAAAGGAGTGGAACACCAAATCTATACTGAATCTAGACCAATCAGGAAGAAACCGTACTATCTCCCTGAAAGGAGCAGGGCAGATGTACAGAGGGAAATACAAAAATTAAGAGAAATGGACATAATTGAACCATCACAAAGTCCATGGGGATCCCCTGTAGTAATTGTACCGAAGAAGGAGGGTGGCATAAAATTGTGCCTGGACTTTAGAGGGCTAAACCAAGTGGCACAATTTGACGCCTATCCCATGCCAAAGGTGGATGATATATTGGACCGCATTGGCAATGCTAAGTATATCTCTACTCTTGACTTAACAAAGGGTTATTGGCAGATCCCTTTGGCTGAGTCTGCTAAAGAAAAGACAGCTTCAAGCACTTCAATGGTTTTTTCCAGTTTAAAACCATGCCATTTGGACTACATGGAGCCCCGGCTACATTTCAATGTTTCATGGATCAGGTGCTGGCACCCATCATAATTTTTGTGCGGCTTACCTGGATGACGTTATTTTTAGCCAGGATTGGGAAACCCATTTACAACATCTAAAAGCTGTCTTAACCTCTATACAGCAAGCAGGGATGACAATTAATCCCTCTAAATGTACACTTGCCATGCTGGAGACCCGATATTTAGGATTTATTTTGGGTAACGGATACATTAAACCTGAGGTCTCGAAGGTTGAAGCAGTAGCCCAATGCCCAATACCTGAGACAAAGAAGCAAGTACGTTCTTTCCTAGGGTTAGCAGGTTATTCCAGGAAATTTATTCCACAGTTTGCTACTTTGGAGCAGACCTGGTACAAGTGACAACCATGGCATCAGGAACAGATGAGAAGAAAATGGGCACCGTGACACGCTCTCAGACAGAGAGGACAGGTGAACCTCTGTATACCAGTTTGGACACAGATGTCAGACGGAGAGTTGCAAAAGACCAAACCACTAGTGGAGAAGAGGAGGAGGAGGAGGAACGACCAGAGAGATGCCAGGAGCCATATGAGCGGCCCCCTGAAGGCCTTTCTGAACGTCTACACTGGTTGGCGGTATGACAGATGGAAATTGAATGGCAGAGAGACCTAGATGCCCAAGAATGAGATCGAGACAGAAGACAACAAGATTTAAGGTGGGCTAAAACTATACAGCTGTTTATATCTTTAGGGTTGTTGTTACTCTGTCCTCCTCCAGTTCCATTTCCTGCTCCCATACTTAAAGACCTCTATCATGTTCCCCCTGTCCCTCTTTTCCTCCAGGGTATAAATGTCGAGCTCCTTGAGCCTCTCCTCATAGGTTCTCTCCCCCAGGCCCCAGATCATTTTGATTGCCCTGCTTTGGACCCTCTCTAGGAGTGTAATGTCCCTCTTTAAATGTGGTCTGCAAAACTGTACACAGTACTCAAGGTGTGGCCTAACCAAGCAGTTGTACAGAGGAAGGATCACTTCCACCTTTCTGGAGGTAATCCCCCGCCGATGCATCCCAGGATCATATTTCCCCTTGCCGCTGCCCTCCTAAAGGTCTCTGAGTTGTTCATTTTGACATCTACCACTACCCCCAGGGCCCTCTCACCCACTGTGACTTGAATCATGTCTCCTCCCAAGTTATACCCCTGGCCTGTATTTCTGACTCCCGGGTGAAGAACCTTGCACTTCCCTGCATTGAATTTTAGTTTCCATTTTCCTGACCACCTTTCTAGAGCCTCCAGGTCCTCCTGCAAGGCCACCTTCCCCTCCTCCTCATCCACCACTGCACCCAGTTTTGAGTCATCTGCAAAGAGACTCATCTCACTCCTGATCCCTCTCTTGATGTCTGAGATATAGTTGTTGAACAGGAGTGGCCCCAACACTGACCCTTGGGGAACCCCACTAGTAACCCACCTTGGGGATAAGGCTAACCTTCCAACCACCACCTTCTGAGTATGCTCAGAGAGCCAATTTCCTATCCATCTTAACAATTGTTTACCTACCCCCATTTCCTTCAGCCTAGCCAGCAGGCCACTGTGGGGTACCAAATCTAATGCCTTGCTAAAGTCCAGAAAGAGAACATCAACTGGTCTACCTTGGTCCGGGGCCCTCATCACTCAGTCATAGAACTCAACAAGATTTGTCTGGCATGACCTTCCTGTGACAAAGCCATGCTGCCTATCGTCCAAGTACCCAGTTTGCTTCAGTAACCCCCCTAGCCTTTCCTTGACAATACACTCCATCACCTTGCTGACCACCGATGTCAGGAAAATGGGCCTGTAATTTCCCACCTCCTCTCTTGATCCCCCCTTGTGGATCAGCATGACATGGGCCACCCTCCAGTATTGGCGCACCCACCCAGTCCTCAGAGAGATGTTGAAAAGTTCCACTACAGGGACTGCCAGGACATCTAACAGTTCCCTCAGCACCCTGGGATGTATCTCATTTGGCCCAGGTGCTTTCTTTGTCTGAAGGGACCTGAGGACTTCCCGTACTCTCTCTCTCTACTGGGATTTCAGCCTCCACCTCCTCCCCCTTTTCACCCTGCATTGCTGGGCCCCCACCTGTCTGTGGTGGCCAGACCCTTTCCTCAGACCCATCAGTGCCTCTGGTCTCTACCGGTCCCACCCCTTCTTCCAGTTTGCCCCCGCTCCCCTCACAAGACATAGCCCCTCCATCACCCCTGGTAAAAACAATAATAATAATGTTTTACAACAGGGGCTAAGAGAATAGCACCAGTCTGATAGTATAACTACACATCGCAGCTACAGATCAGGAGGAGCTGGGAGGGCATGGTATACTGCACATGCTGCTACTACAGCTGTCACTCGATTAGCAAGAAGACTAATGGCTGCCCCACAAACTGCAATTCTGGCACAATAACGAGATTCAGGGTGCTGACTGATCTCTCAGGGGTGAGGGGGACAGTTCACTACTTGCTGTGTGTATATGCTGGATTAATCAATGGTCACCTGATGGCTCAATCAATCAGGTACCTGTTTCTCTGACCCCCATGTTATAAACTTTTATAAACCACTCAAGCTTTGCTCTTGTGGTGTATATAGTATCACAGATCTCGAGGGTGTGAAAAAACCTTGTAATACACCAATGTCTGTACATTAGTCTAGATGTAATGTTATTTTTGTCTATAAAGCTTGTGTAGCTAAACCACTCCTTTAAAAAAAATGGTTGTGAAAATCCTGTAACCTCATTGGTTGAAACACATGACATGACCATTAATTATTTTTCTGACAACTGCACACCTCACCTGAACCACTTATTTTTTTAACAAATAAAAGAACATTTTGTAAGTTGAATAACACTCTAGAATGTGTGGTCCCATAAGAGAATAATGCACATCCTGGATAGCTGCAGCACTCGACTACTCATCATGGCTAACAACCACATGAAGTGTGTCATTCCTTACTTTGCATATGACAGACACCATCACTTGGGGCACACGTCCAGTTTTGTCGGTCATGTCCCCACATGACACCTCACCCTGAACTCTTTGCTCTGGCATGAATTGCCACACAGCACAATTTGTCCCCGGATGAGTTTGTTTTCTAATATTTACACTGGGGGTGAACTGTCTGAGGATGAATTGTGTGGGGTGCTGATTCATGCCACAGTGAAGAGCCTGGGGTGAGATGTTGTGTGGTGACATGAACTGCACAAATTCTCATGTAGCCCGTAACTCACTATCTACAGTTTTTTGTATACTCCATTTTCCTTGTTGGCTAATCATGGCATTCCCTAAACACTCTCTAATAGATTATAGGCCAAATCTGCAGTACTTTACTAAATGTTATAGGTATCTAGAAATGATCTGGTCATGATTAGGATACCTGCATCCTTGGTTTA
Organism: Neoceratodus forsteri; assembly: GCA_016271365.2. Classification (NCBI taxonomy): domain Eukaryota; kingdom Metazoa; phylum Chordata; order Ceratodontiformes; family Ceratodontidae; genus Neoceratodus; species Neoceratodus forsteri. Next base: position 220,775,737 of record JADMNL010000029.1, read on the forward strand.
AACTGAATTAATTTTCCATCAGATGCTGTGAACTGCCTGAAGTGCCCAGAGGATTACTGGTCCAATGACAAATGAAATAAGTGTGTCCCAAAAATCCCAGACTACCTCTCCTATGAAGACCCTTTCAGAGCGTCACTGACTTTCTGCACTAGTGTCTTCTGCTTACTGACAGTTTCCATCCTCTGCATTTTCAGTAAGTTCAAGGACACTCCAATAGTCAAGGCCAACAACCGCGAGCTCACCTACCTTCTTCTGGTGGCCCTCATGCTGTGCTTCCTCTCTCCCTTGCTGTTCATTGGCCACCCCATGAAACTGAACTGCATGCTCCATCAAGTTGTATTTGGCTTGACATTTTCCCTTTGTGTCTCATGTGTTCTAGCCAAAACTGTCATTGTGGTGATTGCCTTTAGTGCCACAAGGCCAGGCAGCAAGTTAAGGAGCTGGGTGGAATCTAAGATATCCAGTTCCATAGTCTTTGTTAGGTCACTGCTTCAGGTGATCACATGTGCTGTTTGGTTGTCCATATCTGCCCCATTTCCAGAATCCAAAATGAAATCCGAAGATGGAAAGATAATAATTGGGTGCCATGATGGTCCGGCACTTGCATTTTGGTGCATGCTGGGATACCTGGGCTTCTTGGCCAGTGTCTTCTTCTTGGTTGCCTTCCTGGCCAGGACCTTACCTGGCAGCTTCAATGAGGCCAAGTTCATTACCTTCAGCATGCTTGTGTTTGTCAGTGTGTGGCTGTCATTTATACCTGCATACCTGAGTACCAGAGGGAAGTACATGGTGGTGGTGGAAATTTTTGCCATCTTGGCTTCTAGTGCTGGAATGCTCAGCTGTATATTCTTACCTAAGTATTACATCATTATACTCAGGCTGGCCTTGAACACTAGGGGGTATATGGTGGGAAGACTGACTTGCAAAACTCTACTAAATAATTCTCCCCACCTTACTATAAAGAATAAAGAATGGGGAAATAAAATGAGTGAGGTAATTTACTAATAAAAGATTGTCACGCCTAGTTATTTGTAAAAAATAACTGTTTGAAAGAATCTGGGCCCCCTTCCTAAAATATCTGTGCACTCCATGACATATGAAATATGATACAGTCCTGAGAAAGTATCTAATGCCTATTCCCATCTTGTATCTGTTTCTCCTTTATTAAGGTAATAGTTATAAATTATTATACAACGGCATGAAAGAATGCTGGCCTCTGATTGGTCAGTCTGGGACTAGACCAGGGATGTTATCCCAGTATAACATCCCAGCAGTAGTCTCAGCCCCACTGTGAACCCTTTGATTGCTTGCTTCATTGATTGTTTGTATCTTCTCTTAAGAAACAAAAATATTTTTCCACACTAACAAAAATATTCTTTAAAATTATTTGTATTCTTTATATAACAACAAGTCATTGTATTATAGGACTAATGCCCTCCAGGGTGAGTGTTATGCTGGGATAACATCCCTTCTCAGGTGTTGGATGCCCTCAGCCTGAAGCCTTGGGCCCAACCCCCTGAGGCGGGATGTTTTCCCAGCGTAACACTCACCCTGCCGGGCATTATTCCTTTAATGAACCTAGCTATGTTGTGAATTCACAACCTTAATTATTTATGTATGTATTTTTATGAGATCTAACAATCAGTTATGTATGTTAATAAGCTAGTCTTACTGTTTAAAGTATTTTACTGTGAATTGTTTGATGTATCTGACATTACTAAAATCAATAAAAACTTTAAAGCAAAAAAAAAGAAACATACGATGGGTTGCAATGCAATTTTATGGAACAGAGCAAAGAACAGGGCAGTTTTTGTGCATAGTCTAACTAGGCTGCAGCCTAGGGGCACCTGCAAAATTAGGCAGCAAAAAAAAAAAAGTTAAAAAAAAATATATATATTTTCTGGGCTGGCAGTTTGTGTTGTCTGCCAGTATGTCTTGCTAAAAACAAAACAAAACAAAGACACAAAAGTCTAAAGACGTTCCAGTTCAGACTCCTACTAAGGGACCCCCTGCCAGCGTCATTTAAACAAGTGGCTCCCCGCCCTCCCCTTTGTCGTGACAGACATAAATGTTTATTGCTTCTGCTGTTGTGCTGATGACAAGCCCCCCCCTTAGGCAATGGATGATGTGACATCAATGTACATGACTGCTGGCACCCCCGGGCCCCCGCTTAGGCAATGGCTGACCTGACCCTGACTGATGCCGACATCAGTGTACTTACTCCGACTATTGGTGCCCTCGCCTACCGCCAGCTTACCCCTCCCCGTGATGAAACTATTATCCTCAGCAGTCAGCAGCTCGCTGACCTTGTGATTTAGATTTCAATCAGGTCCGCTGTGGGCGAGATACTGTGTTGTGCATCCTCCGATTGGCTGCCGTTTCAAGTAAGAGGGGCAGAAAGTTTAAATGGCCCCAGTACAAGTACAGCAAAGTACTTGGAAGATAGAAGGAGAACTGTATCAACCACCATTCTGCCAGCCGGAATTGGGAGGAACAGAGAGAGAGAGCATGCACAGCAAGCCACAAGCCGCTGTGTCTTCAAGTCCACTGGGTCTCTGTCTGGGAGAGTCTCCATCGCAGAGACAAGACAAGTGTGACTGCGTAGGAGATTCGGGAGTTTGAAGCAAGCAGCAGATGCGGAGTGGTAGTACTAGCCTGGAGCAGCTAGACCAGCCAGCTACAGCTACTTAATTTTAATCCATCTAACTGTATTGTGGACTGAAGTGAAAGAAATTCAAATCCTCTGTCCTCTCCTGACCTGACTGAGTGAGCGTGGAGGAGTCGGGTAGGCTGGAGAGGAAAGACTGAGAGAGACCTTCCTTGCCAGGCAGTGAGTGCAGACAGTGCCGTCAGCCCAGTAGTCTTGGCTAGTCTGGTCGCGGAGAAGTTTGAAAGCAAGTCGAGAGGTCACTGAGACTCGCACAGTCTGCACCAGACCCACTTTACTTTAGTAAGTAAACAGAACTGTTCCTCATCTTTTTGACTGAGCAGTGCCAGCCAGCGTGTGTGTGAGGCGAGCTGTAGACTAGGTGTGTTCCAAATCAACTCATATGCATCATTCATCACAACTAGTTGGATGAACTGGGTGGTCGTGTCCTGTCGGTCAGCTTCTCTGGATAAATAACTGCTGCCTGCAACTTCTGCCAGACTATTTACCTTCCCACAGAATCATTCAAGGCATATCAGGTACCATTTTTGCTTTATTGCACACGTCATCTGACAGTTTGTTTGAAGCTTATCTTATTTTATTGTCTGTGTTATGTAGTAACAAAAATAAATGCTGCTCCTGGTTGATCTGTAGTGTATCCATTTTTTTTTTATTTTTTTTTTAGAAACTTCAGGATGCATGCTACCTCTCCAACCCCATGACCTGCAGTGAATTTGAAGGTTTTTTTTTCTCCTGTAAATTAAATTGATAGCAGCAGCTTCAGAGTTCAGACTGTTTACCCACAGGTTCTGTATTATCAGATAGTGACAATGACTGGCACTGCAGTAGCTTTTATTCTTAAATAATGTTATCACCACACTTAGTAACAAAAATGCTGCCCCCTGACCTTCGGACCACTTGGATAAAAAAAAGTTTAACCACTAGCCTCCATTTTAAAATGCTAACACCCCTCCATGACCTGCAGATTTTTTTTTCTCTAACTCCTCATGAAGTTAAAATGGGAGTTTTTGGACAGTGTATTTATTCTTGCAGCTTGTCTGTTATGACACTAACTTTAGTTTAGCCTTAAAAAGCTACCCCTGAATGACTTGCAGTGATTGAACTCAGACCATTTAGGTAAAAGTGACTGTTGTTCTCTTCAGTGCATTACATTTTTTCTAACTAGGGAGACTCTGAATAAGAATGCACACTGTTTGGCCTTGTTCAGATCAAATGCATAAATAAGCGAGTGTTTGTGCTTGCTTGTGTGCTGATAGACTGTTTTTTTCCCCACCTCTAAATAAGTGTAAACAGTTTATTAAAAGGAATTTTAACATTTTGACTGTAAAAATGTTCATATTCTGGAAAAGTTTTATACAAGTTTAGCTTTCAAAAGGGTATGAGTGGGACCAGGCAGGGACTCTGTGGTGTGGCTGTAACTCAGCAGGACATGGCAGGGAGGGGTGCGTGTGTGTGTGTGTGTATGTGTGTGTGTTGGGGGGACACACCTGGTGCATGGGTCAGTGGGGGGGGGCACCTGAAGTTTCAAGCCTATGGGTGCTATCTATGTAAACACAGCCCTGGCAAAGAAACTTAAGAAATTTAGTTATGTATTGGCTAACAGGTATAATCTGGTACAAAGGTAAGAACAGCAGGAATACTGCTGAACAGAACTTATGGCAAGGATAATGTAAAACAGAACGCTACTACAAGTACAGAAATTGCAACATACAATAATATTGAATTTACATGTTTTCATTTTTCAATGGCATTCACATTTATCAACACATAACTAAGAAGGACCTTAAAATAAGAGGGGCTAGCAAGGGAACACCTCTTGGGAGAGTCTTGCAAAGCATTCCAAAAAGTAGGGGCCAACCAACTAAAATCCATTTTACCAAATTTTGAATGATGCCTTGGGGACATCTAGCAGGATAATATTGTACATTCTTAGGTTATGTGACCCTGTAGATTTTTGGAGTGGATTTAATAAACAAGATGATAACAAATTCCACCTTGCCTTTAGGGACCACATATGGACGTTCCATAGCCTTCTAATAGTAAATGAGGTCCTACCCACTACTGTGCCAGGATCACAGTGATGTGTTCTAGCATGCAGGCTGGAAATAAATCTAAATACTCTGTGGTACAACACATCTAATTTAGATGGGAAAGAAAGTGAGGCTCTCCTGTGTATGCTATCTCTATAATCTACTAGTGGCAGGAAGTTCAACTGTAGTAACTGTGGCACTGCTCTTGCTGTTGGTTGTTTTATGCACACTCCCTACCGTTCCTGAATATACCCTTACTTAACTCAGGTCCACCTAGGTGTGGTTATCTTTGCTCTTGCCCGTACATGGTAATCTGCCTTCTGTCTCTGTACTTAGTCATTTTGTACTGTTATTATTGTTGTATTTCATTTTTTTCTAGCTGATTATGGAACCTTTGTATGATTCATACATTCCGTTTTTTGCTATCTCGTTTTGTGTATTGTTACCCTGCTTTTGTAATTCTCACGGGTCGTGCCTGAAAACTGGCATTTTATTGTCTAGTGGACTTACATGGTCCACAATAAATACATAGATAGAAGAAGAAGGAGAAGAATCAGTATTCATATAGCGCTTTTCATACACAGTGTATCCCAAAGCGCTTTACAAGCAATGCTAGACTGGTAGTGAAGTGACTGAATGTGTGGTGGCGCCATATCGCACATCATCACCCACACACAGCCTGGATAAATAAATAACTAAATTCATAAATAGACAAACAGATAAATCAATGGATAAATGAATAGACAGACAAACAAATAAATAAATAAATAGACAAATGCTGGACAGTAAATTGGTGCAAATGTCATCCACATAATAATTGCAAACCAAAGAGTGAATAAATGTGGAATGTGTAAAGCTTCCATCGATATTACTTGGCCTAGGGTAAACAATAGATTCGGGGACCTAACTCTGGTTAGAAACCTACCAAGGACATGGAATGAGATTCCCAGTTTTATTAAAGGGTACTGAACAAGCAGTTTTTTAAAACTGCAAACTTCACAATCTGGCTTCATAGTAAGGTAAAGTAAAGGCTGCTGTTTACATTTATGGTAAAACTGCATTTATGTAAATAACATAAATGCAGTTGCATACCTTTTGAAAAATGTAAACATCAGCCTTTCACATTCAAAAAAACAGCCTTGGTTTCTCCCCAAGATGTCTGCCAAGTATGTTAAGTGATGAGTCATGATGACATCATTGGAGCCAGAGGCAGAGACCCACATAGCTGCCTATAGTGCTAACTAGTTCTTCTTTCCCTCTTTGTTTTGAATTGTGGTACCAGAATGATCAACACCATGTGTTAACTTGTGGATTATTTTAATCAGTACACATATTAGGCAATGATTTTGTTCATTTTGTTTACTTTAACTTGCTGAAAATGTTTTGCAACCCAGCTGACTTTCTCTTTGGCAAACCTCAGTACAGTACAACATTTCAAATACCTGGTGATCTAGTGGTTAAGTGATGTCCTGATTTTTTTTGTTAACCAGGAGAGCCACACTAAGCTAAAAGTGTGTTTACAAGTGTGGCCTAGGAGCACAAGGAAGGTACATGACTTGCTCAGGGTCACACAGCAAAGTACTGGTCTGGTCCAATTTAAAAGCTCATGCTTTCTTGTTAATCCACAAATAAGGCTTTCTTTTTCCACGTGAACCCCCTGCACCTAGTCTGCCTTCTGTTGTACACCCCACCATCCATACCCTGTCCTTAGTACTGTCTGTGGCCACATATGAGTTTACAGTCTCATGAAGAGAATTGTCATACCTCTGATAGTAATCTTGTACCTTGGAGAGTTGTACGCACCTATATCGATACGCTTCATCAGCTGACACTGTTAAAAAATGCCTCCCAAATTGCTCTCCAGTCCACTTTCTCAATGTTTGACTTCTGCTCCCACAGTAAACATTGAGTGGATCACTACCCTTCTGCACAGTGACGGTAGTATGTACAGTTCCCCTGTTGTGTTTTTTTCCCACCTCATTAACCAACAACTAGGTCTTCCTGGAAGGCCAAACAATAAGCATCATGACCCACCAGAAAAAACACTGTTCATGCCTCATAAGGGCTGCACTTACTAGGGGTTCATGTGGCTTCTGGCACTGCATGCTGGCTTGGGGAGGATGACCTTCCTCCTGTGGTGCCTGCTATTATTGGAATAGCTGTAGGGGACACTGGCAGGGCTTGAGGCTTGGAACAAGTTGGGGGTCAACAGGGCCAGATCAGGGTACATCCTAGGGACCAGGGTATGTACATGGTGGAGGATGGCTAGGGGAGAAAATACAAGTAGAAGCAAAAAAAAAAATCCTAGCTGCACATACTAACACATCATGCAAAGCAGAAGGGTAGATGGAGTTCCTGGGAAATTTTGGTTGGCGATTAATTCATTGGAGTTGAAGAAAGAAGATAAACCCTGAGTCCACATGTATAAATAGGGGCTATTTTATTTACTTAGTTATGGAAAACTTTGGAGATTGCCTTTGCACATACAGTGAGTACTCATTTACATAGGTTCCACATCAAATACATGGTCACAAAAAAACATTACAAGTACAATAAGCAGTTTGTGACAGGATGGAATAGGACCCTGTCCCATTTGTTATGGAGAAAGTGTTTAAAATGCAAGGATCTGTCCTTTCCTGTCTATTTGTCTGTCCAGTTGCAAAACCATATTTTCCTGTGAGACCTTGGACTTGATCACCCTGACAATCTCACAATTCTTTGCCTCTTGCTGTCTCAGTTTTCCCTTGCCATTTGCTTTTCCTCCCTTGCACATCTGCTGATATAAAGATAGATGCAAATCACTGTATGGAAATATAACTGATATTGGGATCCCCTTTGTTTGGAAAATGTATAACATTACTGTTGAAATATGCATAATTGCAATTTGAGATGACTGCAAAAAAGCTCTTGGAAGCTAGAGGTTACTTAAGTGCAAATGTTTGAGCCTTTTGCAAAAGCTGTGCAAAAGGGGCCTCAAGAAGCACACTGTGTTCTAGCAATTCCTGAAACTTACAAGAACAGTGTGTTTGCTAAGGATGGGGGTTGAAAAGACTTATAAAAGAGCTAAGCTACAACTGCAAGAGAGATTTGGAGAACAAGGGGACACAGAGAATGAAAGAAACTTTATTTTGTCTTTGTAAATAGTTATATGGAACACGTTTATTTTATGATACTGCTAGTGCAAATAAATAATTTTTGGTGAATTCCACAACTGCTGCTGGTTTTCCTATGCTTCCTTATCTGTGCCTTGATTACACAGTTCCAGAGGAAATGCAGTCAAGTCAGGCTCAAAGCACTTAAGACAGAACAGTTACAGTTTAGAACAAAAAACTCCACACAGACTGTTGTATAAAGTGTCTCAGGTTATGTACAGAGAGAAACGAGATAAAACCATTTAAATGACAAAAGTGCATTGGACTGCAAGGGCAGACCTAAAAGTTCTCTTTAACTGATTAAAATTAAGGAGATTCAGCAGTGTATCAGGCAGTTCATTAACCAGTTAGTGGCCCTGACAGGAAATGGCCACTTTCCCAGCTCTGTACACTGGAAAGGAGGCTTGAGGGCATTCCTGGACATGTTTCTGGCATTGCACTGGTTGGATATGATGCAGAAGCAATTTGTTAAAGCTTGGGATGTTATGCTCAGGAGTGCCTATGAGGTAGCACAAAGCAGGATTGGAATTTGCTGTGGAATGTTGGTGTTATTGTTTGCTTCCCCAAGTAGGTGAGTGAAGCTATGAGTGCAAGGCAACAATAACACTATCATTTTACACCAAATATTTGTATTTTTTTTAATTAGTATTTTATGGGTTTTACCAGGTTTTCTCCTGTCTCACTCCTGTGCATCCCCAACATGATGTATGCATGTGGAGGCACACGCATGGATGTCTTGCAGGATGCCCCACCTTCCCAATCACCTGATACTGCCTGTGCTTATCACTGAACCACCATTCAGAGACAGGGGTACTATGGGTGGGTGACTCCCCCACCCAGGAGAGGACAGCAATTTCTTAATCCTGCTCTCACCCCCCCTCCCCATGCTGGCACACCAGCAACCCAAGGTCATTCCTGAACCCGGGTTGCCAGTGTAGCGCGAGATAAGGCATCCAGTGCCCCACCCCTCAGCACCACTGGGCCAGCCAAATATTCATATTTTGAGCTGCCTTATGAGATATTCTTTGTATACCATGGGATTTCAAGTTCTTTTTTTGTGACAGAAACTGTAAAAAGTTACGAAATAAAAACAGTACAAAATGTAAACTGTGCCCCTCTGTTCAATGGCTGACTATGAGGAATGCTAATCCATACTGATCAAAGTTATATGGAATCTCACAGGTGAGAATATGTTTCTGAGCATGCTCAGTGTGGCCAAAAGGAGTATGATAAACTTTCAGAGCATGCTCAGTGTGGCCAGAGTGAGATAAGTTTCTGAGCTTGTTCAGTGACCAACTTCAGTTATTTTGCTCATGTATGGTCAAGATAACACGTTTTATTTGCCAAATGTATTTGCATTTCCATGGTATATGAAGGGATTAACCCATGATAGGGTATGGGTTTACTGAGCATTTTTTTTAATTCTAGTGTCTAGAAATCACATCACTAAAGGATAAGATCAAAGAACTAGAAAACACTATTAAAGATGTAAAGAAGGATGGTAAAAGACAAGTAATCACTACTAGTAACAAGCCGGCTCCCACCTCTGTGATATTACAACAAATAAGCAAATCACAAGAGGACAGACACAAAAGAACAAGAGATGCAAGCAGTAGTAGTGACGATAGTGGTTGAAGCCCAGTGATTAATAAAAAAAATCATAAAAAAGGTAGGAGGTGAATGGAATTCCCTGATATTACAAAAATAAATTTGCAATCTTAGACTCAGATAATGAAAGTACAACACTGAGTGCTAACAGCATAACAAGGGTTCACAGAGATTATAATCATTGTCAGAATACCACTAATGATGTTCAAATTACACCAAACAAGATAAAGAATCCTTCTACTAATAAAATTAAACCCAAATTGGGTTCAGGCCCTGTCCTCATTGATTCTGGTCATACTACAAATGAAGCAGAATGCTTAATTAAATCAGGATCCAACACAGATCCGGATAAAAGTGATGATCCAATACTACAGCAATATCCTAATATCTCTACTCAATCAATTAATCAAGTCTTTATTTAACCAGGCATTCATCATTAAGCAGAAGCTCATTTGCTAGATGGACCTGGGTGGAGCATGAACAATTGTATATACAGGTCAACACAGGTATTTACAAGGCAATACAGATAATACTGTTTACAGAGAGGAAGAAAAAAGTTCATATGTATATAGAATTATACAAATATTGTACAGATTGCATTGTATTTACATACATACATAGAAGTGTCTATAGGAAGATAAAGCAGGTTATCTAAGGTTGCAGGAGGAAGTAACGAAAGAAAAAAAATAAAAGAAAAATATACACCAGGTAGAGGCGAAGGTAGGGGGGGAAGGGAGGGAGGTAGGGGGAGAAAGACTAGGAGGGCATGGTGCACAGAGTGGAGTTGGTAAAACGGGATGTAGAGAAGGTGGATGGAGAAAAGGAGTATGCGTGAGCCCCAGGATTGAATGCTATAAAGTACGGGGCATGGTAGGATGTCACAACCCAGGGGTAGTGAGCTCCTATCCGAGGTTGGGAAAGGAAGGATAAGGGGATGGATGGACCTACTGTTGACAAGACAGGGGGATAAGAGAGAGAGAACAATTAGGCTTGTGAGGAGCAAGCTGGGGGGTCAGTACTTAAAATTGGGTCTAGGCATGGCTATATACCAGTGCAGACACCGGTACCGGGTCTGAATGGGTGAAGCAGTTACATACTTCTCTGATTGTATGGAAATAAAGCATCTTGAAGGCATTTATACTGATTAGAATGCTTAATTTGAAGTTTTTTTGTAGATCATTCCATAAGGTAGGTAGAACAAAGCTTATGGCTGCCCTGCCAAAGTGGGATTTTGCTTTGGGTACTTTAAGTGTAATAGCTGAGTAACTTCTTAATGTGTATTTCCCAATTATACTCAGAGGAAGACAGCAGGAGATATAGTAAGGCAGCTTATTAGAGATGGCTCTATAGGTCCAGAGAGCGGCGTTTCTGTGGCCCCTGAACTTTACTGATGTCCACCCCACTGCCGCATATAGGGTGCAGTGATGCGTGTCGAAGGGAAGTCCTGTTATAAACCTCAGTGCTCGATGATAGAGTGTGTCCAGTTTAGCCATGTAAGAGTTGGGGCATTGGCTGTAGAGGAAATCAGCGTAATCAACCAATGATAGGAAAATGGATTGGACCAGTTGTTTCTTGGCATCTCTGGTGAGAAATTGGTTGATTCTAAAAAACAGACCAAGCCTTGGCCGAAGTCATTTTAGCAAGTCCTCGATATGTTCAATGAAGGAGAGTCTTTGGTCTATCCAAACTCCTAGATACTTGAATTTTGTAACAAATTCTAGTTTTTTCATCTAGAACTGCGGTCATTAGGGGAACTGTCCCACTTGACACAGGGTTAGCTGTACAGATGAAAGGGGAGAGGACCATCACTTTAGTTTTCTTGGTGTTAAGGAGTAGCTTTTTTTTGGAGGAGTTGGCTTTGCAAAAGTTTGAATTCTGACTGTAGGTCATTGCAGGCAGCTTCAGGAGTTAGGAGACTCACGTAGAGAACTGTATCGTCTGCAAACAAATGGATGTTGGCTTCTTTTATACAGTAGTCGATGTTATGAATGTAGATTGCAAAAAGTAAGGGTCCTAATATAGAACCTTGAGGTACCCCTCTTTGCAGAGTTTTTAAGGGGGACAGGCCTCCTTTGGCTTTAACTTGTTGAAGGCGCCCTGTAAGATAGTCAGTAAACCAGCGCAGAGAGGAGGGGTCCATACCTATGGTTTGAAGGGGAGGAGAGGAGCAGACTATGGTTGATGGTGTCGAAAGCCTTGCTTAGATCAAGGAAAACAGCACAAATAAAGTTTTTGCTCTCAAGATTACACTGCCAGTCATTAGCAACTTTGGCGAGGGCTGAGATAGTGCTATGTTTAGCTCTGAATCTGGACTGCATAGGGTTTAGCAGTTCCCTAGACTCAAGGTGAGTCCTCAGCTGTGCATTTACAATTTTCTCTAGGAGCTTGGACAGAACTGGAAGGAGAGAAATTGGCCTGTAGTTACTGAGATCGCCAGGGTCACTTGATTTGAACAGTGGTATGACATGTGCCGTCTTTCATATAGGTGGTAAGGTGCCCTGAGACAGGGATAAGTTAAAAAGGTGGGTGACGGGTATTGCTAGTACGTGGTAGGCAATTTTTAGGAAGTAAGGGTCAAGGGTGTCGGCCTCAGCACTTTTTCTAGTATCCAACTTAAGCAAGAGGTCCTCTACCTCTTTCAGTGAGGCAGGTTGAAGCGAGAAAGGCGGTGAAGCTATCGGAGTTTCAGGCAGTTGGCTGGCAGTCTGGGAGCGAAGTATGTTTGCAGGGGAGTTATTAAATTCCATGCATGCAGTAGCAAAGTGTTTATTCAATGTTTCAAGTATATCCATCTTTTCAGTTATAGTTGAGTTGCCAGAGGTAATCTTGGTCGGGAGTGAATTTCCTGGGGAGTGGCCTAGCAGATCATTGATTGTGTTCCAGAGCTTGATTGGGCTCTTTGTGGCAGAGTCGAGTTCGGATTTGAAGAAGGTGGCCTTCGATTCTCTGATTGTTTTGGTGCATAAATTTCATAGTCTCCTGAACTGGTTCCAGTCCTCTGCAGTGTTCAGTCTGCATGCTTTTCTCCAGAGCCTATCTCTTTCTAGAAGCAAGGACTTGACCTGAGGGGTGAACCATTTACAGGTTTTGGTCCTAGTTCAAACTTTAATCAGGGGAGCATACTTATTAAGGGCCCTTGATAAAATGTCGTGGAAGATATTGTAAGCTGACATAATCGTTTTGGCAAGGTAGAAATCTTGTCACTGAGGGGAGTACTAAAGCTCGTTTAGGTAGGCATGTTCATTGAAGTTGCACCTGGATCTCTTCATAGAGAACTTGCTGATGGGTGCTGGGTTGTTGGTGGATCTTACTTCCACAATAAAACAATGGTCACTGGAATCTGAGAAGAAGACATCAGCGTGGGAGAAGAGATGAGGTTTGCTCACCATTAGCACATCCAAAAGTGTACTTTTACTGGGGTTCTTCACGTTTGGGCATGTTGGTTCAGCAATAAGTTGCGTCAGCCCATGTTCATCACAGAGGATGCAAGAGGGGCAGCTGTGTTAGAGAACTGTTCAAAGTTGAGGTCTCCTAAAATAATAGTTTCTGGCAGTTCCTGTCCCAACTTGTCACTTAGATATGACAGAAGCTGTAGGCCAGCAGACGGTGGTCTGTAGCATCCTACTATGCAGAGTGCAGTAGTCTGTGTAATTTCCACTTTGAGAATTAGGCATTTGAATTCACTGGCAACAGATGCCGAGGATAAGCAGAAGACAGAAAATTTGTCTTTAATGTAGATAGCTACCCCTCCTCCTCTGGCATGCCTATCAGCACTGAACAAGGCATAGTTGGGGATGTTTACTTCTCTGTCAGTGGTGCTGGGTCTAAGCCAAGTTTCAGAAATCACAAGTATGTCAGGAGAGGTATGATTTACCCGGGTTTGTATTAAGGTTATCTTTGTAAGGAGGCTACATACGTTAATATGAAAGAAGCTTATTCCTTTTAAATTTGCTAGTTCTGCTGGCAAAGCAATAGCTTCTGAGGGGGGCCAGGGTTGAGTTCTATGTTGCCTGAACATAGCAGGAGGATAAGTAAGATTTTTCTAAGAGCGCTAATTATAAGCTTGTAATTCCTGCCTTTCTCCTGTCTAGTAGATCTGATGTTTTTAGGGACTGGCAAGTAGCCACCATAGAAGAGCTGATCTGTTGTAGCAAGAGCTAGTACCCCTACCCCAATAGGCGGGGAGGAGATATAAGTCTGCGTGGTGGGAGGTGGACGTTGTGGTGGGGGAGTGTTGTAAGTACTACTGGTATGTGTGGTCCAAGAGCAGGGTTCGAGGTATTGGTACTTGGAATCACCAAGGCAATTAAAGGATAAGTTGCCATGTGGTATACAGCACAAGGTGCCATTGTAGACCAAACATGATGGTAGTACAAACAGAAATTATACTGGCCATGTCCAATCAAATCAATCAAACGGTAGTACTAATGACCACACAGAGACAAATCATAGTACTGGGAGATTCAAACATTAAATATACTAATGGCTATATCTGCCAAAAAGATAAACCTAATACCACCTGCCCTAGTTTTAGAGGGGCCTGGATCTGGGAAATTGAATGCATGGTCCCAGACATTAAGAAAACTGCAGGGGAAAATCCACTAACGATAATACATGTCAGCACAAATGACATTTCAAAATTCACACTAGAAAACATAAAAGAGGACTATATAAAACTGGCAACAACATTAAAACAATATGGGTGAATATTGTTTCTCTGAAATACTTCCTGTTCCAAGACAGCATTGAAAAACAGAAAAAAATAAAACAAGTCAATGAATGGTTGCTGAAATAGTTCCTCCAGGAAAAGGTTAAATGTATTACACACTGGGAAATATTTTCATGGGATAAAAGTTTGTTCTGTTGGGATGGTCTCCATCTCAACAAAAGAGGGACTGCTGTACTGGGAAAATCCATCACAAACATCATAGAGGAAAGTTTAAACTAACCAAGAAGGGCCAAACAGGGGAAAGCTACTACATATGCTGTGCAGGATTTTGATATATACAAAATCTTGGTAGCTAATGTAAGAAGCTTAAATGTGGTTAAAATTTCAATATTAATTGCAATACTAGTAAATAAAAACATCTATATTGCTGCACTGTGTGAAACATGGTGGGATGAAATGGCTAATTGGTTTAACGGTATTCCAGGGTATGCTCTTTACTATAAAAACAGAAACAATAAAAAAGGAGGAGGGGTCTGTATTTATACGTCAAACAAAATAGATACAAAAGAAGATGCATTATATTAATGATATTGATATAGAAGTTGTTGCTATAAAAATTACACACCAGAATGGACAGCATTTTATATTAGCAAATTATTATAGACCACCATCTTCCAAGCTTGAATGAGATCAGTTATTCATTTCTGATACTGAATTATTATCAGCCTCATCTGATGTAATCATTGTAGGAAACTTTAATTTACCAGGAGTGGAGCGGGGTCAGCTTGTGATTAGAACATCTTGGGAAAGTCATTTTTTGGACTTTTTCATAATGGCTAGACTGGAATAAATGATACAGGATCCAACTAGGAGACCTAACACTCTGGACCTAGTCTTAACCAATATTGCATCTGAAATAACAAACCTAAATATTAGCAACCCTATTGGGAACAGCGATCATAATACCACAAGGTATGAAACTAATAAACAAAAATACAGTAGGGGGATTAACTGTAATTATGATTACAACAAAGCCGACTTCTTAAAAATTAATAAAGCACTATTGAATTATAATTGGGAAATAGTATTTAAGGACCTAAACATTGACCAATGTTGAGAAATATTTAACTCTATCATAACAGAATTAGAAAACCTATATGTACCAATTAAGAAAACTCATAATAAAAAGGGAAAGATTCCATCATGGTTAACAAGAAAAATAAAACTACAAATAAATAATAAAGAAAAAGCATTTCCAAAAATGAAACAATGTCAGAGTCAAATAAATATTAATAACTATAAAATGGAACTAAAGAAAACAAAATCACTAGTCAAAAAGGAAAGCAGAAAGATTGAAATAAAACTAGCATTTACAAAAAAAACTAAAGCTTTTTTTCTTATATTAATAAAAATAAAAACCAGAGTCACAATATAACAGCTTTGAATGATGATAGTAATGAAATAACAAATCCACTAGAAATGGGTAATACATTAAATACATTTTTTGGTTCAGTTTTTAATATCTGTAATAACGTGTCAAAAAATAATAGCACAGACCTGACACAATTACAAGTGATTACTATGGATGAGGTAGAAACAGCCATTAAATACATCAGAGTAGATGCAGCATTAGGGCCAGATGGCTTTAATCCATTTTTTCTAAAAAACACAATCCATTCTATTTCACTTTAACATACATTTAATAACTCACTAATCAAAGGGATAGTACCCTATAAATGGAAGCAAGCAGTGGTAGTTCCAGTATATAAAAAGGGAAACAGAAAGGAAGCAGAGAATTATAGACCTATAAGTCTAACTTCGGTTGTTTGCAAAACCATGGAAAGAATTCTCAAGAATAGAATGGAAATAGAGATGGAATGTAAGGGGCATACGGATACTAAACAACATGGTTTTACGAAGGGGAAATCTTGTACTACAAACCTCATTAGTTTCTATGAGGCAGTTAGTAGGTCATTGGATCTAGGTATCCCCGTGGATGTTGTTTATCTAGATTTTAAAAAGGCCTTCAACAGAGTTAGTCATGATATCTTGGTCAAAAATATGGAAAACATAAGATTAGACCCATACATAATCAGGTGGGTATCTGACTGGTTGACTGACAGAACACATGTAGTTAAAGTCTCAGATAGTTACTCTGATCCTATTAAAGTGACTAGTGGAGTCCCCCAAGGATCGGTCCTTGGACCCATCCTTTTTGGAATTTTTGTATTGGATCTACAAAATGACATTGTGGGCTACATTAGTAAATTTGCTGATGATACAAAACTGTGTAAAGAAGTTAATACCATAGAAAATATTATTGTATTAAAAAAAATATATCAATACCCTGGAACACTGGGCAAATTTAAATAACATGGCATTTAATGAAAACAAATGTGTTGTAATGCACGTTGGTCCCCGAAATCCACATGAGAAATATTACATGAATAATAAAGAACTGAGGCAAGTTAAAACTGTGAAAGTTCTTGGAATCATGATAAATGATCTACTAATCCAAGGGAACACTGTAGACATATAGCTCTCAGGATCAATCATATCCTTAGATCCATCAAAAAATCTTTCATTTGTAGGCAAGAGACGTTCATATTACCAGTGTATAATACTTATATTAGACCACACTTGGATTATGGAGCTGCTTTTTGGTCCCCATACCTAGCCAAGGACAGAAAACTTTTGGATAACATCCAAAGAAAAACACCAAACTCATTCCTAGACTAAAAAAATTACCATATAAAGAAAGATGCATAACATTACAATTGTACAATCTTGAAACTAGATGACAGAGAGGAGATCTTTTATTACTCTTTAATATCCTACAGGATAAAAAACTTATGGAAGAATGCAATATCAAATATGCAAATAAACCAAATATACTAAGATGTAACAATAAACAGTTATTTGTACAAAGGGCATTTAGAAATAAAAGAAAACATTACTTTACAATTAGGGCAATTCAATTATGGAATAAACTTCCACAGAAAATAATTGATTCAACCAGGTCTGAACAATATAAAAATGAATTAGATAAATACTATATGGGCACTATATTTTATTGACCCACATGATGTGGGGAGGTAGACTCGATGGGCCCAACAGGCCTTCTTCTACCTTATAAAAACTGTGTAATTAGCATCAGTCGGGTACATAAGAAACAAAGGTGCAGATACAGGCATCTTCCATCCTTTCAAAGTTAGCAGGGTATACAAATTTTGCTTATATACAGTAAGCTTGCAGGTAAAAATATAGGGCTTAAAAGTTACATACATCTCATGGATTTAAATATAATTTCCTCTCATGCATCCTCCCACCCTCGTCCAGGATGACAAGCTCACATTTCACTCTACCCCTACAAACTGTAGAGGGCTGAACCTAGCTTTTCATCCTGAGGGGCCACATGGGGGGGGGCATGGGTGACAGTCCAGCCAGATCATCAATTTTGTCCATCTCCAGGTGTAAATGTGCAGGTTTTGGTTTATTTTAAAAGTCAACTCCTCTAGTTCTGAGATCTTCTGAATCACCTGAAACCAACAATGTTTAGTGGGTGGTTCAGCCTTCAGCCATGAATGAGTTATGGTCTTATGTGCTGCTGTTAACAGAATGGACCAGAGACAGAGTGAATCTACACCTTTTAGACCCAGAAGGGGAGCACCCAGGATAACATTTGGCCACACAAGGGGTGAGTTCAGAGAAAAGAGATCCTCAATAGAAGCAGCCACCTCTCTCCAAAGGGGTTGAATCTGCGGGCAAGCCCAGAAAATGTGTAAATGGTTTGCCTCTGATTCTCCACATAATCTCCAACAGGCCACTGGCCTTGTGGGGTTTCTCTTGTTCAAAGCCTTAGATGTGAGGAAGTAGAAGACACTAATCCTCCAACAAAATTCTTGCCAGTGTGGGGAGCATGTGGTTCCTGAGGCAATGTGGAAGACACTGTCCCAGCTGACTTCCCCAAGGTCTGGGGCCCCCCTTCTCTCTGCCAGCTCAATTTAATCTTAGCTAGTGGGTCACCCCTCAAGCTGGGCAGAGATTTATAAATTGTAAAACATCAGGCCCCTCCGAACCTGGGCAGTCTTGCCTGCATGAATGCTTGCCAGTAAGGGAGCAGCCCTGATAGGGTCCTGGTCTGCTTTTTGAAGGGAAGTGATGTAGGCATGAGCCTGAAGGTATCTAAAAGGTGTCTAAAATGGTCAGAGTTTCACAGGCCAAATGCATTTTATAGGGATTCAAAGTCTTGCACTACACCCCCTGTAGAAATTGGCCCAGGAACACAAGACCAGTTCTATCCCAGATCTCAAAGGTATGGTCTTGATGGGCTGGTGAAAAACAAGGGTCCCAGGCCAACCTGAAAAGGGGCCAAATTGAGACCTTCAGTTTGTCCATGGATCCTTCCTCTGCACTGTCCATTTGTGACGCAGGCATGGAAACATCTCGAGGAATCTGCCCTCGAGTAAATCTACACTCTCTTCCTTTGGGCCACACTCTGCTGGCCCCCCCTCAACAGGTTCAACCTGATACTGTGTGCTACTACATGCAGGATTTAGTATTTTTGTCCAGGTGGGAGCCAAATGAATTTTAGGTGCTTTGGACAGGCCATACTTCACTAAGCAACCCAAACAGTGAGGAATTAAGAACACATCCCTTCCAGCCTTGAGGCACATTATACATACTCTCACAGGATAGTTGGGAATTGCAACATGAGAATGCAAACTGTCACCATAGAAACTTTGCTCTATTTCTTTTAGCTTGGCAACCTCCTCAGCTATCATAACTCAGGCATGATCCAGGTAGTGGGATGGTGCCGAAGCCATGTCTATAAATAAACACATTAAAGTTCATTGTTACTACACAGTTCATGATACTTGGAACAGTCTCTCAAAATGGCTCCCTGCTGCTGTGTTTACATTACTGCCCCACCCTGTAATGGCGGTGACAGCACTTCTGTTGCATCCACTCTGTCTCTGGCTCAAACTACTACGCATCCGACCTTTCTGCTACTGATTTCTGCTCAAAACTGTAACAATTGCACTGCATTTTCTTTTCTCAGCACATTCATATGATTTTTGATTTTACGATTAGCACTCAATCAATTATTACACTTTTCTTAAAGTCACTAAGACCATGGTATTTTTGCACAGGATTGCCTGGTTGTTGCTGTCGCTTAACAACTTACAGTTTTGTACTTGCTTAGAAAATCATACTGATGCTGAATCCATGCTCACAGTCTATTGCTCAGAACTCATTTGTTTTGATTGCACTTTACAGTCCGTCTTTACAAAAACAATCTCGCTGTTTACACACAGATCTAGCTGGCTTTTGAAATCACAGACAGTTTGAGTTCAGTTTTGCTGAATGGTACTCACTGTATCAGAAGCTGGCTTGCTCCGTCGGAAATATTTCGGTCTAAAGCTGATCCTGGAAGGCTTCTGGGTTGAAACAATCTGGCGATCCCACCAATTGTCGCTACGAACACCACTCTTACTTCCCAGTTGGTCGGATAACGGGTTGAGCCCAATTTCGAACAGAAATAGTCTGCATTTACAGATTTAGAATGTTCACAGTCCCCTCGAAGGTTTCTCCTGGCTAACCAGCACACACACCACTTGTTCTCTCCCTCTTGAACACTTGGCTGTACTCTGATGCTGGCTATGCGGTGGGACTGATTGAAGTCTCACCAATCACTCGATGCCATGCAAATGAGCCTCTCTCTCTCTCCTCACGCTCTTCCTCCATGACGATCATTGAGCAGGCAAAATTTAAACTGCAAACTGAACTTTTTTTCTCTGCTGAAATTTCATGGTGGGAGTGTTGCTTTTTACCATTTCTTTGCTTAGAACTTGGATTTTTCTTTAGCGACTCCTCCAATTCACACAGCAATTACCTGAAACTTTTAGGGCACACAGTTCTTTTGGTTTTCCAAAGTCCACAATATGTTCTGTCACTAAAACTTGAGAATTAAAGCTTGTAAATGCTCTTTTGATGCAGGATAAGGGCATACACATTTTGGCTTTACAGTCCCTTGGTAAAAGGTGGCACAATCACACAGTGTCACAACCACACTCAGCAGATCAGGCCCTCTGCTCCTACAGTGTCAACCTCCAAGCGCAGTATTGTGAACAGGTAACAGACAGGGTAACCCTCCTGTCTGCTTGTGGGCCTGAATCAACTTTAGTCTCAAGTTCTGGGGGGATTCAAACTGTGAACCTTATGCTAGCATACCCAAATGAACAGGCTGAGATAATCTGCTCTTTGGGGGGATGCCAGATATCTTTTTTTCTCAGAAGAAGCCAGAAGGGGAAGGAAGGAAACATATTCAATTCAGTGCTTTAGAGTAACTGGTAATTGCTATTTTTCTTTTAAACTTAGATTGTAGGCTTGTAGTGACACTATACTTTCTTTGTTGTCTTTACTTATAATTGTTTTTGGGCTGTTGAAAATTTAAAACATAGTGGTGGTGTAATTCTGTGCTGTCTTTAATTGCTGCAAATTTTATCTTGTTTTGTCTGACTGCCCTGTAGTTGGGTGAAGGGTGTTAATTGTCTGGCCTCTGACCTCAGCTACATGATAACTGGAGGTGGGGCTTAGTCAGAGTTGAAGTAGCAAGTAGAGTTCATTTTCTCAGAAGAAGCCAGAAGGGGAAGGAAGGAAACATATTCAATTCAGTGCTTTAGAGTAACTGGTAATTGCTATTTTTCTTTTAAACTTAGATTGAGGGCTTTTAGTGACACTATAATTTCTTTGTTGTCTTTACTTATAATTGTTTTCGGGCTGTTGAAAATTTAAAAAATAGTGGTGGTGTAATTCTGTGCTGTCTTTAATTGCTGCCCCTCCCACCCCTTCCCCAACTCTTAATTATATGCCCTGTTAAATCTGATTGACAGGAGCTAAACACAGGGTATAGTAAGGGTGTGAAGTAGGAGGGCATAAGGGAAGAAGCCCACCCTCAGCACGACAAGTGTTTTGATTCATTTATTTATTTGTTTTCTTTTCTTTAAAAAAATTATCTGAGGATCAGTGGCAGGATTTTTAGGACAGTAAATTAATAAAAAGGAACTAGGAGAGCTTCAGCAGCAGACAAGTAGTGGAACTGCAGTATAATGTGGGAGTGGTGCAATGCAGTGGCTGTGGGCAGCCATATTCAGGCAGACCTTCTGGACACTGAGGTGCTGCCCTATCTGTGTGCATCTCTGGACTGCAGGAGGAGGTAGCCAGACTCAGAGCGAAGTAAACTGGGTCAGGAGTACCATCACCCTATCCAGGGACCACAGTCCAATGCAACTGCTTCAAAGGATGCCGAGAACGAGAGCACTTGGATGACAGTGGGCTCAGGGAGGGTTAGAGCGGTCAGGCAGAGGCACATCCCAGATCCTATTCCACTCAAGAACTCATATGCCACACTGGCGAATGAGGACAACCAAATAGAGGTACCCAGAGAAGTGGAAGGAAAGGATGTGGAGGTTAGCCAGGGAGGTGACCTCAGCGGGGAAAGCAGTGGACCCCAGAGGAGGAGGAAGTGAATCCTGGTGGGGACTCCATCATAAGAGGGATCCAGCTAGGGACACAGGAGGGGGAGGACAGGGAGGTGAGGTGCCAACCAGGTGCCACGGCATGGAGGGATGGAAGGAAGATCCTGGGGATCACTGGGAAGGCAAGACGAGGAGGTGAGCTGGATGTCATTATCCACTCAGGTACTAATGACCTGGCAAATGGGGAGCCAAAGGAAGTTCAGGAAGAGTTTAGGAAACTGGGAGGGTTCAAGCAGTAGCTACTCTGTCACTTTCTCAGAAGTACTACCTGTGAGAGGCAAAGGAGGAGTGCATGCACCAGGAACCTTAATCATGGTTGAAGAACTGGTGCTGTGAGGAAGGGTTTGATTCATTGGTGACTGGGGACCCACCTGAGGATGGAGGTTTGTTCAAGCCTGACGGCCTGCATCCATCCTGGAGGGAATCCAAGCACCAATGATAAGTTTAAATGCTACTGATAGCATTTAAACTAGGCAAAGGGGGTGGCAGGCCAGCAAGGAGGGTACCTACTTGCTCACCCCCGCAGCTAGCAGTGGAACCAATGAACCAGAGGAGTGGCTATCTCTGCAAAGCAGTGTGCAAAGATGGAGATTAGTGCCCAAGAGGTGGATAAGCAGAAAAGGGCAAAATTCAGCAGAAGGGCAGACAGCAAGGAGAACCAGGGATAAATGACAACCAAGGAAGGGGCTGAGGAGAACTGTGAAACAGTCTAGGAGGTCAAATCATGGAAAGCCATGTGTGCAAATGCCAGGAGCCTTAGCAACAAGATGGAAGATCTGAGGCTGTCATGGGTACAGTCAGACCTGGACATTGTGGCCATCACTGAAACCTGGTGTAATGATAACCACGACTGGGAGATGGCCATACCTGGCTACAACATATTCAGAAGAGACAGAGCAGGCAGGAAGGGAGGAGGAGTGGCACTGTATGTGAAAAATGACATAAGGGCCACAGAGATCCAGGAGGAACAAAATGGGGGAGAGATACTGTGGGTTAAGCTGGAAAGGAAAATGGGGACAGCCATCCGCACAGGTGTGGTCTATAGACCACCAGCCCAGGAGGAAGAAACAGATAGGGAGCTGATGCTAGCCCTCCAAAGGATGGCAGACAAGGGTGAGGTAGTACTGGTTGGAGACTTCAATATTCCAGACGTGGACTGGAGCATCCCAGCAGCAGCATCAACTAGGAGCAGATTTATCCTGGACTCCCTTCAGGGTGCCTTCCTCAAGCAACTGGTCATGGAACCAACTCGGCAGAAGGCAATACTGGACCTTGTGCTCACAAACAGGGACAGTGGATGGGGAAACAGTGGGGAGCACTCTGGAAACAGTGACCACCAGTCATTGTGGTTTGAAATCACAGAAAGAGCAGAACCAAACCACACAAAAACAAGTATCCTGGATTTTAGGGGGGCAGACTTTGGGAAAATGGGGAGATACTTGAAAGAGGCATTAAGGGGAATGGGACAGGAATCAGGGGTTGAGGAACAGTGGGCAGTATTTAAAATGGGGATTACAAGAACAACAGAATTATGCATTAACAGGTTAGCAAGAGGAAAAGGAAGAGGAGACCATTATGGTTTTCCAAAGAGGTAGCAAAGAAAGTGAAAGCCAAAAGATTGCATTCAGGCAATACAAAAAGACACAGGCAGAAGGGGATAGGAGAAACCAGGAGAAGCAAGGGAGGCAGGGAGGTCAGTAAGGGAAGCCAAAGCTCAGACAGAAGAGCACATTGCAAAATCAGTGGGTAGAGGGGACAAAACCTTTTACAGGTACATAAGTGAAAAAAGAAAGACAAAGGGAGGGATAGTGAGACTGAAGGGGGAGGATGGGGGCCACGTGGAGGATGACAACAGTAAAGCTGACATATTGAACAGGTATTTCTGCTCAGTCTTTACTGAGGAAGAGGAGGGTAATGGGTCTGAAGGGAGTACAAGGGGTGAGAATGGTGCAGAAATGGACACAAGTCCCTTTACACGAGAAAGGGTCCTGAAGGAACTGGAAGTAATAAGAGTTGATAAAGCAATGGGGCCAGATGGGGTGCACCCCAGGGTCCTTAAAGAACAAAGAGAGGTGGTGGCTGAACCTCTGGCTATCCTGTTTAGCCAATCACTGGAAACAGGGGAGGTACCCAAAGACTGGAGGACAGCAGATGTAGTCCCTTATACAAAAGTGGGAACAAAGAGGAAACAGGGAACTACAGACCAGTCAGCCTCACCTCGGTAGTGGGAAGATCATGGAAGCACTACTGAAGGAGAGATTGGTAGAACATCTGGTTGTCAATGGACTACAGGACCCAAGGCAGCATGGTTTCACCAGGGGAGGTCATGTCAGACCAACCTCGTTGAATTTTGACTGGGTGACTAGGGAGGTGGATTAGGGAGGGCAGTGGACATGGCCTATCTGGACTTCAGCAAGGCCTTTGACACTGTGCCATAGAAGACTATTACATAAACTGGGGAATATGGGTGTGGGCAGGACAGTAGTGTGGTGGGTAGGTAACTGGCTGGGTGGCAGGACACAGAGGGTGGTGGTAAATGGCTGTCACTGCACAGAGGGAAGAGTGACCAGTGGGGTACCACAGGGATCAGTGCTGGGACCGGTCCTATTCAACATCTTCATCAGTGACATTGCGCAGGACCTAGAAGGCAGAATTTCACTGTTCGCTGATTACACAAAGCTCTGTAACAGAGTAGACACACCAGAGGGTGTAGACAGAATGAGAAGCGACCTGAAGAATGGTCAGGGGTTTGGCAGTTGAAATTCAATGCAAAGAAGTGCAAGATAATGCATATGGGGCACAAAAACCCTGGCACAATATATCAGTTGGGGGGTGAGGAATAGCATGCACCAAGCAGGAAAGGATCTTGGGGTTATCATCTCTGATGACCTCAAGGTAGGGAAGCAGTGTGACAAGGCAGCAAGTAAAGCAAATAGGATGCTGGGATGTATAGGCAGGGGCATCACCAGCAGGAAAGGGAGGTCATAATTCCGCTATACAAGACACTAGTGAGGCCCCACCTGGAGTACAGTGTACAGTTCTGGAGACCATACCTCACGTAAGACATAGACAGGGTAGAGAAGGTTCAGAGGAGGGCAACAAAGATGGTGCATGGATTGCATCACAAGTCCTATGAAGACAGGTTGAAGGAACTGAACATGTACTCCTGGAGGAGAGGAGGAGAGAGGAGATGATAGAGACATACAAGTATCTTACAGGGAGGAACAGGGTGCAGGAAAACACTATTTTTAAGCGAAAAAGA
The DNA here is from genome assembly GCA_016271365.2 of Neoceratodus forsteri. Lineage (NCBI taxonomy): Eukaryota > Metazoa > Chordata > Ceratodontiformes > Ceratodontidae > Neoceratodus > Neoceratodus forsteri. The sequence goes on from JADMNL010000029.1 coordinate 220,800,667, forward strand.
TGTTCCAGGACTAGAGGCATGGGATGAAGTTGGAAGGAGGATGATTCGAGGAAACATGAGAAAGAATTTCTTCACAGAACGGGTGGTGGACAAGTGGAACACCCTGCCAGAGGAAGTGGTGGGGGCTGAAACAATCACAGGATTTAAGAATGCATGGGATAGACATAAAGGAATTCTGGAGGTCAGGGGTAAGGGGCAACAGACTTCTAGGAAAACAAACTGAACTTACAAGCTCAACTGGGCAGACTGGGTGGGCCATAGGCCCTTATCTGCCGACACTGTCTATGTATCTATGTATCTATGTATCTTTTGCCTAAGGGCACCTAACCAGATATCCAAAATGAACCCTTAAAACTCTATAAAAGACCTTAGGTATATTCTTCACTTTTCCCAGTTTAGTAACACCATCAAGCTCTGAACAGTTTTTGTCAGTCTTAACCCTCCATACGTCACATGCAAAAAGAACTCCGAAGACACACCCAGGCAGTCTTTCAAAATAATATTTTTACTAAAACGGATAAAAATATGTAAAATGTAAACAAGGAACACTATCTCAAAAAGCATACAATCACTTAAAAGAACAAGGTTAAAGTATAACACATAAACTCGTACCACAATACAACTAGACTTTTTCTATCTAATGTATTACCTCTTTAGTGATTATAGTTAGATCTTGTTTCTTAACAGCCCAAAAAGATATGTCACAAAGATCAGGCACAAGTCCCAGGTTAAACTGTGTCTCGCTCACACATCCCTTCCATGATGTCATCTAGCTCCTCCTTTTAGAATATAAAAATTATACAAACAATGATCTTCCTGTCAGGAGATATTTTAAATACTGTGACTTCAGCAAAAACTAATTTCCCAAATTATGACAGTCTTTAATCAAGCCTCTCCTTTGATCTTGTGTGGTTTCCTGTTCCCAACATATCAGAGGTTTTTTACAACTTTAGCACCATGGTGGTATAAAAATGTTTTTCCTCTAAGAAGTCATAAACATTTATGAGCCCTATATCCTGGTAGCTGGGTCAGTTCTAATAAAGAGATAAAATCAGGAGACCCTTAATTAAGTCTCTCTAGTCTTTTAATTACCTCCTGGTTACGGGTCACTTGACTGTAACTGAAACCTGAGGGGGGCACCCATGAGCACAGGATGTCTCATATGAGACAATCACAAACCACATTCTATATTACAAATATCATAGAACAATCATAACCAGCTGGCCAAGCGTCACACACAGCACCACATGAACAGCAGGCACACAGCAGCACATATGGACGACACTATCCTAGGTAAATCATTTTGCACAAAGCTTCCAGTTTTGGGCTACCGACTGCCAGACAGACAAAATGCTAGCCATAGCCTAAGCAAACAATCCAGTGTTTTCTCACAAATTCAAAACACATCGATGGATGAGCCCCCATTTTTGTACTCTCCCCACCGGCCCCCCTTGTTTAACTAGAAGGGCTTCTCCTCTCAGCACATCAAACACTCAGGCTCTAGGGGCATGACAACGAGAGAGGGGTGGGGGTTTACATTGTAAAAACACACAGACAAGCATTCTTTGCAACTGCTATGGCCACCATATATAAGGTGGACTAGACTGTTTTACTAGACAGCCAACCAAGTGTGGCAAGTGCATGGCACACACCTGGTAGGGACCAATTGCATGGCCAACAACCCGGGTCCCTGGGAGAAAATGTTTGCTTAGGACTATGTTAAATTTGCAGTTCTGGACAGGGGCACCCAAGTAACTCCAGACACAAGGAAACAATAACATTACTGTCCAAACCAGGCTGGGATTCTAGAGTGTGGCTAATTACAAAGTGAAGATGGACCCACATAGGACTACACACACTGGTAATGCAGATTACTGAGGTACAGACATTCGTGAATTCCTATTTATCACTGGATGAAGAAAACACACACTGTGAACACATTGGTTCCTACTGGAAATTGGCACATCCAGCCAGGTACTGGTACATTTCCCATCAACTATGCACATTTGGACAGTACTAGGACACTTTACCATATTTCATAAGCATACAGGTGGTACACACAACCACCAGAGAGCACATACAGGCTAAGAACTCACAGAACCCACTATGCTGGCTTAAACTGGAAGAAAAACAACCCACATACAGGGGAAAACACATTTTTCAGGCATTGGCCAATTGCACTGAAGAAAAAGTAATAAGTGCCTTTCAGAACATGTAGAGGTAAACTGGGTACTCCAGATGGGAGGCCTCCCACCTTTTGTTTCCAAGCATATACTCAGCCATTCATCTGGTTAAACTGTAGAAAACTGTAGATGTTGTCTCAAATGTATATCACACTTAACATACTATACACACCTCACCGGTGCCAGAATTAAAAGTTCTGTACTTGGATGGTCACATTCTGGACTTCTGTGTAGGCAGACATTTTTAAACAGGGCTTAGGAAAAAGTTCTGCCTCCATGGCAGTGGGACTCATGGTGGCCCAAAAATTTCCTTCAATCTAACCATTTGGTTTGCGGTCACCTTGGGGACTGTGCCGTGGGTCCCAGTACCCCTTCCACCTAATTGGGACCCAGTGACCATGGACAGCCTGCTGGGGGGGCTGCTCCTGTGAGAAATTAAAGAGTTAGACTGGCGCTCAGGGAAAATTTGCCTGAGAAGGGCCCTGGTCATCTGTGCAATTCATAACTTGTGTCTTGCTGCCTCCATGGTAGCCCTAAAAGGCTTCAGCTGAAAAGTAAGGAAATTAAATGTTTTTTAAATTGAAACTTGTTGCTGCATATTGGGGATGTATTGTACTGCAGAGGAGAGTGTTTTAAATTGAAATGAATGATGCTTTTTTCCCCTGGTATTACCAGTATTTGGGACTCATGTGTCAGCCTGTCAGCTGCTGCAGAGGGAGCTTTACTAAGTGCAGTAGTAACAGGAAAACTAAAAGAGCCACCTTCTTCATCTGTGCAGTGACTGCAAGTACAACCTCTGAGTTGCAAGACTGTGGGGCATTGGGGCAAATAATAATTTCTTTCTGGCTGCACAGGTCATTTGTCAGGACTGTATCTGATCTGCAACGTCTTAGACTTTGGTATCTGGGATTCCAGTATGGTATGAGACTGCAGTGTTTCATATTGTTCTGGGACTGATATCAGTGTGGGTATAATGATAATTATTGTGTACCATCTGATTATTCAGCAGCTAGATAGTCAGGGCTCTGGGGATAACAGGTCAAAGTGAAATATGTGATTGCTTTTTGTCAGTGTCAATGGCTCAGTAGGTAGCACACTCACCTCTGAGGCTTTGAGATCAGAGGGCTGTGGGTTCAGTTCCCACATCTGGCACTTGGGTTAATATCCCAGTACTGACACTGTAGTGCAGCATGAGAGGAGTGCTGCACTTCTGAGGTGCCATCTTTTGGATGAGACGTTAAACCGAGGTCCCATCTGCCTGGATTGGTGGTAGTTCAGGTGGATGTTAAAGATCCCATGGCACTTATCGAAAAAAGAGTAGGGGAATTTCCCCGGTGTCCTGGCCAAATTTCCCTCATTCACTAAAAATACCTCCAACAGTTTCATCTGGTTCTAGGTCAGTTGGCATTCATCTGTATCCCCTTCCCCTGGGTCATGCCTGAAAATAGGCAGGATTTGCCTAGTGCTCTTACCCGGTCAACAAAAACTAAATAAATGAAAAATTAAAATAATAGTATGTTGCCGCCCAGCTGGAGGGTTCACCAGCAAAACCAATCAATATGTGTACATATGTAAATAGAAATCAAATGACCTCTACTCCACATCCCCATTCCTAACTCTTATACCCCCAAATAAATCTCTTGTTATTGTTGTAGAAATATTTGGTGTGAGCATTGTATTGGAGAGAGCCTTTAAATGCAAAATGTTAAAGTGTGAGGAAATGTTTATTGGTGCATGTCTGGGAAAGGTAAATGGTTATTGTGGGTGGTGTAGCAGCTCAGAGGGCTATACCTGTTACCAGCTCACCCATGTAATGCACCCTGAGTGGAGGCACTGTGCAAAGGATTTAAAATATGGTTATCAGTTAGTGAACCCAAACCCCTTAGCCTATGCCCAGGGTAGTAGGCAGGGGTGTAACACTGGAGATAGCGCCACCCAGGGGTTACACTTATAACAAGGGAAATGTTATGTTAGAGGTTTACCTAAAGAAATAATAAAATAGAGCCCTGTAAACAAGCAACTGTGGGTATATCATGGATTAATCGATGGTCAGGTGACCATTTTGGATGAATTAGAAGACAGTGAGTTTTAATTTGGCTGTGGAAGGAAACTGCCTGTGTGCTGACAGAGCAGTCTGTCAGTGTAAATCAGGAGGTGGGAGATATTTTAGCACACTATGAGGTATAGTACCTGTGTGGAGGTGTTTCTGACCCCCCGCTGAATGAGGGGACAGGAACTAGACAGGCACTTGGATTTCTGGTGCTTCAGGGAGGCTGTTTAAGTTACCTCGAGTGTCGGCTAGACTGCCTTTTTAAAGGCAGCCTATATACACTGTTGTAAGCCCCTCAGGGAGGTAACTTCAGAGCTAGCATTCCCATAGTAACAGGTGATGTGTGTAAAACACTCTGTTTAACACTTGGCTCCAGCAAGCAGAGTCAAGCATGGATCAGAATGTGATGCAGGCAGAGGCCAGTGGCATCTCACGGCATCAGACGGGGAAGCAGGGGATGTTCGCTTGCAGAAACTTGGGAAGTGTGTGGGGATTAATAGCCATTATAAGGGCTTAGGAAAGATTGAGGGATTTGTATTGAACTCAAAACAGGTGAGCATTATATTAACAAAGAGATAACTAGATTAGTAAAAGAACAAAGGATGGATACTAATGTGGTAAGACTGGAGGATGGTATGTTAGGGTTGAGATGTTTGGAGTGTAGAAAGATTAGTACTGATGTAGCCAATGAATTATTGATATATAAGTGTGAACAATGTAATAAGTTTAAAATGTTACAAAATAAGTTGGAAGCAATGGAGCAGAAACTAATAGTGTATGAGCAGAAGTTGCTGACTGACATAAATACAGGTGTTATACAGATGGATCAGGCTTATGAAGATCTAAATGACGAGGAGTCAAGAAAAGAAAGGAGAGAAAAGTATCAAGACGGGGATTTGGTTACATTAGAAAGAAAAGAAAAAAGGGTCAAGGAGAAGGGCGATGAATTTTTCAATGGAGTGCTCAAATAGTTTTGAGTCCCTGATCACATTAAACATTAGATAATGAGGGTGAGAATAGATACATTAGACATAGTTTGGAAATAAATAATGAAACAATGAAACAGCAAACAGAGAAGGAGATCACGCTGAGGAAATAAATAGACTGGAGAATAGAGATCAGGAACCACAAAACACATACCCAGATGGGAGAATGAAAGAGTGTAGAAGAAAGAAAAGGGACGATAAAGAAGTAAAAGCAAATGTTGTGACTAAAGATAGAGAAGCTCAAAGAGGAAATACTATAGAGACGATACAGGTTGATGTTGAACAGAATGAAAGAGAAGGACAAAGGGATTCAATCAAGGAACAGGTTAATTTAAATAATGGTCATAAAGACCTTAATCAAGGGAGACAGACTATCGGAACTGAGAAAAATGGGGAACAAATGGAGCTGGAGAAGAGGGAAAAGAATATTTACATATTACGAGATTCAATATTGAAATATACAGATAGATATATATCAAGGGATAATAAAGAGATTGTCACCACAAGTTATTTCTCGGGGGCAAAGATAAGAGATGTGAAAGGAATGTTAGGAGACATTATTAAAGAAAAAGATGGATCAGCAGTTTTGATCTTGCACTTGGAACATTAGAAACCAAGGATTAGGAGACATACAGAAAGAATTTGAAGAAATAAAGACGGAAGCAGAGAAATTGCAATGTAAAATATTTTTTCAGAGGTTTTACCAGTGTCAAAAGAAACTAGTATAAATAATAATAAAATAAAAAAACTAAATAATTGGCTTAGACAGTGGACATTACATAATAATTTGGGATGCATAAAACATTGGGAAAATTATATTGATCAACCATCATATTTTTGTAGAGACAGATTACACTTAAGTAAGAAAGGAAGTAGAAAGCTAGGGATGGACATTACATTGGTGGTAGACAGTAATTTAAACTAAGGAATAAGGGGAGAGGGGATAAAAATGATTTCACGGTAAAGAAGAAAAGAGAGAAATTAAAACAGAAACAAAAAAGAGGGGGTGTCCATATGGTTACTTCATGCCAGAAGCCTAAATATTGAAAAGAAGTCTGAATTAGAAGTAAAGCTGGTCAGTGAGAACATAGACATGTGTATGATAACCAAAACTTGGTAGGACCCAGAAGTGCAATGGAATAGGGGTATTGAGGGGTATAAAGTATATTCTAGAGCTAGAAAGAATAGAAATGGGGGGCAGTAGCCATTTATATTAAAGAAGAAATGGATAGTAGTTTGTATAAAGAAAGTGAAAATGAAAAAATAGAATCATTATGGATTCAAGTAAAAGAGGGGGAATAAAAAGATTCTGTTTGGACTATATTACAGGTCACCAAATAGTAGTAAGGAAATGGCTAAAATAATTAATGAGGAAACCAGACAGATGACAATGGAAGGAGATGTTATTATAGCAGGAGATTTTAACTATCCTGATATTTGTTGGGAAAAATTAAGAAGTAGGAATGCAAATAGTGAAACATTTTTACAACAATTAGAAACAGTAGGGTTGGAACAGTTAGTTAAACCAACTAGAGGAAAACTTATCTTGGGCCTACTATTGGCAAATAGAATAGATATAGCTAAAGAGACGAAGATAAGAGAACAGTTGGGAAATAGTGATCATGCTATGGTGACTTTTGGTATCAAACAAAAAGTTATAGGCACTAGGGGGAAAACAGTAGTAAAAAACTATAATAAAGTGAATTTCAAAGAATAAAAAGACAGTTAAAAAAATTAAATTGGAAACAAAGTTTAGGTAATAAAACAGTAAGGCAAATGTCGGAAGAATTAAGAAACCATGGGCCAGATATTCAAAACTTTGCCCCGGGGGTAAATTAGCACTGCCCGCCGGGCAAAAGTTGCCCAGAACAAAACCTCAGCTATATTCAAAAGGAAATAGCCCGGTGCAAAACCAGCTAAATATAGCAAGCTAAGGAAGCCTGGCAAAGAGGCCGAGGAGTGCAGGGCAAAAATTGCCTGGGATTAAGACAGCACTGAATATAGCAGATAAGACAGCACTGAATATAGCAATCAGACAGAGGCAGTGCAAACACCCACAGAAACAAAGTGTTAGAGGTGTAAGCAGCTGTCCAGGAACACAGGAAAACAAAATAGCCCTGCCAGACACAACTGCAGTACTAGTGAAAGGCATGGAATAACCTGGACCCACAAGTGAAACCAGAATACCACAGAACACTGTCAAATCCCGAGTCCCCCCCCAACAAGACACAGGACACAGGAATGTCAAGCATAACATAGTATAATTCAAAAAGGGAACAGGTAAGGCACAAAGGCAACAGGACAAATGTACAGAAAAACAAAGCAAAACACAGCAGAACACAGTATGCAAAAATGGGGTACAAGACAAACATAATGAAAGGGAAAAGGGCAGGCTTAACAAAGGGACTGAAAACAATGGGGAAAACAACAGTAACAGTACAAAAAGGAAATTGTGTATAATATTTACAGTGGAATGGGGAAAGATTGTGGAAGGGAGAGGGATGTGGACATAGGAAGCAATGGAGGGAAACAGGATGGCAGACATAGGGCTAGGGACAGTGGGCCAGGGACAGGAAGCAGCATAACAAGAATAGGAGGTAGGACTTAGGGGCGGGCAGGTGCTGGCAGACGTTCATCGAGGATGGCTGCCACCCGTCTCACTTCCGATATCAATACAGCCTGCTGTTCAATCAGTGTTCGCTGTTGGCGCACCACCCGCCTCAGCAGCTCATCCCGGCTCTCATCCTCCTCTGGACGGGTGGCCCACAGTGATGCCTGATGTGGACCTACAGGAGACAGAGGACCATATCAGGACATGACGATGACACAAGGCACCATGTACCACCACATGGTGGACAGCATGCCCCAACAACCATGTCCATGTGCCAGTACAGAACAAACCACAACGCACACTAACATGTGCCTGCAGGACAAGGCAGTATGTAACAGGCAGCATGCAACACCCCAATGTACATGGATATGCATAGATGGATGCTGAGAAGCATCACTCAGTGGAATCCAGCCAGCACAGCGGTGTGCAGACTGTAACAGTGCAAACAGACAGCCACCCCCTGAGATGCGAACGACAAGTGGACACTGAATGATATGCATAGATGGATGCTGAGAAGCATCACTCAGTGGAATCCAGCCAGCACAGCGGTGTGCAGACTGTAACAGTGCAAACAGACAGCCACCCCCTGAGATGCAAATGATAAGTGGACACTGAATGACATGCACATGGGATGACACATGGTGGGACATGCTGCCCACAGTCACACAGCTATGATACACAACACAGATTACACCCCCTGGAGAAGGTGCCACAGCCACACCCAGGTGTGTAACCAGACATGTCTGTCCCATACCCCCCAACAGTGGCCCACCTCACTGGTGCCCCCCAAGAACTGCAGAGACCCAGCCAAACTTCCACCCACAATGCTATAACACAGCAGCCGTACAAATGATGTCAGGAAGCCCTGAACAGGTGGGTGACTGACATAAGTGCGGAACAGTGGCAAGTGACACAGATAGAGACTCGACATGGACCACAGAGTGCAAATGACCACAGAGGACAATGACACTGGCAACAGTACAGTAGGGACTGCAGGACAGGTAACCAAACAGTACACAGACAGGGAAAGTGCCAATGCCCACCCACACCCATGGCCACAACAGAAGGATGATGAGCCCACACTGGTAAAGAGCAGGGCACGGGGCTGTGCCACCACCCAAAGTGGTAGCACCTTAAAGGTGCACATGCAAGAAGACACACACATGTGAAACAGGGGCACAGGCCATGGTCCACCAGTGGCAGGGCAGTGGTAGGCCAATGATATGCACAGGACAATGTCACCCTGGTGGCCAAGGCATGGCGAGGCACACACTCCCACTTGTGGGAGCAGCATTGCCACAGGGTCTGACACCCAGCACACCATGCTACCACAGAACAACCCCTGCAGCACACCTGCATAACCTATGCACAAACACCATGCACTGCAGGGACTGAGGGGACAGCACCCTGTAGGGGACAATGGCCCCCACAACACAGCTGGAGCCAATAGGCAGGGGTGTAGCCAGGGTGGTCACAGCTGCACACTATGTGGACACACTGCTATCTCACTCCCCATCATTAGGGTGAGCTACCCCACCCTGGAGTGTAGCCAGATACTATACAAACGTACATCAGGACTGTGTAGGTTGCCACCAGTGGCATAAGAAATACAACTTATGAAACCCATGACAATGGGCACTGCCCTGCATGGGTAAATACAAAGCCATGCATAGCACCCCAAGACACTCACAGACCAGCCCCCAACCTGTACAGTTGTATTTTCCATGGGAGACAAAGACAGTCATAATGACCAGTCCTCCTAGTGTAGACCCCAATGAATGAAATCACAGAAAGGTACAACATTGTCTTTGTTAGGCTTCATGGAAAAAGGAAGCAGTTCAGAGCCTATTTGCTACCCCTCCAGAAATAAAATAGCACACCATGGAGTGCTTGGAGGATGCCTGCCTACGCTCATGCCGCAACAGGCACACATGACATGCACAGCCACACAGGCCCGTGTGGCACCATAGGCCCAGAGGCCCCCTCCCAACAGCCCCTGTGCATGTACGCCACGGAGGTCAGACAAGGGCACACAGTAACATACCCGTGTCCACACTACAATGGCAATATACTGGTAGGGAGATACAGGCACCACATGACACTGTGGTCCCCTGTTCACCATAGTGTGAATAGCCCTGGCAGGCACTAACAACATGTCCTGCATAGACACTGACACACTATACATGGTACTGTGATTGAGACATGCCATGAGAAGTGGAGAACAGTGTTGCCATGGCAGACAGGACAACAGCAGCAGCAGAAACAGCCAGCACAGCAGGCTGACCCCAGTAATCCCCCAGCTCCAGGCATGATGATTGGCCTACGGCCATGCACAGACCTGCTGCATCCTGCCACAATGGTGGACATAACAGCAACATGTTGCACATGACAATGCAAGGCAGATAGCAGTGCACATGGTAGTAATGGCAACAATAGATCAGACACAGAGCCAGCCATGTCTCAGGCTTCGCAGCAGAAGGCAAGGCACTGGAGGCACGGAAGACAACACAAATGCATGCAGCCAGCATAGCAGGCCCCACTGATGTAACGGTCATGGGTGCACTGCATGGTGCCATTGGTGTCAAGCATCCAGTGCCCCCCTCAGCACAAAGTTAAGTGTGAACACAGTAGCCCCAGGTGGATGTACATATTGTAGCCACAATGGCTAAGGGGTCCTTCCAAGTGAGCACCCTGGAATCCAAATGCAACACAGCTAAATCACATCAGGCCTGGATTACCTAGCCAACTGTGCCACGACACCAGACACAGCACTCCAATGCCTGCAGTGGCAACTCAGACACATAGTAGAAAAGCACAATGGCACACAGTACTCACGCAACACACTTCCGTCCCCATCACTGCTCTCTGCCACGCGCTGCACCATTGAAAGCACCCTGCACATGTCTGTGGATGGCCTCTGGTCGGCCTGCGGCTCGCCCCTCCTGTCTCCAGTGTGGTCTCTGTGTTCTGCAGTGGGAAGATGGTTCAGCAGCATTACTACAATGTCAGCCACCACAGTATGCTAAAGACCACGCTGGACCCTGGTGGTGTAGCACAACACACTCATAACTGGCACACAGGCCCAGTGCACCACCAAAGCCATGCCAAGCATGACATGGGTCAGTGCAGACTGCACAGTGCATGGCCACTATGTGCCTGACAATGCCATTCTGTACACAGAAGCTGCAACAGGTCTCCCTCCATCACATGTACACAGCCCTCTGGATGGTACACCTCACACAAGCAGGCAGATGTAAGCAGAGGAGTCCCAACCGTAATGAGGGAACACAAGTATCGAACCCTCAACAATAGATGTGACACAGACACAACCCAGTGGCATACAACATCCCAAAGGTTACAGATAGAATGACAATGATGACAGGAAGGCATACGGGATGTGATGCACAGCATTACTGTACACAACCGAGTACAGTCACGGTGAGTCTGCAGCAGAGCAGGGCACCAATGCCAAGGACCTGTCGCCCGAGCCACTGGCCAGTGTCATGGCACAGACACAGTAGTGATGGTGGAGTGAACCACACCCAGACACATAACTCTGAACAGTACCACATTCTGAGGAACGCTCCTCAGTGTATGTGACAGAAGCACCCTGTACCACGTTGTGAGGACTCGACCCATATGCAGTGGACACATACGAAAGCACAGAGCCATAGTAAATGGTGCAAACCATATACCATACAATGGATCAACAGACCCCTGGAACATAAGTGCAAACATGGTGACAGTGTTTGGAGCAGCGTAGGTATAGCTATGTGTCAGTGATCCACAGTTGTCCCACTCATGCTGCATAGTGAGAGCCAATGTACCACAAGTGGGTGTAATATGGTTGGGATGTTGGCCCAGACAACACACCCAACCACTCACTGTGGATGTACAGAGTAGGCACAGCTGCACACTGCCCCCTGGCAGCATGGCAGAACACAGTGGATGTGGCAGGGGGCCAGGTGTCATGTGTCCATGCCACCACAATAGGTGGTAAGGGGCAGTGTGCCACTACAGTGCAGGACATTGCAGACAACACTCCCAAGATGCTTTGTCCCCCGGCCCACACAGTACACACACAACTGATTGGAGGTCCCCATGGCATAAGACCAACATATCGGAGTAGTATTTAAAGTGTACTTTTGAACAGGTAGTGAATGGTAAAATGGCAGTGGGATTTGAACCCATGTCCAAGAGTGACCCAAGTCACATATCATTACACAAGGTGCACAACAGTACATGCATGGTAGATTCTAGCTGGACCCCACCAGCACAGCAACACAATCTCCTCGATGGTATGTTAATGGGGCATGACACACACACACACGCACACAAGCACACCACCCAACACACATCCCCACCACCCATTACATCACCATGGTGAGAGTCATCACTTACCTGGCACAGGCACAGTCCCCTCCCGAACCATCGCCCTGCATTGTTCCAGCAGTGGGTGCTGCCAGCACCTGATATCCACATATCGGTGGAGGCACTTCTCACCATCATGGGGTATACCCATGATTGCCGTGAGGCGACGGGCAATTGAAGCCCAGACCTGGCTACGGGGATGGTCACCCTCCCAGACCGGTCCAAATAGGCACCGATGGCACTGTTCAGTTAGCTGAACTAGGTTGGCCATCTCCACCTCATCCCAACACCTGTCATGGCCCACCACTGCCCTTTGCCTACTTCTCCCAGACATGGCTAATATGAGAGGGGGGAAAGAAACTGCTCCACTGGTAACTGACTGGCCACACACCCTGACACTCCCAAGCACTTCAGTCTAGCGCTGCGCAGAAGTATGCCGTAGCACCGAGATGCAATGCGCATGCGTGACCCTGCCATGACCCCATGCAGACATTCCAGGCATGCGCAGTGGTAGCATGCTAACAAGGTTAGCACAGCGCTAAGGCATAGTAGTGTGGACCTGTTAGCGCAGACTGCCCCACCCCACGCATGTACCATATCTGCACTAAGCCACACTAGTGCGGCGCTATTGCAACAGTGCTGCGCTAAGCATAGCTGAGATAGCCCAGCGCTATATGGTTTGCCCTGCACTAAACACTTTGCCCGGCGCTAGCATCTGCCATATTCAAACAGATTATGCAAATGATGTTCATTGTGTATGCATGGTGCTAACAAGGAGATTAGCATATCATTATCAGCCCATTAACATGCTTAACAGGCTTGTTTGCCTGGCTGTGCTATATAAGGGCTAAATGTGCCCCCCGTGTTGCTAATTGGTAATACATGTTGTGTGATTAGTGCTGCAGCACAGGATGTCAATGGAACACTCACAGAGTCAGCCAGGTATGTACTGCATGTGGGCGGACAGAGGTAAAATTCAATGGATATATCAGTAGGTTTGTGATGTGGTTTATGTTGACTGGGTGCCTAGTGCCAGGCACAACCTGGCCATACCTCCCAACCTTATGTCCCTCAAATGTGGAACACTGCATCTCAATATGTGGAACACGTTTACAAACTGCACCTCAGAGGCCCAGAACACTGAAACAATTTGCATTTATAACAGGAGGTCAGTTAATAACTGAGCAATGTATGTTCTGCATCACTTACTGTGGAATAGTGCCTTACAGTGTTACCACTGAATGCGGGACAACTCCTCACAATGTTGAACAGCGTGCTGTTGTGCTGTACCACGAGGAACGTTCCTTGTATTGTGGTACAGTTGACACAATGTTGAACAGCGTGCTGTTGTGCTGTATCATGAGGACTGTTCCTCATATTGTGGTACACTTCAGAGGTATGGACCAGGGGAAGGGGGATACAGATGACTGCTAACTGACTGTGTCCTGGATGAGGCTGCTGTTCATGAATGTCCTGTGCAGTCAACATGCTGACAACAGTTGGGCATCCCCATGTCATGTGTGCGTGGCTTGATAGCACTGGCAGACATCCAGGTCAGGGCTGTAACACATGTTCACTCTGTCTGTTGGATGGTCCAGTCTGCTCAAGGCATATGCACTGCCACAGAGGGGTTCTCAGTCCCTGTGACCTTGGGAGCACAGATGCTCGAGGTGACAGAACACAGGATGTGTATAACTGTGGCATCATGTATGTGATGTTTTGTAGAGCTGTCATATGTCACATGTGTGCAATGTGTTACTCTGCACTCTGTTCCATACTGACACCGACATGTGATGTCTCTAGCGGTTTGAAACTACTGACACCACTGCGGTACTGTGAGGACGGTAACACTGTCCCAGCAAGCCATGTGCTCATGCAGCAGTGGTGACATCAGTACTGCAGCAGAACATCATCATGACAGCACTACTGCAGCAGCACACAGGGATACTGGATGGGCAGCTCTGCAGCACCAGTGTGTTCTGCCACAGAAGGATTCTGAGGCTCTATGACACTGAGAGCACAGCTTGTGAGGTCCATGGGAATCAGAATCCAGACCTGACAGGGGATGATGGTTGTGCATCGTGCTGCTCTGCCTGTCATGTGATTTGCTTTTTGTAGTGTTTGCTGACCGGGTACATGCTGTAGACAAATTCTGCCTCTTTCAGACACAGCCCAGGGGGAAGGGGATACAGGTGAATGCCAAATGTCTTTGAAACAGATTACGCTGCTTGTGGTATTCTTGTGAATAGGGGGTACATGGCCATGGCACCGTAGATATTCCCCTACACATGTTGGTATGTGCCATGGAGTCATTAACGTCCACCTGACCTACCTCCAGAGCAGGAAGATGGCACTTCAGTCTAACATCTCATCTGACTGATGGTACCTCAGAAGTACAGCACCCCCCTCATGCTGCACTGCAGTGTCACTTATGAGATGTTAACCCAGGAGCCTTGGGTGGGACTAGAACCCACAGCCGGATGATCTCCCGGCTGCATGGCATCTGTGCTACCTGCTGATCCACTGTCATCACCTGTGTATTGTACTGTGTGAGATCTGTGTGATGTAATACAGGAGACTGGCTGGCATACAGGTGATTACCATGGTGTAAATGCCTTGATTGGTTGTTAGGACATCTGTAAACCTTGAGTGCGCAGCTCGAGAGGCTTACAATTGCCCTAGCAACAACAAGACGTACGTACACCATGGTTATCACCTGTACATCACACATTGTCAGGTTTAGTGGATGGGACACGTCATGGGAATCCCACCCCAATGTGTACGTGGGCCTTACCCCAGTATTGACTGCGGTACAGCCAAATGTATGTGTATGTACTGTACACACACTATTGGGATACGTGGAATGAATGACTGTGGGCCAGCATAGTACCACTGTTAATCCCTATCAGCCATGGAGAATGCTAGCCTCAGTGACAGTACACTGTGACAACTGGAATGTTATAGGACTACTGTACTGAGGCTTCCAAGCCCATTCCAGGTGTGTAGAATACCACCTAACAGTGGCAGTCTGTCTAGTTGACCCACTGCTAAGACATAGCTGAGATGAGTTCATATGGTCCTGACATCACACCACTGGGATGCCAGGCCTGTCATCTGTTGGATATCAGCAGGTAATCAGGCCTACACATACTTTAAAGTCCTGTTCTGCATAGATGATAGGCTGACCCAGACAATGCCAGCCACCTTCCTGTCTGGCAGGAAAGAACCTGATTCCAGGTGTAGCAGTACCATATGTGTGGTTGTATCATCCCTGTCATGCACACATTGCTCCTGTATTGCCTGTATGTGGCAGGCTATGGTATCTGTGAACCATCTTACAGTGGAGTACTGGTAATGGCCTTGGGACTGCAGCTGATACCTGACTCGTGCAGTATGGCTGTATCGTCCCTGCCATGCAGAGGTTGCTCCTGTATTGCCTGTATGTGGCAGGCTATGGTATCTGTGAACCGTCTAACAGTGGAGTACTGTTAATGGCCTTGGGACTGCAGCTGATGCTTGACCGGTGCAGTGTGGCTGGGCATGTATGCGGGAAGAGCTGGGGGAGCTGGGTGGCCTTTGACCTCTTGACTGCTCCTGTGTGGGTAGTGCTGCCCCACCAGCCGCTGCGCACTGTCCAACACCCATTGCGCAGGCCATGCTTGGACTGATCTCATGCTGTGGTGCTGCAGATGGCAGGGATGTGATCAGTGGTGGAGGACACACTTTGGAGTGGGTCAGTAGTCCACTGTGACTGTGGGATGCATGTACTCCAGTGTGACAATTGGCACAGGTACCCATGCTGTCATCCATGTCACTGACTAGCATCTGCATCACAGACAGCCAATCCCTACCCCCGTGTTGTGCTGTGTGATGTGCGAATGTGGGCACAGCAGACAGTACTCATGCAGTTAACAATGTTTGTACACTGTGGTCCTGGCTGCTGACTGTCTGTGCACAGCGCTATGCAGCCAGGAGCAGGGGCATTACCAACATTGTTGTGGTCCATGGTGTCTACCCCAAGACAGGCAGGTCCATCTGTGTGCACATCCAGGCCATTGTGTGACAGGTATTGACACACATGCTGGGAGTGCAGTACTTTCAGTTTTATTGTTGTACAGTACCCACAACTGTGACACATGGTGGATCACACACAGACCTTGTGCACAGCTATGCCAGGATCACCTATACACACACCACACCTGTATGTGTGTACAATGTGGCTGCACTGATACATGCTCTGGCACATGCAATGGTGCCTAGGCTGCACCCTAGTGGAACGTGTGTCCTGGTCAGCCATCTAGCCCTGTTTTGGGAGACATCCATGTTTCCACAGCATGTGTCTATAGTGCTGGGTGTGCAGAGAGGTCTGTGGCATGGCACTTTGATGCCAGTGGGGCACCATGAGTCAGCCATTCACAGCCATGGCTGCACAGTCCCACACATGTGCACATTAGGCACCATCTTGTGGCTGTAGGCTCAGGATTGCCTTTGTGCACCCATGCCCATGCAACATGTTAAGCCTGTGCCACCGCCCACATGCCACAGGCAGCAACATGCTAGCACAACTGTGTGCTGCACACACACACACACACAGCTGGTTTCCACGTGCTGGCCTACAGGACTACAGCACTGAGGTGCATCGCATGCACTGTTGCCATTCCTCAGGGGTGGGGTGTTGCATAGCAGCTGTGTGTTGGCATCATGGCCATATGTTACTGTTACAGCCGTAAATGTTTGTTCACAAGTTCTATTTAACCCTTTCCTGACTCTCTGTCCCACAGAGATGAGGCTTGCAGGAGGGATCGGCTAAGGGCCCACAAATTTTCAGGAGATGAGCTGCATACCCTGGTACATGCAGTGAAGGACAGGGAGATGGTCCTACGCAGGAACAAGTCAATGGACGCCACTGTTCATCTGATGTGGGAGGAGATTGCCACAGCACTAAACGCCGTAGGTGGTCATGGCTGTAGCACTGATGCCATCTGGAAAAGGTGGAATGACCTGCTGTGCAGGGCAAAAGAGGAAGAGGCACAGCGGATCCGGAACAGGCTGTGGACCGGTGGGGGACCACAACCACTTGAACAGCGGGACTGGGACCCATTGATCGCCATAGTAGCCTCTACTCTGCGGCCAGTGGCAGTCAGTGGGGTCAAAGGTGGTGGGTGTGAGACACCGCTTACACTACCCAGAGCAGGTACGTATATAGCATGTATCCACCACTCAGTGGACAGCAACACCATGGGGACAGAGTCACACATCACTACTGTCATGGTGCATGCATAGGGCCCACATGGGTATGTTCCATTGTAAAGGTGGTGTTGGGGCAGCACAGTGGTGGACAGAGGCACACATCACTACTGTCATGGTGCATGCATAGGGCCCACATGGGAATGTTCCATTGTAAGGGTGGTGTTGGGGCTGCACAGTGGGGGACAGAGGCACACATCACTACTGTCATGGTGCATGCATAGGGCCCACATGGGTATGTTCCATTGTAAGGGTGGTGTTGGGGCTGCACAATGGTGGACAGAGACACACATCACTATTGTCATTGTGTATGCATAGGGCCCACATGGGTATGTTCCATTGTAAGGGTGGTGTTGGGGCTGAACAATGGTGTACAGAGACACACATCACTACTGTCATTGTGTATGCATATGGCCCACATGGGTATATTCCATTGCAAGGGTGGTGTTGAGGCTGCACAGTGGGGACAGAGGCACACATCACTACTGTCATGGTGCATGCATAGGGCCCACATGGGAATGTTCCATTGTAAGGGTGGTGTTGGGGCTGCACAGTGGTGGACAGAGGCACACATCACTACTGTCATGGTACATGCATATCCACATCAGTCATGGCAGCCACATCTAGACAGGCAGTGGCCATGCCAGTCAGCACTATGTCCACTCACAGACGTCATGAGGCACTGACATATACTGGATCATCTGAGGGATGAGGATGCAGCCTCCTGAGTTCCCCTGAATCCACCTGGAGTATGCCCAGGTGGAGATCTGAGGAGCAGGTAGTGATCTGACTGTCGCTGGTGACCACAGTGCTCAGAGGATGCAATGGAGGAGCCTGACATGGCAGTTATGTTTGTAAAGGGTGACACCAGAGGTTTGTGCAAGTGAGGAAGGCACCATGCTTGACTTGGGGACAAGGGGAACTCGTAGGGCACATGACACCCATCTGCCCACAGCTGCTATCTCCTGCCAGAACAGTCTTGCCCACTGGACATGTCCCACAAGGCATGGACCACAGGGCTGGTCCAGCAGCATGCTCAGTCACCTGTGAGGCCACATTTGCAGCAGCCAATGCCCCACCAGCCACCACCACAGGTCCGTTCACATCCACAACACACTGCCCAGTGCCAGCCACAACCCGTGCCTCAGGTGCAGGATGCACCTGCACAAGATGGCCAGGGTGCATGGCCCATGCTCCAGGAGGCCTTGGCCTCACAGCATGGAGCCCAGCAGGACCTGCATGATCTCTGTAGGGAGCTGCAGTAGTCATGGCTGTGGGAGACAGTGAGCACTGGTCTTGCCCGTGCTGAACAGAGGTCAGAGTAGAGGATGACCCATGTTCTCAGCACCATTGGGTGTGGCTTTGGTGACCTAACTGCTGCTGCTGTGCAGGCCTATGCTGTGGTGCTGCAGGACACTATCACCACAGTACTGCAGGGTGCACCCAGACACCAGCGCAGCCATGCCTCACATGGCAGCAGTGTGGCAGAGGTTCGTGCAGGGTGGGTGCAACCTCCTCAACCCCTACCTCCTGTTCATCCACAGGATGTGCACGGCATCATGGCCACCTTCCCTCCACTCCTGTGCAGGCCTCAAGGCATGGCCATGGATGGGCTGCCCTCCCAGTCTCACCGCATTCCACCCCAACACTGTCCTCAGCACGTAGCATGCCCAGCAGTTTGCCCAATCCACAGGGTGTGCAT
This sequence comes from Neoceratodus forsteri, assembly GCA_016271365.2. Lineage (NCBI taxonomy): Eukaryota > Metazoa > Chordata > Ceratodontiformes > Ceratodontidae > Neoceratodus > Neoceratodus forsteri. The sequence continues at coordinate 220,819,817 of JADMNL010000029.1, forward strand.
CATGTGCGTGGCGGCAGGTGCAGCTGATGTGCTCCACCACATTCGTGCTGTGGCCCTGACTCCCTCACCTGCATGCCTATGCACACAGCCACTCCCATGTCCCCGTAAAGACAGTCTCATGGCCCTTGTTCACTCCCCATGCCACAGCCCCGCCATCACATATATATAGTGTTGTTTCTGTAGTACACCTGGTGGTGGCCATACCCTCTCCCCTTGTGTCCTCGACCATACAACAGTGCCTCTCAGGATGTGATACTATTGAGCAGAATGTGGACCCTCATTCTCTGCTGCAGTCCTCAGCAACTGACTGACCTGTTACATTGCTGGTTTATCTGTTCAGGCTGTCTTTCTTAATTGCCTGTTTTGTTTGCACTATCCTGCAATAGGGATTTCTTTTTACGGTTTTGCCACTGAGTGTGGGACAGGTCCTCACACTGTGGACTAGGTAGCTGCAGTGATGTAACTGTAGTACTGTTCCTCATACCATGTTACAGTTTGAGGGGTATGGTGGTGGCCTACACACATCACACGCACAGCACACATCACACACACTGCACCACATCACATCACCACACTGGCAATGTGTACAGCACCTGTCTATCGCACAGATTTCACTGTACTGTATGTACACTACCATTAAAATGTACTGTTCACATCATTTCATTTGTCTGTGTTTTCTGTACTCACCGTGACATCCTGGTTCAGTGTCTCAGTGATGCAGCTTGTGTTCTCATGGCCCGGGCGGGCTGGGCGTGCGGGATCCTGCCGCCTCGAGTTGTTCTACACAATCCCCTCTACCCTGGCTCTGGCTCACTGTCAGAATGTACCTCAGGTTCAGGTGCATGTATCCTATGGTTCAGGGCCATGTTGTGTATACAACAGGCCAGGAAGATACGGGTATCTTCTGAGGGTTGTACTGTAAGGCACCGCCTGACTGGTCCATGCAATGGTATCACATCTTTAGTATCCCAAAGACCTCTCTATGATGTTCTTTGCAGACATGTGCCTCATTGTACAGTCTCTTGGCCCCTGTTGCTGGCCGAGGTATCTGGTCGTCAAGCAGCCAGGGTCGTAGGGGATAGGCACTGTTCCCTGTGGAGATAAATCATGTGTTACTGTTGGTGTCCTGCACAGTGCCCTCTGCTGTTCTGAACCATTGCTCCCTGCCCTCCCACAGCCACTCCTGGCCTATCCTCTGCTATCACCCTGTTTTAGCCGCCCATACCACCGACTAGATGCCCACATGGAACCTGCCCTCTCAAATGCCCGGCACAGCCGACTGGTGCCTGATAAATGCATCGTGGGTACTGCCAGGGTACTGTGCAATGACATTGCTACGTGCCCCGCCACATCGCATACCATCTGGCAACTTACGGAGGGGAAGCCTTCCTGTTCACGGTGACAGGTCACTAACATCACCAGGTGGTGCATGGATAGACATAGTGCAGCCAATGGCACCAAGTATTGCGGGTAGGTGCGCAATCCGATGGAATTGCTGCATGGTTGCTTGTAGCGCCTGCCGCGGTTGGGAATACTATAAACTCACCAGCATGTGGCAGGAAAGCACGTAGGACTGGGCTCAGGAGGTGTGAGGTGGTGACCGCGATATCCTAATGAAGCCCCTTTTACGCTGAAAATGTCCCAGGCATAGGGATAACATCGCTGTCATTACCTTTTCCCTCAACTGATGGCGTGGCTGCACCCTCGTGTCCGGGCCGCAGCTCAAGCAGGAGTTCGCATAGCTGCCTCAACATTCCCCTGTCCAACCTGTACCGCCAACGTCATGTTCTATCAGGCAGGGTCTCAAAGGAAACTCTGGGCCGGTACCATCTGTGCAGTATGTCTCTCCTCACCTAGGTAATGGCCTGTTGATTCTCTGCTTCCTCCCTCCACAGCCTGCTCCATCAGGCAGCATTAAGCACGTTGAACAAGACATTGTGATGCACTCCTGTTCTGGCCGCCCTCCTCAGTGGATTGCCCTGGTTTAGGCTTCCCATAGGCGGGTGGCAGCCTGCGCTGGTGTCATGTTAATGGCAGCATAGTGCTAATTAGAATCTCTGAATATCCCATTGCTAATTATACAGGTTCCTCCTCCACTTTGCCCTTGCATACATTATGTTTTAGCCCGGGTGCTATTGTATTTAGCGATGCTATCTTCCTTTTGAATATGGCTTCCCGCTAACCGCGCTAATCCTGTGCAACGTTAGACGTCGTGCTTGTTTGAATATTGGTCCCATCTATTAATACTGAAAAGGAGCAGGTGCTAGATAAGGAACTCTATAATAAAAGAGGAAGAAACAATTGTGGGTACTAGTATGATAAAATCCTGCCTAAAAAAAAGAAAGAAATCATTAACAAAAGCATTTAAAAAAATGAAGCTTTTAGGAACAGCTGAAGCGAGACTGTGTTATAAAAATTGTTTTAAAAAGCGGAACAAAATATAAAGACGGAAAGAAGGAAATTGAGGCCAACTGACCTATAGAAATATGTACTGGAAAAGTTTTTTGGCTATATAAATAATAGAGGAGGACAAACAATATAGGACCATTAAATATGATGGTAGAGAAACAGGATTTATGAGATGGCTAATACATTAACAATTTCTTTGACTGTCTTGAAGGAGGGAGGGAGGTAAAGACTTTAAAATAAATAAAAGCCATCAATCGGAAATATTAACGATGTTGAAGAAGTGGAGATTACTATAAAAGTAAAGTGCATAACTCTGATAACCTGATTTGTTACATCCAAGATATATCAAGGAGGTACTTCCTTTGGTCTTGGGAAGCATTAGTGTGGATATTTAACGATCCTTTAGAACAAGTGAAGTACCAGAAGATTGAGGCAGGTTTTTGTTGTGCCCTTGTTTAAAAGGGTAAGAGATCATTATGTCAAATTAGGCCAGTAAGTTTATTGTGTCTGAAAAGTCTGAGAGTATACTGAAATAAAAATAGAGGAAGGTTTGAATTTATTGGGATACTGAGAGAAATAGCATGTTTTAAGAAAATAGAGTGTGTAGCAAACAATTTATGTTTCCATGGAAATATAAATGAAAAACCATTAATAACATACCAATAGATATATTTTTAGATTTTCAAAAGCCTTTGACAAGGTGCTACATGAAAGTTGATTGAAATCGAAAATGGATGGATAGTCGATTGTCCAGATAAGAAATTGTTGAGCGATAGACTCAAAAAGCAAGAATAACAGGTGAACTATCAAACTTACAGTGGAAAGTGGGGTCCTCAAGGATCTGTGATGGACCTGTCTTATTTTCAATATATATCAGCATTCTGTATAAAGGCTATAAATCAGGTAGTAGTTTGGTTGATGATATTAAGGTAGACGATCCAGTGGGAAGTAGGAGCAGCAGAAGAGGTTAAGGACGAAAACAATTGAAATCTGGGCTAGAAAGAAAAGAAGAATTAGTACAGAGAAATCACGTGATGTACCTAGAAAAGGAATAGGAGTAAAAATAGGTATATACTAGATGGAAAGAAATTACAGTTACTGAGAAAAGATGGTGGGATAGTAACTGATAAATTGAATTATAATAGAGAATGAACGTGGCTATACAAAAGCAAATAATATGCTGAGGTATAATAAGGAGTTTTATGAGCAAGTCATTGGATGTGTGGTGCCAGTATATAGGACCTATGTTAGGCCATATTTGGATTTGGGTCCCAGTTATGAGTCCAGACACTGAAGGAATAAAGAGGGTTGAGAGGCAGAGAAGATATATTAGGATGAATGAACTTTTGTAGATATGAATATAGAGAAAGATAGGAAGGACTTTTTTTCTTTAGAACAAAGAAGAGAAAGAGGAGGTATAATGATGTTATTTAGAATACTCATGATAAAGAACTGATGGGAAATGGGGTAGGAGATGGGAGAAGAAAAGGGGTTGGCATGAAAAACAGATTAAGTTAAAATGGTAATAAAGACTAGTATACTATTCTTTTAAATAGAACAGCTTATAGTTTAGCTACTTTAGTGGTGACAGAAATCTGATGAATTTAAGATAAAATTGTTAACATCTGTTGGGGATTGATGTACCCACTAAGGTGGGGAACAGTTTATATGGACAAATAGGCTCAGATATTCAAACGTCAAAAGTGCGAACAGCAGAGCGTTAAGTCAATTGCGCATATGCCAACAGACGCTGATATTCAAATGTGATAAGTCAATTGTGAACCAGCCAATGTCTGAATATCACAACCTGCGCCATACGCACCAGGTAGGGAAGGAGCACATGTGTCGCGCCTAAGTGCAACAAGGCCAGCCCAGCTGAGCAGTCGAGATGTGCTATAGCGTAAGCAGGACCCCCCAGCAGCAGAGCAATGGAACTGCACAACCAGGAGGTAGGCAGGGCCACCACCCATGCCACAGATGGGCACAGGAACACAGTGTAGAACTAATAACACCCCCCACCCGGGCGCACAGCATCACCGTGGAGAGGACGGAAAACCACTGGGCCCATGGGGACCAGCCCATGCCAAGGCAGCCACGGCACCCAGCACACCCACTGGCAAGCAAATACTGCCACAAAGGGCTGGAACCAGGCACCACAGCCCCCACTGTGCACAGCACACTATGCCTGGAACCCCAAGACACCACCTATGAGCAGAGGTGATTGGCACTGTGGAACCACCATGCCCCCACCTGGCATAATGCAACCTGTTACCATATAACCATAAGCTTGTGACCTCAGGAGCCTTACAGCGAGTGGGCAGCACACGCCAGACCGGCTGACAGCCACCACTAAGGCCCAGGGATGCCCCCATGCAGACACACACATATCCAGGACCACACACTAGTTGCTATGTAATTATCAATTGAGCACTAATAGCTGGCTGTAAATCAGAGACCACTACAGTATTCATAACAAAATAGATATATATTCAATGAAAACAGAAGAACAACAACAAATAACAGGAACAATAATAACATCTATATATACATGGTTATGCCAATACAGGGGTGGGGCAGGTAGAAGGTAGGGGTGGGTGCGGATAGGGGAAGAACTTGTGTGAGGGAAGGCAGGGTGAGGAAGGGTAAAGGGTGTAGATGGGGCAGCTATTGCCCCCAGGCTGCAGATCTGCAGGACGGCCCGACCCTGTGGCCCTCCGCATCGCACACCCTCTGATTCATCTCCTGAGGAGATGAGACCCTGTGACCTCCATCAGGTGGTGGAGGGCTCACCTATCCTGCGAGTAGTCGTATACTCCTGGCAAGGGAACAGAATCAATGGCTAGACTGTACAACCTCTGAAGGCTGGCCCAGTATGCATGGACAGCCATGCCATGCCCCTGTGATGACTGCACACACTATGTGACCGTGGCGCTGCTCAACCAGGCAGCAGCAGCCATGTGCCATGACATACACACCCCTCATGCCCAGCACAGCACAACCACAGTACAGTGACATGTCTATGGGTGGGAAGGTAGTGCCACAGCTATGCCCAGTGCATGCATGGACCACCAGTGATGCTTTCCAGACACGCAGTGCCACTGGACAGTGCTGAATTCACGTGGGCATGGCAGTGTTGTCCATGGATGGTCCATGCCCCATTCCATTGCACGTAATAACATCCATGATGTGTTGACACTCATTTCGTCCAGTCGCTTGCTGCTGTGGTGCTGGTGCTGCAGATGCTGCTGCTGCTGCTGCGGGGCCATCACCGCCTCCTCTGCTGTCACCCCTGCACCCCTGTGTGACTCAGCCTGGGCCCTTCTCCGCCTCCACGCCTGTGGAAACAAATGTTGAGAAGCATTATGAGATCCAAACCAGACAGACCCCTGCACCAATGAGTGCCTGCCCACACAGCTGACTCATGCACACACACCTGCAAATACTGACACAGCCAACCATGGAACAATTCTCCCCATGCCTGGCCCCATACACAGTCATACCCTTCGAGACAATACAGGCATAGATGGTCACCACCTGCCTAGCACACACCTCCTGGCATGAGACTGAGGCATGCCAGCAGTGTCTGCCCCCGCACAGGTCACCAGAAGGTACCTGTACTGTTTTGCTGTTCTGGCGCTGTCTGTGACCTGCCCAGCACAGTAGCACTGCTGCCACACTTGGGTGTGCCCAGGAGTCTTCCAAACAGTGGCCCATAGTGAGGCTCAACCACGCCACTAGGTTGCAACCTGCTTTACCCACTGGGGAGCCTCCTGCGTCCATGTTACATCTATTTCTCCAGCACACTGGCAGGCGCTTTGTAAGATATACAGGAGTTCCACAGGGTAGCACGTATTCCTGGCATGTTAGAACGTAGACTGCACCCATGTGGCCATCACTTTACCACCTGGCTGGGGGCCGCGCCCTCGTCATAAAGGGCTATACCAGCATCAACTGCCGGGTGTACGGCTGCAATGCAGAAGTGCATAATCAGTATCTGTACCCACGCACCCTGGGAGACACATGATGCCTTCATCTGGCACCAGTCAGCACTGTGCCACAGATTCGAGTGGGGAGATCCCACTGGACACCTAGTGGGTGAGTATGGCAAACCATGGACAATCATAGGGCCTGTAGGGCATGGCAGAGGTGACATGGGTAGTGGCCTACAGCGGGGCAGAGTGATGCTGATCACCAAACCCCAACCTCCACCCTCTCACACACAGGTGACAGTGGATACCACTCTGCCTAACTGCTATCCACACCCTACAGGTGGCCCACAACCCCATCGCAGCAATGCTACAATGAGACACTGCGCATGCCACCACGTAATGTCATCGAGTGAGTGTTCGGGATGCTGAGGCACATTTCTATTGCCTGGACACCTCCGGAGCCTACACACTAGCCCCTCAAAGGCTGTGGGCTATTCCTGGCCTGTTGCATCCTGCACAACATAGCCAACAGATGAGGATAGCTGTACAGGTCAAAGAGGGGACAGTGATGGGGCGATGAGGACACCGGTGACAATGGTGATAGGCAGCCCCACCAGCGGGCAATGGGACCCCTGACTGATCCGGCTGGCATTGTAGCTGCACGGGACTTCATCACGAGAGACACTTCGTAGCAGGTAAATCCTTGGGGCCATATGCAACTAACAGTGGCTAAGGTACAACCCACAAACACATGGACACACACACCAGGGGTGCATGCCATCAAGGGAAGTGGCAGGGCATGGAACCACACACACAACCAGGGATGGGTGAGGACTAACATACCACGCAGACAGACACACACACACCGCACACACACTGATACCAGAAACTTGCACAAAGGCAGGAAGCACACTGGCCCGTGCCAACCCCTAGCCACACATGTCACAGACCACCCGCCCACTGCTGTCCATGTGCATGTTAGGATGCTGAGCACTATTGCACATTGGTGTACAACAATACATGCAGGCATCATCATGCACATGCAACTGCAGACAGCAGCCGGGAGGGTGTGCAGATGGACATGTGTCTGCATGGGGCGAGTACCCACCCATGCACTGCCCACTGAAAGACACAATGCACACAGGGCAGCACCAGACAGTAGTCGCGTTGGGAGACGGGTCAGTCAGGCGACGCAGTGCCCAAGCCACTATGGGTGGCGTGGGCGGCCCGCCAAGATCCTGGCAATGTCAGACTGACCACTGGCCTCATGGGAATGGCACCGATGGTCACCAGAGGTTCCACTGCGTGAACGTGGCCGTGCTCGTGCAGGGGTCTGCAGCACACCGAACATGCCTGTACCAGGTGTGCTCTGGATACCCACAGCTGAACCTAGTGTCAACAGGGAGGTGTCACATGATCCAGGAATGAGGGGTGGACAGTGCGCTGCGTGGTGTATCTGCGATGCATGAACCGCAAACATGTGCCCATTGCTTAGCCCATGTGACACTGAATGACTGTACATGCCTGTCAATGGCGGCGGTTGTCCTCCCGCAACTGGTTCATCCCTGTCAGGATCAGGTGGTGTCCCTGCTGTGAGCGCTCCTCTGCCCACTCCAGAGCCACCTACGCGCTGCAGCCTATAACGTCACAAGCCGCATCTGCTGCTGGACTGATGCTTGCAGTAGGCGGGTGTGCTCAACGACCAAGAGGTCATCTGCCTCCTCAGCATCCTGTCCCTCAGGGTGTGCATCGCCCTGATGCTCAGCACCCCCTTGAAATTGGGCGCTTACCTGGGACCAGGTCTGGGCATGTCACAGTTGGTGCTGAATGCGCCCGGCACAAACCCTGGCACCACAACCATTGGCTGACTGCTGATGCTGCCCCTCTGGCTGCTCCCCAGAGCTCAGCGGTGCTGCCGCGAGAAGCACCAACAGTCACTTACCTGAACAAACCAGTGCCCCACTGGTGATGACAGGCACACAGGCTGGGACTGTGCTGACATACCAGAGCCTCCAGCTTAGCAGCACCACCCACAGCCATGGCCGCAGTAAGCTCTCCTGCCGCGCGTCGCACCACCGTGCTCACTGCCCATGATGTTAGCGACATCTCGCTTCAGTAGTATGAGACCGGCGCGACCCCAGGCACAGCATGCTGGCATCCGTGGATGTTGGCATGCTGGGATACAAACAAGGGCTTCCTCTGCACCTGTTACAACAACATCAGTGTGGACAGCCAAGGCCACCCACTGCCGCTGGAAACCATGTATACCTGTGGAGGTGGATGGGCCTCCTCCATCTCCAGCTGACTGTCCTCAGTGGACAGGCCCACCACTGCTGACCGCCATACAGACACTCAGGATCTATAAGGGAAAGCAAAGTCGGCACTGCATGTGACCTCACCCTGCCCCCCATAGACAGACCATGACTTACCATGCAGTGATGGACCACCACCCGTCTGGAAGCACACCGCCCGGAACACCCTCAATGGCACTTACGCTGCATGCTTCAGCAATCCCTATCCTCCTGTGGGGTCAGCTGTACTACCTCAGCGGCTCCCCCCACCTGTCACAGCTCATGCTGCCCTGATGGCAACCACCTTCTCTTTCATCCTCCTCCTGTCCATTGCCCATCTTTCTCTTGCACTCCCTGCATGGAGTGCTGGTGGCTGCCATGGATTCACAGCACATGCCACCTCCTCCCATGGAGCAGCACGGGCTTGAGGGTGTTCCCTGCCGTCCGGCTGAGCAGCAGCCTCCTGTCCAGGTAGGCATCAAACAGGAGCCGGGTCTAAGCCTTGGAAAAATTAGGCCTCCTCCTCCTCCTCCCACCACTGTGTTCCTCCTCTTCCACAACTTGCTCGGTCATTATTTAGCCTGTAAGAATGGCAGTTGTTACCTGTGGCTGTGCAGTCCATGCATGTCCCAAAATCCACAACTACTCCCAAACAGGCAGCGTAACCTACCAATAGACTGCAGTAACCGACTACGGCCAGTGCAGCCCAATGTTGCACTTTATAGCCAACCCATGCAAATGAGGTGAGGCGCAACTTTAAGTGGATGCAAATTGCAGTGCTGCACCATTGAATAGCTGATTAGATGATTTGCATATGACGCCGCAAATATCGCGCTTTTGAGCTTTGTGCAATTGTGTTGAAAGTGCTGAACCAATAGCACAGTTCTGTGACAGGCGTAGTACACTCCTCACTGCACATGCCCGGGTTGCTGGCGCTTGGTGTCTGCTGCGCTGCTGATGTGCTGTGTGGAAACAATGCAGGGCATGGCCACCATTATGCCAATGATGCTATAGCGATGAGTCACCTACATGGCGCTGTGGCACTGGGCCATCATAAATTGCACTGGGGCAGCTGCATGGTAGGCCACTATAGGCAGTATACACAGGCAATATTCGCGCTACACATTAGGTTCCAATGGCGCTGTGCGTATCCGTGCACCGAGACCCTTGACCCTGTGTCCGACCTTTGCCCCCCTTGGTGCCATCGTCAGGCAGCAGCTGCGCATCTATCATGCTGTTCGGTGACGGTCGCGATAAAGGAATGGCAGCTATACCACACAGCATCTGCACATGGGGAGCCGTGCTGCAGAGTGCCATATTTGCAGATCGAGCAGAGAGCATGGCACAGGAGGGATGCTCAGTGGTCCCAAATGAGAGCTGGCCAACCTAGTGGCCATTGTGGAACCCACCATGGGCCACTGTTTGGGAGGCATCCCTGGACAAGTCCAGGACCCAGGTGTGGGAGGAGGTGGCCACTGCACTTGAGAAGGCCACAGGATGGGAGAAGTGCAAAGCAGTGCTGCCACAGATATGGGGACCTGCGGTGGAAGGGCCAGAGCTGCTAGCCCACCTGCAGGCACATGCCAGGAGGCGCATGGTGCCATGGCCAGGTAGGTGTTAAGTCAACACACTTTTTATCTTCCATATGGGCATCACAGTTATATGTGTCCAGCATATGGGGAGGGACCATCGGGGTTGGCTGTGGTGATGTTATCAGGGTGTGGGGTGGGTGGGTCTGACTGGGTGGGAGGACACACACACCTGGGGCAGGGGGCTTTGCTATGGGATTGTACTGATGTTCCTCTCTCCATGTTTGCACCACAGGCCGGAGGAACATCGCCTTGCCTGCGATCTGCGGTGGCAGGAAGGAACAGAGGAAGCCAGGCAGGGCGAGGGCCCACACCGCCCAATGGACCGGCCCGATGATGATGAGTGCCATAACTCCATGATTACTAATGCATGCTGTGTAACAGGGTGGGCAGTGAGGCATGGCCACCATCCATTGACACCACTGCCATGCACGCAACTTGTTACAGTCAACACTGTCCAGTGACAATGCATGTCTGGGAGTGCATCGATGGTGGCCATGCAGCACCAGGTACATGGCTGTGCCACGCTGCCTTTACACCATAGCCATGTCACTCAAGCGGCCATGGTGGTGCTGTGCATGACTCGGCGATTAGGGTGTGTGTGTGGCATTCTGCATGGCTGTATGCACCTGGGTGGGCAGGTCATGTGGATGTGATCACTGTGGGTGGTCACACACCATCACACAGGTATGTCCACTGCCGTATGCCATGCACAGTGGGCGGGCTGTATGGGGCTGTGCATTCACACCTATTGACTGTGCTCTCTTGTCCTAGGTACCGCCATCTCTGAGAGATCAGGGAGGTGCTTTGGGAGATCCTGCAGGTGGCAAGGGCATCACTGGACATCCTCCATGGGATCGATGACACCGAGGTCCTGTGGAGGCACCAACAGAGATGGAGCCAGAGTGGGGGCGACGCTCCCGCTAGATGTCCCTCTGTCCCTGAAATCCCATACCCCTGGACCCACCCTCCACCTCCTTTCCTGTTCCATTTGTTCACCACCCCTTACCCACCCCACCTTGTTTGTGCCCTCACCCCCACCTTGTATATATTTTGTAAATAGTTTTGTAAATAGTTAACTTTTATATGTTTTTCAATACAGTTATTTTGATAGAATACTGTGGTGGTCTCTGATTTTCAGCGGGCTATAGGTGCTCAGCTGTAGTGGTGTGCCATGGCATCAGGGTAGTGCGATCCATGGGTATGTGTGTGTGTCGTGTGGAGGTGACTATGGTGTGGGGGTAGCTATCAGTCAGTGTCTGTGGTGTGTGTGTTGTTCCCTGTACACTGGATGACTGTGTGCAGTTGTCCATAGTGCGTGCTCTGTGTCCATGGTGCCCTATCAGCCCGTCCATGGCCTGTGCAGCTGACACACATGCATGTCTGTGACCTGCATTGTCCGCTGGCATGTCAATGGTGGCAGTCCTGCCAGGGCAGCCACTGTACCATCCACCTGCTGGGTTGCCTCCTGTCACTGGTGTGGTGCATGTCTGCCTCAGGTGACACTGTGGCCTCCACAGTTGTTGTCCCATCTCCACTGTGCTTGTGTGTGTGTTGCAGGGGATGTGCACCACTGTATGTGACTTGTGCTCTAGGGAATGCTGGTGGTGTACCAGGTCCACAGTGCCTGCACAGGGTGGCTGGTACTCAGTGCCATGGAGGGACTGTGAGTTGTGTGTACACAGTTTACATGGGCCACGCTGGGGGCTTGGTTGCCCCGACACCGCGATCTCTGTGTTGTTGTGCCCTTGGGTATGGATGGGTGTCTGTCCATGCACTGTGTGGCATCGGTGTGGTGCATGCTTCCACGTACCACTGTGGTGTCTGTGTGCTGGCTGTTGTGGCCAGTGCTGAGTCAGGGTGTGTCATTGGGATACTGTGCAGGGTGCTGTACCACTGGTGGTGGTGTCCGGGCAAGCCCTGTCCCATGTGAGGTACCTCATGTGCCGACACATGGTTGGTCTCTCAGCAGTACCTCAGGGGACTGTGCATGGTGGCATTGTGTATGCCGTTTGTTGCATGGCTGTGTGTTGCCACCACTGATGGGTGCTCGTGGTGGGTTGCCTTGCATGGTTCTGTAGTGCACAGGGTTGCAGTGTCACAGTGGGGGTGGTGGCATGCATGGGGTTTCCTGCAGTGGTGGTCGCTGCTCCTGGGCAGGGTGTCTAGAGTCCACGGTGCAGGGTGTGCTCTGCATTGGGGATGGTGTGTACAGGGTGGTCAGCCCTCCTTGTGTGCCAGTCACAGCTTGCCGGGGGGTGTGATGGGGCACCATAGGCCAGCTGTGGGTTGTTTTCTTGTCTTCATGGGCCAGTGGTTGTTCATCCCTCCCCAGTTGTGCAGTGCATGGGGTGTGGGGACAGTGTCTGTTCTGCTGTGTGTTCCTGTGCCCATCTGGCATGGGTGGTGGGCCCCTACCTCCCTGGTTGTGCAGTTGCATTGCTCTGCTGCTGCAGGGCATCCCTAGTTGCGCTATGGCACCTCTGGACTGCTCAGCTGCATCCCTTGTTGCACTCTGGCACATCAGATCTGCTCAGCTTCCCTCCCTAGTTGCGCTATAGGCGCTGGTGGTGCGATATTCAGTCGTCGGCTATAAGGCGCGGTTGGCGGCTCACTTTTTGAATATCGCGCCTCTTGCTCATGGGCGCAATGGATTGCGCTTGCTCCTGCTATTGTGCACTTTGTAGGTTGCAGTTTGAATATCTAGGCCATTGTGTTTCTCTATGCACCTGTTTGGTAAAAACAGAGTTTGCGCTTCCGTTACTGTTACAGTTACTGTTTCCACTTGCGTTTATGTCCCTGCTTGCATTACTGCTCCCGTGTATGCCACTGTATGCGTTACCGTTGCATTCTCATTTGTGCTTGTGTTTGCATTACTGTTACCATTTGCGTTTCCTACTGTTTGTGTTTGCGTTTTGGTTTGCATCACTGTGCGCATTGCCATTTGTGTTTCTGGCAGCCCTTTCATTTGCTTTTCCATTTCTCTTTCGTTTCGTCTTTCTTGCTGTTACTGTCACCATTTGCGTTTGCAATTCGTTACTGTGCCGTGCGCATTATGGTTTGCGTTCCATATCGCTTGCGTTTTCCTTTACGTTTTCTGTTTCCTTTGCTGTTATTGTTATTGTTATTTTACCATTTGCATTTACAATTGTGGTACTGTGCCCATGTGCGTTATGGTTTGCATTTCCGTATGCGCTTCTGTTCCCGTTCCATTTCTGTTTCCTTTGCCATTATTCTTCATATTAACTTTACCATTTGCATTTACAATTGCGGTACCATGCCCGTACGTATTACAGTTTGCGTTTACGTTGATGCGCTTGCATTGCATTTCCGTTTCTGTTCCTTTTGCGTTCTTTTGCTGTGACACTTACCATTTCCATTTAAAATACTTCTGCCATCACTGCTTGGGTTACCAGTTGCATTTTTGTATGCACTTGCATGTCCATTTGCATCACTGTTCGCTTCGCGCTCACTTTGCGCTTGTGTTTCTATTAACATTTCCGCACCATTTTCGTTTGTGTTACCATGTGCACCACTGTTGGCACTTGTGCTTGCATTGCTGTTCAGGTTACTATGTTTCAAGACATCATGTGGCAGGAGCGCCGGGCCCAAACCCACCACCGCATTGCATTCACTATTTCTCATCATCATTCTCAAACAGAAGGGAATTAGAGGCAAACACTTGTTTAATGCATGGGTTGCTGTTTGTGCAATAGGTTGTAGTTCTTCCTGACCTCTCAGACTTCAACTGTGGGTTGCGTTGTTAGTCGTCGGTCCTTAATCCTCACCCCATTCTCCTATAGCTCTGCTTCTTTAAACATGTGATGGGGTAGAGCGAGGGGATTCGGACGCACCCTCAACGACACCTCTCAATGTCGGTTGGGGGTGCACTGGGGGTCCAAGCGGTGGCTCAACCCCAACCTAATTTCCTCTTTTGTCACTGTGGAACAAACCCTAGCTGATGCATTAAATGGAGTTTTTTGCCTCTAATATATATATTATATATACTGTAAATATAGTTAGGTTGAGTACTCTATTTGCTGTTAAATCTGAAATGTGGCAGCTTAATAACTTTGCCACTGTATGACAGATTTGCCTGAAAATTGGAATGCATGGTCTGGTACCATAGATCTCTGGACATGCCAAGTTTTATACTGGTCGGATATACAGTTGCGGAGCTACAGAGCGCCACAAACTGCATAAATTACGGGTTTTGACATTTCTTTTTGCTCACGCTTACAGGTCGCACAGTTTGTGCGATTGGTCTGAAACCTTCAGGAACATGCAGCTAGGGGTCCCCAATGTGCCTTTTGAAGATTTCATAAAAATAGTAAATGATTCAAAAGTTATTAAAAAAACTGTTCTCCATTTTAGTCTATGGGAAAGTTAAAATATTCAAAGTGTTGCAAATGCACTTTTTATTTTCGCAATGACCTTGTACTTTCACAAATCAGCCATCTTATTTTCAGTTGGTGGTTAGAGAAATGCTTGCCATTTAAATTTGGAACCTCTAGAGACACAATTTTGTTGTGTTCACCTGGTCGAGCCCTGAGGATGCTAGCCATGTCTTTTTATTAGGGTGGTAAGCACCACAGAAACAGTTTTTTAATTTTTGTAAACAGCAGTGTCACAAAGCAATTTTGAATATGTAATACTTTCATGATTTTTGTGAAAGTGTCGTAATTCTGAAATACTTTGAGACACTATGGCCAAAACAATAAGGGATCTTTGCCACGCTGCTTCAAAAGAACAGTTTGGTCTTTTGGGCTGAAATTTGCAGAGAAACACCAAGATCCCACAGAAGTGCCTTTGGTGGTTTAGTGACAAAACATTAGAGGGTTGCAAAGTTACGGGACTCTGAAGTTTACGATTTTTCCCATAGGATAATATTATGACATCCGCCACGCCTTTCTGGGCCTGTATCGAAAACTATTCGAGATAAAGACTTTATGTCTGAAAATGCTTAGTTCCCACTAGTGGGCTAAGTGAAAACTAGCCTGGAAAGTCATAAATAATATGAGATTTAAAAATTTTTTCTACATCATACGGTTCCTGAGATATAAGAATTTATTATTCCAAGTGCTCATTTTCTGGTACGAGGCCATTATTATGGCTACATTCCTTCTATTCACTGTGCTTCTGAATGCACCTTTTGGGACAAAAAGCATGTGTGTTTCTGTTACTGTTTCTGTCAGTGTTTGTGTTTATGTTTCCGCTTGCACTTCGTTACCATTTGCGTTACTGTTAACTTTGCCATCAATGTGTGTGTTACTGTTTGTATTTGCACTTGTGTTTGCATTACTGTTTTCATTACTCTTTCCTTTTGCATCACCCTTTTTGTTACTGTTTGCATTTCCATTACTATTACCATTTGCATTTGTGTTTGTGTTTGCGTGACTGTAACCATTTGCCTTTACATAGCCATTTGCGCTTGCATTTCCATTACTGTTCATTGTTAACATTTGCATTTGTGTTGCATTTCCATTTCTGTTTGTGTTACCATTTTCTTTTTGCATCATCGTTACCGCTAGAGTTACCGTTACTGTTTGCATTTGTTCTTGTGTTTCTGTTGCCGTTTGCATTTGTATTAGCATTACCATTATCATTATTAGCATTTCTATTTATGTTACTGTTACTGTTTCTGTTGCGCTTGAGTTAACATAACCGTTTGTTTTTGCGTTTCCGTTTGCATCATTGTTAGCATTACCATTAGTGTTTATGTTTACGTTACCGTTACCAGTTGCATTTGCATTTCCATCACTGTTACCATTAGCTTTTGCATTTGCATTTCCGTTGCCATTTCTGTTTGCTTCACCATTACCGTTAGTGTTACCATTATTGTTTGCGTTTGTACTTCTGTTTCTGTTGTCATTTCCATTCGCATTTCCATTTGCGTCACCATTACTGTTATTGTTGCTTCTGTTTACGTTACCATTACCATTTCTGTTTGTGCTTGCATTTAAGTAACTGTTTGTGTTTTAATTTCTATCAATGTTAGCGTTACTATTAACGTTTGCATTTAGCGGAACTGTTACCATCTGCATTTGCTTTTGCACTTGTGTTTATGTCACCATTAACGTTTGTCTTGTTGTTTACGCATGTGTCACCATCACTGCTAGTGTTTGAGTTTCTGCTTGCATTGCCATTTGTGTTTGTGCTTCAATTATCATCAACGCTTGCATTTTTTGTTACCATTTACATTTACTTTTGCTTGCATTTATGTTACCATTTGTGTTATTGTTTCCGCTTGTGTCACTGTTGATATTCCTGTTTGCGTGCTGCTTCTTAAAGGTCACATTTGTGTGTGATTATAACTTTACACCAGTTGAATGGATTTGTGTGACATTTGTAATACTTGGTCTACTATGGTACTTCTGTGCATTTACCAATTTTCTTTTGACATCTTCTACATTTTTTGCATAATGGAGCGCCAAAATGTATTTTTCGGCACTAGTACACTGTTTTACACTCATGCTGCTCTGCAACCATTAGAGATTTGGATAAGATTTGGTATACATGGAGTGGAATGGTGCATCTATTGATTTACCAATTCCTTTTCACTGGTACATATGTTTTTTACAGTGAAGTGCAAAAATAAGTTTTCCTATATTTTTGCACTACTTTGCGTGACTCATAGTGCTACTCAGTGTGGTTTATTAGTCTGAAACTTGGCATGTATAATGACATTTATTCAAGGAACATGCCAGTTTCTGTTTGGTGAAACAATGTTGTTCTGTTCCAGAGTTATTGCCATTTGAAGTTGGCCACCATCATAGTTAAAGATTTTTGTCCACCAGGTCCACCATTTTAGCATATTTTCAGCTGTGATTTCTGCCATTTTGTGGTGGAAGACTTCTAGAAGGTACAGAAATGTAAGAATTGAATACCTCAGGAATGGTTTGGTCTTTTGCATGAAATCTGGAGGTGTTGAGTGGATGTCCTGGAGATGTGACCTATGTTGTTTACATGTTGGAAAACTCATTTGACTGTGGAGAAACTGTGTGACTACAGTTAATGTTTTGCACATAGTGTTCTGCATGGTGCTACTGGCTTGAAATTTATAGTGTAGGTAGTCCTAGTGGTATGAAGGTGCCTTGCAGTGGTTTGTGTGTAAAACATAAACAGGTGTGGAATTATGCCACTCCATGAATGAACATGTGGTTCATTCCACTTCCATAACTTTTGAACCATGTGTCCGATTTGCCTAGCATTTGGAATGTAGAAAGATTTATAATAGATCTTTGACTGTGACAATAGTCAGGTCACTGGCAGTTATGGTCGCTGAATTGTGTCTGTAAAGTTGTTTGCTTGTGGCGTTGTGGTGTGTTGAATGGATGTTCACACAATTCTGGACACACGTGTGCTATGGTACATGTCTTCATTTACCAATTTTGGCTCCATCAGATATATGGTTCTTGTGCAGCAAAGTGTCACAAATTTTTTTTTGCAGTCCTGTGCAGTTTTATGGTGTGATGCTGTGCAACTGTCGCATGGATTCAGATATTTGTTATACATGTTGTGGTATGGTACATGTCTTCATTTACCAATTTTCATTGAAGTCAGTCATACAGATTTGGGCCCGCACGCCTCCACCACATATCATTCACTATTTATAGTGCACATTTTCAAAAGAAGGAAATTCATGGCAAAAAATCCATTTAATGCATCAGTTAGGGTTGTTCCACAGCAACAAAAGTGAGGAAATTTGGTGTTAGGGTTCCCTCCCTTGCACCCCATGCCACCCCCCCACCAACAGGCATTGGGTGTGCGCTGGGCTCATTGGTTCCTAACTCTCACCCCATTCTCCTGTACCACACCACCTTAGCTTATTTACACATGGAATGGGGTGAGAGTTAGAGCCGATGACCCCAGTGCACTCCTCGATGCCTGTTGGTGGGGAGGGGTGGGATGGGGTGCAATGGGTGGCAACCCTAACACTGAATTTCCTTGCTTTTGACACTGTGGAATAACTCTAACTGATTAATTAAACTGAGCTTTTGCCATGAATATATATATATATATATATATATTTGAGTGTAACCATGAGTGGCACGTGTAGGCAGTAGATTGTTTTCATCTACCATCCACCAGGTGATGAGAAACGATTCCTCCAGGAAGTTGCAGACTTTATCATCGACATGGTGTTTGAGTCACCTAGGCTGATGGTCCTGGGCAACTTTAATGCCTGGGTCAATGACAAACTCTCACATTTTGGTCAGCACTTCCTCCAGTTGATGACATCTCTGGGCCTCACACAGGTTGTTTCCACTGCCACTCATAATCAGGGTCACTTCCTTGGCTAAATCTTCCTGCTGGGGACTGAGGCATCTAACTTGGGGGTGGAACGAGTTGGAGGGTCTGATCATTACAGTATGGGGTTTAGTTTAGCACCCTCTGCATAGGCCAAACCCTGCAGAGATGATCTGGTACCGCCTTTGTGAGATATAAATTCTCAAGGCCTAATGGTGGTCCTGGATCTCTTGTCCTTCTCAGAGGTAAACAGTGATCCAAAACCCTCATGGTGGCCTATAATTCAGCCATCATGTCGGCTCTGGATATCATTGCTCCTGTCCATGTTTGTCCACTCTCCTCGACTCGATCCCTATGGTTTGATGGGACTCTGAGGGAGATGCAGTGACTTGGATGAAGGTTGGAGCGTTGTTGGAGGAAGTCCATTCTTGATGCTGACTGCATTAGATTGATGGACCATTATCAAGTCTATCAATCCAAAATCTCCATAAGAAGGCAGAATTCCTGTCCGGGAGATTGCAGCTGCTCAAAATTGATCAACTCAGCTGTTCTGAACTGTGGACAGACTGTGCAACCCAGTCTGTCTACAAGTCTAGAAAGCTTTTTCACAAGAAGAGTGCGATGAACTTGCTAAATTTTTGCAAATAAGGTGGTTGACATTCAGAGTGGCTTTCCAGCCAGCACACTCTATGGGCATGTGGAGTGGGCAAGCGCAGGTCTGTATATCTTGGTTCTTCATGGAGTACTTTGGTCGGCTGGCCTTCATGGATGTCATGCGGATTGTCCAGAGTGTGCACCCTACATGCTGTAGTTTGGATCCGGGACCTACTCCCTAATTTTGGGCTGTAGTGATGTCATTGGTCCTGTCCTAGCTCAAATAGTCTGGTGCTCCTTGGAGACATGTGAGTTTCAAGCTCCTCGAAAAGAGGTGGTAACACCACTCTTGAATGAAGCTTCTTTGGACCCAGATTGTCTTGCTAACTATAGACCAATCTCTAACCTTCCCTTTGTGGGGAAGGTGATTGAGAAAGTAGTGGCCACACAGCTGGAGGACCACTTGACCATCCATGCCATCTATGAACCTCTCCAGTCTGGATTTCAAAAGAAGCATAGTACTGAGACACTGCTGGTTCAGGTGCTCAATGATCTCTTGATGGCTTGAGATGGGAGGAACCATTCTATCTTGGTTCTCCTTGATCTCTCATCAGCATTTGACACTGTGAACCATGGGGTATGGCTTGATCACCTGAGGTTCATTTGTGGACTGCTCAGGTATGGTCCTCAAGTGGTTTACATTGTTTTCATGGGAAGATCTCAGAGGTGGTGTCTGGGGTTTTCCTCAGCTCAATCCCTTTATCATGTGGAGTTCCCCAGGGCTCAGTGCTGTCCCCATGTTGTTCACAGTGTACATGCTGCCCTCGGAGACATTGTAAGAAGGTACAGGCTGAGCTTCCACTGCTATGCAGATGATACCCAGCTCTACACTTTCTTTTGCCCCTGACCAGGATAGAGCTGTCTCAGTCTTTAATAACTGCCTTGCTGAAATTCAGGAGTGGATGAATACCAGCTGGTTAAAGTTGAACTTTGATAAGACTGAGGTATTGGTTGTGGATCCAGGTCACTGGATAGAGAGGTTGGGTGGAGGTTCACCATTGGGTATATATCTTGGGGTGAGCCACTACCAGCCTCTGAACAGGTGCAGAACCTGGGGTAATTTTGAAGATGGGCTGACCCCACACTTCAGGTTTCAGCTGTCATCAAATCCTCATTTTACCATCTGAGGAATATCTCCAGGATCAGACACCTTGTTCCATCTGGTGACCTTCCCTACTCTGATCCATGCCTTTGTGACCCCATGCTTGGACTATTGCAACCCTCTACCTAGGGCTACCTGGGGTAGAAATCCATCACTTGCAGCAAGTGCAGAATGCTGTGGCATGGCTGTTGACGGGTACCTCATGGTCCTGCCATATTTCACTGGTGCTGCATGGACTGCACTGGCTGCCTGTTCAGTGGTGGATCACCTTTAAGGTCAGTCTTCTGACTTTTAAGGCCCTACATGGACTTGGCCCTAACTTCCTGAAAGAGCTCCTGGTTCCTCACTGTCCTGGGCAAAAGCTCCACTCAGTCAACGAGAGGTTACTAGAGATTCTGAGGTACATTTGAAATCTTCTGAGGCTAGGACATTTATGTATGCTGCCCCCATGCTCTGAAATTCTCTACCCTGTTGGTTACATGAGCACACGATCGTGGAGGGTTTTAAACAAGCACTTAAAACCTGGCTATGGAATCAAGCATATGCTATTTAACTGATGGAAATAGTATTTAACTGTTGGAAAGTTTTAAGATGTTATGATTATCTGTTTTTAAGATGTTTGTTGATTATATTGTGGTGGAATTTTATGATTATGTGGTTGTAACTTTGTTAGTCGCCTTGGTTTTGAAAGGTGCCATAAAAATAACATTTATTATAAATATATATATATATATATATATATATAGCACAAAACTCAGTTTAATGCATCAGTTAGGGTTCCTGACAGTGACAAAAGTAGAAATTTGGTGTTGGGTTGAAACCCCCTTGGCCCCCGCCCACCCCAACCGACTTGGAGGTGCGCATTGGACTCATCGGCCTAACTCTCACCCCATCACATGTTAAAGAAGCATAGGTATAGGGAAATGGGGTGAGAGTTAGATCCATGACCCCAACATGCACCCTGAGCCGTTGGGGGGTGGGGTGGGTCAAGGTTTTTCTCAACCCTAACACTGAATTTCCTCACTTTTGTCGCTGTGGAGTAATCCTAACTGATGCATTAAACAGAGTTTTTGCCTCTAATTTCCCTCTTTTGAGAATGGGGATGATAAATAGTGAATGGAATGCGGTGGCTGGAGCACATGATGTCTTGTAACATAGTAACAGGAACTGCAATGCAAATTCAAGCAACAGCGGTTAAGCATATGGTAAAGAAAATGTAAATGATAAAGCAAACATTAATGGAAATGCAAGCATAAACTGACACCGAGTGAACAGTGACACAAACGGACACGCAAGCATGTATGAAAAGCAACTGGTAACACGCACAGTGATGGCATCAGTATTGTAAATGCAAATGTTAAGTGTTACAGCAACAAGAACGCCAAAGGAACAGAAACAAACACTGACAGAAGTGCACACGAAACGCAGAACCATAAATGCACGGGCACGGTACTACAATTGTAAATGCAAATGGTAAAGTTAACATGAACAATAACACCAAAAGAAACAGAAACACAAATGCGTATGTAAAAGCAAACTGTAACACGACGACAGTCACGCTATCGCAATTGTAAATGCAAATGGTAATGGTAACAGCAACATTAATGCCAAAGGAAAAGAAACGCAAAAGGAAATGGAAGCACATATGGAAATGCAAACCGTAATGCGCACAGGCACAGTAACGCAATAGAAATGCAAATTGTAACAGTAACAGCAACGAAGACGCAAAACAAAAGACACACGCAAATGAAAAAAGGGCTGCCGTAAACACAAATGGCAATGCACATGGTGAGCAAACCAAAATGCAAACACAAACAGTAGTGGAGACATAAATGATAACAGTAACGCAAACGCAAGTCAAATGAGAATGCAAAGGTAACCCACACGGTGGCATATAGTGGAATGGTAACACAAATGGGTTTGTAAATGTAAGTGGAAACAGTAACTGTAACATTAACAGAAGCGCATACCCTGTTTTCCCCAGCAGTTGCATAGAGAAACACAGTGTGTACAAAGAAGCAATACATAATAATGGGCCTCAGAGCCGAAAATGAGGTGTTGGAATACTAAATTCTTATATCTGAGATAACCATATGACATAGAAAAATAATTCATATGATTCATGATGTTCACAATGAAAATTTCTGATCTCGCACCATTTTAGAAATAGAGCCCAAGGCGCGTGCACGCCACCATGTTAGTTCTATGGGAAAAACGTCAAATTCGGAGTACCATAACTTGGCAGCCATGCAATATTTTTTCACCAAACTACCAAAAGGCACATCTGTGAGATGTTAGCTTCCTTGCAAAGTTCAGCCCAAAAAAAAACAGTTCTTTTGCAGCAGGGTGGTAAAGAACTCCTGTCATTTTGGCCATAGTTTGGAAAAGTATGCCAGATTTGCGACACTTTCGAAAATTTTCAGAAAGTGTCGGAGTGCAACCTACTTTGACGACACTACTGTTTCCAGAAATTTGAAAACATATTTCTGGGGTGTTTAACCCCAAAATAAAGACATGGCTGGCATCCTCAGGGTCTGACTAAGTGAACACAGAAATAATTGTGTCCCTAGAGGGTCCTAATTTTAAATGCCAAGCATTTTTCTGATCACTAACTGAAAACAAAATGGCAGCTTTGCAACACTGCTAGGCCATTTGCAACACTAAAAGTGCATTTGCAAAAGTGTTGAACTTTTGTTAACTTTTCCCATTGACTTATAATGGGAACTTGTTTTTGAATAACATTTGAATCATTTAATATTTTTGATGAAATCTTCAAAGGCACATCGGGGACCCGGCCGCACGTTCTCTTAAGTTTTCAGACTGGTCCGACAAACCGGCAACCTGTAGGTGAGAGCAAAGAATTTGCAAAAACGCAATTGAGCATTTGGTTGTCACTTAATAACTCCACAGTCATATATCCAACTGGTACAAAAGTTGGCAGATCCCAAGATCTACCATGCCCAATCACATAACCAAATGTCAGGCAAATCTGTTGAATGGTGGCAAAGATATTAAGGTACAAAGTTTCACCCTTTAACCTTAAAAGTGATACTCAACCCTAACTGTGGTATATGTAATAGATATAGCACTCTGAGGTGTGTGGTCATGCTCTGATATCGCATGCCTTGGTGTGCATTATATGCACAAGGCTGCAGGCTGAGTGCATCAACCATCCAAGGCGTGCATATATCAGAGCGTGACTGCACACCTCAGAGTGGTTTATCTATCTTATAAATGTCAAAATTGTTTTGGAGGGTGGTAAAGTGCAGGTGTGCGGTCATGCTCTGATATACATACGGTCATGTGATGCTCATCATCCAATAAAAGAACAACAATTTCCCTACCCTTTTATATATATATATATATATATATATACACACATATATTAGAGGAAAAACTCCATTTAATGCATCAGTTGGGTTGTTCCACAGCAACAAAGTGAGGAATTTGTTGTTAGGTTGAAAGCCCCCTTGAGCCCATGCCCCCCCTCAATCGGCATCGGGTTGTGCATTGTGGTCATCGACTCTAACTCTCACCCCATCACATATGTAAAGAAGCTGAGATAGAGGAGAATGGGGTAAGAGTTAGGACTGATGACCCCAATGTGCACCCAGATGCTGGTTGGGGTGGGCCGTGGGTCCAAGGGGGTTTCAACCCAACACCAAATTCTTTGCTTTTGTCACTGTGGAACAACCCTAACTGATGCATTAAATGGAGTTTTTGCCCTCTAATTTCCTTCTTTTGAGAATGAGGATGATAATAGTTAATGTAATCGCGGTGGCAGGCCCTGGGCCCTGCTCTCCCACCACATGATGTCTTGTCACATAGTATCAGGAACAGCAATGAAAATGCAAGCGGCAGCAGTTACACACATGGTAATGCAAATGTAAATGGCAAAGTAAACATTAATAGAAACGCAAGTGCAAAGTGACACTGAAGTGAACAGAGATGCAAACGGACACACAAGAGCATACAAAATCAACTGGTAATGCGCACAGTGATGGCAGTGGTATTTTAAATGCAAATGTTAAGTGTTACAGCAAAAAGAACGCCAAAGGAATAGAAACAGAAACACGAACGCAGCACACACGTAAACGCAAAACCGTAATAATACATAGGAAGGGTACCACAATGTAAACGCCAATGGTAAAGTTAACATGAAGAATAACACCAAAGAAAACAGAAATGGAAATGGGAACAGAAGCATACGGAAACGTAAACCTTAAATGCACAGGCATGGTACCCCAATTGTAAACGCAAAATGGTAACAGTAATAGCAACAATAACTGCAAAGGAAACAGAATTGCAAAAGGAAATGCAAGCGCATATGGAAATGAAACTGTAATGTGCACTGGCACAGTAATGCAATTGCAAACGCAAATGGTAACAGTAACAGCAACGAAGATGCAAAACAAAAGACAATGAAATGCAAATGAAAGGGCTGCCGGAAACTCAAATGGCAATGGGCACGGTGACGCAAACTAAAATGCAAACACAAACAGTAGTGGAAATGCAAATGGTAACAGTAACTCAAATGCAAGCAAATGAAAGCAAAGGGTAATGCACACGGTGGCATACATGGGAAGAGTAATGCAAACAGGTACAGAAACACAAGTGGTAACTCTAAGTGTAACAGTAACATAAGCCAGATACCTTGTTTTTGCCCAACAGCTGTATAAAGAAACACAGTGTGTACAAAGAATGTATGAATAATAATGGGCATCTGAGCATAAAATGAGCTGTTGGAAGACTAAATTGCTTGTATCTCAGAAACCGTGGACAGGAAAAAAATTCTCAGGAATCATGATCTTCCTGGCTACGTTTCGCGAGCAATTCATTATCTGCACCATGTTAGTCTATGGGAAAAAATGCCAACATGGAGTATAGTACCTGGCATCCATGCAATATTTTTCACCAAGCCACCAAAGGCACATTTGTGAGATGCTGGCTGCCTCCCTCCAAATTTCAGTTCAAAAGACCAAATCGTCTTTCACAGCAGGGTGGCAAAGAATTCCTGTCATTTTGTGATAGTCTGAAAAAGTACTTTGGCAAATTGCAACACTTTTCGCAAAATTTCATAAAGTATCGCAGAAGTACTACACTACTTGTGAGACTACTGTTTCAGAAATTTGGAAACATATTTCTGGGGTGTTTAACTCCAAAATAAAGACATGGCTAGCATTCTCAGGGTCTGACTAGATGAACACAAAAATAATTGTCACCCTAGAAGGTCCCAAATTAAATGCCAAGCATTTCTGTGATCACTAACTGAAAAAAATGGCTGACTCATGACACTACTGGGGTAATTTGAGACACTAAAAAGTGCATTTGCGAAAGTGTCGAACTTTTGTTAACTTTTCCTATTGACTTATAATGGGAACTTATTTTTGAATAACTTTGAACTGTTTATTATTTTTCACGAAATCTTAAAAGGCACATCAGGGACCCGCTGCACATTCCTTGAAGTTTTTGGACCAGTCGCGAAACCATGTGACCTGTAGGCACGAGCAAAGAATTCACAAAAATGTAATTGCGCTTTTCGTTGTTGCTTAATAACTCAAGAGCTGTATATCTGACCAGTACAAAAGTTGTCAGGTCTTAAGATCTACCAAGCCCAATCATGCATACCAAATTTCCAGGCAAATCTGTTGAACGTGGCAAAGTTATTAAGGTGCAAAATTTCACCCTTTAACCTTAAAAGTGCTACTCAACCCTAACTACGTGCTACCATTATAAATATATATATATATATATATATATATATATATATTCATGGAAAAACTCTGTTTAATGCATCAGTTAGGGTTGTTTCACAGCAACAAAGTGAGGAAATTCGGTGTTAGGGTTGAAAACCCTAACTTCAATTCACCCCCTCAGCAACACACACACACACAGACACACACACACACACACACACACATGCAAGTATGGGGAAGACCAAGACAACACGACCAATGACAGACAACCAGCAGCAGGTGACAGAAATAGCAAACAATTGTCTAAATGTACTACAAGACATCCCCACCCACCTGACCAGGTACTGCATGCTCAGTGGAGATCAACAGCTAAACTGAGGCCATGTACACCAAACATACACATCCCTGATTGCAGCTGCACACAACGCACCACACTTAGTAGTTGCATGGCCTTATCTACCGATGCCCCACACCACACCACATGTGGTGGGCCACCTGAGCAATAGAGTTGAGCAAAACCAAGGAGTTGTACAAGTATAATATCTCTGATTATAACAAGGGTCTGATAAATGCAGCTTTCTGATAGGGTATTAACATTCTAACAGCCTTATGTTTAGCTTTTATTAACATACATGTAGAGCCTAACCATATGATGAACATGGTTTAATGTTGTTTAAAAAACAGTTTTATTATGATAGCAATAAGGCAGTCCAGGGATAATGTTAATGGTCAGTTAATCACTGTCTAGTGACATGTGGCACTCGGCTATGCCTCATTCAACATTAAACCCCTAGAGGGTGATTAACAGACCATTTAACATAACTGTTGGTCATGCCTTATTGCTTAATTACCTTCATGTGTAGATACTCTCCTCTGCTAGGCACTGCAGGAGCTTTGAACACAGTGTCGCACCCAGTTACCCCATCCACTGTCTAGTTACTGAAGAATGGCAGCTAATATGAACTCATGAAGATGAACAATGTAACTTGATCATTGTAGCCATCAAACATTAGTGTGATTATAACTGACAGACTCTATGATAGAGAATGACCCCTCCTGTCCTACTACACTTCTCCCATTGTGAGTAAAATCAATACTAAAAGACATTCTATTTATATCTACACTATACCTACTTGATTCCTGTTGTAGCACAATTAACATAGTTATCACTTTGATAGCATCAGTGACAGAATTGTGGCAAACCCAAAGACTAGGCATACAGCCTGAGTATGAAACAACTGTTAAAAAATTAGGCTGTGTCCATAAGTGGCATAGATCACTCATTGCAACAATAGTAAATGTATCACTATTTCAATAAGTTAGTCATCACAGAGGCAATGACATTGTCTTTATCAGGTACAGTGAATACATACTCAGTAAATGCCTACAGGAAAATCTATCCTATAGACATCTCCGATAAAGCTACGTCATTGTTGGCTTAGTAGTGCTACGATATTTAGAAGTTCTTTAGCCTGATCCATGCAATTACACTGTTTCTTACAAAGAATACTTACTGCATCTTTAGTATTCAAACACACTGAAGGTATATGTATTAACATCACAGTACACCTTCATCAGTAAGAATGCATCTGATACTGGCAGTCAGAATTTCACAGCGTTGTACAGCTAATGCTTTTCCATACGTTTCGTCAGCCTCTCTATCTTGAGTAAACAGTTGCAGTAAAGGTAATACTATGTAAATCACATACTAAATGCAACACTACTTTTATCTTGACCATGGCTGTGTCTTGTAGTTAATTTATGCATTTCTCTTAATTAATGTATACTCACTAGTCTTAAAACCTTTGTACAACTGTGATGATACACCTTCAGCATTTATATTGACTAACAGCACAGTACCAGGTGTGGTGTGGTGTGGGCATTGGTAGATAAGGCCATACAACTACTGAGGTAATTTTGTGTGCAGCTGCAATCGGGGATGTGTATGTTTGGTGTACATGGCCTCAGTTTAGCTGTTGATCTCCACTGAGCATGCAGTACCTGGTCAGGTGGGTGGGGATGTTTTGGTACATTTAGACAATTGTTTGTTATTTCTGTCACCTGCTGCTGTTTGTCTGTCATTGGTTGTGTTGCCTTGGTCCTCCCTGTACTTGCATATGTGTGTGTGTGCGCCTGTGTGTATGTGTGTGGTGCTGAGGGGGTGACTCCAGAGTTAGGGCTTTCAACCCAACACTGAGTTTCCTTTCACTTTTGTTGCTGCGAACAACCCTAACTGATGCATTAAACTGACTTTTTGCCATGAATATCCTGTCTTTTTGAGAATGATTAGTAACAATAGTATATGATTTGCTGTTGTAAGAATACTGCACATACATACTGAAATGTACCAAGATGAGGAATACAGTAACTCATGTAGTACTATTTTCTGTTATGAAGACTAAGACTACTTCCATCTGAACCATATTGCTTTTATATGTATGTATTTATTTACACTTGCCACTGTTATGACAATATTAATTTTCATGTTGCACCATTTTATTCATTATCTTTGTGCAGTCAATGTACCTACTCTTCAGACACATAGTGAATGTAGTACTCTATGGTCCAAATATTCAAACTACAGCCAGCTGTGGCACAAGCCTGGTCACAGCTCAACTATCTTGCACAGGGTGTGGCCTGGGTGATATTCAACAGACCTGCACTATGGCACAGCAGCTTTGAATATCGCACCTGGCCACCTAACTGTGCATGGCGCAGTAAGTACTGCTCCAGTGCAAAGTGGCCAGAGTGTAGCATGGAGATGTGCTGGTGCAAGTGCCATTGCGCCATTCACAGCACCTCCGACATTCAAAAGGGACATGCTGAATGGGGTCATAATGTATACAAGGTGCACAGGGTACATTTTCATCTCATTACAGCCCCATTTGCATGTCATTAGCATACAGGTGTGCGATCCCGAGAACTTGTGCCTGGTGCCCTGACAGGCAGCAGATCATCAGGGAACAACACTGCGTGCAGCCCAATCATGGGCATTCGTGAACAAATAAAAAAAGTGCAATATCCCTGGTGGTCCAGTGGATTGCAGTGAGCCCGATCGCAGGCATCATTAATAGAACCCCTCCCAAGAGTGCAATATAACTGGTGGTCTAGTGGGCGCTAAGCCCCCATCACAGGCATCATAGAGCCCCCAAGTACAATATCCTGGTGGTCCAATGGACTACTGTCGGTGCCTGATCGCGGGCATCTGTGCCTCATCAAATACCCCTAAGACCCTGGTGGTGTAGTGTCACCCCACCCGCCCACTGAGCCCACCACCCCAATCCACCCTCCCTCAGCCAGCGGGCAGCAGTACTGCACCGCCTGCCACCGCACCACCTGCCTACTGATAGCTCGGTGAGGGCTGCATGACCATTGGTTCACAGCGCGGGCCAATGGGCATGCAGCGCTCAAGCTGCTACTCAAGTACAGATATGTGAATGAATTCATTTACATATCTGAACTGAGTGTATGTATGTGCTGCATCCCATTAGGTCATGCTGTGAACCAATGGGTATGCAAGTCTACTGAGCTGTCAGTTGGCAGGTGTCAGGGTGGCAGGATGAGGGTGCTGCCACCCAATCGGCTGATGAGGGTGGGGGAGGGTCGGGTGGGGCTCAGTGGTGGCTGGGGTGGGGTACACTACACCACCAGGGTCTTAGGGTATTTGATGAGGTACTGATGCTTGCAATCAGGCAGCGACGTGTCCACTGGACCACCAGGGATATTGCACTTTGGGGAACATACTGATGCTCACGATCAGGCACATAGAGGTGATGTACCACTAGGATATGGGACGGCATTTTGCTCCAGGGATGCCTGTGATGGGTCGAGGAGGTGCTGTCAGGTGTGGCAGGAACTCAGATGGCCAACCACAAGTGGCAGCTGCCGTGTTGCACCCTGCAATGCAGCAGCTCAGCTGTGGGTGCCCATCAGTTGTTCCCTTTCTTTTTGGCTTAACTTTGTGCAGGTGCTGCGTGGGGTTGCACATGCATGACTCTGCACATCCCAGGCTGAATATCGGGCTGTGCAGGTTATGCAATGGTATGCCCCCTACCTGTCCCTGCATACATTACTGATGCGCTTCGCATCATGATTTGTGCATCACACTTTTCCCATTGAATATTGCTCAGGTGCGATCCATGGGTTGCGCATGGTGCAACTACTGTTGTGCCATGCGCAGCCCTTTAAATATCTGGGCCTATGGGTGACATACTTTTAAATATTCATATGTTATAACTTCCTCTTCTGTTTCTGTATTAGACAAAAAAATCAGACACACTCATACTTAAAATATATGTACAAGAATATTCTCATACCAGTGCAATATCCGTGACATTAGAATAATTGAAATCGTCATCTGTGAAAACCTGTAATGCTTTGTGTAACAACATTTTTCATCAAAGTAGGTAAGCCTGAATAGCTTCTTATATGACATATAAGCAATAAAGGATGGTGATCAGTTGTATTAATGGTCTGTTAATAACATACTGCTGTTGGACCACAGCTCAAGATGTACAGCGTGCAGATGCACTCACGAGCTGATAAACTCTTCATTGACATGATTCCTGGAAGTCCCTTATGGCTACAATTATTTAACTCATCTTAAAGAGTGAAACACCTTTTTCAATATGTAATATAGAAGGGTCTGAAGAATGTAGTTTTCTGATTGGCTGCCAAACATTCTAGCAACCTTATGTTAATCTTGTATTACCATGCATAGACCTTTACCATATGCTGAATAAGCTGTTACTCTGTTTATAAACATTCTTAATTATAAGAACAATAAGGTACTCCCACGGACTATGCCTAACAGTAAGTTAGTCAACATATAGTGGCATGTGTCACTTGGCTACACCTTGTACTGACAGTACACCCCAGAAGGTGTTTGACTTACCATTAACATAATCATGCATCATGACTTAGCTATTAGCCTACATATGTATGTTGATTGTAATCCCACATGAATCTACTATATTTTTCAGGAAATGATGAAATAACAGTTGTACAACCCTTTGTCACAAATGTTGCTGATAAACATCCCACAATACAATAACACCACAAGCAAAATTAGTATTAATAAAATATTTATATTTTTGTATAAAAGTATAAAATGATATTTTCATTAAATCATACAAAAATACAATTTTTACAAAAATACATACAAAATATAACATTTGGAATTTACAAAAAGGACCAAAAAAATTGATTTGTTTTAATTATAAAATTCCACACATACAAAAATATATATTATTATGAAACAATCTTGTTTAAAAAAAAATAAACAAAATATTATCATTAAAATATTCGCACAATTTTGCAACCACTACTTAGAGAGAGTGTGTGCTGCCAGAGACAATCAAACTACAAACTGGATCTGATGTGAGCGCAATGGAGAGTGGGCTATTGCGCCCTCCGAGAGATACCGGACTGTGGTGGAGGTGGTCCGCCGTCCGAGGGAAGCTGGCAGGAACAGATGGTGCTGGTGGAGGTGAAAGTCAGACTGGCCACGGTGGCATCAGCCGCTGTCACCACAGGCTCAAGCACAAGGCTGACGGTCCGTTGTTAAGCTTCCATGAAGGACAGCATTTTTGCTGTCCTTCAAGGAAGTCTAACATGATCTTTGAGACCGCACATGCACTCCAAGCCTCTGCGCGGTAACAGCGGCAATGGCCAGTACAACGCTTTTTCATGCGGCCACTACAAAGAGTAAAAAACTTAAATCAATACAGCAGCCTCAAAAACACTGATGTCCTTTCTGTCTTTCAGCGTACAATATTTAATAGCTAATGCAGTAATAGTTATACATTAATTTGGCACTACTGATACTATTTAGAACTTTTGATACAAATATAGATTGTTGTCTTGCCTGTTAGGTTATTATACTTTTTAACCATACTATGTCATTTGTTGACAACATAAAAAAGTTGTAGGAACTTTAAATTTCATATGCTATTCTTGTGTGTTATTCACTATACAGAAATATTCAGTATCTAAATGCTTTAGCTAAATAAACAGTACAGTCTCATACAGTGAAAGTACATCCTCATTGTGTGTGGACAACTAAACTTAACCATCTGTGGCTATAATGTTTCCTCATGTCTACGAGAGAATATCCAACTACTGCACACTAACACTATGATTACATAATTTGATGTGTACATCATCATGATCACTTTAATGATTGCTTGAAAAGAAACACATATCGAGTTGTTATTCACCTCTCTACACATAAATGTTTCAAAACCTTTTGAACTGACATTGCATTGATTCAGCAGAAAACCATGAACAAACTATCATTTTGTATTTTATTCTCACGTCCTGCACAACTGTAGTGTGGCAGAAACTATTACCAAAATCCAAAATGTCCTGGGTAGATGATTAACTGAGCAATACAATCAATGAAAGTTTCTTATTTTATTATAATGAAACGACTTAGTAACAGTCTTAAGACTTTTTCATCATGAGATGTACTTCACAATAATTTTCCTGACACATTCCTGATACCAGTTTTCCGTTTTCATCAAATTGTCAACTGCATCTGTCTCAGTGGTTTTCTAATACTTGAAACCATCTCACAGATTTAGTAAGCAAGACTTCACTGGGTTAACTAAGTACCTGCTAATACATTTGAACACAGCATATAAATGAAATAGTAGGAGCTGTGTTCCAGAAGTAGTTATACAAAATACAACTTTACACATGAACAACACAGTGATGCATGTCAGTGCTATATCAAAAAGTGTTATTGATGTTAAATAAATTACTCTATCGAAAAAAAAACAGTCGAATCTGCAACACAATAATCATGTATTCTCATCCAATGTCACATACAAGACAAATACCTCCAGGAGTAAACACATCAGCTGGATGGTCGGTGGCTGCAACGAACGAACCCACAGCTTAATAATTGGTAGGATAGCTTCCATTCCCAGGGTTAATCAGTAGCTTTTCTACAGGTATCAGTACCTGGGTCCTCTGTTCACCACCTACATGTCTGACATAAGGGCAGGTATCACAGTAACATTGCTCTCTTTGCAGATAACTCAAAACTGTGGTCACGTAGTATATGAGCAGAAGGGCCAGCTGGGTCAACAGACTTCCCTGGACCAGGATAAATGTAGTAGGAACAGTATTCTAGGTAAAATGCAGTGAAGGTCCAACGTACTGCACATCCCGCATGAAATGCATAGCAAGTGTTCACCACGGTGGGGATGAAATAGTACAAGATTTTATTGCTGTCAGGGACTTGAAGCTGTTATTCTATGTTAAGATGAACACCCTTGACACTTGTACAAGGCCAGCAACTAAGGACAACAGGATGCTGTACTGCATCACCAGTGTGATTGCCTCAGAAGGAGGAAGATATTATACATCATGTCTAACTTCATGGTCTGAGAGCATCTCAAGTACTGTTAGCAGCTGCAGATGCCACAGTTAAAACAGACATTTTACTCCTGGGAAGCATCAGAGTAGGGAGATAAAAAGGAGCCATGTCTTGCAGAACAGGACCTATGTGTAGAGTCACGAAAGACCTAAAATGTACACATTGGCGAACAAAAGGACTCAAAGAGACATAGCAGGCGTCTTCAGGTACATGAGGGATAGAGAAGAAGTGCCATTTAGGATGACTGAACAAATGAAGAGGGAAGCCAACACTGCAATGAGTGGAGGAAAATTCTGGGGAAAAGAAGGAGGTGAACTTCAGTAGGAGCAGTGGTGGATCCATGTAATGGTGCCCAGTGGGCTGGTGCACGCAGACATGAGTACAAGTGTTCAAGATGATGTGGTACAGTAATAGGACAACGGTTCCAGAATAAAGTTAAATGCTGTCAAGAATATCTGTAACTGGAAGAGCAGCCAGAGTAGTCAAAGGGGCAGACAGCAAGGTGAGATACCAGGGCACAAGTGTCCAAATGAGTAGACACTAAGAGGTAGAGACACCCTGATTCTGGTGTTATTCTTACTATGTCAGTATACACCCAAGATATGGCCTCTACTTTTATGAGTGCTATCACTGTTTTAAATGTTCCATAACTATGTCACTCACAGTTTAGTTGTCACATCAAAGCTTGCAGCATGACAGCTGACAGTTCTGGTCCCTCCCAAGCTATTGCCTTACTTTCATCCTACACAGTAACATTGAATGTGTGTTTATAGTAATTGTGCTACTTATGTCTAGCATCAGTACTAGCTTACTCAGAGCCTATTAAAGAAATACCTCAATATAATAAAATCAAGTCAAACATCATTTGTTATCTTGTTGTACACCATTAATCTCCCAACCACTAAACAGCTACATTTACTCCACTCTTCCTCCTGTCAGTGACTGCCCGTGCCTGCAATCAAACCTGAATCATGTGATGTAGAATTAATGATTCTGTGTAATATGGCTGTACACATCACACAACACAAGGAAAGGAACATAGGCTTGCCCCATACTAATGATAACATATGTGTAATTTATTCATTTGCATCTCTAAACAATGTACTACTATACAGGTTTTACATTATTATTTAATGTTATGAAAGAATGCTGAACACTCCTACTAAATTATATAAGTCATTACACAACCCGCTCAACTAAGACACAATTATAATAACAGCCATTCTGAGTTCAGGATGCTGTGACACTACATCTTGCATGAAAAGCTTTTGTGATGCCACTTACGTGGTGAGCTGGTGCCAGCCTCCCCTCCACCTCCACTGTTTCCCTCACGCTCCTTCCCAGGCTCTATGAAACAAAACAAGTAGAAAAACATGATCCATATACCAAGAAATATCAAGCTACAACAATATTTTTAATAAGCTGCATTTGTAATACTCTGTCATTGTGTAACTCAAACATGTGCACATCCCTCTACAATAACAGTTCTGTCTTTAAGATGGATTTCTGTTCTTAATCAACTGTGACATGCAGACAGCAACTGTTCTCATCTGCACAGTGAACAGGCGCCTTACATGAACAACATCAAAGATGTAATAGATAATTGCTGAATTTGTGACCACCACCATAATTGTACGCTGGTGTGCTTGTTACACCATGTGTGTACAATGCTGTAGATGTCATACACTTATTCAGTGATGTCACCCATTTACTGTCGCACTATGGCAGGGTCAACATACCACAAAACTTGCCACTGCGCACTGACAGTCCCAGCCCTTATACATCAAACCACTGCAGCACATCAATGTGGCTAGCCCAAGCAAAGGCTGAAGTCAAATAACAAGCCTGTGTCAGTAACTACCAAGACATGAGCATCCAATCCTGCACAGAATTAATATAAAAAAACCAATATTTCTGGTGGTTTCCTGAACATGATCTCAATTACAGTTAAAAAAAAATTAACAAGAAATGTATAATTCCTAGTATGCAGTGGACAACCCCATACCTACCCATTAATCCCAATTATAACAGAATCTGAGAAATGGAGCTTTCTTTTTGATGAAAACATTCTAACAACCTTATGTTTATCTTTTTAACATACATGTGAGAGCATAACCATATGATGAACAAGAACTTACACTGTTTAAAAAACAGGTTTATTATAATAGCAGTAAAGCACTCCTAGGGATCATGTTAATGTTCAGTTAGTCACCCTCTAGTGGCATATGGCACTTGGCACATGCCTCATTCAACATTACACCCCTAGAGGGTGATTAACGAACCATTAACATAACAACTTTGGTCATGTCTTATTGCTTAATAAAAGCAGGGATCTGACATTTCAGGTTTCCATAACTGCAAACATTGTCAAAGCCTTATGTAAATCCTTTATTAAGATACATGTAGAGATTGTCCATATGATAAACAAGGTTTAGCACTGTCTATGAACATGTTTTTAATAATAGAAATAAGACATTCCCAACCAGTATATAAATGATCCTTAACCATCTGAGGGCATGTAGTTTCAAGGCACACCCTCATTCCACACTACAGCGACTAGAAGATTGGTAACAGACCATTAACATAACAATTGATAATGGCTTATTCCTTGAACATAAAAGTCCATCACAAAATTAGTGGAGCAGAACAACTACACCCCACATCATATGGCAAGTTAAGTAGTTCTATGGCCGTTGCATCCATTGTCACACAGCATGAACAATGGTAAGCACATCCATATGTTAGTACATTAGACATATTTGCATTGATCAATTCACATCTTTCCATTCTGTTTAACAATATGTGCTGCGATCATTGGCTCACACTCTGTTATTGTGGACATACAGCCTACAATGATTGTCGGTCAACACACCCAGCAGAGCAGCGGCGAGCAGGTGGAATTGTGCTCACCTGCTGATTCCACACATCAGAATTGGCGAAGCATGACAGGCATTACAGCTGTCAAGCACTGTATTCCGCAAAGACCACATAGCAGTTTACTGTTACGTAGCACAGCTGAATAGACACATATAAACTTGAGTAACGGTGCAACAGGTGGATTTAATGTACTCTGACTGTGACAGTCATACACCTCAGTAGAACAACAGAGTTAGTGGTGAATGTTATATTTATAGCCTATGATCAGGCAGGCTGTTGTCAATGGAACCCAAGACATATAAAATAATACCCAAAAAAAATGCACATGAAAGAAGAAGCACCTACATACTATCAATGTTTTATAAAAGCAAGTGGTGTAATATGTACTATGGAATGGGCATTCCACTGGTTCAGACTGGACCAATGACTAAACTTCAACAAGTGACAATCAACAGATCTTGTGTAGTAGGACAGTGAGACCTGACACCCACTGGCTGCACGGTAGGAGTAGTGGGGTGCTCGGGCTCAGCGATGCAGTTGGAGTTACCATTGATCACCATGGGGATTGGGTATTTCAGCACCACAAACACCCAGTCAGCCAAATAGTAGTCAGTGGAGCACCACGACAATAGACCAAAGTTTTATTTGCAATAGACATGGTAGCGAATGTGTGAACAGTGTCTGCTAATTCCTGGAGAATTGACAATTCTACATTTGTTCACAGATGTCACAATGGGAGACAGTATTCACTGGATCCCACATGTATTAAACAGAACATCAAAATATTTTCACTCCAAATAGACGTGATTCTGCCGCAGGTGACGATAGTCCACAACATCTGTTGTCTCGCAGGAAGGCAGGTTCAACCATCAGAGAATGGGTGCAACTGCTAAATGTGTGATAACATACAAATGAACACATATGCACCTTTCATATCATGGCCCCATTGGCATGTTACTTTTGACTACTAAGTTTGCTGGCAATGGCAGAATGTTAGCAACAGTACCATCATGCTTCAGTCATCCACTTACACTGAGTGGTAGCTCAGCATCATGCACAGGAGGGGCAGGCATGTTGCTGTACTGTACTGGTCAGGCATGTCAGGTTCCGTTGAATATCACCCAGCCTGCACACCTCCTGCACAGAGTTCCTTTACACCCAAGCCACAACTTGCCACGTTTAAATATCTAAAGTTGTCTGTTTCTACAGTGCTCTGTATTTCTTTGTTTGGAAGCTCAACTGTACTCACCCAGTGGGGTATGGGCTGTAGTATGTAGCCTGACAAAGAGTACCCTTCTGTGTGACATTTATCTTTGCTAGCTTCAGCGTAAAGAATTGTGCGTCACAGCTAAGTCAGCGGGCACCCATGAACAGACAAGGCAGGCACAAGGGCTTGGTAGAAGGAGCAGGTGAAACTGTATGCACAGTGTGTGTGTGTGTGTGTGTGTGTGTGTGTGTGTGCGCGTGGTGTATCTGTATCAGTTCCACTTGCAATAAAACATAGCTGAATAACAAAATGAAGATTCTGTTTCACCAAGGATCGATACCTAATCACGATGACACAGACTCATTGTTAACGGGTCTCTATTGCCAGATAGCAGACTGGCTATTTGTTCATCTTACTCAATCACCTAAAACAATGTTTGCAACCCATTTCTAAATACAAATATATAGATGGTTCAAATACTTACTCGCAAAATAGTATTTCCCTAAATAATGCCTTAAGTTGTGCAGCTCACATTATTATATCCTAATAACACCCCAATGACATAGTACAATTAGCTATCAGCATCTTACCATCGGACTAGACTACAATGACCTGTCCGTGTCACAGTACCACCTCCACAACTTCACTGTGCAGTACTACCTCGCAGGAAGGCGGGGGAGTCCTATGTTAATATATAAAAAGAAAACAAAGCATCAGTAAGTCTTGAATAGTAATTACATCACATGTTTGAAACAGTTGCTGCAACAACAAAACATGCATTGCATAGTACACTCTCATTAGACACACCACAACATTGTGCCATAATAAAATTACAAGTCTGTTAATATCAATACAATGTTTGAAGAGCAGAGAAGAACTCTAAATGAAGATCGGTGGTTGTTCAGAAACACGTGTAACATTTCAACAACAAGTCGAGACATCACAATCTCTATTAATACATATTGATATAACCATAGTTCAGATCGAAACAAACTATTCTTAATGCTGTAAAAAAACCCACTGTTGTCATTCCATGTCCATAATACTGCAAAACACTATATTTTTCATGAACTTACCAGTATTGTAAATTTTACAAAAAAGTTGTGACTGTAACATGGTACAAATACCTAGAATACAGATAGAAAATTTGTCAAAGACACAGCCTAAACTCACTGAGTTACAAACGAATAGTATATAAATTAAATGAATTAAATATTGTCTATATTCAATGGGTACTGTAATCACTCAAACAACTATCATTACCAGTTCTGCTGTTATTGACTCACTCGAAACTCAGAACTAACTACAACACATCAAATAAACA
Source organism: Neoceratodus forsteri (assembly GCA_016271365.2). Taxonomy (NCBI): domain Eukaryota; kingdom Metazoa; phylum Chordata; order Ceratodontiformes; family Ceratodontidae; genus Neoceratodus; species Neoceratodus forsteri. The sequence continues at coordinate 220,858,529 of JADMNL010000029.1, forward strand.
TATTCTATAACATATTAAAAATTCAAAACCTCATTGGGCAAAACAGTTGAATAGAAAAAAAACCCACAGTACTACTGTTACAAGTTTGATATCTACATTAAACTAAATAAACACTTTAATTTTGTATTAGCAACATACCATGATAAAACTGGGTATGGATGGATTTACTATTTCCTGGACTATGTCACTCATCTGCCTCATGACAGACAACACCAGACGTAATAATACGCAATTCATCACTCCTTGTCATGGTACATTCTTATATAGTGAAGTATAGATACATTCCATAATTTCAGTCAAAATCTTTATAAAACTGGCCATTACAAACTTCTATTCAGTGACTTACGGTGGTAAGGTGCTCCCCACAACACGCAAGCAGCTTCCCACAACACCAGCGAGGTAGTACAGCCATATTGTTGTCAGTATCTCCTCATGCTGTTAAGCATAAAATCAAGTGGAGCAACAACTTCCATTTCCGCAACGCGGCAGTATTATGCCTACTTTTAAGACAACATGCAGGAAGCTGTTTACGCCTCCACCCGGATCAGCTTGCGGTTAGTGCTCTGCATTAAAACACGGGCATTCCCCTGGCGGACTGCCTCAAAAGTACACACTCTTGCAAGGTCCACACCCTCATACTGTTTCTTTCGTATCCAAAAGAAGCATAAAAACATTACCATACTGTCATCTCCTATACTTAATGATTGTTTTTATTTATAACGTTTAGTCTGGAAATAAACACTGACTCTCTCAACCAATTGTTGTTTTCTGTCTAAGAGTAACCATTGGCTATGCTTCACAGCCACTACACATTAACAAACAAATAGAATAACAATAGCACAAAACAGGACCGTGAACAATCATACCCCATTATAACGTGTTATGAAATCATTAAGCTTAAATCAAGCACAGGGATTTAGTTATCCATGCAAATATGTTCCATGCATGGTAAAAAAAGGGCCAGTAGTTAAAGGCTAAATCAGTAAGGCTTGAACATTGGTATACAAAATTCACTATTGTTGCTTTCTGGCTAAAGCACTCTCTCCTGCTCACCACTTCACGATCTCTCACGCGGTCTAGCAGGCTTTCATCTGCTGTCAACAGAACTGAGGTCACTGGGGAATTGGGTGGGCTTCGATAGGCAATCGGGTCCCGGCATCCCCTAAGCTTGTCCCTGGGCTATGAACCAATCACATCATACTGTGATGGCGGAAGACTATTTTATCTTAAATCCACAAACAAATGTATATTTCAAACAAAACATTACTTTCTAGAAATGTTAAATGTTATTAAGAAATGAACCATTTATTAGTGCAATAACACTGCGGTGTGTGCAGAGAACAATTTCACCATACAGTAGCTCAAACCACTTACCAAGCCTCGATAACTTTACCTAGCCATGCAGATAAATGTGTTCCATACACACCCTGCCATATCTTACTGCTTACACAAAATAACAAAAACTGTACTACCACATTTATTTCTTTCTTGAAAATCACTCAAATATATTTGACAACTGATGTTTTAAAACAATAAATGTGTTACTACAGTGTGGTGTAATTATAACTAACAGGTTGTGTTCTCATCAGCCAAGAAGACAGCTAAGTCAGTGAACCAACAACAACTCAGTAATCCACAGAGACCTGTACAATAATGTCTTCACAATATGAAAAAATCACAACTTATGTTGCATACAACATGACTCCATTGCAAAATAATATAAATAAAGCTAACATAAACCTGCCACCACTGCGTTTCACTGTTTAACACCTACCCTCTACACCACTTACAATAGTGTAATGCCAAAATATTAAATGACGCACAGACTGAGACAACACAAAAATGTAAACATATAACAACATCAGAATGCTAAGAACAACATGATGCATTACTATAGAGTCTCCCAGTGTTATTCAACGCAGCACAATCTGAATATTTCCCAACCCACATGTGTTACATGTGTGATGCATGCAGCTGATCTATTTTTGACCACATTTATAGGGTTCTGAAGAACCTTTGTCACTATATTTGATCAAACAGTCCGAAATCTGAGGACTTTGGTTGCATCGGTCTCCCAAATAGCAATTACCACATCCGAAAATGTACCATCAAGTAAAGATAGCCAATCATTACAATACTTAATTGGGTGAAGTATGATACATTCCATGCATCGAGAAAAGCAGATATTTGTATGTTCACTATTCGAGCTCTGTCAACAGATACATATAAGTGTTCTACTTACAGACACTACGCTCTATAATATCAAAATATGATTATACAGGCAGGCAACATACTCATAATAAACAGGTCAATTTGCCTCTATTACTAAATCTACCAAGTGACTCATGCAAATCACTGCCTCCAAGATATATTAGCAGTATACCAGGATGAGGCTGGTTCTCAAAGTCTGGCATGGTTGTGAGGGTGTTTACCTCATTCCACCCTACAAAAACCTTAACAATCTGGGGAACTGGGTCCCTCCAAAAATCACTAATAACAGCATACTCGATGCGTCACCTACTTCAACTATCACAAAGTCCTTTGCAATTTGCCTCGGTTTTACCTCAGAACTGGGCAGAGAGCTACCAAAAAGTCAGTGTTCACCCCGTGGCTAGTCAGTAGTGAAAGTAAAACTGATATTTTCCTCCCTTACTTCAAGCCAGCTTCACTGAAAGCTGATTAACCTTTCGTACACAAAAAATCATTGGCCCTAGTTCCTGACTTCATTAACAATGTAGACCATGCACTGACTATTACTAGACTTCTGCTCTAGCTAAAATGTGCAAACATTAAGTAGGGAGACATGCATCCTTTTTATAGGCAGTTTTAAACAATTACAACCACAGAAGCATGTCTGATTGGTTCCCTCTTCTGTTATGGGTCACGTGCAGCTTCTATCTCCCTCTATTTGCAGCTGTATCTGTACAAGTTAGTACTCAACTACTATCTGACTTTAAACACTTATCTAATAATACAGCAAGTTAGCTTAGTTACAAGTAACATTATCAAATACAGCACTAAAACACATTTTGATTAATAGTATTAAATCTTGCCAACACTTTTTATCATACTAGAAAAATAGTTTTATAAAATACACTGTACTTACAGGTTTTTGAAATGCTACTTTCCATTTGGGCACTAAGATGGCTGCTGCTGACTTCTTCTTCAGTGTTGTCCATCTGTGATTGGTTGTCTCAGATGGTCTGACAAATCTTGCAGTACATTAGTAGAACAAGCTGTCAGTCAAACACAATCAGATCCGATTTGATAATGGATGCATTTCCCTCCCAACTTTTAAATTTGCGACACTTTGAATGCCGAAAGTAATTTGTATTGATGTCGAATGCGATAATACTTTGCAATACTTTTGAATGCACAGCAGTAACACTGACTTTTGAACTAGGCAATTACTTTTCATCATACTGTTGAACACATGAAAGTAACATTTGTGACCACTGTCCAGATGCACGACACTACTATTTATGACACTTTAGGTACATCGACAGTATTTTCAAAATTGTTTATTTTGCCACAATTTGATGCTTTTATTTCAAAATAACCAAATTTTCAGTACTAAACACAGGTAAACTGCATTGCCACTGATCACAACTGGAGATGCATAGTATTTTAGCTTTGTAAAACACCCACAAAAGGTGGATATCTACACTGACAGCAACAACGTGCAACTGACTTGTAGTAATGCAAACTTTGTCACTTGGTAATCAACAACCACGAACAGTCATTTAAATGCAGCATTGGCACAAAATTTTCAACTAAGTCACTTGAGGACATAGAATACAATGTAATCAAGCTACATTGCAATACTGCAAAAACATCAACTACCAAATGTGTAACATGAAGCTCATATGACACTCACAGAAAAGTCATAAAGTACACAATATCATCACCAAATTTTGGGACGGACTCAATTTCACACCTCTGCTCATAAGCAGTGTGACATCAGTAGCATAATGCTCTACGAACAGTGGTTTCACGCAACACCTGTATCAGTAGTGAAAAAATGGTAACTATATACAAAATAGCTCGACAACCATGTGAAGAATGCCTGCTGTGTAATAGCAAAATGGTTGTAGTAAAATGGCAACCTGAAAAATGTAACATTTTAATATTCATAATGCAGTAACTTGAACTAAGTCATAAAGTTGACTTATTAATGTGTAGTAGTAATTAACAAACGATCATCAATAAAGGATTATAGTTACAGAACTGTGCCAGCATAAGCTATATAAATGTTTCTGTAATACTAATTGATTAATAACTGAACATGGAAATCATACAAACAAAATGTAGATTCTATGGTGATAATGACATGCAAGACAATGTGACAGAAATGTAGTACAACTGTACCTATGTAAATAACTTATGTGATAAAAAGATTGCAAACATTTGATTTTTAAATTGATGTGATAATAAATCAAATCTCTCAATGCAAGCGTTAGAAGATATACACAGAGGGCATATAGTAACTTATTGTCTTTTTCTCTGTCTTTCCATACAGGTGCCTGAACTTCTGTAAGATTGCGGACTGCCACTGCGAACCATTATAGCAAAACATGCCAACTAAATACAGGCGTAGATGTATAGGGGGAAGCAGAGACAGGTATCATGGTCCTGCACTGTTGTATAAGGAAATAAACACAAACACAAATGTCACATCACAAAGTGAACGAGAGACAGACCTCTATACCAACAGTGAACCCTACAACGTAACTCACTGCACAAGCAAAAGCAAATACTTCCTCAAGAGCAAGTAAAAAATCTTTACTTCTACAACAGTTGTGCAGATCTCAGATCGAAACACAACTAATGTGACTGCAACCATCAACAAACCTCCCAAACAATGCTGTAGACACCACCTGGTGATTTGCAGCTGAGAAAACAAAAGTATTTCCGATCACTGTAAGTAAGCTAAGATCGACAGACTTATCGCTGCTGTGATGGAACATATCGCCAAAAAGACAAAGAGTCATCTGCTTTGATGAAGTTGTACCAAAGTGCGCCACACATCCCAACAGACCAGTGTTTGGCCACTGCAGTTCTTGATGGCGTAAGATGTCTCATGTGCTTGAACAATTCCAGGAAGTTGTGTATGGCATTAAAGGCTGTAGTATCCTTCTTTGACTGTCACAACTTCTGTGATGTTTTCCGGGTCACTAGTTTCACAGCACTCAGGGCATATTTCTGGGAAGATCTTATTATTCCCAGAAAAAGTTTCTAAGTTCACCATTGATGAGTATGGTAAACTAGTAAATTGTCCTCAGTATCTGTGATGACAATGCAATGGATACAGATGATGACTGTGATTCAACCACAGTCTCCAATAAACGGCACTGTCTGGCATGGGCATGTGATGATACCTGCAACCATAGGCAATCATCATTTGAAAAGTAGAACAGTTTGTCAACCCATTTGTGATAACAGATCACAAAGACAGATATAAACTGTTCAACAATAATTGACCATTGTGAAATTCATCCACATACTGGACTCATGGGTCACTCACTAGCATGCCTTGATAGTGGTGTTTGTGATAATATTTTCTGAACATGTGGATGCATGGAGTGCATCAAACAGGCATGCCAAACTTTGTATATAGAGTATATGAAGTACTAATTGAGCTGTATATCAGTACATCATATTAAATGACTTATTGCAGTCAGGTGACATGCAGGGTGCCATCACATTTCTCAAACAACTGCAACATGTAACTTCTGCTACCAGACACAACAATTTCTCAGTTTAACACTTCTGCAGAAATGTCTGTTTCAGTCTTAGAAACTGACATACTGAGACAGTACAGCAAAAGAAATAGCTAAGTTTGAGCTGACAAAGTCTCAGAAGTTTGACTCTGTATAGTGTGTCATGTGACCATTTGTGCTACACAAAACAAACAGTCACAGTCAACCTAAAACCTTGTCACCCATACAATGACATGGTTCCGTCTCTCAGCATTTTGCTGCTGAAATCTGACTTTCACTTAGAAAACACCATTCACTGCTATGCAAACACTGTTTCTCCAAACTGAAGTCTAACATTTTTCCACTAGGTCACTACTACAATAATATGGAGGCAGATGTTACACCAACTGAGATTTCAACATTGAATATGTTTTGAACGCATTCTAATCAGACAATGAAACCATTCCAAACCATTCTACATCTGACACAAAGACATGGAACATTCCACAGAAAGAGCTTAGTTAGATCTCTGTAAAGGGTTCCCAGATGTATCTACTACTTCCTCACAGGAAAAATGTGCAAGCAATCCCAACAGAAAATAGTTGTGATTCTTGTAAATGGTGTTCCAACTAAGTACAAGGTCATCTGGTAAGATGTTGTCAATGTACAAAAGGTGAAGCTTACTCTTACTTATTTAAAGAGAAACAATCCCTTTATACAGACCTTGACATAGATCAGATGACCAGTCTCAGTCCAACATGATCTATTAGAAAAACTAAACCAATTATTGAAAAGGTCAGTGGACAGACAAGTGACAAATGTGTATGAACAGTACACAATTCACTCCGATTACATGATAGAGATCCAGTAGGAGACAACATTGATCTCTTATCAAATGAAGCAAGTGGAAGGTGAGCCTGGCAGCATTTGGGAGCAACACTAGAAGCCACGCTGTTTCCCAGATCTATTTCCAAAAGGGTCAGGTGGATGCCTAGATGAAAGAGAAGTAATGTACAGGGTGCTGACTACACTCAGACCAGCCATGCGCTAAATAAAGATGGAAAATTCAGATGTAACATACAAGTGCCTGTTTCATCTCCTCTGGGAGAGTGAACTTAGCATTCTGTGTGTCCATTGCACATACTATTCATCTCACAAGTCACTAGATGGAATCACAACTGCTCAATTCCTAGAGATTAAAGCAGAAAGATGAAAATGCAAGTAAATCTATCTTCTATACTTTCAAGTCTTGAGGTACCAAAGAATACAGCATATGAGACACTCTGAAGTGATGACAATGCTACATGAATATGGTGCAGCCACATGGTTTTGTCACACATAGTTTAATGCTGAATAAGTCTAGGGATGAGCCTCATTGAACTTTGAAGTGGCAATTCTGATGTCGACAGCATCACATCAATGACTGTCGGAGAAATGTGTTCACTTGATCCTGTAGTTCGTCACAAGACATTTTCACAAGCAGTTCCATGACATTCTGACTTTAATCTTGTCAAAGGACAATCCACCCTTTGGTATTGTGGAACATTACTTTTGAGGATGGAATATCACAGCACGGGGTGCCCCTTATATCCATATGTTATTGTGGATTAAGGATGCATCACGATAGGTGAACATGAAGCAGCAGAAGTGCTAGTATTCATCAAGAAATATATCACTTGATCACATTCCAGACAAGTATGAAAGTCCTACACTATGGAAGTTGGTTCAAGTTCCAGCGACATATTTAATAGTGCAAAATACTGCCGGTGAGTAGAGAACAAATCTAATTGGTACACACGATGTCGCTTGGATTTCCTAGGCGAGTTTGTCAGGGTGGTGCCATGAATGACCTTTTCTCAGCAATGAGACACCACTTGAAGGCAAAATCAGCTAGAGCTGGTATACGAAGTTACCTAGAGATGAGAAAGAGGGGTACATAAATGACTACAACCCAACTCTTCTCCTAATGTGGCAAGCAAACATAGATGTTCAGTTTATGGCTAACTCATTGGCCCTGGTGTGCTAAGTGTCACAGGACATAACCAAACATAAGCAGACTAGCTTACAAGATCTTTGGGAAGATATTGCCAGTTCAAGCAGAAGCCTGACATCTCAGCTCTGGTTATTGGGCATGAAAAACTCTTTCACACAGAGAATGTTGAGCTTATGAAGCCAGTGACCGCTAATGGGTACACATCTGTACGGGAAGTCTGATGCTGTCTGGTTTCTAGTGAAACTACAGAGAGAAATGCAATAATGTACTGATTCCTCATGCTGAAATTGAGGAGTCTGGCTACAATAGACCTTCTTCAAAACATATCTTGAAGAAAACCTGATAGACACATACCACCCTGTAGACACGACGAGATGGATGATATGTGTCTCTTTCAGGTGGCTAAGTGGTATGACTACAAGGCAGATGTATCACCTGACTCAACATGCCAGATACAAGGTTAATGGAGGGATGGCTGTCTCGTAAAGAGACACAAACCATGGCTCATAGACCACTGTAAATTGCAACTAGCCACATCAGAGACAGAGAACACTACTACTTTGCTCTCCTATTCCTATTTAGACCCTGGAGGACTGAGTCTGAATTAAAAGGTGACTGTGATACATCGAGGAAGAATTCAATCGCAGAGTGAGACTTTCAAAACTGAATACCCAGAGACATACATACAGAGACTAGAGGCTGAGAAAGAACAGCTTGAGAAGGCAGAGAAGCAGCTTCAGGAAGACACCCTGTTAGTTCACAAGACAACCTTGATCTGGAAGGACAAGCTGTTCTAGGTGAACTCTGCCCTTAAATGCCCCAGAAGTGTTAATGCCAGAAATTGAGACAGCCATGGAACATGGAACACACTCCACTGTCAACCCAGCTGACTTGAGAGAAAGACTAAACCAGCAGCAGCATACAGTTCCTCCCTCAAGTAGTTGAAGCTGTCTGACATGAGCTACAACATGAAAACAAAGAATGTGACTATACGTGACTATAAGCCACTACTGATCTTTGTTAGCGGTTCAGCTGGCATAGGAAAGAGCCTTATTGTGCTTCATCACTGCTGAAATACGAAGACTGACAGGGTCATCAATGTCTGTTGCTGTTACTGCTCCTCACAGGACTAACGCATGCAACATTGGTGGAGTTACATTACACCTGCTCTTTATGTTGCCAGTGGAACATGGCAAAACTAGAGTATCGTAAACTATCATTTGACATTGCATCTCAGCTCCGTTCCATGTTCACAAAGATGAAGTTACTGATCATTGATGAATCAGCATGGTCTCTAACGCCATGCTTGCCTATATTCATCTCACGCCTACAGGAGATCTCAGGTACTGACAATGGAGTGCCATTTGGTGGCAAAAGTATTGTTGTGTTGGGAGACCTTTTACAGCTTGCACAAGTCAATGCAGAGCATGTATTTACAACCTAACTGCCAAGCAAGCTTAAGAATATCCTCGCTGCATTGCAGGCTATAACATACGGGAATTATTTACCTATGTTGAGTTGTCTGAGAACATGCGCCAAAGTGGTGATCTGACTTACATATCACTTTTAGATGAAACTCAGACAGGTTCTCTATCACCAGAACATGTTTGTATGTTAAACAATCATAGAATCACAGTAGATAATACATCCATAGAAACAGCATGTAATGTCTTCAGTGATGTGTATTTCTATAGGACACACATAGTGTGTCTTATGCCACGACTAAAGAAATGCACTGAGTTCAACAATCTAATGCTGCAGAGAGAAAACCAAGAGATTCTAACCTGCATGCGGTTGATACAGTTGATGGTGTCATTCTTAGTTGCAACCTAGTAGCAAAGATGACTGGAACGACCCAGTGAACTCAAGTCAGATGTTTCACACAGCTGGCCTAGAAGCTGTTCTCACACTTGTAAGAGTGCACGATCATGCTGCGGAGTTAATTCTAGATGGTGAACGAGGCATGGTAAACGGTGCCATGGGAAACATCACTGACTTTGTCTACAGTGTCCAGAAGACATATATTGAGATGCTTGTAGTTCACTTTGACAACATGGAACAGTCTGTACATAGAATGGACCTCTGTAAAATTTCAGGTATTTATGATATCTATGTAAACAGGAACAGTTTCCATTATGTGTTGCATATGCTGTATCCATTCACAAATCCCAGGGTTTGAGTTTGATTCAGCAATGGTGGACATAGGTACAGAAATTTTCAAGGATGGCATGAGAGCTACGTGGCACTTTCATGTGTCCGCAGCCTTTCTGGGTTGCACATTATAACTCTAGCACCCTCAGAAAACACGAGCTGACAAGCCGATGTATTCTTGAGTACAACAGATTACATACTCTACATCAGCCACAAATGTCTTTAATACCAATGCCTACATATCTGGCTGTCTCACATCATTCAGTCACATCTAAGGCATCAACAAACAGCCACAAGTTTCCAGAAGTGATTCAACTCAAAAGAGTTCAACAAAGGTCACAACTGCAAGTAAACATTCACAGCCAGCAATTCATCAGAAATCAGTTGGTGTAGTGCTGTACCAGTCTTTGACAACAGCACTAGAGTTAACTGCTATGCTAACTCAGCTATAAGTCTTTCTACACATGCCACACTTTGTGCGGGCAATATCTGCTTCAAAAGACAATACCTATCAAACGCTTTGAAGCATATTGTCAAAATTACTTCTGACCACTCTAACAATGTGCAGTCACTAACACCACTCTGACAGGTTTTAGGTACATATAACGGATGTAGTACATTTGCTGCTGACATACAGCAAGACTTTACTCGTGAGTTTATGATGGCTGTCATAAACAACCTGGATGATGACACCGCAACCCAATGCGCACTACTCACAGTATCATATGTAACCAAATATGTATGTGTTTCATGTGGCCATTCACAGCGTGAAACCACAGAAGACATGCTGTGGATTATTCTTTTGTCCTCAAACCAAAAGTGTCAAATTTGACAGCTATTCACCAGTGCTCAATGTGGTCACACCTGTGAAAGGTGTGAGGCAAATGCACTCAGTCCATACATCTCAGGAGTTCATCTCAATATCTGTTGCTTTACTTGCTGAGGTTTGACTCAATGGGCTCAGGAGTTGACACTAACTCACAGATTACACAGCTGGTAGAATAGTTTTCAACCAATCAGTGTTTGACACTCACAGTGTAATGTATCACCATGGCCAATCCATGCATTCTGGCCATTACACCTGTTTCCTAAGGTGCAGAAGTGGATGGTGGGAGTGTGACAGCTCTACACAAGCAGTTTTAAACAGAGACTGCCATGACACTGAAAAATGCATGATCTTATAATATTGAAGAATTGATGACCTTTCATATTTCTAGAAGAATAGGACAGAACATGTTGTATTTTTAAAATGACTACTTTATGACAGAAACAGTCAGAGATCAGTAAAATTGTTTCCAATCTATGACTATGAATAAAAACTATAGCATTTCAACAAATGCTATACTGCCAGATCACATTTCATTCACTATGACATCTAAGATCTTGTGTGATCAGTAGCAACATGGAAATTGTTGTAGTGGCTTCAATCGGTGCCAACAGTATTCACTAGTCACTAGAGAAACCATGCTTACATGTCTATCAAAGATTGTACATCTCAAAACAGAGGCCTTACTGCTCTCCTTCTGTACATATCTTTTATTGTTACTTGAATGAAACCCATACATAGCAAAAATTGCTACCAGTTTTAAACTGTTACTCTCTGCAGCTAAAGAAAAGTTCTCAGTTATCATACAGTAAATTACTGAGCAACTCTTGTCCCATTCACCAAACAGTGCACTCTGTCACAAGGTGTCTATCACCACTTGTTTTTCTATTTGATCTTGACATGTAGAGAACAACATAATTTGCTCACCATGCAACAGTGTAGAACTATCCCTACTTTATTTCTAATACTGATACTGTACATATGTAAAAATAACAGCCTTTATTGATAATGCAAGAAGTTTAATGAAGCAGCTGTAAATACCAAACGATTTTATCATATTATTAACTGACTCTGCCATGACTTTGTAATTACTTGTACATAATAGTTACATTCTTATTCACCTTATGAGTTACAACAACTTTCATAGTTCAACTAAAAGTATTAGTATAAGATTAAGTACAAAATGAATGTTTAATATACAATACAACACTATGCTGATTACGTTACATTAACCATATCTTTGATAAAAAAACAGCATGCCATACACATTCTTTTAATGTACTAGTTAAGAGTTAACATATAGTCAATGTTACGATTGCAAAATGTTTTTGTTCCCGAAGAATATTCAATTTTTTGTACTTGTCATATAAGTAATTCTAATGTATATTGTTAACAATGTTCACATCAGAATCAGACACTGTTACTGATCACAACACAATTCATACCTGTGTTCCTGACAATATTTATGATCATCGCCTCTATTGAGGGGTCGTGGGAATTTTCCATATGCTTAGTCAGTGACATATCATTAAAATGTCAGTAAAGAATGTCACTAAAATCAAATTTTGTAATATTCTATTACTTAAACACTTACCATACGGTTTTTGCCCACCCCAGGAACATCCATATTATCAGTCACATATACTAACTAAACACGTCTGTATCATGTGTGTAATCACTGTTTAGAAGCTACTGACATACCTTTTATTATAGCACACAAGTAATGGATACACATAATTAGGACATGCAACTACTTTTAAAAATACTTAATATTATTAACCAAAGTCTCTTCAACTTCAGTAGCAAATATATAATGAAGAGCCACAGGTTCAGCTTGAGTATCACAAGTTGAAGAGGAATGTCAGAAAGCACTTCTTAACATAAATGGTAGGGAACACTTTAACATCACTGTGAACACAGAACACCTAATTAAAGACAGTGGCCACCTTAGTAAAGAACGAGTATATGCATAGAAGGCAGATAACAAGCCTGAGCAGCAAAAGATGGAGAACACTGCAGGGATAGCAAACACCTAACCTCAAGATGTGTACCATGTAAAACAATCACAATAAATAGAACAAATTACCTTCTATGCTACCTTTTTCTGTACTTTATTATAATATCACATATGTGCTCCAATGCATATAATCCAGTTGCTATCAATGTAACACATTTACATATATTCCAAACAATGATTACACACATAAAAGGATTGTATTGTGAGGCTTGATTTTGTAAAAATACAGTCTTAATTGGGCCTTTTTAGCTTAACAAATTGGCAATAAATCTTTTCAAATCATAACCACCTGTGTGAGTCTTTACTTAAAGTACCATAATGACATTGAAACATAAGTGTTGTCTTTATTAACCATGCAAATCAACTGCAACAAATAGTGCAACAACTATATCTCCATGAATTTCTTTGGCTGCTATGCTGTCCACTCAGTATCACAACATAGGCAATGATGTGGCACATTGCATGTCACACTTTCCATAATTCCTAAGAGTAAAAAAGTCAGCAATGTACTTACTTTTCCTGTGCCTATACAGTCATCATGTAGTAATTAGTGTACCAAGATGCTGCACATCAGCACCAACATTACACAGATGTGACTATACACTTAGGATGCAGTCACTGCTATGTGTACTTCAATTCCTGTCTAAGCTTCTGCAACTCCCCAACTGTGGTAAGTTAACTATACCTAGAATTACAGAGTGTGCCATAGATGCCATAGTTAGGGTTGAGGAGCCATTTGCATCTTAAACTGAAAACTTTGCACCTTAATAACTTTGCAACCATTTGACAGATTTGCCTGAAAAATGGAATACACAATCAAGACCCATATGCCTTGGGATCTGCCAAGTTTTGTACTGGTCGGATACATGGCTGCGGGGTTATTAAGCGCGAGTCTGCGGCGTGTGTTTATGCTTTTCTGGAATTTTACAGTCGCGCCTACAGGTCGACGCGGTTTACGTGACTGGTCCGAAATCTTCTGGGAATGTGTGGCCAGGGTCCCTGATGTGCCTTTTGAAGATTTCATGAAAAAATATTAAACGGTTCAAAAGTTATTCAAAACAATTTCCCATTATGAAGTCAATGGAAAAGTTACCAAAGTTCTACAGTGTCGGAAATGCACTTTTACTGTCGCAAATGGCCTTTTACTTTTGCAAAATCCGCCATCTTGTTTTCAGTTAGCGATCAGAAAAATGCTTGCCATTTAAATTTGGGACCATCTAGCGACCTAATTCTTTTTGTATTCACCTAGTCGGACCCTGAGGATGCTAGCCATGTCTTTAATTTGGGTAAAACATCCAAAATATGTTTTCAAATTTCTGGAAAAGTACTTTCACAAAGTAGTGTTGAACTGAAGAAAGTGTCACAAATTTTTTGCAGCTTTACAAATTGCAAAGTACTTCTCTAGGCTCGTAGGAAACTGACAGCAATTCTTTGACACCCTGCTGCAAAAGAACAGTTTGGTGCTTTGGCCTGAAATTTGGAGGAATGCAGCTGACATATCACAGATGTGCCTTTCAGTGTTGTATTGCAAAATATTACATGGCACAGTTATGCCACTCCAAATTTGACACTTTTCTCCCATAGGATAACATTACTGCATCAACACATTGCAGCAGTCATTTGCGCCCTGCTGCAATATAACGGCTCGATCTTTTGGGCTGAAATTTGGAGGAAGACAGCCAATATCCCATAGATGTGCCTTTTAGTGGTTTGGTGAAAAAATATTACAGGAGCCAAAGTTATGCCACTCCGAACTTCTCTTTTTTCCCATAGGATAACATTAATGGCGTTCCGCACCTTGCAGGGCCTTTTCAGGGCCCGTATCTCGAAACGGTGTGAGATACTGACTTTTGTGAAAAAAGTACAAAACTAGCCAGGAAAGTGATAATTCATATGACTTTTAAATTTTTTTCACGTTGTACTGGTTCCTGAGATATAATAAATTAAGTATTCCAAGTGCTCATTTTTCTGTTGCGAGAGTCATTACATTGCATACATTGTTTGTACTCACTGTCTTTCTACACAGCTTTTGGTAAAGCGAGCCTCTGCTGTTACATTACTGTTACCATTACCATTTCTGCTTATGCTACATACTCGTTAACTTACTGTTCATGTTGACGACACCATGTGAGTTAGTTTTATGCTTTCATTTGTGGTTGCATTTGTGTTGTTTTTAACATTTCTGTCTATAGTACTGTTTCTCTTTGTGTTTTGCTTTGCATCAGCATGCGCATAACAATTTGCATTTGTGGGACAATGTTAGTATGTGAGAGGCATCACGTGATGTGACTGGGGCCGCAGAGACTAAGTATTCTCGCTGCTCAATTATGTGGCGGTACTGCGGGGCCCAAATGGCCCGCTTCCCTCACTGATTCATATCTACAATTTCTCATCATTCTCAAAACAAGGGTATGATGTGGTGGGACTGTGTTTGCTGAAGGGCCAGGCTCTTGCCGCTGCATTACATTCAGTATTTATCATTATTATTTTCAAAACAGTGGAAATTAGAGGTAAATAACTCTGTTTACTGCATCAGTTAGGGTTGTACCACAGCAACAAAAGTGAGGAAATTCAGTGTTAGGGTTGAAGCCCCCTTTGCACTCCTGCAGACCACCCTGCTGTATTACATGGTGGGAGTGCTGTGTCTTATAACTAGTACATTTTGTATTTTATGGGTGTGGTGCCCAATGGGCCCTGTGCTCCTGCTGCTGCATTATGTGGTGGCAGTGCAGGGCATGAAGGCCCTGCGCCCTGCCGTGGATTACATTAACTGTTTGTCATTATTATTCTCAAAAGAAGGAAACTTAGAGGCAAATAACTCCATTTACTGGATTAGTTAGGGTTGTACCACAGCAACAAAAGCAAGGTAATTCAGTGTTAGGGTTAAAGCCCCACTTTGCATCCCTACAGCCCACCCTGCTGTATTACGTGGTGGGAGCACAGTAGCCAGTGCCTCTTGTTCCTGGTGCTGCATAATGTTCCTGATTTGTCATTATTATTCTGAAAACAAGGGTAATTATGTGGTGGGAGGCGGGGCCCACAGGGCCCTACCTCAGATACTGGTGGGAGTGTGTGCCTGAAGTGGCCCAGCACTGCCCCTGCGCCTCTCTACTGCATTACATTCACTATTTCTCATTATTATTTTCAAAACCAAGGAAAATTAGAGGCAAATAACTACGTTTACTGCATCAGTTAGGGTTGTACCACAGCGACAAAATCGAGGAAATTCAATGTTAGGCTTGAAGTACCCCTTTGCACCTCCAGCCCACACTGCTGCATTACATGGTGGGAGTGCGGTGTCCTATCAGTACTAAAATTTTGTATTTTATAGTACCATACATATTTTTGTGTGTTGGAATGTGTGTGTGTTGGTAGAGTCGCTGTGCTCCGCTGGTCCCACTAACACATTATGTGACTATTTCTCATAATTATTTTCAAAAGAAGGGTTATTATGTGGTGGGAGTGGTACCACAGCATGAAAAAGTGAGGGATTCAGTGTTAGGGTACAATCCCCTTTGCAGTCCTCCAGCCCAGCCTGCCGCATTACGTGGTGGGAGCGCAGGGTCCGAAGGGTCCCGCACTCCTATTACTAGTACATTTTGTATTTTACAGTACTGTATATTTTGTTTTTGGGTGTTGGAGTGCGTGGTTGTTGGGGTCCCATGCTCTCGCTGCTGTTTCACATTTACTATATTTCAGTACTGTTGATGTTACTGTTTTGTGGTGGATGCGCGTGGTGCCTGAAGGACCCACAGTAATGTCACTCTATTAGATTCAGTATTTTAGACTTGTTTATCTTTTTGTTTTGATTTGTGCTACCATGTACATTTACATTTCTGTTTGGTGCCACTGTTTTAGTATGTGGAAGACGCCATGTGGCACGTATTCCTCCTGAACAACAGTTGCACACAGAGAGACAGACACAGATGGAAGTGGGGAGGAGAACCATGGTAACAGGAACAGTTATAGACTCGCTGTATGTTAAATGAAGAGACAGAGGCAAAGAAGGGTGATGCAGATCACTTTTACAATTTCCTGATTACATAATATATATACGGTATATACTGTATATATATTATAGTAATATATATACAGTATATACCGTATATATACGGTATATACGGTATATACTGAATATATATTATAGTAAGTTAGGGTTCAGCGGTCATTTACATAATAAAGTCAAATGTTTGGGCTGCTAATAACTTGGACCCGGCTCAGTGGATTTGCCTGAAATTTGGTACACATGTTGGGAAATGGTAGATCTCTTGATCTGTCAAATTGTGTTTCAGTAGGAGTGCCAGTCTTTGTGTACGAAAGCATGAAAATGCAAAATTATCCAGTGTTGGAGGCACCTTTTTGCATTCTTAATGTGGTCCTGCACAGCCATTGTGTGGCATGCTGCTCTGAAAGATGGCTTGTTTGAAAGAGCTTTGGTGGCCAAACATGCCACTTTTGTTTGGTAAAAAAATATTAAGGCATTCAAAAGTTATGGAGACTTTTAAGTTCCCATTATAAGTAGATGGGAACATTTATATGTATATTGTGTGATCAAAGAATGGGGTTCTGGCCATCTCATCCCGCCTGGCGATCAAAAAATTTGCAGTCTCATGGTTCAAGAATCTTTGTCCTTGAGAATTTCAAAATTCTTTGACCACGACAACTAACCTCAACCAACCTGGCTACAACTGGAGCTTAGTCTAATGGACCAGTTCAACCTATGCCCCCCTATCTTTGTCACCCCTTCTCCACACTACCTCCAGCCATTCAGTACTCTGCTATTGGTCTCTATTAAAATTCTTTCCCAATGTTGGAATTTCTTCAACATATCCCAGACCAAGGATTTAGCACAACCTCTCACTCTAAATCCTAATATTAAAATTGGAGGTAGTTGGCTAACCTCCAAATGGCTCCTACAAATACACAACCTACTGGTGGAATCTCTGTATGCAAGGCTTGCTTCTCCGTTGGATAGAATTCTAATTTCTTCAACATCCCCAGAAGTATATTTTCAAAGTCTTTCAATTGAGACACCTCATACACAAAATATTTGGGCCTGTCTTCCTTCCTTCCAAAATAAGGCCTTTCTTGGAGAAAATCCAGGATGTGGCAGGTAATCCCAATGGAATAGCTAACATATACAACAAACTGTTAGACAACCTCTTCCTAATTCCCTGGAGGGTTCCACAATCTGGTCACTCCTACCTTGAGCTCTCCCATCATGGGAATTGATCTGGAAGGACGTGTACGATTACTGTTCCAGGACAATCATAGATTAATCCAATACTATATTTTAAATAATCTCTATTATACCCCAGTAAAGCTGGCTAAATTTGTAAGCTTAAATCGGATATATGTATACGAGATGTGGGGTCGCTGAAGGGAATCTGCTGCATATCCTCTGGGATTGTAATAGAGTGGCACCTCTCTGGAATACATGCAGAGACAGTCTAGATCCACTTTGGGGCTCAGGGAGCTATTCACCATAGAAATATGTATTTAGGAGTTTACTCTAACATTGAGGTGAAGGAACGGGTACCACATGGCTCTAATCTCAATAGTTGTCAAAAAGCTGGTCCTCAGACATTGGATGGGTCAAGACCTTATCACCTACCAGTGGCTCAGGGAGATGTCCCACTGTTTCAATACCGAGAAACTAATAGCTAGCTCTAGACACAGTCTGGCTTCTTTCAATTGGAAATGGGGCAAATTATATGCGCTCTACCTAAATTAACCTCCATAGGTGTAGTCCCTTTGGTTGATACTGTTGTACTGCATCTCTGCTGTGCAGTCATGACTAGTTAATGGGTGTGTGGATTTTTTCCCCCTTTCTATCCCTGGTCTTCCTCTCTCAAGACCCAGTATCCCCTTTAGCTATGACACTCTCCGAGGTGATGGGGTGGTAGGGTGGTTTGGCAGGGTATTATTGGGGGTGTTTTATTGTTCCTGCTTAATTTAGTGAGTTTTGTACACATCGCGAGTGTTACATTCTTGATCCGTGTATTGTATGGACAGATAACCTTCATTCCATGTATTTTTGGTTTTATAAAAATTTAATAAAATTTAAATTTCAAAAAAAAAATTATTTGATTACGAGGTCCACCATTTTGCCTTTTGTTTACCATCGAAAAACACAAATATGTTGGCTCAGGAGTCACTTCTGAAGTAAAACTTTGATGGGTTTTACTCAGGGGCTCAATCTATTGAGCCATGTCTTTAGTTCCATCCAAATCGGTCAAAAATAGAGTTATAAGCTTTTAAAATCTTAATTCATTAGCTCACTAACGATCTTTGATCGTGAGCCTGCAAATTCTTTGATTGTGAGATTCTTTGATAGTGATCTTGCATCGTGACCTAAAAACACAAATGTCTCAGATCAGGGTGTGCTAGGGACACAAATGAGGGTGGATTTTGCTCAGGAGGGTCCATTCTATAGAACCATGGCATTGGTTCACTTCAAAATCGGTGAAAAATTCATGTTTCACCATTTTTGTTCTTTGATCATGAGTGTGCAATTTCTTTGATCGCGAGCCTGCAAATTCTTTGATCGTGAGTTCTTTGATTGCGATCGTGCATCGTGGAGCGAGGACAAGATGCCCAATTTAAAAATCAATTTTCTCAGCCCAGCGTGTCCTAGGAAGTCAAATGAGGGTGGGTTTTACTCAAGGGGCTTCATTCTGTCGAACCATTGCAGTGGTTTTTACGGCAATTCCTTCAATTTTTGATTTATAAGATTTTGAAATTCTTTGCTCATGAGCCTGCAGATTCTTTGATTGTGAGTCTTTTATTGCCATCTTTGATTACGTAGAGAGGGACAAGATGGCCAGATTTTTATAATGGAATAGATAGGGAAATTTTGTAATCCTTGATATTGAATATCTTGCAAACAATTTGGTCTTTTGCTTGAAATTTGAGGAAGAAAGGCAACATCCACAGATGTGTGCCCTTGGGTGGTTTGGTCAAAAAATATTACAGGCGGCAAAGTTACAGCACTATGAAGCTGACACTTTTTCCTGTAGGATAACATTATGGCGTCTGCTGCATTACAGGAATTCTTTGCTGCCCTACTGCAAAATAATGGTTTAGTCTTTTGGGCTGAAATTTGAGGGAAGAAAGCCAACATACCACAGATGTGCTTTTGGTGGTTTGGTGAAAAATATTACAGGGCTGCAAAGGTATGGCACTCTGAAGTTGATGCTTTTTCCATAGGATAATATTATGGCGTCTGTCACGTCTTTCAGGGCCTGTATCTCAGAAATGGTGCGAGATACAGACTTTTGACATAAAACACTAGCCCCTCAACAGGGCTAAGTACAAAACTAACTAGGAAAATCATAATTCAACTAAATTTAAATTTTTTTCCTAATGCACGGTTCCTGAGATATAAGCAATTTAGTATTCCAAGTCCTAATTTTTGTTCCGAGGTCAATTATTATGTATACATTCTTTGTTTTTGCTGTGTTTTTCAATGCAGTTTTGGGGAAAAGAAGGTGCACCCTTTTGTTACTGTGCCACTTAACATTTCCAGTTGTGCTTTGTTACTGTTCGCATCACCGCTCCAGTCTATGCCACCGTGTGGGTTATGGTTTGCATTTTTGTTTGCACTTGTGTTTCCATTTCTGTTTCATTTGGTGTTATTGTTGCTGTTACCATTACCATTTGCATTTGCAAATCTGGTGAATATGCCCGCACAGCTGCTAAGGTTTGCATTTCGCAGCTTGTGTTTCTGTTTCTTTTGGCTTTATTGTTTGCTGTGACCATTACCATTTGCATTTACAATTGTTGTACTGTGAATGTGCACATTACCAGTTGTTCTGTATGCACTTCCATTTGTGTCTCTGTTGATGTCACTGTTCACTTTGGTGTCAGTTTGCACTTGTATTTCTGTTACTGTTTGCTTTTACCATTTATGTTTGTGTCACCATGTGCATAACCGTTTGTGCTTGCATTTGCATTGCATTACTGTTACTATAGTCAGACAAAAATCACGTGGTGGGGTGAAGGCCCAAAGGGACCAGCACCTACCAACTTGCATAAATTTCTACTTTTCTATTCTTTCTTAAAAGTAAGTAAATTCTATGCAAAAAACTTCATTAGTGCATCAGTTAGGGTTCTTCTACAGTGACAAAAGTGAGTAAATTTGACATTGGGTTCCCACCCTTGGATCCCACCCACCTTGCCCCACCAACAGGCATCAGGGTGTGCATTGGGGTCATCAGTCTAACTGTCATCCCATTCTCCTACACTGCACCACCTCAGTTTGTTTACACATGGAATGGGGTGAGAGTTAGGACTGATGACCCCAATGCACAGCCCGATGCCTGTTGGTGGGGCAGGGTGGGGTGCAAGGGTGGGAACCCCAATGTCGAATTTCCTTGCTTTTGTCGCTAGAAGAACCCTAACTGATGAATTAATGAAGTTTTTGCATAGAATATATATATATATGATATTATGGTAGCACGTTAGTGCTACCATAGTTAGGTTGAGTAGCACTTTTAAGGTTAAAGGGTTAATCTTTGCACCTTAATAACTTTGCCACTGTTTAATGGATTTGCCTGAAATTTGGTAGATGTAGGCATATCCATAGATATTGGGATCTGCCATCTTTCGTTCTGGTCTGATATACACCTGCGGACTTATTAAGTGACATCGTGTGCATATTTACACTTTCTGGTAAATTCTTTGCTCTTGCCTACAGGTCGCACAGTTTGCGTGACTGGTCTGAAAACTTCAGGAACATGCAGCCAGGGTCCCTGATGGGCTATGCAATAAAAACTTAGCCAGGAAAATTATGATTTTGTGACATTTCAATTTTTTTTCTTATGTCATGCGTTGCTGAGATATTAGCAATTAAGTACTTCCAATGCTCATTTTAAGCTCGATGCCCATTACAATGCATACATTCTTTGTGTTTCTCAATGTACCTGTTCGGCAAAACAGGGTATGTACTTCTGTTACTGTTACACTTACTGTTTCCACTTGCGTTTATGTCCCCATTTGCATTACTGTCCCGTGCACGCCACCATGTGCGTTACCCTTTAGCATTCTCATTTGCACTTGCATTTTCGTTACTGTTACCATTTGCATTTCCACTACTGTTTCTGTTTACGCCACTGTGTGCATTGCCATTTGCATTTCCAACAGCCCTTTCGTTTGCATTTCTGTTTCTCTTTCATTTTGCGTCTTCGTTGCTGTTACTGTTACCATTTGCATTTGCAATTGCGTTACTGTGCCCGAGCATTACAGTTTTGCGTTTCCATATGCTTCTGCTCCGTTTCCATTTCTGTTTCCTTTGGTGTTATTCTTCATGTTAACTTTACCATTTGCATTTACATTTGCGGTACCGTGCCTGTGCACATTACGGTTTGCTTTTACATGTGCGCTTGCGTTCACATTTCCATTTCTGTTCCTTTTCGTTCTTTTTCCTCGCGACACTTAACATTTCCATTTAAAATACCGCTGCCATCACTGTTCGTGTTACTGATTGCATTTTCATATGCGCTTCAATGTCCGTTTGCTCACTGTTAAGCTTGGCATCACTTTGTGCTTGCGATTCTATTAACGTTTCCTTTACCATTTATCGTTTCCGTTACCATGTGCACCACTGTTTGGTGCTTATGTTTGCTTTGCTGTTCCTCTTATTATGTTACAAGACATCACGTGGCGGGCCCTGCGCTCCCATCACTGCACTACTTTCTCTATTTCTCCATCATTCTCAAAAGAAGGGAAATTAGAGGCACAAATCTCCTGTTTAATGCATCAATTGGGTTGTTCCACAGTGACAAAAGCAAGGAAATTAAACTGTTGGTGTTGAAACACCCCTTAGACCTCCAGCCTCACACCCCCACTGGCATCGGGGTGCACGTTGGGGTCATTGGTCCTAACTGTCACCCCATTCTCCTATTACTCAGTTTATTTCACATGTGATGGGTGAGAGAGTTAGGGCCAATGACTCAACGTGCACCCTCAGGCGGTTGGGTGGGCTGAGGGGTCCAAGAGGTTTCAACCCTAACAGTGAATTTCCTCGCTTTTGTCACTGTAGAACAACCCTAACTGATGCATTAAATGGAGATGTTTTGCTCTAAAATATAAATATATATATATATATATATATTGTAGTAGCACAGAGTAGTGCTACCTTAGTTAGGTTGAGTAGCACTTTTAAGGTTAAAGGGTGAAAATTTGCACCTTAATAACTTTGCCACCTTTCAACAGATTTGCCTGAAATATAGACTGCACAGTTGGGCATGGTAGATCTTAGGATCTGCCAAAATTTTATTCTGGTCGAATATACGACTGCGGAGTTATTAAGCAACATCCAAATCGCAATTATCCTTTTTGCACATTCTTTGCTCATGCCTACAGGTCGACGTGTGTGCGACCACTCTGAAAACATCAGGAAACATGCAGCTAGGGACCCCGATGTGCCTTTTGCAGATTTTGTGAAAATATATTGAACGGTTCAAAAGTTATTCAAAAACAAGTTCCCATTATAAGTCAAAGGGAAAAGTTAACAAAAGTTCAACACTTTAGCAAATGCACTTTTAGTGTCAAAATGACCCTAGTAGTGTCACAATCCGCCATTTTTTTTCAGTTACTGATCAGAAAACTGCTTGGCATTTAAAATTGGGACCCTCTAGGAACACAATTCTTTTGTATTCACTTAGTCGGACCCTGAGGATGCTAGCCATGTCTTTATTTTGGGGTTAAATGCCCAGAAATATATTTTACAAATTTCTGGAAAAAGTAGTGTCATAAAGTAGTGTCACACCTGAGCACGATTGAAACATTTTGCAAAAGCTTTCACAAATTGTAACACTACTTTTCCAGACTATGGCCAAAATGACAGGAGTACTTTGTACACCCTGCTGCAAAAGAACGGTTTGGTCTTTTGAACTGAAATTTGGAGTGAAGGCAGTCAACATCTCTCTGATGTGCCTTTTGATGGTTTGGTGACAAAATGTTGCATGGATGCCAAAGTTCACGGTACCCTGAAGTTGACTTTTTTCCCCATAGACTAACATGGTGGTGTTCACCGTGCATTTGGGGCTCATATCTCAAAAACGTGCAGATACGGAATTTTGTGTGATACATTTAGCAAAAACCTAGCAGGAAACTACAAATCATGTGAAATTTAAATTTTTTCTACGTCGCATAGTTCCTGAGATATAAGCAATTTAGTATTCCAACAGCTCATTTTCTGCTCCGGGCCTATTATTATGCATACATTCTTTGTACACACTGGCCCAGATATTCAAAGGGTTGTGCCATGCGACAGCAGGGTTGCTGTCACTTAACTCAAAATGCGCCATTCTGCAATATTCAGAAGGGGCCAGTTCGCCACGAAAACATGCTGAGCAACAGCACAATGGAAATGGTATGGCAGCGCAACGAAGGCGCGGTCCATGCATAAAGTGCGCAATCGCGATATCCGCAACCGCAGCCAATGCGCAAGAGTGGCTAACCGGAAGTTGGCAAGAATACCGATTTTGAGCCAAAATAAAAGGCTCAAGGAAGTGGGCGCAAGAACCCTAGCAGGGCCACAAACTGGGGACAGAGACAGAGAGAGAGAGAGAGAGAGACAGTAGCTGGAAGGGCAGAGAGGGACAGTGGGTCAGGAGGACAGAGAGGCCAGTGGGGGTGCCCGGTGCAGTGGGCTTAGCAGTGGGGCAGGGGGTAACTACAGGAACAGCAGCCGGGGCAGAAAGCCAGGGAGATGGACAGTGTCAGCTTCCACATGGAAGCTGTAATGAGAGGTGAGACACCATGCTGCAGGGGACGGCCGCGGAGGGCCCGCCGGCGGTATGCCCCGGCAGGCGGTATCGATGCCCGCATCAGCTTGAGCTGTACACAGATGTCGAGATTGACGATACCGCCTGAACAGGGCAATACTGAGATAGCTCTGCGAGCTGTGCAGTGATCTGATGCAGGCACCCTCACGATGGAGTCATGCTCTGTCCGTGGAGACCAAGGTGACAGCCTGCATGTGCCTGCTCACCACGGGCACCTTCCAGAGGCCGACAGGGACACCACAGGCATTACACAGTCGGCCATGACGCATCCTCACCAATTCCTCAGCACTGCTGCCTCATGCTGCGGAGTACATCCATTTCCCCAGCACGTGTGGCAGAGCGTACAACAAACATACAGGGGTTCCACAGGGTAGCACATATGCCTGGCGTGCTGGGGGCCATAGACTGCACCCATGCGGCCATTCCCGCCGCCACCTGGCCCCGACGGCCAGGCTTATCAGAACTGAAAGGGCTTTTTCAGTGTCAACTGCCAGGTGGTGTGTGATGCCACTGGGCGCATTATCAATGTCTGTGCCACACACACCCTGGCGGGAGCATAATGCCTTCGCCTTAACAGTCTGCTGTGCCATCGATTGAGTGGGAACATCCCCACGGGTCATCTAGTGGGTGAGTACACATGTATGGAATGCAAACACTGTGCAAGGGTGGAATGACACAGGTGCCATGGTAGTGGCACACAAGGATATAGGGCAATATGGACCTGACATGACACTGATCTCCACTATCTCCACACACAGGTGACTGCGGATACCCACTCTGTCCCTGGCTGCTCACACCATACAGGTGCCCCGACCACCCAAGCGCAGCTAGGTTTCCAATGAGGCACATGCCGCAGCTCACGTAACATCATAGAGCGGGTGTTTGGGATGCTCAAGGACACGCTTCGATGCCTGGACACCTCCGGCGAGGAGCCTACAGCACCAGCCCCAAAAGGCCTGTGGGATATTCCTGGCCTGTTGCATCCTCTGCCAACATGGCCAAAGACCATGGGATAGCCGTACAGGTCCAAGAGGGACAGCGATGGGGCGCCAGTGGCGATGATGTGGGTGATGAGCAGCCCCTAGGGACGGAGGGACCCCCGACTGACCGGCAGGCCCAGCTGCACGGGACACCATTGCAGAAACATTATGCCCAACACAGCAGGTAAGTCAAGGGGACATGTGCAGGCAACACTGTCCATCAGCTAAACCACAGGCACACAGGGGAACACCCGTGCATGAGAGGTCAGGGAGTTGAAGGTTCCAGGCATACCAACACACCATCAGAGAGAGCACTCATATGGACACCACACACACCAGGCAGCATACATGGGCAGCAGCACAGCACTGCGGAAATGACATTGCCAACACACAGCACCACCAACCACCCCTCACCACCTGGACTGTCCATGCACGCGTGTCAGGACCTGGGCAAACTTGCACCTTGGTGTACAGTGCAATGCAGGCATCATCATGCACACGCACCTGTGGACAGCAGTTGGGAGAGTGTGCAGGTGGTCCATGTGTCAGCTTGGTGAGCAGAGCACCCAGCAGTGCACTGCCCACCATGACACACATTGCACACAGGGCAGCACCAGACAGGGGCCTGCACTGGGAGACAGTTCAGTCAGGTAGCACTGTCCCACGGCCACCACCGGATGCGTGGGC
Organism: Neoceratodus forsteri; assembly: GCA_016271365.2. Classification (NCBI taxonomy): domain Eukaryota; kingdom Metazoa; phylum Chordata; order Ceratodontiformes; family Ceratodontidae; genus Neoceratodus; species Neoceratodus forsteri. The sequence continues at coordinate 220,884,674 of JADMNL010000029.1, forward strand.
GGCCCGCCATAGCCAAGCAGCACTGGCAGGCTGAGCGAGCCACATCGGGTGGCGCTGGTGCACCACCAGGGGTCCCCACTGCGCAGTCAGCGACCTTGCCCGCATGAGGGTCTGCATCCTGCACAAACAAACTTGCACACAGGGTGCTCAGGATACCCACAGCAGAACCCGTGTCGACAGGCCTGGTGTCGCACGATGCCGAGAGCAGGAGGTGGAGAGCACACTGTGAGGGTGGCATGTGGTACAGGGGCACCTGACAGTGTGGCCAATGTGTCCGTGACAAGACCACTGCCTGGGTCAGCCTGTGTGTGGCGGTCACATCCGTCCGCATAAGGACCAGCTCGACTCGGTCCCGAGCACACTCCACTGCTATACCTCCGCAGTTTACAGACAGTGCCTCCACGGACACTTGCAACCCCCCCTGAAGCTGTGCAGGTCCTGCAGCAGTGAGGTTATGCTTGCGTCCAATGGTACTGTGCCCCAATGGCATGTGGCCCCAGAGTGTGGGCGGTCTGGTGCACAGCACCCTTTTGCCAGGTGGACGCTGTTCGCCGGGATCCAGGCATGGGTGGATCAAGGGCGGTGGACATGTGCCACTGCTTGACACTGCCCAGACCTGTTATTGCAACTGCTGCTGCCGCCTCAACTGCTGAGCCCCCAGGTCCACCTGTTCCACCCTCCATGCAGCAACAGTGCCAGACACCTGCACAGCCACCGGTGCTGCCCACCGGTGCTGACAGGCTGACAGGACTGTGCCAGCATGCTGGTACACAGGTGTGAACCGGAAGGCCCAGGGGCATGTGCTGGCCTGCCATGTGTCCATCATGGGACACACACCTATCACTGCCCATTGCAGGCCTGCTATCACATCAATGGTGCAGGTGCGTGCCACTGCCATAGGCACAGCATGCTGGCATATCTGCATGCCAGACTGCTGTGACACAGGCCTGCACCCCTGCACCAGTATCCTGACACCCGAGGAGTTGAGGGCCCAGTGTGCATGCTGCTGCAGTGCCTGCAGGCTGGTGGTGGTGGATGCTCCCTCCTCCACGTCCAGCAGGTCTGCCTCACTGTCTGGACCCACCACCACCACCACCGTCTCCTGCAGGCAGAACAGGATCTGTAACAGAAAGAGAGTACACATGTGAGTGCATGTGAACAGCAGCCCCCAACAACATCACCACTGTCGACACCATGCAGTGATGGGCTTCCACCTGTCTCGAATCCTCCGCCTGGTACGCCCAGCAATGGCACTCAACTGCATGGCCATGACCAGTGTCTCCTCTGTAGGGGTCCAGCTGCAACACCACTGGTGGGCCCCACCAGTGCCAGCAAGTCCCACCCTGAAGGCTGCCACCTTCTCCTTCAGCCTCCTGCGGTCAGTCCCCATCTTCTTCCTGCATTCCTGCATGGGCCTCTGGTGGCTTTCCGTGCAGGTTGACGACCGAGCTACCCCCTCCAGCCCAGCTGCGCTCCTGAGGTGCCCCTCCGTCCACTCAATGTTGGCTCATCCTCAGGTAGGCCTGGAAGAGGCCTCTGTCTCTGCCGTGGTGAGTTCGGCCTCCTCACGACACCGCCCGTCCACACCCCTCAGCTTGGCTCTGGTCAGTCATGGTGATCTGTATGGGTGGAAGTGGACACCTGCCACTGTGCAGTATTGCTTGTTCCCGGCATAGCTGCCGGCCCAGGGGGTGCAAGCCCCGTTTCCCCGCGCATGGCAGATACTGATAGAAAGGGAACTTTGTCCCTTTCTAAGTGCCCCTTTCATGCTCAGCCCCTCAGCCTTTATCATCCTCCGCCCATGGCATTGTCCTGGGCATCACACAGCATGTAACTCACCTCTCACACAGTAACAAAATCTGGCCAGCACAACCCACAGTCGCATTTTTATAGCACAACACATGCAAATGAGGGTGTGGCTCAACATTAATGACATGCTAATCGCCAATGCGCCTTTGAATGGCTGATCGGATGATTTGCATATGTCGGCTGAATATCGCGTGTTGAACTGCCTAACACAGACTGATCCGGCTGACAATGGCACAGGTTTGTGGCTGCGTGCCACACGCATTCGCATACCCAGACGCTTAAGCTGACCATCTATCATGCAGACCTGCTGAGTGCGAGGGCGATTCAGGCCATAGCCACCATGTGCCAATGGCGCCACAGCACTGGGCACCATATGGCACTGTGGCACTCGCCACATAGTCACTGTGGCACTGGTGCTCAGCCAGGATCGTGCAGGACCACTCCTCCGCAAACGCAGCCTTGCGCCATTGCCGTGACAATGTATGCCCTCTGACCCAAGCGCTGCTGGCATGCCATGTGCGTCCCCACAGCTGTCGGTGACAGTGCCATGGAAGTATGAACATTCGAACAGCCGATTGGAGCCTGTGGTGGTCTGATAGCAACAACTCATCGGAGTTACGGCGAGCGGGAGCCTATTCCTGCTGTAAAGTTGGTGCCATACAGGAGGAGGGTGTCCCAAACCAGCTTGAAGTGCCAAACCCCAGGCCTGGTGAGCCCACTGCAGGCCTGTATGGTGATGCCCCTCACCATGCCTGGGACCCCGCGGTGGCAGCAAGTGGCCACGGCCTGGTGAGGTCACGGCGGGCAGTCTGCTGAGCAGTGCCAGCACCGTACAGTGACCTGCACGGAAGGGCAGACTCTTGGACGCGGCTGCGCCACATACCAGGTGGGGCGGTGCCTAGGCCAGGTGGTGTACCATCTATGCAATATTCTCTTGGAGTGTGTGTGTGCTTGGTGGCTGGCATAGGTGTGTCGTGTGTGCAGCCAGCAATGGTTACATGGCTGTGGGCAGGCACTCACTGGGGCAGGGGCACTTGCTTTTGAGTCACACTGATGTTTGACTCAACATATGTCTCCCAGGCAGTTGAGGACACAGGCCAGGGTGACATGGGCCATACCAGGCCCCGGCGCCGGGGGTTGTGCCCCAACAGCAACAGCAGCAGCAGCGTCAACCCATGCTGGGTGTAGCATTACTGCATGGATGCTGTGCATGCTGGGGCAAGACCACCAGCCAAGCGGGACACAACCAATGGGAGGCATAATTCACTATACAAAACTAGTGAGTCCCCACACTGGGTACAGTGTACAATTCTGGAGACCACCTACGTATGGACATGGACTGGTGAGAGGTTCAGAGAGGGCGACATGGATGGTGCACGGTTGCATCACAAGTCCTATACAAACAGGTTGCAGAACTGGTACTACCCTGGAGGGGAGGAGGTGTGATATGATGAGACATACAAGTATCTTACAGAGAACAGAGTGCAGAAAACAATATCTTTAAGCAAGGATGTTCCAGGACTAGAGGGCATGGGATGAAGTTGGAGGACGATTCAGAGGAAACATGGAAAGTATTTTCACAGAATGGGTGGTGGACAAGTGGAACCCCTGCCAGAGAAGTGGTGGGGGCTGACTTAGTCAGGTTTATGAATGCATGGGTTAGCCATAAAGGAATTCTGGAGGTCAGGGGAAGGAACGGACTTATAGGACAACAAGTGAACTGGTCAAATGGACTGGGTGTCCACAGGCCCTTATCTGCCGACACTGTCTGTGGTAGTTCGACCGCAGAGTCTGCACATTTTGGTTATGTGAAACTCACAGACAACTACCTTCTCGGAAGGACTTTGGGGTGGGGGCGCAGGACAATCCATAGTCCCTGTGGAAGACCAGGTAAGGAGACTCGATGCAAAGCACCTGGAGCTCTCCCATCCTTCTGGCTGACGTGGATACTACCAAGAAGGTTCTTTCCATGACAGGTGAGAGAGATCACACCTGTATTGGTTCAATGGCTTGCCCATGAGCTTTGCCAGTACCAGCAGTAAACTTCCACGGAGGTGGAGGTTCTCTATCGAGGGAAATGTGATCAAGGCCTTGAAAAAAGCATCTCGACCATTCTTTTCCTGCGCACGATCGCTTCCCGCCCGCGCCCGTAAGCAGAGGAGATGGCTGCTTGGGTGCATTCTTTAGGTCGCCGATCAAGTCCTTGACTAGAAAGGACCTAGAAATAGTCCAAAATGCTTGCCAGCAGAACAGGAGGAAGGTCCAAGCTCCTTGTCTCTGATGATCCAAATGGAGAATCTCTTCCATTTGAAGGCGTAGCATTTTCTGGTCGACTTACGGGATGCCTCAACAACATTGAGGACCTCGCCGGAAAGACCCAAGGCCTGGAACTCTAGTCAACAGGAACCAGGCCATCAGTGCAGGGATTGAAGGTCCGGATGGAACACCTTCCCCTGATTGATTGAAAGCAGGTCCGCGAGCTAGGCGCCGCCCCGGGAGCCTGGTGCTGAGGCTGAGGAGATCTGGGTACCGTAACTGGCGGGCCAGTCTGGGGCTATCAGGATCACCTGGGCGCCTATTGTCCTCTCTTGTTTGGAGAAGCACCTGGTGAATCAAGGGAAATGGGGAAAGGCGAGAAGAGGCTGGGGTCCACAGCCTCGAGAAGGCATCCCCTGCAGCGCAGCCCCTGCTGAGGGGAGGGCATGAAACAGCCCAGCTTATGCCTCCCTGAGGCAAACAGGTCCACCTGAGGTGTGCCCCAGTGATAGAACAGATCGGTACTTCTCCGGCAGGAGAGAGACCATTCGTGAGATGCAGCCCCTATCCGGCCCAGGCATCGGCCACAGGGTGTTGGAGGCTCCCTGCCACATGAATGGCTAAGACAGCCACCCAGGCCTGCGACGAAGGGACTAAATGCGGAGAGCCTTGCATAGAAGCATGGAGTCGGGCCCCGCCCCTGGCGGTTCAGGTAGTACATGGTCGCGGGTATTGTCAGTCTGACCGGACCACTTGACCCCGGAGAAACTGGAGCAAAGGCGGTGAGAGCTAGGCGGACCGCCGGAGCTCCAGCAGGTTGATGTGGCATCAGGACTGCTGGGACCAGAGGTCGTGGTAGTCGGAGTTCCCCAGATGGGCACCCCAACCGCTATCAGGAGAGAGGCATCAGTCGATAGAGAGAGACCGCTGCTCGGGCAGAGAAACGGGATGTTCTCCTGCAAATGAAATGGAACGGTCAACCACTGGAAAGCTGCCCACATCTCCTGGTCACTATCACCAGCTGGTCCAAAGGATCGTAGCTGCCAGGACCACTGGCTGGCCAGTCCCCACTGAAGGGGCGTGGTGCCAGCGGGCCCAACGGACTACGCCGTACAGGCCGCCATGAGACCCAGAAGGCGAGGAAGTCCCCGGGAGAGGCGATTGCCCAACCAGAAATGACTGGGCAAGGAGGTGGCAAGAACCTCGCCCTGTCCGCCGGAGTCGCAAGGCTCTGGCCTCGGGAGAGGAGCCGAACTCTGCCCCGAAGGAACAGGATTACCTGCTTGCTCGGAGTTCACTTGGCCTCGCTGATGAGAAGGCCAACTCGAGAGCAAACCTGGAGGGCCAGATCTCTGGACCGCCCACCTCCTTGTCTGGGAGTAGGCTGCCAGCCAATCGCCCAGGTAGTGTACACCCGGACCCCTCGGCGCCGAAATGCTGTCCACCACTGCCATGTGTTTGGTGAAGACCCAGGAGCTGGAGATAAGCAAGGGCATGGCTCGGAACTGGAGAGGGATCCTCCGCTTGAAAGCGGAGGAATCTCCAATGTGACAGACAGATAGGGACGTGAAAGAACGCGTCCTGCAGGTCCAGAGAGCAGAACCACACGCCGTGTTCCAGAGATGGCATTATCTGCGCTGGAGTGACCATTCTGAAGGTTCGAGACCTTAGGAACTTGTTCAGGTCGTAGGTCGAGAATGTGCGCCAGCCCCCATCCATTTCGAACCAGGAAATACCTGGACACGAACCCTGGGTCTGCAGGGGTCCTCCACCCTCCGCGCTCTCCTCGGAGGAGGAGAGCCGGCGTCGGCTCGGGCGAGCCGCCAGTGAGGCTGCGATCGAGGCCTCGAGGTGCGACGGCTCTGGAAGCGGGGCCTGCTCGCCAATTCCAGAGGTAGGCTCTTTTCCCACCACCTCCAGTACTCCACTCCGTCCCGGTAACAGTGGGACCAGGCGGAAAGGGCAACGAGCTGCCCTTTCTCACGTGAAACTAGGGTGAGGTGACAGGATGGGGGCGAGCCACTCCAGCTGCCAGTCATCAGCAGGCCTGAGGGAGAGACCGCCGAGGAACCTCCTGGGCTCTTACCTCCTCAAGCCTTGTTGGAGGAAGCCAATGGCTTGGGCTTGGGATATGCCCGGCGGTCGAGCGCTGGCCCTGACGCTGTTGGGCCGGGCGGTTGCAGACGAGCATGGCGACGGAAGGGCTTAGGCTGTGGCTTCAGCCTTTGTCCTTCTGAGCGGAACAGATCGAGTCCAAGGTAGCACTGGACTTTCGATCCTCTGCAGGTGACCTTCCACCCCAGGGTCAGAGGTCAGTCCCAAAAGGTGTAATATCCGCCAACTTGTGCTGGGTATCCAAGTAAAGGTGGATATCTCCCTAGCCAAGCCATCTATGCATGCCCACCGCGGCCGCCACAGACCTGGTACATGAGTCCCTCGTGTTCAACGAGTCTGAGCTGTTTAGCCACTGCCCTGGTCCCACACCCGCCTGACGGTAGTCTGCAGATCTCGCGGAAAATGAGGGACAACCTCATCCAGGAGCCCAACAGGGCGGAGAAAAATGTGCCATGAGGACGGGCCTAACTGGCCTGACGATGTCCGAGAGGACGCAGCATAGACTTTTCGCCCGCATAATCCAATTTCTGGATTCCTTGGGAGGTTTGTCCATATCCCCATGCTCTCAAAGCACGCCTGAAAACGCTGTCGGTAACCAACCCTCGCCGAGGGTGTCTTCAAAACCGGACAGGAACCCGGTAGGGACCGCTGATACTTCCTGGCCAGCCTGGCCGGAAGGCGAGGGCAGGAAGCAGGACGCTGCCAAAGTTCCAAGGCCGGACCCACTATGGCTTCGCCACCGAAGAAAAAATACTCACCTTAGTAATGTTGTTTTTTCTAATGGAGTCTTGCTATATTATAGACATTAGCAGTTTGATCCAGCTCTAGAATCAAGTTCTCGGAGTGAAATGGTTAAAACCATTCTGTAAAATAGAATTTTTGCACGAGAGCAGCTCTGTGTCATTTCAAACTTGAACTGTCAGATCTTTACGAGCCAAACTCACTAAGGTCTGTGTGGAAGCTGTAACCTACACTAGCCAAATGGCTACCTAAATAATAACAACCATTGATGGTCCCAACACCCAAGACTCAAGTCAGGGACCAGAAATACTGAACACCATTCTAATAATATGAAAATGGAACATAAGTATAATAAACACACACACGCACGCACACACATACACCCCAAAGTCCCAAAGGGACAAAATGCTAACAGGACATAAGTAGTGCCCACACTAAGCTGCCCACCCCACCAAGTAGAGGTTCTGAGAGGGCAAGTTGGGAGGTTCATAATATAGCAAGACTCCATTAGAAAAACAACATTACTAAGGTGAGTAATTTTTTTCACAAACAACATGAAGTCTTGCTATATTATAGACAATAGCAGAATACTACAGCAGTACCCCATGGAGGAGGGCAGAACCTACTTAGGGAATAGGCTCTGAAGAACAGCTGTGCCAAAGCGAGCATCTCTCCTGGCCTGGACATCCAGGTGAGTAATGCTTGGAAAAGTAGTGTACCGCTTTCCAAGCAGCAGCCTGGCAAATCTCAATAAAGGGATATCTCTGCAGCAGCTAGAGACGTAGCTAAAATTTCTGTAGAATGAGCCCTCAAACCGGGGGCTCTGCCCACTTTCTGATAACAAAAATTGGATACAAAAGACAATCCACCTGGCTATTGATCTCTTAGTGGCAGGTTTGCTCTTCCCAACTTCACCATAGGTAAGGAAAAGTTGGAGGATTCAAACCCAGACCTTGGCACGCTCTATATAACAAGTAAGAGCCTCTTAACATCCAGGCTTGTAACCTCCTCTCACCAAGAGGAGTGATCAGTGAAAAATACTGGAAGGAGATAGATTGATTAAGATGGAAATCTGAAACCACCTTAGGCAAAACTTCCTATTAGTCCTAAGGACTACCTTATCCCTGTGGAAGAAATAAAGTCAGTCTCCACTGACAAGGCTTGCAATTCACTTATGGCCTGGCAGAAGTGATAGCCACTAGAAAAACAGTTTTCCAAGTTAGGTACTTAAGCTCTGCAGAAGACAGAGGTTCAAAAGGGGTTGCATTAACTGGGCAATGCAAACATTAAGGTCCCAAGCAAGGGCCGGTTCCAAAGGGAGGATTAGTATGGAGTAATCCTTAAAAAACTTGGAAAAACACAGAATGAGAGGAAAGAGGGATGACTTTCCTGCTGACACAAAAGCAGACACAGCTGCCAAATGAACTCTCAGGGTAGCTGGTCTGAGACCCAAGGAATTAAGATGTACCATGTAATCTAACAAAATGGGCAATTCAGCAGATTCTGGGGAAATATTTTTCCCAGCACACCAAATGGAAAACCTTTCCATTTAGGAACTATAAGTAGCTCTAGTGGAAGGCTTTCTGAAGCCTTTAGGATCTCAAGAACACCCTGAGAGAGGTGTAAATCAAAGAACTAACTCCTCAAGAGCCAGGCCTTGAGGTTGAGGGATTTGAGGTCCGGATACCAAACCCTTCCCTGGGCACAAGTCAACAGATTGTGATTCCTGGGGAGGCACAGGGGAAGATGGTCTGTCAGGAGACAGAAGGAGGGGTACCAGGGCTGCCTGGCCCAATCCGGGCAATCAGAATCACCCTGCAAGGCTGAGATCTGATTTTGACTGGTACTTTGAATAGGAGAGGAAAGGGGGGGAAGCATAGAGGGACTTCCCCTCCCAATCCAGAAGAAGGGCATCCAGGGGAACTGAGCCCAGCACTGGAGGCCTGCAACAGAACAGAGGAAGTTTGTGATTGGGGCTGCAAAAAGATCTATCTGAAGGATGCCCCATCTGGCAAAAACTATCCCCAGCACTTGAGGATCCAGGGACCATTCGTGATGGCCCTGGGAAATCCTGCTGAGGGCATCCGCTAGGACATTGACCTTCCCTGGAAGATGAACTGCTATGAGGGAAGTGTTCAGGGAAAGGCCAGAGACCACAACTTATTGACTCGGTCACAAGGCCAAGACCAGTGCCCCCTGTTTGCTGATGTACCCATTGTTGTGGTGTTATCTGTTCTGACTTGTATCATCTTGTCGTGGACAGATGCAGAAAAAGCTTGAAGAGCTAAAAAGACAGCTCTGAGTTCCAGCAAATTGATGTAGAGCAGAGATTCCTGGGGACCAAACTCCTGAGGGAAAGGTCGCCCATGTGGGCTCCCCAACCCAGAAGGGAAGCATCTGTAGGAGAGTCAAGTCATGAGAAGGGGAAATGAAGGGGACCCCGCCTAAATTGCTCCCTGATCCTGCCACCACTGGAGAGCTAGGACTAAGGTTCAGTCACTGGGACCAACTTGGAAAGGGGTCTCTTCTCTGAGACCAAAAGGTTCTCAAGTGAAACTGAATGTCTCTCATCTGAAATCTGGCTCCCTGCACAACAGCTGTGGATGCAGCCATGTGCCCCAGGAGCTGCAGAAAGTGTCTTGCTGGTCGAGAGACCTGCAGGAAGAAGAGGCCAGAGCCACTTAAATCTCTTACCCTTTCTGGGGAAAAAAGGCTCTGGCTAGCTTTGTGTCCACCCTGCCCCTATAAAGGTGAGTACCTGGACTGGTTCCAGAACCGACTTTGTAGGTTTAGCAGAAAACCCAGGGAGGTGAGAAGCTGCTGGGTGACCTGCAGGTGAGATTTTACCTGTTCTGGGACTGGCCTACAATGAGCCAGTCATCTAGATAGGGAAAACAGCAATCCTCTGCCTCCTTAAGTGGGCCACTGCTAGACACTTTGTGAATACCCTTGGAGCAGAGGTAAGGTCAAGGGCATTGCTCTGAACTGGTAATGACCTGAGGGCAGTTCTAATCTGAGTGTACTTTTGATGGGATCTTCTGATTAGGACATGGAAATAGGCATCCTTGAGGTCCAGGGAGGCTAGCCAGTCCCTGGCCTTAGGGAAGGTAAAATCATTGCCAGAGTTACCATTTTGAACTTTGGTTTCAAAAGATGCATGTTCAGATATCTGAGATCTAAAATGGGTCGCCATTCTCCTGTCTTTTGGGGTAAGGGTAGCATCTGAATACAGACCCCTGCCCCGATGCAGGGAGAAACCTCTTTACTGCTCTGAGAGCTAACAGGATGACACTCTGTTTCCAGAGCTAGGGTCTCTGAAGCACTTGTAGTAGAAAAAGTCTGCTTCTCAACTTGGGAAACTTTTGAAGCTGAGAACCAGACCCTGGCTTACTACTTCCAGAATCCACTTGTGTCTGAGGGTTAAAGAAGCCCACCCTGACTGAAGTAAGTCAGCCTGCCCCACTGGTACAGGAGACTGCCCTGGGCACCTTATCAGGGTGCCTGCTCTGAGGAGCTTAGGCTGGGGGTGGGAGCAGGTCTGCCCACCTGCCTGCCCCTGCCTCTGAAGAAGCCCCTCTGAGCACAGGCAGAGGAGGCCTGAGTCTGGTAGAAAGGTTTCGTGAAAAGGCCCACCCTACCCTGGGGTACGCTTTGAGGAGTGGCTTGCCGCTCCTTAGCCTGGGCACCTTGTAAGTAGTCCCATATTCATCCATCTTTTCATGTAGTTCTGTCTGCTCTCCAAACAGAGAATTTCCCACCACAGCAAAATCCATAGCCTTAGTCTGGGTATCCCAGACAAACTAGTACACCTGAGCCAGGCCAACCCTACTAAAAGCTACGGATGTGGCCAATGACCCTCAGAGGAAACATCATTAACATCCACAGCAGCATGAAATTGAACCTTAGAGGCTTCAATGCCATCAGCAGCCACCTGTTCTAGTTCACTAGCCAGCTGGCCATGGGCCTGCTTGGCCAATTGCATGAACAGTATCCCATCTAGATTTCTGATACCTAGCTACATAAGCCATATAATTTGCTTGCCTGAGTCCCAGAGAGCTGCCATATACTGTTTTTTGCCATGGCATCAATCTTCCTGGAATCCTTGTCACGAGGATGTGAAGCCAAGGGAATATTAGCTTTATCACAGGCAGCCGCCTGAACTACCCCAACATGACTGCATTGCTGAGAAAGGAATTCTGTATCAGGGCCTGACAATGTATACTTTCTGTCCATCTTTTCATCTACAGGAGGCACATAATTAGGAGCTTTTAAAATTTTAATTGTTTGTTTCCTAAAAAACTTATGTAAAGGAATAGACAATCTCCTAGACTCTGGAATATCCATCATTTCTCTAAAATCAGGCTCTCTTGCTCATCCACAGCCTCTTCTAAAGGAAGCTGGAGGGTTTCAGCAACTTTTTTATAAAACATAAAATGAGATGGGGACTCAGACAGCATAGGAGGAGATTCTAAAGGTCTGTCTGGGGAAATGTCCGGTTCAATGGGCACACCCAGACCTTCCCAGCCACATTCATACTGTTCATAATCCTCCTCCCCCTCCTCTGGTTTATAAAATTCCTCAATATCATAATCCTGAACCACTGGGACCGGACGAACCGACCTTTTACCAGATAGTGGTGGTTCGGACGGACCCCGAGACAGTGACTGGACAATTTGTATGGCTTTTGCTATCTCTGCAGCAGTTGGAGAAGGAATTTTGGACTCCAGACCTGCTGATTTTCTTGTTTTCTTTACTGGAATTGGTTCCTCAGAACCAGCTTTTCTTTGCCCGAGGAAGTCTGGCCCTGGTCAGAGGCATTCCTCTGGTTCGGCTGGCACTCAACTGGGCTGGCTATCCGGTCAGCGGACTTTTTGGCCTCTTGTTCCCTGAGCCTGCCCAATCTTTTTTCCAGGGTGGCTGCAGGTAAATTCTTACATACCTGGCAGTCTGACTGGAGGTGGTCAAACCTCAGACAATAAACACATGTGGTGTGTGGGTCAGCCTTGGCAAAGACTTCCCCACAAACATCACAGTGTTGAAACCCAGTGGGCCCGGTTTTTCTTTTGGGTTTCTCAGACCTAATGCCAGCCTAACCAAAACTTGCCCTTTTAACGGCGGTGCCAGGCAAGACACCTTATCGGTTCCTAACACCGTGTCATGGTATTGGAAAAACGTAATAAATCCGCTTTTTAGAACCGATAAGAACTGGAACCGCGACTTAAAATAGTAACTTTTAGTTTTAAATGAGTTTTAAAACTCCACTGATCGGTTCAAACCGAATCGATAACTTTACAAGTTCCACAGACAAAACCTTCTATTTACTTACGGTTACCACAGATAGAGCTTGAATCGAACGGTTTTGGTGTTAAATAAAACTATTCTCGGTTAAATCCAACCGAGAAAACACTTTTAAAACCGAGAAATGAACCGAGCAGAAGGAGAAATCTCCGGAGTGACTGTTCACTGAGGCGGAGTAAAGAATCTGACAGTTCAAGTTTGAAATGACACAGATAGAGCTGCTCGTGCCAAAATTCTATTTTGGAATGGTTTTGACCATTTCACTCGGGCAGTTCTAGAGCTGGAACAAACTGCTAATGTCTATAATATAGCAAGACTTCATGTTGTTTGAACCAGCTTTTCTTTTGCCCGAGGAAGTCTCGCCCTGGTCAGAGGGCACTCCCTCCGGTTCGGTTGGCACCAAACTGGGCTGGCCATCCGGGTCAGCGGACTTTTTGGCCTCTCGTTCCCTGAGCCTGCCCAATCTTTTTCCAGGGTGGCTGCAGGAAATTTACATATCTGGCAGTCTGACTGGAGGTGGTCAAACCTCAAACAATAACACATAGTGTGTGGTCAGCCTTGGCAAAGACTTCCCACAAACATCACAGTGTTGAAACCCAGTGGCCCGGTTTTCTTTTGGGTTCTCAGACATAATGCAGCCCTAACCAGAAAACTTGCCTTTTAACGGCAGTGCCAGGCAAGACAATTTATCGGTTCCTAACCGTCATACGGGTATTGGAAAAACGAATAAATCCGCTTTTTTAGAACCGATAAGAACCAGGAACCGCACTCTAAAATATTAAATTTTAGTTTTAAATGAGTTTTAAATCCAACTGATCGGTTCAAAACCGAACCGATAACTTACAAGTTCCACACAGACAAAACCTTCATTTACTTACGTTACTACAGATAGAGCTTGAACTTTAACGGTTTTATGTTAAAATAAAACTATTCTCGGTTGAATCCAACTGAGAAAACACTTTTTAAACCAAGAAATGAACCGAGCAGTAGGAGAAATCTCCGGAGCGACTGCTCACTGAGGCGGAGTAAAGCATCTGACAGTTCAGGTTTGAAATAACACAGATAGAGCTGCTTCTTAGAGCTCGTGGCCAAAATTCTATTTTGGAATGGTTTTACCCATTTCACCTCCGGAGCAGTTCTAGAGCTGGATCAAACTGCTACTGTCATAATATAGCAAGACTTCATGTTGTTTGAATAAGTTTTTTTGAAACCAATAGGGACCGGTACCTCACACTAAGACGAATAAAGAATAAAGTGAATCAAAACAAATCGGTTCCGAACCGGACCGACTGAAAAAAACTTTACAATTTACACACAATACAGAAAATAAACTAATGTCCACTACCTACAACACTTACTGTACCGCAGACAGGGATCCGAACCAAAATAAAACCACGAAAATTACGGTTTAAAAGAGACGTCTTACTGAGACCGAACAGACAAGCGAAGGAGATATCTCCGGAGCGACTGTTCAGTTAGGCGGAGCAAAGAATCTGACAGTTACACTTTGAAGTGCAGCAGACAGAGGTTTGAACCGAGCTCGAGCCCAACGTTCTATGCTCTGGCATAGAGTTAACCATTTCCTCTCCAGAGCAGTTCAAGTGCTGGGGCTAACTACATAATGTCAGAATACAGCAAGACTTCATGTTGTCTGAAAAATAGAAAATGAGTGCGGCGCTAACAAAAATGTAAAACTTTCACTCAGCACACTAACGAAACTGATTTATGACGAAACCTTTACCCAGATGAGCACTAGGAGGCTGTCAACAAGGAAAGTTGAGAAGCACCTCAGGGACAATGTTGCTCAGTCCAGCAGAGAAAAAATTCGGAAGCCTTCAGGCAGTTCTCACTCAGCTCACTACCCCGCCTGTTTTTTTTTTTTGATTGGCAACTGCCCAGAGCTCATTTAAATAAAATTCTCTTAAAGGCACACCTCTGTGAAGCCTGCCCAGTGGCATGGAGAGCTGAGGCAGCATTGCCTTACCTCCTGCCATGCCGGCGACCCGTGTTTGCAGTGTGAGCAGGTTGTCGGCTGGAGAGGGAGAGGACTGAGCGTCCGAAGGACAGCTCTCCTCTCCCGGGGAGGGGTGCTGATTGAGTCCACTGCCCGACTGGCTCCTAGCATTGGCTGGGGGCCGGCGCAACGAACCCTTACAAGGGGGGCAGAGTTGAGCTAGATGCCTGGCATGCTGCGTACAGAAGCATGAGCGGCTCGGCCACAGGCTTCACTACATGCCTTAGCTCCACGCTTGGAATAAATTGGAGGTGAAAAAGAAGCTGACCGGCAGGATAAAGCTCGTCTCCCCACCACACCTGGTCAACTGGCACCTCAAAAATTAGCAAGAGGCAATGGCCAGTAAGTAGCCTGGTGGCGGTGATGGGGGAGGTTGGTCAGCGGGGGGATAAAATAATAAAAAAAAAAAAAAGTACACCTTTGGGGCAGCTGCACCTAGCCAGCTAACTGCTAAAGTTACTGATGCTAAAGGACTCCTGGGGTAAGAAGAGCGAGGTTCCACGGAGGAGATCAATTCTGAGAAGATCAGACACTGGCACAAGGTGTGGACTTCTAATGGCACTTTGTAGACCCACAGGCTGGTATAATGAAGTCTTTAGCTCCTGAGCCATCCCCATGCCAGTTGTGGGGGTTTGTAGTACAATGGCTCAAACTGACCTGATACAGTTGTCCCATCGTGGCACTGGTGGGTGGAATGACGTTGTTGACAAAGAAGAAGAGGGCATCTTCGGCTCGCAGGTGGATTCGCTTCCGAATCAAGAAGTAGAACTGCCCCACTGTTGATAAGTGAAAGAACATTTGTCAAAATGACACGAAATCCCAATTTCTTCATTAATGACAATCTTAGTGCTTTTGAAAGGTACCAGACTTTATGCTTCGTAGACTTGGTTACATATTCACATGACAAGTATAAGGCAGCCCCAGTGAAAATACCCTAAGCTGCCCCACCAGTGTGTCTCAGCCCAGTCATGGTGGTACAACCTCTACTGGGAGAAAGGGGTAGTTCAACCTCCATGCCCATTCATTCAAAACTCTGCAGTGTGACTGCCAACAAGGGTGCCAATTAGTTATGGTGTTGTTTCTAAGGTCAGGAGAAGTGCAATAACATGACAGGACACTATGTAACGTGGAGATGTTCACTAAAAGCAGGAATGAGAACCACTGCAACTCATTTCACATTGGCCACCACTGAACAGCCCTCAGATAAGAACAGCTTTTGCCACCACCGGATTTCGGGCTGTGACCTGCGTCATGCCTTTTTATCAACAGCTAACAATAAAATAGTCAGATATGCAAGTGGAATGATCTTCATTGGGCAGCTTCAACCTTTTGTTCATATTATAAAACTGGCACAATATTTAGTTTTATCTTACTGTGGGCATTTGCAATATTAAGCAATAAATATATCAAATTAAGTTTGAAGTTGTAAAACCATACTGATCTGTCACTAGACAGTGACTGTACAGAAAGCACTGCTACCACTCAAACAGCTGTTCATGTCCAGACACAGTGGTGCCCAGCAACACATCACTACGCACCTTCAGTGACTACACATGGCCCAGCAGTAGCACACAGTGCTACCCCACAGGTGAGACTGGTTTGGAAGCGAGCCTGGGAGGCCGCTGTTGGGGAGTGATGGCACAGCGCAGCAACTCCTGTTGTGGGCTGTAGAGCTTATCTTGGTTCACAAGAAGTCAGCGATTACTAGTATGGCCATAATGTGGCAATCGTGTTGGGCCATGGATAGGAGGTAGGCTTGCGGGTTGGTCACCTTTGTGCAAATGGTGGACAAAGAAGCTCCAAGGAGACATAAAGATTTATATTTTCGAGGGGGAGGCAAAGAAAGGCACACTGAGCTGAAGCACGTTTTCAGATACTTAACCCAAGAGGGACAATTAAGCACAGGGAAGTTACGGGATATTTTGCAGGGTCACACAGCATGCAAGTGGTTCTGGGTTATAAGACTGGGTCAGCTGGGTCTCCAGGTTCACAGTTCTGTGCTCTAACCACTAGCAAGACCCCGATTTCTCTGCTGCAACTTGGCTCTAAGTTCTGCTGCGGGTATCTAATCTGGTGCAGAACTTCTGTGGTGGTGGTTTCGGATTTCTGAGGAACTACTGCACTGCCTGCTGGGGGGATTCTGTGGCACCACAGACACACTTCTGTGGTTCTGTACAACTCATTTCCTGCCCTGTAACTCCCATCTTTAATTAGCAGTAACGGACAATACCCACATCCTATTCTAGAAACTGATTATTTTTTTTTTTTTTTTTTTTACAGTAGTATCACCTATAACAGGCAATCAATAACACTGGCAAAAACACGTGTGCAACAAAATTATTCATTGAACAGGTTTGTTCTTTCAACTAATATAAACATTTTTTTAACAAAGGATTAACTCCTTTTTACCAGGTATTCATTTGAGAGGACTTCCTATAACTTAAAGACACAAATGAATCTGTGCATTGTAAAGTTTTCATTTTAACAGGTCTATGTTCTTGCCAAGTATTCATTTAAGCTGGCTAACTTGAGAACTGAACATTTTATTAGGCAGTAGTACAGGCTGACCAAATATCACAATGCCTGCTGTGCTCTGCCACTTCCTCAGAGAGTGGGAGCAGTGGTAGATAAGACTATATCAAGACCTTAAAAGCCTGTGACTTGAAGTGACCCAACATGGGCCAGCCTACCAGCCCAGTGATAGAGTTACTGCTGATGATACTCCCAGTTTGGGATGTCGGTGTACCAGTGGTGTCTCAAGATGGGGCTGGGGGTGCCCACAGATGTGTGATTGCCCATACATTGTGCCGTGTATGAGTATCACGGCAGGGTCAGGGTCAGCACCCTGGGGAGAAAATGAAAAAATGCCTCCTGACGGATGAGGCTAATTGTCAGCCTCCTCAAGACACTACCAATACCACCCACTACTGGTCCTGGGTATGTGCAAGTCCACAAGAAGGTAGGTGATGAGGTGGGGGAATGCCACCAATGTAGGGAGAGAAAGAAAAAATTACTCACCTTAGTAATTATGTTTCTTCTATTGGAGTCTTTCTGTATTCTGACAAGTGCAGTTAGCCCCAGCTGTTTAATTGCCCCGGAGAAAGTACAGTTACGTAAGAACTTACCGTAACAGTAGATCTTCGAGAACAGCTCTTGCAGCAGGTTACATCATTAGGACTGAAGCCGGCAGGCAGCAGGACCCCACGGAAAAATTCTAGCTAGCTATCTTCAGCGGGGACCGCCCCCGACGTCGGTCCCGCCTCCGACGTCAGGCGTGGTACAAAAGGGGGCGGTCCCAACAGATTCCCAGTTCTCCTGCCGGAGACTTCCGGCCGCAGGCTGACATCAAAATGGGAGACCGAGGATTCCAGTCAGAAGACAGAAAGGTATAAACCCCTGCTCCGAAAAAACTGACCCATGCCTCCTCCAAGGGGGAAGGTGGGCGGGAAGGTACCTGCTGCAAGAGCTGTTCTCGAAGATCTACTGTTACGGTAAGTTCTTACGTAACTGTACTATCTTACTTCGAGACACAGCTCTTGCAGCAGGTTACACCATTAGGACCGATTCCCAAGCAGTAAAGCTGCCAGAAATTCCGGGAGGAGGAAATAGGAAATGAATTCCAGGTACTGAACCTAGGATAGGAGACCCTGTAGCACCGCCAGGCCGAAACCAGCCTTCCGCCGAGAGACGATGTCCAGGCTATAATGCCTGATAAAGGTATGCACAGAGCTCCAAGTGGCTGCAGCACAAATAGCAGAGGTGGAGACGTTTCTGAGTGCTGCAAAGGATGTGGTCACACCCCTAGTAGAATGACCCCGGACCGAGCCCGGGAGGGGCTTTTGTTTTATATCATAACAGTAGGAGATACACTGGACAAGCCAGCGAGACAGAGACTGTTTGGATACTGATTGGCCCATCATTCTCTCAGAGAAGGAAATGAAAAGCTGCTCAGAACTACGAGAGGGTTTAGTTCTGTTGAGGTAATACCTCAGGCTGCGGTGAACATCCAGGGTGTGGAGCAAAGCCTCTCCTCTATTTGAATAACTCGGGAAGTAGACCGGAAGGTCAATATCCTGGTTTAGAGAGAGTGAAGAGACCACCTTAGGTAAAAACCTAGGATTCGTCCTCAGGGATACTCTGTCCCGGTGGAAAACTAAATTAGGCTCTTTGCACATGAGAGCGTGAAGCTCAGAAATTCTTCTCGCTGAAGTAACAGCAACTGAAAATAACGTTTTCCACGACAGAAAACGTAGCTCGCAATCCGCGGCAGGTTCAAAGGGAGGGAGCGTGAGCTGTTCCAGGACAAAGAGCAGATCCCATGGAGGCACAGGGTCCCTAATGGGAGGCCTAAGGTGTAACACTCCCCTAAGAAATTCTCGAGAGGCGTCCAATTGAGCTAATGTACGCTGTCCCACCGGGAGGTGATAGGCAGAAATGGCACAGAGGTGCACCTTAATAGAGGAGTAGGCTAGGCCTGAATGAAAAAGGGAGAGGAGATAATCCAACACTACTCCCATAGGACAACCTAAAGGGGAAAAATCACGAGCTCGTGACCATAAACAAAAACGGCGCCTATTTCATGGCGATATCGATGCGCGCTGTCGCTTTCTGGCTGCAGAAAGAACTCTGCAAATCTCTGCAGACCCCATGACGCGAAGATGGCTATGTCTCTAGGAGCCAAGCATGCAGGTTCAGAGAACGAGGTCCGGATGGACTAATGAACCTTTCTCCTGAGACAGAAGGTGGGAGCTGAGCGGCAACGGGAGCGGGGGTTCCAGAGATAGTTGCACCAACAAAGAGAACCAGATCTGTCTGGGCCAGAATGGGCCACCAGGATCATGAGTGCGTGCTCCCTGCGCAGTTTGAGAAGAATTCTCTGGATCAACGGGAAGGGAGGGAAAGCGTAGAGGAATCTGTTCGCCCAGGAGAGGGATAACGCGTCTCGCCAGAAAACACCAGGCCCTGGATCTAGCAAGCACAAATTGGGCAGTTTTGCGTTGGATGGGGATGCGAACAAGTCTAGTTCTGGAATTCCCCAACGAAGAAACAGATCCTCTGCTATCTCCTGAAGAAGTTCCCACTCGTGGACTCTGACCTGGGATCGACTCAGGCCATCTGCAATTGTATTGTCCACCCCGGGAACATGCACAGTGATCAGATTTGCGCCGTGTCCGATTACCCAATCCCACACCCTCATGGCCTCCCTGCAAAGGGGGTAAGAGTGTGCGCCTCCTTGTTTGTTGAAGTAATACATCACCGCCGTGTTGCCTGTCTGAAGCAGGAGAGTACACGGTGGGATTACTGACTGAAAGGCCTGCAGGGCATAGAGAACCTTCCTCATCTCTAGGACACTGATATGGAGATGAGCTTCCATCGGGGGTCCACGTACCCTGGGACTTTACCCCGTCCAGGTGCGCCCCCCACCCAAGACCTGAGGCGTCCGTGGTGAGGGTTACCTCCGGGGACGGCGCTACAAACGGGACGCCCTTGGAGAGCGACCCTGGGACTAGCCACCACTGCCAGTCTCGGATCACTGAGTTCATGATCCTGACCGGATGCTGCAAGTGGTCTTGCCTTTGGTCCCATTGCACTTTGAGAATCCACTGGTTACCCGCATGTGGAGCCTTGCGAAAGGGACAGTAGGAATGGCCGCAGCCATGTGTCCGAGCAAGCGAAGGACCGACCTGGCAGGTACGATCTTGTTAGACGACAAATCCCTTATGAGGGATCTGATGCGCTCCACTCTGTCGTCCGGAAGAAAAGCTCTTCCCCTGAACAGTGTCCAGTACTGTGCCTATGAACTGCAGTTTCTGCGATGGTACCAGGAGAGACTTCTCGTAATTTATGAGAATGCCCAGAGATTGGAACAGGTTCTGGGTGCTCTGGACCGCGAGTGACAACGCCTCTCTGGAGGCGGCCATGAGAAGCCAGTCGTCCAGGTACGGGAACACATAGTGGCACTGTCTCCTCAGAGATGCTGCCACAACTGCCATGCACTTGGTAAAGACCCTTGAGGCGGATGACAGTCCGAGCGGAAGAGCTTCAGGAACTGAAAGTGGTGGTCGAAAACTCGAGCGCAGGAATCTCTGGTGCGCCTGAGCTTGGAGATATGCAGGTATGCATCCTGCATGTCTAGAGACGCTAAAAGGCGCCCTGTTTCAGCATGGGAACAAGGCCCGGAAGAGTCACCATGCGGAATCTCTTGTAGGCGACGACACGTTGAGGTCGCTGAGGTCCAGAATCGGACGAGGTCCCTTGTTTTCTTGGGAACCAAGAAGAAGTGGGAATATCATCCTTGTCCTCTCTGGTTCTCCGGGACGTACTCTATCGCTCCCTTTCGCAGGAGCGCGAGTACCTCTTGCCAGATCAAATTTCTGTGCTGACCCAGATACCGGGAGAGCAAAGGAGGCCTCGAGGGTGGCTTTTCTGCGAATTCTATAAAGTGGCCTAGACTGACCAACTGAAGAACCCACCTGAACCACTCGGTGGTTATAGCCTGCCATCCCGGCAGGAAGTTCGCAATGCGACCCCCGACAAAGATTTCCCGTTGATCCTGAGGGGCGGGGGCCGTAAAGGAGTCAGGCTGTGGCGGCAGATGAGCTCACTGGCTGGGCCGGCTTAGGAGAACGCTGACCTCAGCTGGCAGGCTGTTTCCCTGGTTCTACGGAAGCCGGAGCCCTCTGATGCTGTAGCGATGGGGCTGCTGCCCTGTGTCCGCCCCACTGAAACGGCTTTGGTTCCTACGAAGGAACCAAGCTTGGATCGCATACATGGCCTGAACCGACCCTTACCGCCTTCCCGCCTCTTGAAGTTTGGTAATGATCTTCTCGGAAGGATTACCAAACAAGACTTCTCCCTCAAACAGAGCATCCATAATGTTCTTTCTGACGTCCGGCAAACCAGAGACGGACAACCAGGAGTGTCTCCCGGAGGCATACTAGAAGCTGCTGTCGGGCCGATGAGTCCGTGGAGTCGCACGCGCTCGAAGCACTTCGGGTCCCCAATGCCTGAACCCGTATGGGAGGGTGAACATTCTCCTTCTGCTCACCTCCGCAGTTTTTCAGCCATCTCCAGACCCTGTTCTACAAAGCGCTCTGGAATTGGAACCATGTGGGTCAGATAATTCAAGGATTGATGGCGAGGTGGTATGCATACGCATGTCAAGGCCCAGCTGCTTGGACTCTGGGTCCGCAGCAGGGTGCAAGCTCAAATGTTGCGGCTCTGTGACCGGTCATGTGAGGTTGTGATGACCAGAGAATCGCCTGAGGCTGCCAAGTAAGTACTGGTCATCCTTAGGAGCCTTGTACACATCGCTTCGGCATCGCCGGGAGCGAATGACGCTACACGCCTTGGTGACGCCCACTAAAGTGTCCACCAAGGGTGGTACCACACACAGGTTTGGGGTCCTTCTGTCAAGATATTTGGCGAGCGTAACCTTTCGGGATCTAGCTCTTCTGCATCCCATCCCATGTTCTCTTGATATGTCTCATAATATCCATGAACGAAGGGTCATCCGGAGGATCTCAGTCTCAATGCGGGTCTGGAGAAGGGATGGAGAGAGGAGATGGGATCTAGAGGAAGAGTAGACTGATCCAGTGTCCTCCGCCGACGGCGAACGTCGGTGTCTCCTGGGGCTGGGTGACCCAGAAGTGGATTTCGACGGAGGTCTCAGTTTTTCTGATCTTCCCTGGAGAGGATCTAGGTCCGGGAGGTAAACGGCCTGCCGGCCTGATGGTGAAGGGGTGCAGGAACCGGAGGAGGAGGAGAGGTGGACCATGTCCTCTTAATGGTGTCCCACCAGTAAGTGAAGAGATCCTTCACTTCCAGCTAAAGAAAGGCCTGACGACGTGCCCGGGCGCCAGTGGGCGTGTCCTCGGCCGCCTGCTCCACAGGGCCTCGGTAAGGGCGAAGTGCCCTGGGAGTTTGGGCGCCGGGTCGCCTGGCCTGGTCCTCGGCCATGCTGTTTCCTCACAGTCTCCTGACCGCGCCAGTGAGGCATCAGCCTTCTCGGAGGAGGAAGTCGGTCCTCTCCGGGCGCCCGCTGGGATGGTTTGTCATGGCGGTCGTCTCCGACTGCATGTGCCCAGGGAGGGTTGACGACTCACGGCGGCGTGGCTGGAGTCTGGCTCCACAGGTCTCAAGGTGTGAGTCTGGCAGCCCGAGGAGTACAGATTAAGACCTGACGCCGAACTAAAGGGCGGAACCCGACTGTGATGATGGTGGCGCCCCGACTGCCAAGGCCTTGATGATAAAGACGACGGCTGGCGGATTGGCCTGAGAAGAAGGCTTCCTTACCACAGCGAGTGAGGCTGACAGCTGGCCCTGGAAGGAGAGCGGCGACCGAGAACCCTGAGCTGGTAGGCTCAAGCCCTGGAAGGGGACCTGGAAGGGGCTCTCCTCTTTCTTCTCAAGGTGTTTGTGGGATTTAAGAAGACTTCCCCTTGAGAACATGGTCTTCAGCTTTCTCCAGCAAAAAGCCTGAAGGGCCTTCTGACGCCGGATCCTAGTTCGACTGTTGAACCCTTGGCAGAAATCCAACAGGCCCGGTATCGTGGTCTGGGCCCACGACCTCAACGCAAGCCGTATGGGGGGTCCTTGGAAGGATCTGTTTCCGCAAGCACACTTGGAGGAGTGACCGAGGTCTGAGAGGACATCGGCAACTATCTTGCTTGAAGAAAATTGAATTTCCGAAGGAAAGCTCTGAACCACTTGGCGTAGCCGCGCTGGACTGTAACTGGAGAATTGAGACATGTCGAGTCGGGCGGGAAGAACTTGGGGATCTGGCGGGACCGCCCCCTTTTGTACTACGCCTGACGTCGGAGGCGAGATAGACGTCGGGGGCCGTCCCTGCTGAAGATAGCTAGCTAGAATTTTTCCGTGGGGTCCTGACGCCTGCCGGCTTCAGTCCTAATGGTGTAACCTGCTGCAAGAGCTGTGTCTCGAAGTAAGATCAAAGGGTTAACCTTTCTATGCAGAGCATAGAATGCTGAGCTCGAGCTCGGTTGATCTCTCTCTGTTTCCCTTTGAAAGCTAACCATCAGATTCTTACGAGCAACACTCTAATAGTATTCTATGTGGAAATTGTAAAAACAAAATTTTTAATAGCCAATCAGGAACAAAAAAGTTTTGGACTACCAAAAGAAGACTCAAGTCAGGAAACCCAAACTCAAAACCCAAACCAAACAGGAATATAACAAATAAACACCAACACAAGAAGAGGGTGTAAAAGAGCACCCTGAGGTGCAACACTGCTCTGCCCACCCACTTCCCAAAACTAGGTCTTAGAGGGAGCAGGTTTAGAATGCAGCAAGACTCCAATAGAAGAAACAATTACTAAGGTGAGTAATTTTTTCTTCAAACAACTTGAAGTCTTGCTGTATTCTGACAAGTGCAGACTACCAAGCAGTACCTCCAAGGAGGAGGGACAGGACCTACTTTGGGAGTAGGTTCTCGGCACTGTTGTGTTAAACCGAGCATCACTCCTAGCCTGGATATCCAGAGAGTAATGCTTGGTAAAGGTATGGACTGTTTTCCAGGTGGCTGCTTGACAAATTTCTAGAGAGGATATCCTGGCAGCAGCCAGAAGCAGCTACACCTCTTGAGAAATGAGCCCTCAGGCCTGAGGGTGGAGTTTTTTTTCCAGTTTTTCATAGCAGAATTGTATACAAGACACAATACACCTGGCAATAGATCTCTTGGTGGCAGGTTTGCCCTTTCCTACTTCTCTATAAGTGAGGAACAACTGGAGGGAGTCAAACCTGTGACCCTTGGTACACTCTATGTAGTAACTAAGGGCTCTTAACATCTAAACTGTGTAGCCTCCTCTCTCCTGAGGAAGAATGATCAGTGAAGAAAACAAGAAGAGAGATTGGTTTAAATGGAAGTCTGAAACCACTTTGGGCAAGAACCTTCTATTGGTTATAAGGACCATTTTATCTCTGTGAAAGAAGGTAAAACCAGGTTCCACTGACAGGGCTTGCAATTCACTGATATGCCTGGCAGAGATAATGGCTACCAAGAACACAGTTTTCAAAGTCAAGTACTTAAGCTCTGCCGAGGACACAGGCTCAAAAGGGGGTTGCATAAGCTGAGCAACGCAAACATTCAAATCCCAGGCAGGGGCAGGGTCTCTAAAAGAAGGATTGATGTGAAGCAATCCTTTAAAAAATTTACAGAACACAGGATGAGACGATAGTGAGGAACACTTCCCCACTGACAGAAAAGCAGAAAACAGCTGACAAGTGTACCTTGAGAGTAGCTGGTCTGAGGCCTAGGCCATTAAGCTGGACCATATAATCCAGAATCGTAGGCAATCCAGCAGTATCTGGAGAAATATGCTTCTTAGAACACCAAATGCTGAATCCCTTCCATTTGGAGTTATAGGTCTTTCTGGTGGAGGGCTTTCGAGAAGCTTTGAGAATATCCAGAACCCCCTGAGACAGATGCAAGTCTGCAAACTCTAACTCTTCAAGAGCCATGCCTTGAGATTGCGAGACTGAAGATTGGGGTACCAAATCCTTCCCCGAGAGGATGTTAACAGGTTATAATTCCTGGGAAGAGACGGGGCACGATGGACTGCTAGGGACAGCAACACGGGGTACCAGGGCTGTCTGGCCCAATCTGGAGCAATCAGAATCACTTTGCAAGGTTGAGACGTTATTTTGACTAAAACTTTGAACAGGAGTGGGAAGGCATACAGAAACTTCCCTTCACAATTCAGAATCAGGGCATCCAGGGGGACTGACCCCAAGACTGGAGGTCTGCAACAAAACAGAGGGAGTTGGTGATTGTCTGGGGCTGCAAAGAGATCTATCTCTGGAGTGCCCCACCTTGAAAAAATCACTTTCAAACACCTGAGGGTCCAGGGACCATTCGTGATGGCCCGGAGAGATCCTGCTCAGTGCATCTGCTATCACACTGTCCTTCCCTGGAAGGCGAACTGCTATAAGAGAGGTTTGTGGACAGAGTGCATCCCTGCTTGTTGATATACCACATGGTGGTGGTGGTGGTGTCCGTTATCACCTGAACCACCTTGTTCTGTACTGACTGAGACAAAGTTTGGAGATTGATATGGAGAAGGAATTCTTGGGGGGACCACAGCCCTCGGCAGTGAGGGCCCCCAGATGGGCTCCCCAGCCCAGAAGAGAAGTGTCCGTGGTAAGGACCACTGAACAAGGCTGAGTGGCAAAAGGAACACCTTGTCTTAAATTGTCCTGATCCTACCACCATTGGAGGGCTTGGATCAAGGTCAGAGTCATTGGAATCAGTTTGGTAAGGGAATCCTTCCTTTGGGACCAAAAAGCTCTCATATGGAACTGAATATCCCTCATCTGGAATCTTGCCCCTTGGACCACTGCTGTTGAAGCTGCCATGTGGCCCAAGAGCTGGAGGAAATACCTTGCTGGTTGAGATAACCGAAGGCTGAAGGAAGAGGCTAGTTCCATAAGAACCCTTGCCCTTTCTAGGAGAAGAAAGGCTCTTGCTCGGACTGTGTCCAGTTCTGCCCCTATAAAGGTAAGAAGCTGGACTGGTTCAAGAACTGACTTGGGAAAGTTGAGAAGAAATCCTAGAGAAGCGAGCACTTGCTGGGTCACTTGCAGGTGAGAGCTGACTTGGTCTGGAGACTGGCCCACTATTAGCCAATCGTTCATATATGGAAAAATGGAAATCTTTTGCCTTCTTAGAAAGGCAACTACTACTGCCAGGCACTATGTGAAAACCCTTGGGGCTGAGGTTAGGCCAAAGGGCATTGCTCTGAACTGACAGTGGCCTGAAGGTAACTTTCTGTGGGAGCACCTGATGGGAATGTGAAAGTAGGCATCTTTGAGGTCCAGAGAGGCTAACCATTCCCCTGGCCTTAGAGAGGGAAGGATTATTCCCAGAGTTATCATCTTGAACTTTGGTTTTAAAAGATGTTTGTTCAGATATCTTAGGTCTAGGATGGGTCGCCACTCCCGTCTTTTTGGGGGTCAGGAAGTACCTGGAGTACAGTCCTTTGCCCCAGTGTAGGGTAGGTACTCTCTCTACAGCTCTTAAAGCTAGGAGAGAAGAAACCTCTGCCTCTAGGGCAAGGGTTTCTGAGAGATTTGCAGGTGGAAAAGATCCGACTCTCATCTTTGGAAATTTTCTGAAGCTGAGAACCAGTCCCTGGCTTACTACTTCCAGGACCCACTTGTCTGATGTAACAGACATCCAGTCCTGGACAAAGTAAGCCAGCCTGCTCCCTACTAGAACAGGAGAGTCGACCCATGCAGGCCATCAGGGTGTCTGCTTGGCAGGGGCCTTAGGCTGAGGAGTGGATGCAGCCCTGCTCATCCCCCTTCTGCCTCTCCCTCTGAAGAACCCCCTCTGTGAAAAGGGAGAAGAGACCTGTGCTTGGTGAAAAGGCCTGCCCCTAGACTGCTGCCTTTGAGGAGCTGCCTGCCCCTCCTTGGCCTGAGCACTCCTGTAAGTGGTCCTGTACTCATCCATTTTCTTCATGTAATTCTCTGTCTGCTCCCCAAACAGAGAATTACCCACTACAGGAAAATCCATGACCTTAGCCTGGGTATCCTGCGAGAGGCTGTACATCTGAGCTAAGCCATTCTCCGAAGAGCCACAGATGTAGCCATGACTCTTGACACATCATTAGAGTCCACAGCAGCATGCAACTGAACTTTAGATGCCTCAATCCCATCTGCAGCCACCGCCTCCAGCTCCTTGGCTAGCTGGGGGGAGGCCTGTTTAGCCAGTGCCAGTACAGTGTCCCACCTGGACTTCTGGTACCTAGCTGTATAGGCCATATAATTTGCCTGTTCGAGTCCCAGGGAAGATGCCATGTACAGCTTTTTTGCCATGGCATCAACCTTCCTACAGTCTTTGCCTGGGGGGGTGTGAAGCCAAGGGAATGCGTACCTTAACAGCAGTGTCAGTGGCTCAGTAGGTAGCACACTCGCCTCTGAGGCCGGGAGATCAGAGGGCTGTGGGTTCAGTTCCCACATCTGGCACTTGGGTTAATATCCCAGTACTGACACTGCAGTGCAGCATGACAGGGGTGCTGCACTCCTGAGGTGCCGTCTTTTGGATGAGACGTTAAACCGAGGTCCCATCTGCCTGGATTGGTGGTATTTCAGCTGGATGTTAAAGATCCCATGGCACTTATCAAAGAGTAGGGAATTTCCCTGGTGTCCTGGCCAAATTTCCCTCATTCACTAAAAATACCACCAACAGCTTACTCTGGTTCAATGTCAGTTGGCATTCATCTGTATCCCCCTCCCCCGGGTCGTGCCTGAAAATAGGCAGGATAAGTCTAGTGCACTTAACCGGTCAACAAAAAAACTAAATAAATAATCACAGGCAGCAGCCTGCACAACCCCAACATGGCTGCATTGGTGGTATAAAAACTCTGTTTCTGAGCCTGAGAGTGTATACCTCTTGTCCACTCTTCTATCCACAGGAGGTACAGAATTGAGAGAGTTCAGAATTTTTTGTGTCTGTTTCCCAAAAGATCCGTGGAGGGGAACAGACAGTCTCCTGGACTCTGGGATGTCCATCATTTCTACATAATCAGGCTCCTCCTGATCCTCCATTGCCTCTTCCATAGAAGGCTGGAGGGTCTCAGCCACCTTTCTGTAGAACATAAAGTGGAAAGGGGACTCAGAAAGCCTAGTAGGGGATACACTTAAAGGTCAGTCTGGGGAGATGTCCGGTTCCACAGGCACATCTAGACTTTCACCATCATCATCTTCAAACTCCCCTTCCTCCTCAAACTCCGGTTCATAAAATTCTTCCAAAGTATAATCGTGAACCGGGGGAACCGACCGAACCGAGCCCCTGCCAAAAGGTGCCGGATCGGTCGGAACCGGGCAAAGCGATTCCACAATCTGAATCGCTCTGGCTATTTCTTCGGTGGTCGAAACATGGACTTCTGGATCCGAACTGGACAATTATTCTTTGCGATTTCTTTTAGTCGGAACCGACCCCTCGGGATCGGCTCTCCTTTTGCCCAAAGAAGTATCGCCCTGGTCAGAGGACACTCCTTCTGGTTCGGTCAGAACCGAATTGGGCTGGCCATCGAGGTCAGCGGACTTCTTGGCCTCCTTTTCCCTCAGTCTACCTAATCTCTTTTCCAGAGTGGATCTGGACATATTTTTGCAAATTTGGCAGTCTGAATCGAGGTGGTCAAACCACAGACAATAAACAGAGGTGGTGTGGGGATCGGCCTTAGCAAAGACCTCCTCACACTCTCTGCAGTGTTGAAACCCAGTGGGCCCGTTTTTTTTCTTGGGTTTCTCAGACAAACCCTTTTTTCAGCAACCGCCAGGCATGACTTTATCGGTTCCTGTGTCACGGGTCTTGGAAAAAACAGTTTCAAAACACCTTTTTTTTTTTTTTTTTTTTTTAGAACCGATAAGAACGGTAACCACACACTAAAGTTACACAAGAATTAAACAAATGATCTGTTCGGCTGAACTGATCCACACTTTTTACAAGTTCCACACAGAAAACACAGTACAAAACCTATCTAGTACTCACGGTACCACATACAGAGACTAAACCGACTATGCAGGACACTTTTTCGGTTAGAAACTGAGGGAAAAAAAACAACACAAACCGACTTTCGAACCAAGCTGCAGAAAAAATCTCCTGAGCGACTGTTCAGTGAGGCGGAGTAAAGAATCTGACGGTTAGCTTTCAAAGGGAAACAGAACGAGAAATCAACAGAGCTCGAGCTCAACATTCTATGCTCTGCATAGAAAGGTTAACCCTTTGTTCTCCGGAGCAGTTTAAAGGCTGGGACTAACTGCACTTGTCAGAATACAGCAAGACTTCAAGTTGTTTGAAAAGCAAGATTAGAAAGAAAAAATTACTCACCTTAGTAATGTTGTTTCTTCTAATGGAGTCTTGCTATATTATGACTGATGCAGTTTGTCCCACCATTAGAACTGCTCCAGAGGTGAAAGAGTTAACTTCCATGCAGTGCATGGAACTTAGAGTGCAAGCTCGGTTAGGAAAGCTCTGTCAGGGTAATTTCAAACCGAAACCGTCAGATCTTTACAAGCAAAACTCACTAAGGCTCTGTGTGGAAGCTGTAACCTACACTAGCCAACTGGCTACTCAAATATTCACACATTTTCCTGGTCCCAACACCAAGACTCAGGTCAGGGGACCAGAGAAAATAAGATAAAATAAATAAAACACAACACCCAAACACCCCAACAAGAAGTGGTGGAAAACATAAAAGGGGCATCAATAAGTGCCAACAGTGGACTTCCCACCCCGTACCCAAAGTAGAAGTTCTGAGAGGGGCAGGCTGGGGGGTTGGGGGAGGTCATAATATACAAGACTCCATTAGAAAAAACAACATTACTAAGCTAAGTAATTTTTTCTTCAAACATGAAGTCTTGCTATATTATGACTGATGCAGACTATACAGCAGTATTCCACGGAGGAGGGACAGAACCTACTTAGGGAATAGGCTCTGAAACATGGTTATAGCAAACCACATCCTCCTGGCCTGGATGTCCAGGGAGTAATGCTTGGTGAAAGTGTGTACTGTTTTCCAAGTAGCTGCTTGACATATCTCTAAGAAAGGATGTCTCTGGCAGCAGCTAGAGATGCAGCTGTACCTCTGGTAGAGTGAGCCCTCAGGCCTGAAGGGGGAACCTCACCCAGTTTTTGATAGCAAAATTGGATACAAGAGACAATCCACCTGGCAATGGATCTCTTAGTGGCAGGTCTCCCTTTCCCAACCTCACCATGAGTGAGAAATAGTTGGAGGGAGTCAAACCTGTGACCCTTGGTACGCTCTATGTAGTAACTTAGGACCCTCTTAACATCTAAGCTGTGTAGCCTCCTCTCACCAGAGGAGGAATGGTCAGTGAAGAACACTGGAAGTGAAACAGATTGGTTAAGGTGGAAATCCGAAACCACCTTAGGCAAAAACTTCCTGTTAGTCCTGAGGACTACCTTATCCCTGTGAAAGGAAATAAAGTCAGTCTCCACTGATAAAGCCTGTAACTCACTTATGCGCCTGGCAGAAGTGATGGCTACTAGAAATACAGTTTTCCAAGTCAAATACTTAAGCTCTGCCGAAGACAGAGGTTCAAAGGGGGGTTGCATCAGCTGAGCAATGCAAACATTAAGATCCCAGGCAGGGGCAGGGTCCCTGAATGGAGGATTGGTATGAAGTAATCCCTTAAAAAACTTGGAAAATACAGGGTGAGCAGAAAGAGAAGAGGGCTTCCCTGCTGAAATGAAAGCAGAGAAAGCTGCCAAATGCACTTTCAGGGTAGCTGGTCTCAGTCCCAAAGAATTAAGATGGACCATATGAAAAAACTCACCTTAGTAATGTTGTTTCTTCTAATGGAGTCTTGCTATATTATAGACATTAGCAGTCTGATCCAGCTCTAGAACTGCCCCGGAGTCAAATGGTTAAAACCATTCCAAAATAGAATTTTGGCACGAGAGCAGCTCTATCTGTGTCATTTCAAACTTGAACTGTCAGATCTTTACAGCCAAACTCACTAAGGTCTGTGTGGAAGCTGTAACCTACACCAGCCAAATGGCTACCTAAATAATAACAACCACTGATGGTCCCAACACCCAAGACTCAAGTCAGGGACCAGAAATATGAACACCATTCTAATAATATGAAAATGGAACATATAAGTATAATAAAACACACACACACACACACACACACACACACACACACACACACACACACGTACACACACACACACAAAGTCCCAAAGGGGACAAAATGCTAACAGGACATAAGTAGTGCCCACACTCAAGTTGCCCGCACCCCACCAAGTAGAGGTTCTGAGAGGGCAGGTTGGGGAGGTCTATAATATAGCAAGACTCCATTAGAAAACAACATTACTAAGGTGAGTAATTTTTTCTTCAAACAACATGAAGTCTTGCTATATTATAGACATTACCAGAATACACAGCAGTACCTCCATGGAGGAGGGCAGAACCTTCTTAGGAATAGGCTCTGAAGAACAGCTGTGCCAAACCGAGCATCTCTCTGGCCTGGACATCCAGGAGTAATGCTTGGTAAAGTGTGTACCATTTTCCAAGCAGCAGCCTGGCAAATCTCTAATAAAGGGATATCTCTGGGCAGCTGTGAGACGCAGCTGTACCCTGGTAGGAATGAGGCTCTCAAACCGGGGGTCTGCCCACTTTCTGATAACAAAATTGGATACAAGAGACAATCCACCTGGCTATTGATCCTTAGTTGCAGGTTTGCCTTTCCCAACTTCACCATAGGTAAGGAAAGTTGAGGATCGAACTCTGTGACCTTTGGTACGCTCTATATAATAACTAAGAGCTCTCTTAACATCCAGGTTGTGCAACCTCCTCTCACCAAGAGGAGTGATCAGTGAAAATACTGGAAGGAGATAGATTGATTAAGATGGAAATCTGAAACCACCTTAGGCAAAAACTTCCTATTAGTCCTAGAACTACCTTATCCCTGTGGAAAGAAATAAAGTCAGTCTCCACTGACAAGGCTTGCAATTCACTTATGCGCTGGCAGAAGTGATAGCCACTAGAAAACAGTTTTCCAAGTTAGGTACTTAAGCTCTGCAGAAGACAGAGGTTCAGTATGGGTTGCATTAACTGGGCAATGCAAACATTAAGGTCCCAAGTAGGCCGGTTCCAAAGGGAGATTAGTATAGAGTAATCCCTTAAAAACTTGGAAAACACAGGATGAGAGGAAAGAGGGGATGACTTTCCTGTTGACACAAAAACAGACACAGCTGCCAAATGAACTCTCAGGGTAGCTGGTCTGAGACCCAAGGAATTAAGATGTACCATGTAATCTAACAAATGGGCAATTCAGCAGATTCTGGGAAATATTTTCCTAGCACACCAAATGGAAAACCTTTTCCATTTAGAACTATAAGTAGCCTAGTGGAAGGCTTTCTGGAAGCCTTAGCATCTCAAGAACACCCTGAGAGGGTGTAAATCAGCAACTAACTCCTCAAGAGTGAGGCCTTGAGGTTGAGGGATTTGAGGTCCGGATACCAAACCCTTCCCTGGGCACAAGTCAACAGATTGTGATTCCTGGGGAGGCACAGGGAAGATGGACTGTCAGACAGAAGGAGTGGGTACCAGGGCTGCCTGGCCTCAATCCGTGGAATCAGAATCACCCTGCAAGGCCGAGATCTGATTTTGACTAGTACTTTGAATAGGAGAGGAAGGGGGGGAGTGAGAGAACTTCCTCCCAATCCAGAAGAAGGGCATCCAGGGGAACTGAGCCCAGCACTGGAGGCCTGCAACAGAACACAGGAAGTTTGTGATTGTCTGGGGCTGCAAAAGATCTGAGGGATGCCCACCGGCAAAAACTATCCCCAGCACTTGAGGATCCAGGAACCATTCGTGATGGCCCTGGGAAATCCTGCTGAGGCATCCGCTAGGATATTGTCCTTCCCTGGAAGATGAACTGCTATGAGGAAGTGTTCAGGAATAGGCCAGAGACCACAACTTCATTGCTCGGTGCACAAGGTCAAGACCGAGTGCCCCTGTTTGTTGATGTACCACATTGTTGTGGTGTTTGTTCTGACTTGTATCACCTTGTCGTGGACAGATGCAGAAAAGCTTGAAGAGCTAAAAAGACAGCTCTGAGTTCCAGCAAACTGATGTGGAGCAGAGATTCCTGGGGACCAAACTCCTGAGGGAAAGGTCGCCCATGTGGGCTCCCAACCCAGAAGGGAAGCATCTGTGGTGAGAGTCAAGTCGTGAGAAGGGGAAATGAAGGGGACCCCGCTCTTAATTGCTCTGATCCTGCCACCACTGGAGAGCTAGGATCAAGGCTCGGAGTCACTGGGACCAACTTGGAAAGGGGTCTCTTCTCTGAGACCAAAAGGTTCTCAAGTGAAACTGAATGTCTCTCATCTGAAATCTGGCTCCCTGCACAACAGCTGTGGATGCAGCCATGTGCCCCAGGAGCTGCAGAAAGTGTCTTGCTGGTCGAGAGACCTGCAGAGTGAAGGAAGAGGCCAGAGCCACTAAATTCCTTACCCTTTCTGGGGGAAGAAAGGCTCTGGCTAACTTTGTGTCCAGTTCTGCCCCTATAAAGGTGAGTACTTGGACTGGTTCCAGAACCGACTTTTGTAGGTTTAGCAGAAAACCCAGGGAGGTGAGAAGCTGCTGGGTGACCTGCAGGTGAGATTTACCTGTTCTGGGGACTGGCCTACAATGAGCCAGTCGTCTAGATAGGGAAAAACAACAACCTCTGCCTCCTTAAGTGGGCCACTGCCACTGCTAGACACTTTGTGAATACCCTTGGAGCAGAGGTAGGCCGAAGGGCATTGCTCTGAACTGGTAATGACCTGAGGGCAGTTCAATCTGAGGTACTTTCGATGGGATCTTCTGATTAGGACATGGAAATAGGCATCCTTGAGGTCCAGGAGGCTAGCCAGTCCCTGGCCTTAGGGAAGGTAAAATCATTGCCAGAGTTACCATTTTGAACTTTGGTTTCAAAAGATGCTTGTTCAGATATCTGAGATCTAAGATGGGCGCCATTCTCCTGTCTTTTTGGGGTAAGGAAGTATCTGAATACAGACCCCTGCCCTGATGCAGGGAGGAACCTTTCTACTGCTCTGAGAGCTAACAGGATGAGACCTCTGTTTCCAAAGCGAGGGTCTCTGGAAGCACTTGTAGAGAAAAGTCTGCTTCTCAACTTGGGAAACTTTTGAAGCTGAGAACCAGACCCTGGCTTACTACTTCCAGAACCCACTTGTCTGGAGGTTAAAGAAGCCCAATTCTGACTGGAAGTAAGCCAGCCTGCCCCCAATGGTACAGGAGAATCGGCCCTGGGCACCCCATCAGGGTGCCTGTTTCACAGGAGCTTTAGGCTGGGGGGTGGGAGCAGGTCTGCCCACCCCTCGTCTGCCCCTGCCTCTGAAGAAGCCCCTCTGAGCATAGGCAGAGGAGGCCAGAGTCTGGTAGAAAGGCCTGTGAAAAGGCCTACCCCTACCCCTGGGGGTATGCCTTTGAGGAGTGGCATGCCGCTCCTTAGCCTGGGCACTCTTGTAAGTAGTCCTATATTCATCTATCTTCTTCATGTAGTTCTCTGTCTGCTCTCCAAACAGAGAATTTCCCACCACAGGAAAATCCATAGCCTTAGTCTGGGTATCCTGTGACAAATTAGTACACCTGAGCCAGGCCAACCTACGAAAAGCTACAGATGTGGCCATGACCCTAGAGGAAACATCATTAACATCCACAGCAGCATGAAACTGAACCTTAGAGGCTTCAATGCCATAAGCAGCCACCTGTTCTAGTTCACTAGCCAGCTGGCCATGGGCCTGCTTGGCCAATTGCATAACAGTATCCCATCTAGATTTCTGATACCTAGCTACATAAGCCATATAATTTGCTTGCCGAGTCCCAGACAGGCTGCCATATACTGTTTTTTGCCATGGCATCAATCTTCCTGGAATCCTTGTCACGAGGATGAAGCCAAGGAATATTAGTTTTATCACAGGCAGCAGCCTGAACTACCCCAACATGACTGCATTGTTGAGAAAGGAATTATGTATCAGGGCCTGACAATGTATACCTTCTGTCCATCTTTTTATCTACAGGAGGCACAGAATTAGGAGCTTAAAATTTTAATTGTTTCCTAAAGACTTATGTAAAGGAATAGACAATCTCCTAGACTCTGAATATCCATTTCTACAAAATCAGGCTCCTCTTGCTCATCCACAGCCTCTTCTAAAGGAAGCTGGAGGTTTCAGCAACTTTTATACAACATAAAATGAGATGGGGACTCAGACAGCATAGGGGGAGATTCTAAAGGTCTGTCTGGGGAGATGTCCGGTTCAGTGGGCACACCCAGACCTTCCCAGCCACATTCATACTGTTCATAATCCTCCTCCCCTCCTCTGGTTCATAAAATTCCTCAATATCATAATCCTGAACCACTGGGACCGGACAAACCGACCTTTTACCAGATAGTGGTGGTTCGGACGGACCCTAAGACAGTGACTGGACAATTTGTATGGCTTTTGCTATCTCTGCAGCAGTTGGAGAAGGAATTTTGGACTCCAGACCTGCTGATTTTCTTGTTTTCTTTACTGGAATTGGTTCCTCAGAACCAGCTTTTCTTTGCCGAGGAGTCTGGCCCTGGTCAGAGGCACACCTCTGGTTCGGTTGGCACCAAACCGGGCTGGCCATCCGGGTCAGTGGACTTTTGGCCTCTCGTTCCTGAGCCTGCCCAATCTTTTTCCAGGGTGGCTGCAGGGTATCCATACCTGGCAGTCTGACTGGAGGTGGTCAAACCCCAGACAATAAACACATGTGGTGTGTGGGTCAGCCTTGGCAAAGACTTCCCCACAAACATCACAGTGTTGAAACCAGTGGCGCGGTTTTCTTTTGGGTTTCTCAGACATAATGCCAGCCTAACCGAAAAACTTGCCTTTGCAGTGTAGGCAGAAGACACCCTTCATCGTTCCTAACCGTGTCACGGGTATTGGAAAACGTAATAAATCCGTTTTTTTTAGAACCGATAAGAACCGGGAACCGCACTCTAAAATAGTAACTTTTAGTTTTAAATGAGTTTTAAACCCACTGATCGGTTCAAAACCGAACCGATAACTTACAAGTTCCACACAGACAAAACCTTCATTTACTTACGGTTACCGAGATAGAGCTTGAACCGAACGGTTTTGCGGTTAAAATAAAACTATTCTCGGTTAAATCCAACCTAGAAAACACTTTTTAAACCGAGAAATGAACCGAGCAGAAGGAGAAATCTCTGGAGCGACTGTTCACTGAGGCGGAGTAAAGAATCTGACAGTTCAAGTTTGAAATGACACAGATAGAGCTGCTCTCGTGCCAAAATTCTATTTTGGAATGGTTTTAACCATTTCACTCTGGGGCAGTTCTAGAGCTGGATCAAACTGCTAATGTCTATAACATAGCAGGACTTCATGTTGTTTGAAATCCATAGCCTTAGACTGGGTATCCTGTGACAAAGTAGTACACCTGAGCCAAGCCAATCTACGAAAAGCCACAGATGTAGCCATGACTCTAGAGGATACATCATTAGAATCCACTACAGCATGGAATTGCACCTTAGATGCCTCAATACCATCAGCAGCCACCTGCTCCAGCTCCTTTGCAAGCTGGCCAGGGGCCTGTTTGGCTAAGGCCATGACAGTGTCCCATCTAGATTTTGGTATCTCGCAACATAAGCCATATAGTTTGCTTGTCTGAGTCCCAAAGACGCTGCCATGTATTGTTTTGGCCATGGCATCAATCTTCCTGGAGTCCTTGTCAGGAAGATGTGAAGCCAGGGAATATTAGCTTTATCACAGGCTGCAGCCTGAACTACTAACATGACTG
This sequence comes from Neoceratodus forsteri, assembly GCA_016271365.2. Lineage (NCBI taxonomy): Eukaryota > Metazoa > Chordata > Ceratodontiformes > Ceratodontidae > Neoceratodus > Neoceratodus forsteri. The sequence continues at coordinate 220,921,248 of JADMNL010000029.1, forward strand.
CATTGCTGTGAAAGAAATTCTGTATCAGGACCTGACAAAGTGTACCTCCTGTCCATCTTTTTATCCACAGGAGGCACAGAATTAGAAGCTTTTAAAATTTTATTGTTTCCTAAAAGATTTATGTAAAGGGATAGACAATCTCCTGGACTCTGGGATATCCATCATCTCTACAAAGTCAGGCTCCTCTTGCTCATCCAAAGCCTCCTCTAAAGGAAGCTGGAGGGTTTCAGCAACTTTTTTATAAAACAGAAAATGAGAAGGGACTCAGCAAGCCTAGGGAGATTCACCTAAAGGTCTGTCTGGGAGATGTCCGTTCAATGGGCACATCCAGACTTTCAAAGTCACATTCACACTGATCATAATCATCCTCCCCTCCTCTGGTTCATAAAACTCCTCTATATCATATTCTTGAACGGTGGAACCGACAACCGACCTTTGCCAGATAGTGGCGGTTCGAGGGAACCGGGAAAGTGACTGGACAATCTGTATTGCCCTGGCTATCTCTGCAGCAGTTGGAGAAGGGATTTTGGACTCCACACCTGCTGACTTTCTAGTTCTCTTTGCTGGAACTGGCTCCTCAGAGTCAGCTTTACGTTTGCCCGAGGAAGTCTGGCCCTGGTCAGAGGGCACTCCCTCTGGTTAGGTTGGCACCGAACCGGGCTGGCCATCCGGGTCAGCAGACTTTTTGGCCTCTCGTTCCCTGAGCCTACCAACTCTCTTATCTAGGGTAGCTGCAGGGAAATTCTTGCAAATCTGGCAGTCTGCATTGAGGTGGTCAAACTTCAGACAAACACATGTGGTGTGTGGGTCAGCCTTGGCAAAGGCTTCCCCACAGACACTACAGTGTTGATACCCAGTGGGCCCGGTTTTTCTTTTGGGTTTCTCAGACATAATGCCAGCCTAACCAAAAACTTGCCCTTTTAACGGCAGTGCCAGGCAAGACACCCTTATCGGTTCCCAACCGTGTCACGGGTCGTGGAAAAAAACGTAATGAAATCCTTTTTTTAAAACCGATAAGAACCGGAACCGCGACTCTAACAAGCCTTAAAACGCTCAGAATGAAGTTTAAATGCAATCTGATCGGTTCAAACCGAACCGATAAACATTTACAAGTTCCACACAGAAAACCTATCTATTACTTACAATACCATAGACAGAGCTTGAACCGATCGGTTTGCGGTTAAAATAATGAATATTGCGGTTGAATTTAACAGAGAAAAAAAAAAACACTTTAAACCGAGAAAATGAACCGAGCAACAGGAGGAATCTCCGCAGCGACTGTTCAGTGAGGCGGAGTAAAGAATCTGACGGTTTCGGTTTGAAATTACCCTGACAGAGCTTTCCTAACCGAGCTCGCGCTCTAAGTTCCATGCACTGCATGGAAGTTAACTCTCACCTCTGGAGCAGTTCTAATGGTGGGACAAACTGCATCAGTCATAATATAGCAAGACTTCATGTTGTTTGAAATAGTTAAACTGGGACCAGACACCTGGTGGCGTAAAATACTAAAAATGAAAACAGCACAGGTGTTATATTATGGCTATTGGGCAACTGAAAGGATCCAGGGAAATGGGGAAGAGGACAGACGAGGAAAGGCAGAGAGACCTCAGCATGTACACCCTAAAAGGCTAGAAGGGAAAGGAGGGCCATGACTTAAAACTCACAAATATCTACAAGGGGTTAACAAGGCGACTGCCAAAGACTTGTTCACTTTAAGAAAGAATGTGTGTACAAGGAGGAACCCCCTAAATATGGAGGGGGGTTGCTTTAGAAGTCTGCCTGAAGTAGCTGTGAAGGCCGAAACAGTGAAGGGTTTCAACGTAGGACGGGACATGCACAGTGCTAAAGTTAGAAAACTGAGTGGAGGGGAAAGGGCGGAAACTAGGACCTACATAGGGTGGATAGGCAGACTGGATAGGCCACTGGGCCTTTTCCTGCCATCAGTTTTGCTATGCTTTGAGGAGTACGATGTGTCCAATCGACCGAATAACCTTGTGATGTTACTGACATTCGTAACATCTGGATGCCTTTCTTTCCCTGTGCGAAAAACATGACCAGCAATATTTTACACTCTTCCAGGGTACAGGCTCATGGATGGAGCCACAGTATCAGAGTTAATTCTTTTTCTTTTAATTGACTGGTGTTAGAATAAATAAATCAGTTTGGGTCCAAATGCTGTAGTCTGTCACACTACCAATACTGCATTTTCATTACACTACCAAATTATACTGGTTGGGAAGCCACCATTTCCGGTTACCTGTCAAGTCTGAAGGAACCAGGTATTTCTTCTTATCCAGATCCCCTATCCTGGCTTTAGGGGCCTTCTCCACTATTACCTGCAGACAGGGTCAAAAACAATACAATCAGAGAAAGGAGTCAAAGTGGACACATACTGTTGCAGAAAGTTTAAGTAATGTGCACACTTAAAGGCTGGTGTTAAGCAGAGAAGAGTGAATCAAAGTGCTTTACAAATCACTAAGCTAGATAAGCAGCACCAGGTGCAAACAGGTTTTATAAAATGGGCTGAGATGGCCGTCGTAAATCCTGCTTGCTGATAGATGAACCAGGTCTCCTGCCATATCTAAACATATTCATTTTCTTTTTTTCTTTTTAAATTTAAAATGTCTCGTTTATGCTCAGTCTTGCTGGCACTGCCCCGATCTCCTGGTCAGACCCATCCTCAGTCCCCACATTTCTGGCGCTTACCCCGTGGCACGGTCTGGCAACGGCCAGGCACCATCACTCTCCCCTCTTGAGTGTGGGGGCCGGAGACGCTTCTGGTTGAGTGGGTGACCAGTACCCAGAGGTGGGGCCAGAGCATGCCAGGCTTTCCCCTTGCGTTTCCGCTCGCCTCTGTGACATAAGCGCACAAGGCACTCCAAGCATGTGCACATAATGCATGCTGTGCAGTGCCCATCCAAACATCCCCTTTTTCCAGTCATGCCTCCATTACACTGCCACCTGTGGACAGCCAGGTGGCAGAAGAGCAGTGGAGGCTGTGACCCTTTCTCCCCAGGGAAAAAAAAATAAAAAAATTGTCCTTTGGGGCGCTAATACCCCCCACCCCACCCCACCCCTCGATGGCGCTGGCTCATTCCAGAACCCAGGCTGTCGGTGGTAGCGCCAACAGGCTGGCCTTGGGTGCTGTATTTTCTAAACTATAACTTTAATAGGCCATTTTGTACGTGCAATAACATGAGAAGGTGCTGTGTTTGTTAGACACTCCTCTGGTGTGCATGGAGGAGCACTCTGCCTGCAGCATTATGCTTCAGCACGCAGAGACATGCCTATGTTCACACACACACACACACACACACACACACACACACACACACAGTATGTCACTGCTCACCTCATGATTTTTTTTTTCCCCCAACCAATGCAGGCTACATGTGGCATTTCTAATGTACAAAGTCAGCTAGTTCTAGTGAACCTATGGAACAATAATTTCTGACTGTGAAGTACAGGATTGTCAGGACACTGAGGGGTTCTTCGGATATCACAGAACCACAAAAGCAAAGCTTGAGAGGTACTATGATGTCACTAAAATCCACTGAGAAATCCTAGCAACCCCGATTCTTCACCAAGGTTTATCTCTCTCACATATATTAATTCGGAGATTGAGGGGTGTCTGTTACGGGATAAGAAGGTTATCTTGTGCTGTTCTGGGTGAGAGGACCACGAAGCTGAGCAGTTCTGCCAGCCCAAAACAGCACGAGATAACATTCTTATCCTGTAACAGACACCCCTCAGTCTACATATTAATATATTATAAAGCACTAGAACTGCCCCCAGCTTAAAGGAGCACAAATTTTACTGACAATGTTGGTTTTATTTTTGCTGTTCTCCACCGCTCTCTGACATTGTAGTGGTACATTCCAAGAGCGGTGATTATGTTTTTACATGGTGTGTAATGGTGCTGCTTACTTGCTGTGTAAGTGTGGGGCGGGGGTTGACTTTGCATTACACACTTCTGTATTTCTTGGGATTGTGCAATTGAAAAATGGGTAACTTTGGCGAGAATGGTTGTGATTCTATATTTTGAAAAGCAGCATCGCTGGCTTCTATTGTGGCAGCGGGGAGGAGCCGCAGATAAAACCTTTGCATTTTTTTTTTTTTTTTTTTTTTTTTAACCTTTTGCCAACATGTTTGAGGTTTCCCAATTCAATCAATGGAGCAGTGATTTTACTGCAGATAAAAGAAAAATCAAACCCTGAGGTACATTATATAACTGCTAAAAATGGATACTTGCGTTCTACAGTGCTTTGGTATTACAGTTGCCAAATCAGTTGTGTGTTTGAAGGACTGCTCCTTTACAGTACTGCAGTGGCAGAGAGATTTTTGGAAGCCGGGATTCCTCGGACAGCTGGTTCTGCTGTGGAGATTCTAACCGGAATGCTGTGACAAGCTACAGTCACCACGGCAGGAATCAGCTGTGTGGGAGAGCACGAGGCAGCAACTGTACGCTCAATAAGAGGTACGGTAATACTACATTCTGAATGGTGGAGGCAGTTCCACTGCTTTATAATTATTACATATATACTCAAGTTCACTGTCCAGGTGGACCATGGCACTTATCAATGAAGAGCAGGGGAGTTTCCTGATGTTATGGCCAATATTCCCTGCAGTCAATAAAAACATTAAGAAGGGGGAGAACAACTTCTTTAGGTACATCAGGGAGAAAAGGAGCTGTAAGGACCAAACAGTAAGGATAAGGAAGGGGGTTGGGTGGAAGCAAGGTGTGATAAGGCAGAAGCACTACATGATTACTTCTGCTTGGTATTTACTAAGGAGAAGCGGGGTGACACCCAGGGGAATGGCAGAAACAGGGAGAGGGGTGACAGATGGGGAAAATCATGGAGGGCAGAGTTCGGGAGGGTTTGAAGGCACTGAGGGTGGACAAGGCGCCAGGCCCAGATGGCATCCACCCCAAGGTACTGAAGGAGCTGGCAGAGGTCCTTGCAGGACCTTTGGCAGACCTATTTAATGCCTCACGACATTCAGGGTGTGTACCTCAGGACTGGAGGATGGCTCATGTGGTGCCCCTCCACAAGAGTGGCCCCAAGGATGAATCCGGAAACTACAGACCAAGGAGCCTCACATCTATAGTGGGTAAGCCAATGGAGACTATCCTGAAGAAGAGGCTGGTGGCCCTCCTAGAGGCCAAAGGACTACAGGACAGCAGACAGCATGGCTTCATACATGGCAGATCCTGGCAAACCAACCTGGTGGAATTCTATGACTGGGTAACTAGGCAACTGGACAGGGGCCATGCAGTGGATGTCCTGTATCTGGACTTCAGTAAGGCATTCAGACTCTGTGCCGCATGGAAGGTTGGGAAGTAAGTTAGAAGGCACAGGGGCGGGTGCAAAGCTGGTGAGATGGGTAGGGAACTGGCTTCAGGGAAGGCAGAGGGTGGTGGGTGGGGAGCTCTCACACCCAAGGGTAGTGACAAGCGGTGTTCCACAGGGCTCAGTGTTAGGACCAGTGTTGTTTGAGATATTCACTGCAGACATATCATTGGACATCAAGAGCAAGATCAGTCTGTTTGCTGATGATACCAAGGTAGGAGCGGTGGTGGATAACCTAGGGGGATGGCAGGGGTTGCAGGATGATCTGGCAAAGCTTGAAACCTGGTCAAACAGCTGGCAACTGGGATTTAATACCAAAAAGTGCAAGGTGCTGCATTGTTTTGCATTTTGGGATGAAGGAGGAGTTACCAGCTGGGGGGAGTGCAGCTAGCCCAGACAGAGGAGGAGAAGGAGAAGGATCTGGGGGTGCTCATTACAGGGTCAATGAACAACTCGGCACAATGTAGAAAGGCAGCTGCAAAGGCCAACAAAATGCTGGGTTGTATTGCAAGGAGTATATCCTCGAGGAGGTGATTCTGCCACTGTATAGGTCATTAGTTAGACCGCACCTGGAGTACTGCATGCAGTACTGGTGCCCGTATCTGAAGAGGGACATTAAGTTACGGGAGAGGGTGCAGCGCAGGGTGACAAAGATAATCAAGGGGCTGGGGGACTTATACGAGAGGAGGCTGAGGGAGTTGAACATGTTCTCGCTGGAAGAGAGGGGGGTCGGGGGGGACATGACTGAAACCTTTAAGTACATGAAAGGAATAAACAAGACAGGTACAGACGGGCTGTTCAAAGTAAGGGAGGGGAGGGACACCAGGGGCCATGGTATGAGACTGGAGGGAGATGAGGAGAGACTTCTTCCTCTTCTTCACAGAGAGGGTGGTGACTAGGTGGAATGCGTTGTCTACAGAAGTGGTATCCAGTAGAACAGTGGACTGCTTCAACAGGGGACGGGACAGGACAAGGGGGAGGGTCAATGAAGGGGAAGGGAGGGGGCAGCTGTGGAATAAGGGGTGCTAGCTGCACATTCAAGCAGGCTTGACAGACCTCTAGGCCTTTATCTGCTGGCAAATTCCGTATGTTCGTAAAACAGGTCCATGCAAGTCCATGCAACACATCCCCCAAGACATACCTGTAAACAAGCCATTACAGCTTAGCGTGCCTTTCCTTCTCAAAAAATTACAAATGAATAAATACTACATGATTTGTCCATTTTGCAAACACAGTTAACACCAAACCTTCCAGTGGTCATGTGAACAGAGTATGGGATGTGTGAGTGTGAAATGTCCATAATTATGGAACACTGCCTATTAATTGCACCAATACTTCTACACAAGAAATTTTAAAAAAAAAAAAAAGCTCTTCTGTTACTTACAATCGCTTGCAGTGTGTGTAACTGTTTTTAGATATTTGCATTTGCAAACTGTTTGAGCACTATTTTATATTCTGAATATTGTTTGTATTGTTACATGTTTTGTATACTGTATTATATGTTTGTTACCATCTTAGCTTCTACTTGTATGAAGCTCTGGGTCGCTCCTGAAAAACAGCCTCGGCCCAGTGATCTTACCCAGTAAATAAAGTTAACTAAATGTGCGGTCATGCCAAGAGCACCCTGCCAGGCAGTTTTTCAAGTATCAATTTGAGGAGAAAAAAAAAAAGGGAGGCGATTACACATAGGTGTGTTTCAGGTCTCCTTGGAAACCCATTCTTCACATTCCACATAATCCTGCAGGTTCAGTGTGAAGAACAGCTTTCAGAAGCTTCTAACAAAACAGGCTAATCATCTAATTATTGTATTAACTAGGTCTGGTGCAAACAACCCTCAGTTTAAAGGGGAAGGGAATCCCTGCCAGAGCCCCCCCCCCCAATAATTACCAGTATAGCTGTTCAAACCAGTGACATTACCAGTTACAATCAGTCAGTGGCTCTGGACATCAATGCCCCCTCCTACATGAGCTACTTCAATGAAACTCCCTATGGGGTTTATGTGATAATGACGACGTAAAAGGCAATCACCGTTATCGTCAGTCAGAGTACCGAAATTTTCAGCACTCTGACAGCCGGTAGCCTCAGGACAATGGCGCCAGGAGCGATATTACTGCTTTCTGTTGGGGGAGGGCTGTGCCCCACCTTCACCAGGATTCTCAACTCCAGGGGGTACATGGGGGTTAAGCAGGAAGAAAAAAATAAAGGTTAGGCGAGGCTTAATAAAATTGCACGGTGCCTGGACCGATACCTCTCCCACCATGACACCTAGCCAACCCCGGCCTTGCTCGGCCGGCCATCTGGCGCCACCCCTACAGCCAATGCTTGCTGTGCTCGGCTCCCACCCCACCTACGCGTAGCGACATCCTGTCACCCTACCCTCCCCATCGCCGTGAGGGATTGCGCCAGGAAGGAGTTGCCGTAACGGACCGCGCCCATCCTCATGCGCCCACCTCATGGGTTACCTCCCTATAGTCATCGAGTCAGTAGTAAGCCAGAAGGCTCTTCAAGACTACCTCCCCATTAATCAGTGGTTTCTGTAACAGTCAGTGTTCTCCACATGTGTATCTCATCATTTTCTAAACAGATCTACATCAGATATAGTTACAACTTCTTGGAGGAGACCATTTCACAATTTCACCACTCTCTAGGTGAAGAAGGAAAAAGTTACTCACCGTAGTAATGTTTCTTCTTATGGGACCCTCACTATGTTTACACTTTATGCAGTCATCTCGACAGAGTACGACGCACTGGAGCATGCTCCTATACAAATTTTAGAATTTAGAATGTAGGTTCAAACTTTGCATCCATGTTCCACTCTAGCTATTGCCCAGTTTTGTTTCCAAGATACAGTGGCACAGCAGCTAGTGATAGTTACTAAAAGGCTAACAGTACATTTTAGAAAAAAATGTTCACAGAATCCTAGCAGAGCTTCTCAACATCTCTCTGAAGAATGGGTGGGTGCCCCAAGACTGGAGGGTGGCCCATGTTGTGCCGATCCACAAGGGGAGGATCAAGAGAGGAGGTGGGAAATTACAGGCCCGTTCGTCTGACATCGGTGGTCGGCAAGGTGATGGAAGGTATTGTCAAGGAAAGGTTAGGTGGGTTACTGGAGCAAACTGGGTATTTGAATGATAGGCAGCATGGCTTTGTCCCGGGAAGATCGTGCCAGACAAACCTTGTTGAGTTCTATGACTGGGTGATGTGGGCCCTGGACCAGGGTAGGCCGGTGGACATCCTCTTTCTGGACTTCAGCAAGGAGTTTGATTCGGTACCCCACAGTGGCCTGCTGGCTAAGCAGAAGGAAATGGGGGTAGGGAGACCGTTAAGATGGATCGGAAATTGGCTCTCTGAGCATACTCAGAAGGTGGTGGTTAGAGGGTTAGCCTCATCCCCAAGGTGGGTTTCTAGTGGAGTGCCCAGGGGTCAGTGCTGGGACCACTCCTGTTCAACGCCTATGTCTCAGAGGAGAAGGGGAGGGGAGGGAGGGCCTTGCAGGAAGACCTGGAGGCTCTGGAAAGGTGGTCGGGAAAATGGAAAAGTACAGTTACTTAAGAACTTACCATAAAAAAAAATTACTCACCTTAGTAATGTTGTTTCTTCTAATGGAGTCTTGCTATATTATAGATATTAGCAGTTTGATCCAGCTCTAGAACTGCCCCGGAGTGAAATGGTTAAAACCATTCCAAAATAGAATTTTGGCACGAGAGCAGCTCTATCTGCGTCATTTCAAACTTGAACTGTCAGATCTTTACGAGCCAAACTCACTAAGGTCTGTGGGAAGCTGTAACCTACACCAGCCAAATGGCTACCTAAATAATAACAACCATTGATGGTCCCAACACCAGGACTCAAGTCAGGGGACCAGAAATACTAACACCATTCTAATAATATGAAAATGGAACATAAGTATAATAAAAACACACACGCAGCATACATACACACCCCCAAAGTCCCAAAGGGACAAAATGCTAACAGGACATAAGTAGTGCCCACACTAAGTTGCCCGCACCCCAAGTAGAGGTTCTGAGAGGGGCAGGTTGGGGAGGTCTATAGTATAGCAAGACTCCATTAGAAGAAACAACATTACTAAGGTGGTATTTTTTCTTCAAACAACATGAAGTCTTGCTATATTATAGACATTAGCAGAATACACAGCAGTACCTCCATGGAGGAGGGCAGAACCTACTTAGGAATAGGCTCTGAAGAACAGCTGTGCAAACCGAACATCTCTCTGGCCTGGACATCCAGGGGTAATGCTTGGTAAAAGTGTGCACCGTTTCCAAGTAGCAACCTGGCAAATCTCTAATAAAGGGATATCTCTGGCAGCAGCTAGAGGACAGCTGTACCCCTGGTAGAATGAGATTTCAAACCGAGGCGGCTCTGCCCACTTTCTGATAACAAAATTGGATACAAGAGACAATCCACCTGGCTACTGATCTCTTAGTGGCAGGTTTGCCTTTCCCAACTTCACCATAGGTAAGGAAAAGTTGGAGGGATTCGAACCTGTGACCTTTGGTACGTTCTATAAAATAACTAAGAGCTCTCTTAACATCCAGGCTGTGCAACCTCCTCTCACCCGAAGAGGAGTGATCAGTGAAAAATACTGGAAGGGAGATAGATTAAGATGGAAATCTGAAACCACCTTAGGCAAAAACTTCCTATTAGTCCTAAGGACTACCTTATCCCTGTGGAAAGAAATAAAGTCAGTCTCCACTGACAAGGCTTGCAATTCACTTATGCGTCTGGCAGAAGTGATAGCCACTAGAAAAACAGTTTCCAAGTTAGGTACTTAAGCTCTGCAGAAGACAGAGGTTCAAAAGGGGTTGCATTAACTGGGCAATGCAAACATTAAGGTCCCAAGCAGGGGCGGTTCCCAAAGGGAGGATCAGTATGGAGTAACCTTAAAAACTTGGAAAACACAGGATGAGAGGAAAGAGGGATGACTTTCCTGCTGATACAAAAAGCAGACACAGCTGCCAAATGAACTCTCAGGGTAGCTGGTCTGAGACCAAGGAATTAAGATGTACCATGTAATCTAACAAAATGGGCAATTCAGCAGATTCTGGGGAAATATTTTCCTAGCACACCAAATGGAAACCTTTTCCATTTAGAACCATAAGTAGCTCCTAGTGGAAGGCTTTCTGAAGCCTTTAGCATCTCAAGAACACCCTGAGAGAGGTGTAAATCAGCAACTAACTCCTCAAGAGCCAGGCCTTGAGATTGAGGGATTTGAGGTCCGGATACCAAACCCTTCCTGGGCACAAGTCAACAGATTGTGATTCCTGGGAGGCACAGGGAAGATGGACTGTCAGAGACAGAAGGAGTGGTACCAGGGCTGCCTGGCCCAATCCGGGCAATCAGAATCACCCTGCAAGGCTGAGATCTGATTTTGACTAGTACTTTGAATAGGAGAGGAAGGGGAAGCAGAGGAACTTCCCTCCCAATCCAGAAGAAGGGCATCCAGGGAACTGAGCCCAGCACTGGAGGCCTGCAACAGAACAGAGGAAGTTTGTGATTGTCTGGGGCTGCAAAAGATCTATCTGAGGATGCCCCACCTGGCAAAACTATCCCCAGCACTTGAGGATCCAGGGACCATTCGTGATGGCCCTGGGAAATCCTGCTGAGGGCATCCGCTAGGACATTGTCCTTCCTTGGAAGATGAACTGCTATGAGGGAAGTGTTCAGGGAATGGGCCAGAGACCACAACTTCATTGCCTCGGTGCACAAGGCAGAACAGAGTGCCCCCTTTGTTGATGTACCACATTGTTGTGGTGGTGTCTGTTCTGACTTGTATCACCTTGTCGTGGACAGATGCAGAAAAAGCTTGAATAGCTAAAAGACAGCTCTGAGTTCCAGCAAATTGATGTGGAGCAGAGATTCCTGGGGACCAAACTCCTGAGTGGAAAGGGCGCCCATGTGGGCTCCCAACCCAGAAGGGAAGCATCTGTAGTGAGAGTCAAGTCGTGAGAAGGGGAAATGAAGGACCCCGCTCTTAAATTGCTCTGATCCTGCCACCACTGGAGAGCTAGGATCAAGGTCTGAGTCACTGGGACCAACTTGAAAGGGGTCTCTTCTGAGACCAAAAAGGTTCTCAAGTGAAACTGAATGTCTCTCATCTGAAATCTGGCCCCTGCACAACAGCTGTGGATGCAGCCACAGCCCCAGGAGCTGCAGAAGTGTCTTGCTGGTCGAGAGACCTGCAGAGTGAAGGAAGAGGCCAGAGCCACTAAATTCCTTACCCTTTCTGGGGAAGAAAGGCTCTGGCTAGCTTTTAGTCCAATTCTGCCCTATAAAGGTGAGTACCTGACTGGTTCCAGAACCGACTTTGTAGGTTTAGCAGAAAACCCAGGGAGGTGAGAAGCTGATGGGTGACCTGCAGGTGAGATTTTACCTGTTCTGGGGACTGCCTACAATGAGCCAGTCTAGAAGGGAAAACAGCAATCCTCTGCCTCCTTAAGTGGGCCACTGCCATAGCTAGACACTTTGTGAATACCCTTGGAGCAGAGGTAAGGCCAAGGGCATTGCTCTGAACTGGTAATGACCTGAGGCAGTTCGAATCTGAGGTACTTTATGGGATCTTCTGATTAGGACATGGAAATAGGCATCATTGAGGTCCAGGAGGCTAGCCAGTCCCTGGCCTTTGGGAAGGTAAAATCATTGCCAGAGTTACCATTTTGAACTTTGGTTTCAAAAGATGCTTGTTCAGATATCTGAGATCTAAAATGGGCCGCCACTCTCCTGTCTTTTTGGGGTAAGGAAGTATCTGAATAGAGACCCCTGCCCTGATGCAGGAGGAACCTTTCTACTGCTCTGAGAGCTAACAGGATGAGACCTCCTTTCCAGAGCGAGGGTCTCTGAAGCACTTGCAGGTAGAAAAGTCTGCTTCTCAACTTGGGAAACTTTTGAAGCTGAGAACCAGACCCTGGCTTACTACTTCCAGAACCCACTTGTTCGGAGGCTAAGAAGCCCAACTCTGACTGAAGTAAGCTCAGCCTGCCCCCACTGGTACAGGAGAATGCCCTGGGCACCCCATCAGGGTGCCTGTTTCATAGGAGTTTTAGGCTGGGGTGGGAGCAGGTCTGCCCACCCCTCGCCTGCCCCTGCCTCTGAAGAAGCCCCTCGAGCACAGGCAGAGGAGGCCTGAGTCTGGTAGAAAGGCCTGTGAAAAGGCCTACCCTACCCCTGGGGCATGCCTTGAGGAGTGGCTTGCCGCTCCTTAGCCTGGGCACTCTTGTAAGTAGTCCTATATTCATCCATCTTCTTCATGTAGTTCTCTGTCTGCTCTCCAAACAGAGAATTTCCCACCACAGGAAAATCCACAGGCCTTAGTCTGGGTATCCTGTGACAAACTAGTACACCTGAGCCAGGCCAACCTACTTAAAAAGCTGCTAGATGTGGCCATGACCCTAGAGGAAACATCATTAACATCCACAGCAGCATGAACTGAACCTTAGAGGCTTCAATGCCATCAGCAGCCACCTGTTCTAGTTCACTAGCCAGCTGGCCATGGGCCTGCTTGGCCAATTGCATAACAGTATCCCATCTAGATTTCTGATACCTAGCTACATAAGCCATATAATTTGCTTGTCTGAGTCCCAGAGAGGCTGCCATATACTGTTTTTTTGCCATGGCATCAATCTTCTTGGAATCCTTGTCAGGTGGATGTGAAGCCAAGGGAATATTAGCTTTATCACAGGCAGCAGCCTGAACTACCCCAACATGACTGCATTGCTGAGAAAGGAATTCTGTATCAGGGCCTGACAATGTATACCTTCTGTCCATCTTTTTATCTACAGGAGGCACAGAATTAGGAGCTTTTAAAATTTTTGTTTCCTAAAAGACTTATGTAAAGGAATAGACAATCTCCTAGACTCTGGAATATCCATCATTTCTACAAAATCAGGCTCCTCTTGCTCATCCACATCCTCTTCTAAAGGAAGCTGGAGGGTTTCAGCAACTTTTTTATAAAACATAAAATGAGATGGGGACTCAGACAGCATAGCGGGAGATTCTAAAGTTCTGTCTGGGGAGATGTCCGGTTCAGTGGGCAGACCCAGACCTTCCCAACCACATTCATACTGTTCATAATCCTCCTCCCCCCCTCCTCTGGTTCATAAAATTCCTCAAAATCATAATCCTGAACCACTGGGACCGGACGAACCGACCTTTTACCAGATAGTGGTGGTTCGGACGGACCCTGAGACAGTGACTGGACAATTTGTATGGCTTTTGCTATCTTTGCAGCAGTTGGAGAAGGAATTTTGAACTCCAGACCTGCTGATTTTCTTGTTTTCTTTACTGGAATTGGTTCCTCAGAACCAGCTTTTCTTTTGCCCGAGGAAGTCTGGCCCTGGTCAGAGGAGATTCTCTGGTTCGCTGGCACCGGAACCGAGCTGCTGGCCATCCGGGTCAGCGGACTTTTTGGCCTCTCGGTCCCTGAGCCTGCCCAATCTTTTTTCCAGGGTGGCTGCAGGGAAATTCTTACATACCTGGCAGTCTGACTGGAGGTGGTCAAACCCCAGACAAACACATGTGGTGTGTGGGTCAGCCTTGGCAAAGACTTCCCCACAAACATCACAGTGTTGAAACCCAGTGGGCCCGGTTTTTCTTTTGGGTTTCTCAGACATAATGCCAGCCTAACCAAACACTTGCCCTTTTAACTCATTCCTTCCTGATGACGCCATATGGGCGTAAAAAAAAAAAAAACATACCTCTTTTTCCTGATGACGCCATATGGCATCCTAAATCGTGTTGTCGGTGCTCTGATGACGCTGACATGCCGTCCATATCTTTCTCTTGGTGCAGCTCAAGCATTTGTTTACATTTGATGAATTGAGTTGTACTAGCTGTGACAGAAATGGGAAGGAAAGAGTTAATGGTTTGGATTCTGTAGATGCCTTATTTTTTAGCAGTGGGAAAAATACACTGAGGCTGAAATCCTCCAGCAGCAACCAGCTTGTGGAATTCTAAAGGCTAGATAAGAGCTGGTCATAAATCTCGAGGGACATCTCCAGACACACACAGACCTTGCAGACACGACACAGGGGCAGTTTGAATGGATTGGATCATTCAAATATAAACTTAAGGTGAAAAGGAATATAATTGGTCACCAATAGGTGTTCACTCTGATTGGGACAATTAAATAGATACATGTTAGTTGGTTGGTGCATTTAAGGGAGAATAGGAATGACCTAGTCTCCATAGACTATATAGCTTCTGTAAGACAGAGAACTCTCTTGCCCTGGAAGCTGTGAGGGGAAACATAAGCTTGGAGCCTACCTGGTATGTCCGTGGAGCTGGCAGTTAGAACAGGGTCCAGTGTCTCTTGTAAGGACAGGGAAGGGTAAGTTTAGTGATAGTATATTTCAGTAATAGCCTTCTTCTTTGCCATCTGTTGTTTAAAAACATTTGTTTACTTTTCCTGTATAAGTGTTATTCTCTTGTGTTGTAAATACATTTCCTGTAAATGCTCACTGCACTTTCTGTTAAGTAAAAGCTATTTATTTACTCAACAGTTGTGTCTCTGATGTCATTTTTCTAAGGTAAGATTTGGTTTTCCACTGGCTAGGGTAAACTCTGTGTAGCATCCGCCACCTGAAAGAGACACACTACCAGACCTTAACTTGTGCAATTGCACGTGTGATTATTCAAGTTTGTACACTTGAAAGAGGTGCCGGAAGGAAAGTCCGGCTGGTGGCAGCGAATACCCGAGGACACACACCTCTCTAAAAGCTGTTTCAGCCCAGAGGGAGAGGTGGGTTGTCACACCAGCTAATAGGGGACATCGTACCCTTACTGATTTTACCTAATATAATATGCGTTCCCATTGGCTATTTTTGAGGAAACAAGCCTTAATACATAAATAAATAAATTTATTATTTTTTGCATGTGCTGTGAAAAATGTATTATGTTCATTCTGCTATTAGTTTGTATTGTAACAACAAATCATCGTGTTTTAGTGTAACATGTTAAGCTGATCAGGTTGACACTACAATTAATTTCATATCTTATATGTTTTTTTTTATTCGAGCAATCCGATTGGCCGTCACCACTTTGGTGTATTTTTTGTCTTTTGGGGTATTTTTCTACAATAGCATGTTGTCACCGATATCATGATTGTTATAACTATTAGTCCATTCATACCACTAAGTGAGCTGAATATTTCTGTATTTAAAAATCGAGCTCTGTGATTGGTCGGATTTTCTGACATCATCAATTCTGAATTTAACTGGTATAAAGGAATTGTCTTAGATGCAGGCACCATCCCCCTGATGAAGCCTTAGTTGTCGAAGCACCAGGGAACCTGCACGCAGATCTTTTGTTGTGCCTTCCACTATTCTATTCAATGTGTGTGCCTGAAATGTTAGACTAAATCTTTATTTAGCATTCAAGCAAGGACTTGTAATTTTTTTACAACTGTCACTGGAGGGAAAGTGGCTCTCTGAGCTCTGGAGTGTACAGTGATTTTTTTTTTTTGATGTTTCAGTTAGGGGTCGCAGCCCTCACCTGCACCTGCCCTAGCTCTGTAGTGCGTCACCATTTGGTCATATTGATCCTCACTGTTGCCATGCCTGCTCTATGCTTATTGTACACATCACTATTTCCATTAACCAGTCAGAGCACACACTGGTGCAGGAAAAGCATGGTGACTGGAAACTTAGTTTCAAGATGGAGGTGCTGCTCTTATCCTAAAATAGTCACTTCATTTTGGTGCCAAAACCTCGATTTGTAATCTGTATTTAATTTATTTGTTTTTAATTTTATTTATGATAAAAGTTTTCATAGTTATTACTTTGTTCATTTTGGGATAATTTCTGGTCATCCTGTGTGATCACATCTTATTGATCCGGCTGGCATTCCTGATGGGAGAGAGTTTCTTGTGCATGTACTAGATGAGGTCACATGAATTCAGCACCTTTTGTTACTTTTTAAAGAGTTTATGTTCGGATTATGGCTATGTTAAAACTGTGTGGCAAGTTGCTCCCTGCGTTATGGATGATAAGTGGGTTAGGGTCAGTAGCATGTTTGTCTCATGCTCTGCACTTGAGTTTTCTCCCTAATACGCAGTTGCTGATTGTTTAAAATGAAAGAATAATGGTGTTGCCTTCAACTCATCTGGCATCAGTCCAGCCTCAATCTCTGATGCACTGTAAAGGCCAAATTAGTTTTGAATCCCTCCACAGTCACTAGTGTCCATCGACTCGTATGACGTCAGTCCAGACTCAACCTCTGATGCACTGTAAAGTGTTCTTCAGGTTAAAATCCCTCCACAGCCACTTGTAAGATCTAGCTCTTTAACATGCATCAGTCGAACCCCAAACTGTAGTGAACAGTGAAGTGCATTTCAGGTTCAGATCCCTCCTCAACTGATGGTGTTGTCCATCGACTTACCATGCATCAGTCCAGACCAATCCCATAATGCACTGTGAAGTGCATTTCATGTTCAAAACCCTCCACATCCACTGGTGTAGCCCATCAATTCATATGACATCAGTTCAGCCCCAATCTCTGATTCACTGTAAAGTATTCTTCAGGCTCAAATCCCTCCATAGCCACTTGTAAAATCTCAGGCTCAAATCCCTCCACAGCCACTTGTAAAATCTATCTCCTTATCATGCATCCATCGAGCTCCAAACTGTAGTGAACAATGAAGTGCATTTCAGGTTCAGATCCTTCACAGCCAATGGTGTTGTCCATTGACTGATCCGTGTCAGTCCAGCCCCAATCTCTACTGCACTGTAAAGTGCTGTTCAGGTTCAAATCCCACCAGAGTCACTGATTTAGTCCATCTGTTCATCAGTCTTCAGTCCAACCTTTATCTCTGACACTCTGTGATGTGCATTACTGATATGGATCCCTCCTCGGTCACCATGGTGTAGTCCATTGTGCACATCAAGATTCATTCCAACACTACCCTCAGATGCACTGTAATGTTCTATTCAAGTTCGAAACACTCCACAACCACTTGTTTAGTCCCTTGTGCTCATAAAGCTTCAAACCATCCCTTACCTCTGATGCACTGTGATGTGATCAGTGCCAGTGTATGACTTATATAGTCCATTCCAATGAAACATAGCACATAGCACACAGTACACATGTGCACCAGTGAGCATCACTCCATGGTGCAGGCATACCCACACTCCTTCCCACCCATAGAGTGTGCCATACTGAATGTTGCAACATATCACATGTGTATGCAGGCAAACCATGTGACACAGCACATAGTACACAACCTTTACAGGTGCCCGTGTTATCACCCTGTATGTGTACCCACAATGTTTCTGCATGGCATATGAACACCATTACCAGGTGCAGGCAGCCCCACCTGCTTCCCTACAACCAAGTATACCCCAAGGACGGGTACCAATTCATGACGCAAAATGACTGCAGTGCCTATGAGCATCATTCCTTGGTACAAGCACATCCACCCCCCTTCCCCATGACACAGTATACCCCAAATTACTAGTGCCTTTTCAGCAATTTCATCATCCTATACGTATACCCATAATGTATCTACAGTGTCTGTTAGCACCATTATTACATGCATACAGCCCCTCTCATTTCCCCAGAACATATGAAGTGCATCTGAGCCTGTATTATGAATGCAGGACCCCCCTCCAACTAACACACAGTGCTT
Source organism: Neoceratodus forsteri (assembly GCA_016271365.2). Taxonomy (NCBI): domain Eukaryota; kingdom Metazoa; phylum Chordata; order Ceratodontiformes; family Ceratodontidae; genus Neoceratodus; species Neoceratodus forsteri. The sequence continues at coordinate 220,939,236 of JADMNL010000029.1, forward strand.
CGTCATTCTTCAGTCATTCCCTCACCTTAAACCATCCCATAATACAACCCCCAAAAAATAAACTATGCCAGGAAATTAAATACACAGATTTATGTAACATGATGTTTACTGAAAGACTGTGAACCTTTACATGAACATCATGCTTCATTTACAGTGTGATAAGGCAAACAGCACAAATAAAATACAGTTTCCTATACTTATGGATTTTATTACAAAAATAAAATAAAACAGTTCATTTCAATGAAATTACACATTTTAACTACAGCACATATGCAATTAATCATAGAGAGACCTCCAGCACTAACACATGTATCCATTTCCTGTGACAGCTCACTGACCTACACTGGCAGTGTTCTTCCTATTTACATCACTTGACCTCACAAAGCACTTCCTTCCTGCATCACTTCCTGATATGTCCTTCTAAGGTAATGTGTAAATATGTTCTTACTAAACTAGGGGAAAAACAAAATAAAAATTGATAATCAGATTTATAAACTAAAATCAGTGTGTAAGAAGAATTAAACACTGCAAAAATTCCAACCAGTGGAGTGGAACAAAAAACTCAAACTGTAATAACAAGAGATTCAGATATTGATTTCTGACTAAAAAAAATAGTAAAAAACTTGAAAAATTTATATTTAGACAATGACAGATGTTTATTGTATATTTTTAACAATTTTAATCAACAATTTTACAGAAATTTAATATTTTTGCATGTCTAAGTAAACAGAGCATAATTATATTTAAATAAAATCATCAGAATTTATTAAAATATGAAAACAACCTTACACAACATTAAATCCAGTTAAATAGACATTACCAAACCTCACTCATTTTCAAAAACTTTTTGTCCTGAAAAACTTTTATTTTTACAGTTTTAAAATTGGATATATGGTTTTTAAGATATGTAGGTTTAAGCACAGTGTGTTTGTATGAATGCTGCAGATCTAAAACGCCTTCAGGCACACAGGTGTTCTAGCAGCAGGCAGAGGGCACCTGAACATTCTAAGTGACAATAGGATAGAATGAGTTAACGGCAGTGCCAGGCAAGACACCCTTATCGGTTCCTAACCGTGTCACGGGTATTGGAAAAAAGCGTAATAAATCCATTTTTTAGAACCGATAAGAACCGGGAACCGCACTCTAAAATAGTAACTTTTAGTTTTAAATGAGTTTTAAACCCACTGATCGGTTCAAAACCGAACCGATAACTTACAAGTTCCACACAGACAAAACCTTCATTTACTTACGGTTACCACAGATAGAGCTTGAACCGAACGGTTTTGCGGTTAAATAAAACTATTCTCGGTTAAATCCAACCGAGAAAACACTTTTTAAACCGAGAAATGAACCGAGCAGAAGAGAAATCTCTGGAGCGACTGTTCACTGAGGCGGAGTAAAGAATCTGACAGTTCAAGTTTGAAATGACACAGATAGAGCTGCTCTCGTGCCAAAATTCTATTTTGGAATGGTTTTAACCATTTCACTCCGGGGCAGTTCTAGAGCTGGATCAAACTGCTAATGTCTATAATATAGCAAGACTTCATGTTTGAAAAACTGCCCTGAGCTCTAGAAGATTGATGTGGAGAAGGGATTCTTGGGGGGACCACAGGCCCTGGGCAGTGAGGGACCCCAGGTGGGCTCCCCAGCCCAGAAGAGAAGCATCCGTGGTGAGGACCACTGAACAAGGCTGAGCAACAAAAGGAACACCTTGCCTTAAATTGTCCTGATCCTGCCACCACTGGAGGGCTTGGATTAAGGTCACAGTCACTGGAATCAGTTTGGTAAGGAGTCCTTTCTCTGAGGACAGAAAGCTCTCAGGTGGAACTGAATATCCCTTTCTGGAATCTTGCCCTTGGACCACTGCTGCTGAAGCTGCCATGTGGCCCAAGAGCTGGAGGAAATGCCTTGCTGGTCGAGATACCTGAAGGCTGAAGGAAGAAGCTGGTTCCATAAGAGCCCTTGCCCTTTCTAGAGGAAGAAAGGCTCTTGCTCTGAGTGTGTCCAGTTCTGCCCTTTAAAGGTAAGAAGCTGGACTGGTTGAGAACTGACTTGGGAAGGTTGAGAAGAAATCCTAGAGAAGTAAGCAATTGCTGGGTCACTTGCAGGCAAGACTTGACTTGGTCTGGAGACTGACCCACTATTAGCCAATCGTCCAGATATGGAAAGATCGAAATCTTTTGCCTTCTTAGAAAGGCAACTACTACTGCCAGGCACTTTGTGAAAACCCTTGGGGCTGAGGTTAGGCCAAAGGGCATTGCTCTGAACTGATAATGGCCTGAGGGCAACTCGAACCTGAGGTACTTTCTGTGGGAGCACCTGATGGGAATGTGAAAGTAGGCATCTTTGAGGTCCAAGGAGGCTAGCCAGTCCCCTGGCCTTAGAGAAGGAAGGATTATTCCCAGAATTATCATCCTGAACTTTGGTTTTAAAAGATGTTTGTTTAGATATCTTAGGTCTAGGATGGGTCACCACTCCCGTCTTTTTGGGGGTCAGGAAGTACCTGGGGTACAGTCCTTTGCCCCAGTGTAGGGTAGGTACTCTCTCTATAGCTCTTAAAGCTAGGAGAGAAAAAACCTATGCCTCTAGGGCAAGGGTTTCCGAAAGATTTGCAGGTGGAAAAGATCTGTCTCTCATCTTTGGAAATTTTTTGAAGCCGAGAACCAGTCCCTGGCTTACTACTTGCAGGACCCACTTGTCTGATGTAACAGACATCCAGTCCTGGACAAAGTAAGCCAGCCTGCCCCCTACTGGAATAGGAGAGTCGACCCGGGCAGGCCCATCAGGGTGTCTGCTTCGCAGGGGCTTTAGGCTGAGGAGTGGATGCAGCCCTGCTCATCCCTTCTGCCTCTCCTTTTTCTCAGAGGGGGTTCTTCAGAGGAAGAGGCCTGTGCTGGTAAAAAGGCCTGCCCCTGCCCCTAGACTGCTGTCTTTGAGGAGTTGCCTGCCTTTCCTTGGCCTGAGCACTCCTGTAAGTGGTCCTGTACTGTACTCATCCATTTTCTTCATGTAATTCTCTGTCTGCTCCCCAAAGAATTACCCACCACAGGGAAATCCATGGCCTTAGCCTGGGTATCCTGTGAGAGGCTAGTACATCTGAGCCAAGCCATCTTCTGAAGAGCCACAGATGTAGCCATGACTATTGATGAGACATCACTGGAGTCCACAGCAGCATGAAACTGAACCTTAGATGCCTCAATCCTATCTGCAGCCACCACCTCCAGCTCCTTGGCAAGCTGGGGGGAGGCCTGTTTAGCCAGTGCCAGTACAGTGTCCCACCTGGACTTCTGGTACCTGGCTGTATAGGCCATGTAATTAGCCTGCCTGAGTCCCAAAGAAGATGCCATGTACTGTTTCTGTGCCATGGCATCAATCTTCCTGGAGTCCTTGTCAGGGGTGTGTGAAGCCAAGGGAATATTTGCCTTGTCACAGGCAGCAGCCTGCACTACCCCAACATGGCTGCATTGCTGATGTAAGAACTCCGTGTCGGAGCCTTAGAGTGTATACCTCCTGTCCATTCTTCTATCCACAGGAGGTATAGTGTTAAGAGACTAAGATTTTTTGTGTCTGTTTCCCAAAAGATTTATGGAGGGGAATAGACAGTCTCCTGGACTCTGGGATATCCATCATCTCTACATAATCAGGCACTTCTTGATCTTCCACAGCCTCCTCCATAGGAAGCTGGAGGGTTTCAGCCACTTTCCTGTAAAACATAAAGTGGGAAGGGGACTCAGAAAGCCTAGGAGGGGAAACACCTGATGGTCTGTCTGGGGAGATGTCCGCTTCCACAGGCACATCCAGACCTTCACTTACATCATAATCCTCAAATTCCCCTTCCTCTTCAAACTTGACTCATAAAATCTTCAGGGTATACTCCTGAACCGGGGAAACCAACCGAACCGAACCCCTGCCAGAAGGAGCCGGATCGGTTGGAACCGGATGGAGCGATTCCACAGTCAATCGCCCTAGCTATCTCATCGGCGGTCGGAACATGAACCTCTGGATCCGAACCGGTCGATTTATCTTTGCAATTTCTTTTTGGCAGAACCGATCCCTTTAGAAATCGACTCTCCTTGTTCCGAAGAAGTATCGCCTGATCAGAGGGCACTCCTCCTGGTTCGGTCGAAACCAAACCGGGCTGGCCATCCGGGTCAGCGGACTTCTCGACCTCCTTTTCCCTCAGTCTACCTAGTCTCTTCTCAAGGGTAGATCTGGGAAAATTTGTACATATTTGGCAATCTGAATCGAGGTGGTCAAACTCCAGATAAACACAGGTGGTGTGGGGATCGGCCTCGGCAAAGACCTCCCCACACTCGCTGCAGTGTTGAAACCCAGTGGGCCTGTTTTTTTCTTGGGTTTCTCAGACATGGCCAACCTAACCAAACTTACCCTTTTTTTGGCAACCGCCAGGTTAGACTCCCTTACTGGTTCCTAACCGTGTCACGGGTATTGGAAAAAAACGGTTAAAACACTTTTTTTTTTTTTTTTTTTTTTTATAGAACCGATAACCGGTAACCACACACTAAATATAGCAAAATTTACAATCAAATGGTCAGTTCAGCCGAACCGACTGCACTTTTACAAGTTCCACACAGAAATATAGAACACTTCCTATCTAGTACTCACAGCACCACACACAGAGACTGAACCGACTATGCGGATACTTTTTTTTTCGGTTTAAACAGACGAAAAACTGAAAACTTTAACCGACTTCGAACAGAGCTGAAGGAGAAATCTCCGGAGCGACCGTTCAGTGAGGCAGAGTAAAGAATCTGACGGTCTGAGTTCAAAACACTCCAGACAGAGACTTCAACCGAGCTCGAGTTCAGCGTTCCATGCCCTGCATAGAAAGTTAACCTTTAGTTCTTCGGGGCAGTTCAAAGGTTGGGAATCACTGCAATTGTCAGAATATAGCAAGGACTTCATGTTGTTTGAACTCAATTTTTTACCCACGGGAGGAAAGCATATCCCCTCTGAGTGTCCAGTTGGGCCCCTATGACGGTGAGCAGCTGGGTGGGTTCCTGTGATTTACCAGAAACCCAGAGACTCCAGAATGCATTCTGTGAGAGAAGAGGACTCCTTGACCTGACAAGGAGACTTTGCTACCATGAGCCAGTTGTCCAGATGGGGTGAGAGTGACACCCAGTCTCCCGAGGTGTGCTGCTACCACTGTGAGACACTTGGTAAATCCTTTTGGGACAGAGGACAGACCAAAGGGCACTGCAGTGAACTGATAGTGACCCAAAGGAAATTTGAACCAGAGAAACTTCCTGTGAAATCTCCTTATGGGTATGTGGAAGTAGGCGTCCTTTAAGTCCAGGGAGGCTAGCCAGTCTACCTGCTGTAAGAACTGTATGACCAGTGACAGTGTGACCATTTTGAATTTAGGTTTTTTCAGATGTTTGTTTAAATATGTGAGATCCAAGATACAGTAGGTCGCCACTCCCCCGTTCTCTTTTGTGTCAGAAAATACCTGGAGTAGAGGCCCTTGCCCTTCTCGTGGGCGGGGACCCTCTCCACTGCTTGTAAAGCCAGGTTTTGTACCTCCAATTTCAACAGGGGGATCTGTGTTGGGGACAGAGGTCTTGACACCTGGGTATACTTGGATGTCTGGCATCTGCTTGAACTGTAGTGGCAGACCCTTCTCCACTATCTCCAGCACCCACCTGTCCGACATAATGAAGGACCAGTGCTGAAGATGGTGGGAGAGTCTGCCTCCCACCAGAAGCGGGGAGGCAACCTGGCCACACAAACACACACACACACACACACACACACACACACACACACACACACACCAGGACTTAGACTGCGAGGCAGATGGCTAGGTAGAGGTGGCTCTTCTTTGGCCCTTCTGCCCCAGCCTCTGAAAGACCCCCTGTACTAGCCGGTCAGATTGGGGATAGGGACTGTAAGGCCTGGGAACAAAACTTCTGCCCTACCACCGGGACGGATCTCTGAGGGTGGTGGGCTTAGGTTTGGATGAATGGCTCTGCCAGAGGCCTTGTACTCAAGACTTTTTCATGTATTTTTATTTATTGAATTTTGTTGACCCATAAGCCCACTGGGCCTAGAAGTCCCTTTTTCAGGGGAGGGATACAGATGGTTACCAACTGAAACTGAACCAGATTAAGCTGTTGGTGGTATTTTTAGTGAATGGGCGAAATTTGGCCAGGACACCAGAAAAATTCCCCTACTCTTTTTGATAGGTGCCATGGGATCTTTAACATCCACCCGAACTACCACCACCCAGGCAGATGGGACCTCAGTTTAACGTCTCATCCGAAAGACGGCACCTCAGAAGTGCAGCATCCCCCTCATGCTGCACTACAGTGTCAGTATTGGGATATTAACTCAAGTGCCAGATGTGGGAACTGAACCCACAGCCCTCTGATCTCCCCGCCTCAGAGGCGAGTGCACTACCTACTGAGCCACTGACACTAAGTGGTTCTGTAATCAAACAACATGTTTTGATCACAGGGAAAATCCATGGCCTTGTTCCATGTGCCTATGGTTAGACTTGTTGTTCTAAGCCAGGTGAAGTGTCAAAGAGATGGCATAAGCCATCGCCCTAGAGACTGCATCACTGTTGTCATCCGCCATGTGAAATTGGTACTCCGTAGCTTCCAGGGCAGTTTTTGACATATCCATCAGCTCCTGCACCATACAATCTGATCTGTTGCAGGCGATGGCCAGGACAGATTTTCAAAGGGCTTTCTGATATCTGGCTGTGAACACCATGTATGAAGAAAGTCTGAGAAACAGGGAAGCTGTGGCATACATTTTCTTTGCTATAAAGTCAATTTTCTTGGAATCCTTGTCCGGGGAGAGGGGGACAAGGAGACTCCAACTTTTCATAAACTGCCTGCTGCACCATGGTCTAAGTAGCTAGGGTGTGCAGACAGGAACTCTGTACCATTTTTAGACAATCTATTTTTCCTCTCAATCCAGCTTATCAACCAGTTACTGAAGTGGGGTGCTGAAGCACCTTCATGGTATTTTTTTCTAAAGGCATTATAGATAGGGATGACCAGGGTCTTGGTGGTTTAAAGACCTCTAATCTCTGTATAATCTTCGTCTTTGATCGACATCCTGGTTGGGCTCCTGTGTAGGGAGGTCCAGGGTGTCCAACATATTTTGTATAAATGTAAACAGAGGAGGAATCTTCCTGGTCACCCTGGGGATCCCCAAGATGAGGGTCCAGGGACTCCTGGGGATCAAGGCTCTCATAATCCATGTCAGGGGCATCAAAAAATTGTTCATCTGCATCACAGTCTACAGAAGACAGAACTGTGGAAAAGTGCTTGCCAGCCCCAATAAATAAAGGACCCATCTTTTGTAGGGTGCCATGCTTTTCCATATCTTGCACTGATGAAGAACCTGCACAGACTCAGTTTGTGAGTATTTTGTTTTTTACTGTACGCTTTAAGCTGCCTGCTGTACCTCTACTGGCTTTCCCAAGAACAACGGGAGCATTTTTGTCTTGACAGTTTCTTTTTAGACACTTCATCAGAAGCTTGACCAAGCTTCCTTTTTTCATCACTTCTATTATTTTTTAATGTGTGAGAAACTTCATCTTTGGAAGCTTTATTTTTCTGGCTGGGATCAGAAGGGTTCCTCAGCACCTCTGCTTTTATTAGTACTTTTGAATGGCCCCTCGTCGGAAGTCTTGATTTATCCTCAGCCATAATAAAGGTTTGTCTGCTATTTTGCCAATTTAAGCAAAACAAACCAGTCCTGGACCTTCTGAACTGAGTGCAGGTTTCTGTGAAAATGCCACCGCCAGTCCTGCCCCAGTTAATTAACTCTATTACAAGGGCCTTTTTGGTTGTAGAACTGGGATCTGTACCAGTGCCAGTCTTAACAGAAAACCCTGGTCAACTGTGCATAGGTTGCTGCTGGACCCTAAGGACAGTCCTGTGACAGGCGATACCACAGGTCCACTTATACAATTATGGGTTTCTCATAATTGCCAATCCTGAGAGAAACCCCCAGGCACTGTCAAGGTTTGAATTCCACTGAGAGTGCCTTGCGGTGAAACCCACGAGGTCTGAGGTAAAAAGAAGGCAACTGTCCCTAGTTAGATGGTTCCCATTAAAATGTGGTCAAAAAAAAGAGGAACCGTCGAAACTAAGCATCCACAATAAATTTAGCATTAAAAAAAGAACAGTCGCAGTAAAAATAAAGTCAAAATGGTGTGGCACTAGTGAAAATGTAAAACTTTCACTCAGCACAATAATAAAAATGAAATATGAGGAAAAATTTACCCAGATAAGCACTAGGAGGCTGTCAACAAGGAAAGTTGAGAGGTACCTCAGGGCAATGTTGCTCAGTCCAGCGGAGAAAAAATTCTGAAGCCTTCAGCAGCTCTCACTCAGCTCACTACCCTTCCTGTTTTTTTGATTGGCATGGACCTAAGCTCATTTAAATACAAATTCTCTTAAAGGCACACCTCCGGGGCAGTTGCACCTAAGCCAGCTAACTGCTAAAGTTACTGATGCTAAAGGACTCCTGGGATAAGAAATAAAATCTACCGAGTCTTCCAACTGCTTTTGTTCCTCAATGGACTTGTACACCAAGGAGTTGCTCCTGTTTCATCAATGTATTGCTGCCCATGCAAGCAGCTTCAGGAGCCGTGGACTGTAACCGATGATGTCACTGGTTGGGGAGGGCAGGGGCAAAATATACAGCCGATTATACCAGAGACATATAAAAGAAATTAGTAGCAGCCATAAACTGTATAACTATAAGCCCCTCCAAAAATCACCAGCAGAGTCCTACCCTGTGGTCAACTACCCCACCTCAAATCGCACCTCAGTCTGCAGGACTGGTTCCCCATCTTCAAGGCAACAGATACTAATACTGCACTGCAGCAATTTATTCACATTTTCAATGAAGCCTGTAATAAATTTGTGCCCCTCAAAAGCATAAAGTTAAATCGCTCAGTAACCCTTGGCTGTCAGGAGACCTCCTAAAAAAACTTAAATCCAGGAACCACCTCTGGGAACTGGCTAGAAACTCGGTAAGCAACTAGACATCCAGAATTATAAAGCAGACGCGGGCAGACTGCACCAAATCCATTCAGCAACAGAAATCTGACTAGTAAAAAAAAAAAAAATATGCCTTCACTAACTCCTGGGGAAATGGGAGGGATTTCTGGAAAAACATTAAAGATGTTATTGGGAAGCAGTCAAAATCTTGTGAGCATACTCAACATAAATGGGCACACTACATTCTACTCCAAAACTATTAAAGACACTTTTAACAACGCTTTCACAGACCTTAGCAGTTTCTCCCCTCCGACTTCTTCAAAGATGTGTCAACTCCATCCCCCAACTCCTCCACCCACACTGTCACCCACCTTTCTACTTTAAAGCACTAAAGAAACATCAAGTCTGAAACTACATTGCCAAAGCCATCAGCAAATCTAGAACAAGCAATGACACTTGACCTCAAGCTACTGGACCTAGCAGCAGCGAGGTACTTGGGCCTCTCACCAAGATCTTTAATCTCTCTCTCTTTCCTCTAGCCAGTTCCCAGACAAATGGAAAATGGCCACTGTTACCCGATTCACAAAAGCGGTGATAAGGCTGACCATAGAACTTCCGCCCTATCTCCATTCTGCCTCCCTATCGAAGGCACTAGAGCATATCGTATAGTAGCGGACCAACTTACCGAGCATCTGGACAATTATAATATTCTCTGTAAACAGCAACATGGCTTTAGAAGAGGTCATAGTACATCCTCTGCCTTACTCAAATTCATCAGCTCCATTCACACCTCCCTTAACAATGGACAACTAACTGGTGCCATTTTCATCGACCTGACCAAAGCCTTTCATACTGTCCACCACTGCCTCCTGCTGAGCCAACTAAAAAATGCTGGTCTCTCCAATGATTCAATCTCTTGGTTCAAAAGCTATCTTGAAAACCGCACCCAGCGTGTAAAAATTGGAGATGTGCACTCCGATTCCAAACCTGTCTCTCTGAGTCCCCCAGGGTTCAATACTGGGCACCCTACTCTTCAGCCTGTTCCTTAACACCCTACGGACTCCTGCACTGAACATATCACCCTGTATGCTGATGATGCAGTAATCCTTACCACACACCAGGACCGAAAAAACTGCAGAAAATCTCCAACCTCGGTTGAGAATTGGCTCTAAAGCACAAACTGATCCTTAATCAAAAAAAAAAAAAAAACAAAGGCCATGATCTTCAGCAGCTCCCATAATAAACATAAGCACTTCCAACTCTCCGTTATCACCAGACAAGGTGCCGCAGTGGAACAGGTCAAAAACTTTAAATACCTCGGGATCACCCTTGACCCTCACCTCTCCTACACTGTCCACATCGACCATGTCGCCAAAGCCGCTAACTCGCGGCTAGGCCTGCTATTCCATCATAGGAAACACCTATCATCTGAAGCCCTTGCTGTCGCTGTCCAGAGCTCCATCATATCCATCATTGATTATGGCATTATCATTTACGGCTCTGCTACAACCACTGCACTCAAACGTGTATCCACCACCTCAACAAGGCCTGTCGACTTGTCACTGGCTCCGAGCGCCTAACTCCACCTGTGACCTCTATTCTCAAACTGGATGGTTGAATCTTGCCAATCGAATAAAACACAAACTTGTATTACTACTAAGAAAATCTTGCTGGGCCTTGCCCCAGTCTGTGCCTCATACAACCCGAGAATCCACCCCGACATACCAGGGATCAAACCTCAGCTTCTGCAAATCCCGCATTGCCGCACAACACAAGGCCAAAGATCCTTTGCTACCAGGCCACTAGTTGGTACAGCGGTCTTCCCAGAGACATCTCATCTTCACTATCGCTCAGCACTTTTAAGACTCGTCTCCAGCTCTAACACTGACTGCCTCCAACCTCTGTGACTGTTGTGGCTAAACATGTCTTTTGGTTCCATAGCTGAAGATGCGCTTTTGGACCCACATCTACTCCTGCACTTTGCCAGCACCCCTCCTATCTTCACCTCCCTGCTGGCCCATGACAAATGCCACCCGGCTGCACTACCTCTATTCTTATCCGCCTTCCACCTCTCCTCTCTCTGTCCCCCAACCTACCTCCCTCCTTTTCTCCCATCCACTTAGTCTCCTGATTTCACCTCCTCCTTTCCCTTCCCAAAGTTTCACCTTATTGTTCTTTTTTATCTACAGGACTGTGTGTCTTTTTTTTAATTTTACAAACTTATTTTTGCTTAGGATTGTCTCAATTGTACCAATGACGGAACCTTTGTAAAGAGCCCCGGCTCAAAGGTATTTGTAATCCTAGAACAAATAAAAATAAAATAAATAAACTGGGAGCGTGGCAATGCTTACTTCCTCTTTAAAAGTTATCCAGAACAGACTAAAGGCAGTTATATATCATCAACACACAACCTGTCCCGACTCATCACACATGCTAAATTATATCATAAAATGGACACTACAGCATTCTGACTGACCGAGGGGCTTAGATTACTGAGCCCAAAATTCAGTGACTTCTCACAGCTGTTACTATGAGCCTAACAGAAAACTTTAGATATTTCCCAATTGTTTCACAACAGACGTACATGCCAACACAGGGGGCTCTGCTGTGCTATACTGCCCATGTAGGGCTGCCAAGGTTTCCATTTTTCACCTCAAGACTCTAACAGGCCCTAAGCAAGCCTCTTAGTAGAAACCAGGTGATCTCGGCACTCCGCAAAAGCGTCGCTCAACAGCTGCCGTGCCGACTCCTGCCCAGGACTTAGGCCACCTCCTGGGACTCACCCTGGATCCCAAACACAGGAAACGGAGTGATCTCGGCACTACCGCCGAAAAGCAGTGCTCAACAGCTGCCGCGCCGACTCCTGCATAGGACTTCAGGCCATCTCCCTGGAACTCGCCCTAGGAACCCGAACACAGGTACAAGTGCCTAACCCAGCGGGAGCTCCATACCGTGCAGCTTCTCACAGATTGGTGCAGCATCGCAGCAAGCAGCCCGTGATTGGATAAGACAGTTTTTGCACCTCAACCATTGGTGCGCTCACGGACTGCTGCCAAATATGTATTTTTCTCTGCCAGCCATAGTATTTCTGCTGTTGGGTTGTTTTTTTTTCAGCCCCCACCACCCCCTCCCAGTCCTCCTTTAAATACACTCTCACCCCTCCCACCTTTGGGCTGCTAACCCTATTAGATACAGCACACCCAGCCTCACCCAATCGGAGCACCTAACCTATTGCTTCCTTACTCTCTCTAGCTCTCCCTCAGTGCCCACTCTCAGCCTAATTGTTGACTCCTTCCTACACCTAAACCTGTCTGTAGATCCCTCCCTCTCCCTGCCCTCTAGCAATCTGAATCTAGTCTAAAGCTACCAAAGTAATCACCTATTTACCAGCGAGCACCTTAAAGTAGGATAGCCACACCAAACAAACTAATATGGAATTTCAACTACATACTACTACTCCTCCTCCTCCTCCTCTCTACTCTCTTTGCATGGCTGGCGCCACATTCAAATTCGGTCCCCAACCTCCACACTCCGAAACCTCTTTGGGTGCATCTTGGACCAAAAGCATGCACATGGCCACTACCACTTCCGGTAATGTTAGGCCCCATCCCACCACACCTCCCATACACAGTTATCACCAAGCTAGCCTCCCCTCCCTTAACCTTAACAGTTAACTTCCCCTTTATGTAATACATGCGTCTAGACACCCCCCCATCTGAAGCGCAAGCGTCAGAAGACACAAGGGAAGATGAACATCACCCTATCTGCCAGAAAGGTTACCCTCATGCTACTGCTACTCTCTGGCAATGTTCAAACTAAATCCTAGACCAACAACCCTGAGGAGCAGGAAAGCACGCTCAGTAACCGGCCTAAAGATAGCATCACTACACATCTGCAGCCTAACTGCAAAATTTGATAAGCTCCAGGCTTGGATGACCTTTCACGCCCCGGACATACTCTGCCTAACTGAAACCTGGCTGTCAAATAGGATCAAAGATGGTGAGGTGACCATTGAAGGATTCCAAATATTTAGACTCTATAAAATAGGCAAGAAAGGCGGCGGCTGCCTCTTGTATGCCAGAAACACACCGAATTGCTCCGTCCTCCCAATCTCCAAAGTTGTGGAGGACTATGAGCTACTAGTGGTAAAAACTCAAGCCGGCCTAAATGGCAAGACCATTACCACTGCCACAACCTACCTGCCCCCCAAAAAAAAGCCAAGGAAGGCCTTCCTCTGGTTATACAAGAAATAAGCGGCCTCAAAAAGAGCTCAGAACTCATCTTGACAGGCGACTTTAACATTAACTGGCTTTGTAAAGAGGAGACACCCGCCAGAGACCTAATCACCTCCCACAATCTCACTCAACTCGTAACTCACCCCACCAGGCAGAACTACAAGGCTGGTACCAGCACCCTAATTGACTGGGTCCTGGTCAGCACACTGTCTCGATTCTCTGAACTCAGAGTTCTCCCGGACGTGGTGAGTGACCATTCTCTGATCCCCTAAAATTGCCAAAAAGCCCACCACGTCTCATCGAGAGCAGGGTCCTGCGAAAAGGCAAACTTAGTTCCCTCAAATCAGCTCTGTCTAACTACAACTGGTCCCCCATACACAAGGCACCTACATTGGACCAGGCACTTAGCTTTTTCACAGAGGGATTCAACTCCATCTGTGATAGCTATGCTCCATGAACTAAAACAGAAAATTCCGGGAGCAGAGAACTGCTGGCTGGATGGTAAGCTCCTCTCTCTCCTAAAAGAAAGGGACTGCCTCTGGACAAAAGCCTTAAACTCAGGTTGTAAGCACGCTCTATAACGTTACAAAACCGCTAGAAATCAGTGCACTAAACTTATCTGGCTTGCGAAGGCCAACTTCCATAAGACCCAGCTCAACAACGCTTGGGGAGATGGAAAGAGGTTTTGGGACAACCTCAAGAACACCCTTGGCAAAGACCAGAAGCTGAATCCTACAATGCTCAATATCAATAACGCACCCTCCACAAATCCACTAGCCATTGCTGATGCCTTTAACCAGGCCTTTACTGGCCTGTCCCCAGTACTGCCCCCAAACTACCTTCTGCCGGTGAAGGACCAAGGTTGTGCCAACCTAACTACTACTAACCACCCAGCTTTTTACTTTAAGAAGGTGACGGCAAAGGAGGCTCAAACAATGGTCAGGAAAGTCCTAGGAAAAACTAGGTTGAGGAGTAATGGACTAGACATGAAGTTACTATCTCTGACCCTTGATGTTCTGATCAAGCCCATTACAATGCTATTTAATAAAGCCTTGGCCCTAGCTCAATTCCCGGAAGTATGGAAACAAGCCCTGGTAACTCCAGTGCACAAGAATGGAGACAAGGCACTGGTAACTAACTACAGGCCAATATCTATCCTCTCCCCACTATCCAAAGCTCTGGAAAATTCATAGCAAACCAACTGCATGAATACCTCAACAAGTACAATCTGCTCTGCCCAAACCAACATGGTTTCCGGCAAAACACAGTACCACCACTGCACTGCTGGCATACTCTGACTATGCGCACAAGGCGCTGGGCGAAGAGCAAATAGGTGGGGTCCATCTTCATTGACCTCACTAAAGCCTTTAACACCATCAACCACCTCTACTTGTACTCAGCTCCAAAGACTGGGAGTGGCTCAAACGTCCTAAATTGGTTCAATGATTACCTATCACAAAGGAATCAGCGAGTTAAAATTGGGCAGACGTTATCCAGCTCCAGAGATGTATTCCTAGGAGTTCCTCAAGGATCAATCCAAGGTCCCTTGCTTTTCAGCCTCTTTGTTAATGAATTACCCGCGGCCTATGACACCAAACTCATCCTGTATGCGGACGATGCTGTGCTGCTGAGTGGCAGCACCTCCCAGGCTGCCCTACAAACAGAACTACAGACCTCTTTCAACAAACTTGAGGACTGGTTCTATGGGCAAAAGCTGCTATTGAACTACAAGAAGAAAAATTACTCACCTTAGTAATGTTGTTTCTTCTAATGGAGTCTTGCTATATTATAGACATTAGCAGTTTGATCCAGCTCTAGAACTGTCCCGGAGTGAAATGGTTAAAACCATTCCAAAATAGAATTTTGGCACGAGAGCAGCTCTGTGTCATTTCAAACTTGAACTGTCAGATCTTTACGAGCCAAACTCACTAAGGTCTGTGTGGAAGCTGTAACCTACACTAGCCAAATGGCTACCTAAATAATAACAACCATTGATGGTCCCAACACCCAAGACTCAAGTCAGGGGACCAGAAATACTAACACCATTCTAATAATATGAAAAAAGAACATAAGTATAATAAAAAACACACACACGCGTACACATACACACCCCCAAAGTCCCAAAGGGGACAAAATGCTAACAGGACATAAGTAGTGCCCACACTAAGTTGCCCGCACCCCACCAAATAGAGGTTCTGAGAGGGGCAGGTTGGGGGTGAGGTCTATAATATAGCAAGACTCCATTAGAAAAAACAACATTACTAAGGTGAGTAATTTTTCTTCAAAAACATGAAGTCTTGCTATATTATAGACATTAACGAAATATACAGCAGTACCTCCATGGAGGAGGCAGAACCTACTTAGGAATAGGCTCTGAAGAACAGCTGTGCCAAAACCGAAGGCATCTCTCACAGCCTGGACATCCAGGGAGTAATGCTGGTAAAAGTGTACGTTTTCCAAGTAGCAGCCTGGCAAATCTCTAATAAAGGGATATCTCTGGCAGCAGCTAGAGGCAGCTGTACCCCTGGTAGAATGAGCCCTCAAACCGGGGGCTCTGCCCACTTCTGATAACAAATTGGATACAAGAGACAATCCACCTGGCTATTGATCTCTTGGTGGCAGGTTGCCTTTCCCAACTTCACCATAGGTAAGGAAAGTTGGAGGATTTGAACCTGTGACCTTTGGTATGCTCTATATAATAACCAAGAGCTCACTTAACATCCAGGCTGTGCAACCTCCTCTCACCCAAGAGGAGTGATCAGTGAAAAATACTGGATGGGAGACAGATTGATTAAGATGGAAATCTGAAACCACCTTAGGCAAAACTTCCTATTAGTCCTAAGGACTATCTTATCCCTGTGGAAAGAAATAAGTCAGTCTCCACTGACAAGGCTTGACCAATTCACTTATGCGTCTAGCAGAAGTGATAGCCACTAGAAAAACAGTTTTCCAAGTTAGGTACTTAAGCTCTGCAGAAGACAGAGGTTCAAAAGGGGTTGCATTAACTGGGCAATGCAAACATTAAGGTCCCAAGCAGGTGCGGTTCCCAAAAGGGAGGATTAGTATGGAGTAATCCCTTAAAAACTTGGAAAACAGGATGAGAGGAAGAGGGATGACTTTCCTGCTGACACAAAAGCAGACAGCTGCCAAATGAACTTTCAGGGTAGCTGGTCTGAGACCAAGGAATTAAGATGTACCATGTAATCTAACAAAATGGGCAATTCAGCAGATTCTGGGAAATATTTTTCCAACACACCAAATGGAAAACCTTTTCCATTTAGAACTATAAGTAGCCCTAGTGGAAGGCTTTCTGGAAGCCTTTAGGATCTCAAGAACACCCTGAGAGAGGTGTAAATCAGCAAACTAACTCCTCAAGAGCCAGGCCTTGAGGTTGAGGATTGAGGTCCGGATACCAAACCCTTCCCTGGGCACAAGTCAACAGATTGTGATTCCTGGGAGGCACAGGGGAAGATGGACTGTCAGAGACAGAAGGAGTGGGTACCAGGGCTGACTGGCCCAATCCGGGCAATCAGAATCACCCTGCAAGGCTGAGATCTGATGTTGACTAGTACTTTGAATAGGAGAGGAAGGGGAAAGCATGAGGAACTTCCCTCCCAATCCAGAAGAAGGGCATCCAGGGGAACTGAGCCCAGCACTGAGGCCTGCAACAGAACACAGGAAGTTTGTGATTGTCTGGGGCTGCAAAAGATCTATCTGAGGGATGCCCCACCTGGCAAAAACTATCCCCAGCACTTGAGGATCCAGGGACCATTAGTGATGGCCCTGGGAAATCCTACTGAGGGCATCCGCTGAGACATTGTCCTTCCCTGGAAGATGAACTGCTATGAGGGAAGTGTTCAGGGAATAGGCCAGAGACCACAACTTCATTGCCTCGGTGCACAAGGCCGAAGACCGAGTGCCCCCCTGTTTGTTGATGTACAACATTGTTGTGGTGTTGTCTGTTCTGACTTGTATCACCTTGTGTGGACAGATGCAGAAAAGCTTGAAGAGCTAAAAGACAGCTCTGAGTTCCAGCAAATTGATGTGGAGCAGAGATTCCTGGGGGACCAAACTCCCTGAGTGGAAAGGTCGCCCATGTGGGCTCCCAACCCAGAAGGGAAGCATCTGTAGTGAGAGTCAAGTCGTGAGAAGGGAAATGAAGGGGACCCCGCTCTTAAATTGCTCTGATCCTGCCACCACTGGAGAGCTAGGATCAAGGTTGAGTCACTGGGACCAACTTGGAAAGGGGTCTCTTCTCTGAGACCAAAAGGTTCTCAAGTGAAACTGAATGTCTCTCATCTGAAATCTGGCTCCCTGCACAACAGCTGTGGATGCAGCCATGTGCCCCAGGAGCTGCAGAAAGTGTCTTGCTGGTCGAGAGACCTGCAGAGTGAAGGAAGAGGCCAGAGCCACTAAATTCCTTACCCTTTCTGGGGGAAGAAAGGCTCTGGCTAGCTTTGTGTCCAATTCTGCCCCTATAAAGGTGAGTACCTGGACTGGTTCCAGAACCGACTTTGGTAGGTTTAGCAGAAAACCCAGGAGGTGAGAAGCTGCTGGGTGACCTGCAGGTGATTTTACCTGTTCTGGGACTGGCCTGCAATGAGCCAGTCGTCTAGATAGGAAAACAGCAATCCTCTGCCTCCTTAAGTGGGCCACTGCCACTGCTAGACACTTTGTGAATACCCTTGGAGCAGAGGTAAGGCCGAAGGGCATTGCTCTGAACTGGTAATGACCTGAGGGCAGTTCAATCTGAGGTACTTCGATGGGATCTTCTGATTAGGACATGGAAATAGGCATCCTTGAGGTCCAGGGAGGCTAGCCAGTCCCTGGCCTTTGGGAAAATAAAATCATTGCCAGAATTACCATTTTGAACTTTGGTTTCAAAAGATGCTTGTTCAGATATCTGAGATCTAAAATGGGCCGCCACTCTCCTGTCTTTTTTGGGGTAAGGAAGTATCTGGAATACAGACCCATGCCCTGATGCAGGGGAGGAACCCTTTCTACTGCTCTGAGAGCTAACAGGGATGAGACCTCCGTTTCCAGAGCGAGGGTCTCTGAAGCACTTGCAGGTGAAAAGTCTGCTTCTCAACTTGGGAAACTTTTGAAGCTGAGAACCAGACCCTGACTACTACTTCCAGAACCCACTTGTCTGAGGCTAGAAGCCCAATTCTGACTGAAGTAAGCCAGCCTGCCCCCACTGGTACAGGAGAATCGGCCCTGGGCACCCCATCAGGGTGCCTGTTTAAGAGCTTTAGGCTGGGGGTGGGAGCAGGTCTGCCCACCCCTCGTCTGCCCCTGCCTCTGAAGAAGCCCCTCAGAGCACAGGCAGAGAAGCCTGAGTCTGGTAGAAAGGCCTGTGAAGAGCATCCCTACCCCTGGAGGCATGCCTTTGAGGAGTGGCTTCAGCTCCTTAGTCTGAGCACTCTTGTAAGTAGTCCTATATTCATCCATCTTCTTCATGTAGTTCTCTGTCTGCTCTCCAAACAGAGAATTTCCACCACAGGAAAATCCATAGCCTTAGTCTGGGTATCCTGTGACAAACTAGTACACCTGAGCCAGGCCAACCTACGAAAGCTACAGATGTGGCCATGACCCTAGAGGAAATATCATTAACATCCACAGCAGCATGAAACTGAACCTTAGAGGCTTCAATGCCATCAGCAGCCACCTGTTCTAGTTCACTAGCCAGCTGGCCATGGGCCTGCTGGCCAATTGCATAACAGTATCCCATCTAGATTTCTGATACCTAGCTACATAAGCCATATAATTTGCTTGCCTGAGTCCCAGAGAGGCTGCCATATACTGTTTTTTGCCATGGCATCAATCTTCCTGGAATCCTTGTCAGGAGGATGTGAAGCCAAGGGAATATTAGCTTTATCACAGGCAGCAGCCTGAACTACCCCAACATGACTGCATTGCTGAGAAAGGAATTCTGTATCAGGGCCTGACAATGTATACCTTCTGTCCATCTTTTTATCTACAGGAGGCACAGAATTAGGAGCTTTTAAAATTTTAATTGTTTCCTATAAGACTTATGTAAAGGATTAGACAATCTCCTAGACTCTGGAATATCCATCATTTCTACAAAATCAGGCTCCTCTTGCTCATCCACAGCCTCTTCTAAAGGAAGCTGGAGGGTTTCAGCAACTTTTTTATAAAACATAAAATGAGATGGGGACTCAGACAGCATAGCGGGAGATTCTAAAGGTCTGTCTGGGGAGATGTCCGGTTCAGTGGGCACACCCAGACCTTCCCAGCCACATTCATACTGTTCATAATCCTCCTCCCCCTCCTCTGGTTCATAAAATTCCTCAATATCATAATCCTGAACCACTGGGACCGGACAAACCGACCTTTTACCAGATAGTGGTGGTTCGGACGGACCCGAGACAGTGACTGGACAATTTGTATGGCTTTTGCTATCTCTGCAGCAGTTGGAGAAGGAATTTTGGACTCCAGACCTGCTGATTTTCTTGTTTTCTTTACTGGAATTGGTTCCTCAGAACCAGCTTTTCTTTGCCGAGGAAGTCTGGCCCTGGTCAGAGGCATTCCCTCTGGTTCGGCTGGCACCGAACCGAGCTGGCCATCGGGTCAGCGGACTTTTTGGCCTCTCGTTCCCTGAGCCTGCCCAATCTTTTTTCCAGGGTGGCTGCAGGGAAATTCTTACATACCTGGCAGTCTGACTGGAGGTGGTCAAACCCCAGACAATAAACACATGTGGTGTGTGGGTCAGCCTTGGCAAAGACTTCCCCACAAACATCACAGTGTTGAAACCCAGTGGGCCTGGTTTTTCTTTTGGGTTTCTCAGACATAATGCCAGCCTAACCAAAAACTTGCCCTTTTAACAGCAGTGCCAGGCAAGACACCCTTATCGGTTCCTAACCGTGTCACGGGTATTGGAAAAAAGGTAATAAATCAGTTTTTTAGAACCGATAAGAACCGGGAACCGCACTCTAAAATAGTAACTTTTAGCTTTAAATGAGTTTAAACCACTGATCGGTTCAAAACCGAACCGATAACACAAGTTCCACACAGACAAAACCTTCATTTACTTACGGTTACCACAGATGAGAGCTTGAACGAGCGGTTTTGCGGTTAAAATAAAACTATTCTCGGTTAAATCCAACCGAGAAAACACTTTTAAAACCGAGAAATGAACCAAGCAGAAGGAGGAGTCTCCGGAGCGACTGTTCACTGAGGCGGAGTAAAGAATCTGACAGTTCAAGTTTGAAATGACACAGATAGAGCTGCTCTCGTGCCAAAATTCTATTTTGGAATGGTTTTAACCATTTCACTCCGGGGCAGTTCTAGAGCTGGATCAAACTGCTAATGTCTATAATATAGCAAGACTTCATGTTGTTTGAAAACCAAGGCCATGCTTCACTCCAGCCCCTACAATAAACACAGGCTCGCTCCCCTCGAAATCACCAATAATGCTGGTGAGCAGATTTAGCAGGTACAATCATTTAAGTACCTAGGGGTCACCACTGATGACTCTCACACTTACATGAACCATATTGACTCCCTTGTCAGATCAGTAAATACAAAGATCGGGGTCCTCTATAGACATAAGAAATCCCTCACCCCAGAAGCACTCTGAATGTCAGTCTCCAGCTCCATACTCCCCACGATAGACTACGGGCTAGTGGCCTATGGTGCTGCCACTGATACTGCACTCAACAGGGTCCAAACTGCACTAAATAAGGCATGCTGCCTGACCCTGTGCGCAGACCAATACACTCATACTTGCACCCTATACCAGCGTACAAACTGGCTTAACCTAAAAGACAGGATCAAATACCAAACCTGTCTCCTGGGTAAGAAGGCACTTCTCAGTAAAAACCCACCTTGTGTAGGAAACCTGCTCGAGGCCTCTCTCATCCCACATCACCAGAGGGAGAAGAATGGAGCACTGTCCATCCCATTCCGGCGAACCTCACTTGGGCAGCGCACTTTCTCCTACCGAGCCCCCCTCTGGCTAAATGAAATCCTGTTGAAACTACAAACACACAGCCTGCCACAGTTCAAAACAGGCCTCCAACAGCACCTAAAGTCTAGCTCACAATGCACCCGTTTCTCAGGCCATACTTGAAAGACTAACCTACACCACCGGTAATACCCAGCACGGACACCTAGAAAAACCTGCCCTCATCCCAGCCTAGCCAGGAGCACTAGTAAACTATTAATCCTCTTTACCACTCTGTGTACTGCCCCCAAACCCCCCACTTTCTCAACCATAGTCCATCGATGGATTTTGGTGGACTCCAGGGCTGAGCTACCCAGAGTATCATCCTAGACACACACTGAATCCTCTTACAATTGCCTTGTTTTCCACTGATTGTCTATAATTCTCATGTACTGCTCTTTAATTGCCTAATGTGCTGAACCCTGAAACTACTGTATATGTGCTGAACCCTGTAACTACTGTATTTGTGTCTTGTAGTATCTGTCCATCCCGACGTGGAACCTTTGTAAAAGAGCTCATGCTCAAAGATCTTCTGATATTACAAATAAATAGTACAAGTCCCAGGGGGCAGAACTTGTTCCTTCATTATGTCCTTCTACAGGATGTACTTGGTGAGAAATTAGGCAAGTATGGGCCAGGTCTGATGAGCTGTTTAACAAGCAGGGATTTGGACAGGCAACCTCTTCGCTCTGAGTGGCCATGGTCCTACTGTACTGTTACAGATCTGCTGCAGCACCCCTTCCCCGCTGCCACTCTGACAAGCGGGTTCCTTCTTCCTGCCATGTAAATCCCCAAACAGCTGCTTAATAGTATGCTTCCCCTTTAGGCACTAAAGAGGGAACCTTTAATTACAGAAGTGAAAGTGGGTGGTGCAGGAGTGGAACTCTGAGGTCCCCTCAGCCTTTTATTCTGTTTACCTGTGTAGTTTGAAGGCATGGACAAGGACTGCTCTATTGCACCGTCCTAATATATTATTTAAAAGTAAATGAAAAATTATAACTCTGGTGTGAAAATCTGCTTGACTCCAGTGCACAGGTCATGGCCAGAGTCATGTAAGGCATCCTGGAATTTTATGATGTTTTAGTGCTAAAGCCTGGGCTAGTTACACAGTATTAGTCTGCTGTTGCTGTCCTCCAGAGTCCCCATGTTCTTGTTTTGTAGTGGCCATGAAACTTTTCAAGGATAAGTGCCTTGGTGCTTTCTTTAGTTTAAAGTGCATCAGAGTTAGAAAAAAAAATGTTTTAGAGAATATAGGGACTTCACAAGACATGTTACAAAACTGGCAGAGTACAAGTTCTGCTGGCTTGTGCAGGTACACAAACTCCCACCTTGCGGGGAGGGGGGTCAGGACCTCGGCAATGGGGATACAGGTTTTCACACAAGGGAAAGCAGAATGAAGCAACCTCATTTATATTTAAGATTTAATTAGAGGGATGCAAGAGACTGAACTCATTCATGCCTACAAACTACACAAGCGAACAGAAAATATGTTGAGGGGACTTTCCCTTTAAAGGGGAGGATTCAGAGTACAGTGGCCAGATTTTCTACCCTAATTTACTCACTCTTTAAGCAGCATACTAAGGAATCACCTGTTATATATGTTCTTCCTTGACTTGACTTCATTTAGTTTTAAATACCTGTAATTTTTGTGGATTTAGGTAGAATAACGTATTCAGTTAGAAATTATATCTATGAATGTTTTTGTAGAATGTGTTACTGTGCCATTACGCATACTCTTCCCCCTCTCCCCCAACCTTCCCTATCCTCATTTCTCCCCACTTCTCCCTCTTTCCTGTCCCCCCTCTTTTCCTCTCTCCCTCTTGCTGAATATGGAAGGGTGCATTATCCCAAACAACTTCTATTATTGCTGTAGGGGATGCGCAAAACTCTGAGCACACCGAGGAGCTGGCCCATTTTCATAACTGCAGACCATGCAAGTAGCAGTAACAGCATCAGAAGCCAATTATGATACCATTAGGCTGAAGGGCAATTGGAGAGGGGGACACAAACTTTTATCCACTTTTTGAATTCAGTGACTGAGCTTTTTTTTTTTTTTTTTAGAAGGTGCATGACACTTTTTCTTTCCCTTTTAAGTCTAAAGCCTTTTAGCACAAAGGTGCAGTTGACAATTAGTCAAAATATCTTTTTGGGCTTTATAGACCATTACCTTGAGGCAGTGCTAGCCTTTTTCAGCCAGAATAAAGTTTTTTTTTTTTTTTGAGGATTCAACTCACTGCTCAATTAATCAAGCGGCTTTCATTTTTCTCCATGGTTGTTAAACATAAAAAATGTACTGAAAACTTTCCCATTTATTTCCATGGTGCGGCTGCACTAGACTCTGTAGACTTCACAAAACATCTGAGCGCAGGGCGGCAGACCAGGAAGTGAAAGGGATCAGCTGGCCATAGGTTCGGCCCCAGTTACGATCCCTTCCCTCCCAAACAGGACCTGATAAAAAATTCAGAGTTTGGCTGCAAAAGGCTAGAGCTTCTCACAAAGTAGGATTCCTCTCCATGTAATTGGAAAACAGACCATGTGAATGGGAAAATAATTTTTTAAATGAAATCAGGACTTCCATGTTTCCAGCTCAGTCATGTGGAGGTGGAAGACGGTACAGCACTTCTGTTTCTTTTAGAGTTTTTTCCTATGGTGGGGTGGAACACTAATGATGCCGTCGTCTTAAAAATTGCCAAATGTCCAAACTGTACACAGTGACCAGTTTACAATAAAAAGAATATATAGGTCACTGTGCTAAGACAAGGCTGTGCTACTTCTTGGAGTAGTCGTACCAACTGCACAACTCTTGAGCTTCCCTCTCCAGGTCTGCTGGTTGTTATGACAGCTTTCGAAGCAAGCACAGTCTTATGCACACTCCGTACATTATCATCTCTATATTGTTTGTTGGGGTGTAGTCATAAGTGCCCAGAATTTTTTTGGGAGGGGAGACATCTGAATGATGTTCCTGCTTCCAATCCAGGCTTGCCTGAGCTCAGAGACTTTCAGGAGAAAGGGGAATTTTTACATCAACGACTGTGTTGCAACAGACGGGAAGAAATTATATTGTGTGGTGTTCCATTCTATTCCAGTTTCAGCTACAGAACTGCTAAATCTGTAACTTCTCTTTTTTTAATCAGGAAACCAGGACATGAAGTTGGGTGCCACTTGACAGCAGGGAGTATTTCAAAAGGAGAAAGAGAGATGGAGCTAGCTGGATGCCACTAAACACCAAGGGAACACTGTTTAAAATCAGGAGTAGCACACTAAGCCGAAGCTTGTTTCCAGATGCGACCTGGGAGCACAAGGAAGTTAAGTGACTTGCCCAGGATCACACAGTATGCACCTAGGCAGCTGTGGGATTCAAACCCAAGTCTCCAGGACATGCTTTAAAGAGTACACGGTGAGAGAGGGGGTGCTGTTACACACTTCAAAGGGAATGGAGAGAGGGAGCTAGGTGCCACTAGACAGCAGGAGTGTTTGAAACGGGACAAGACGAGGGACCAAGATGCCATAAGACACCAGGGAGTGTTTCAAAGGGGATGGCCGTGAGGGAGGTGGTGCTGCTAGGTACCAGGGACCATATCAAGAGATGAAGAAGGAGATGGATGCCACGTCACATCAAGGGGTGCTACAAAGGGAATATGAAGAGGGAGAGGATACCACTAGAAACCAGGCGTGCCACAGAGGGGAGGGGAAGAAAATACCATTAGACACCAGGAGTGCCATAAAAGGAGAGGAGGAGAGGATACCACTAGACACCAAGAGTGCTACAAAGGGAATGGGGACAGGATACCAATAGACACCTGGAGTACTATAAAGGGAATGGGGAAGGGAGATGAGATCATTAGACACCAAGACTGCTACAAAAGGAATTTGGGGAGGATACCATTAGGCATGAGTGCTACAAAGGAATGGGGAGTGGAAGAGGATACCACTAGATACCAGGAATGCTACAAAGGAATGAGAAGTGGGAGAGGATACCACTAGGCACCAGGAGTGCTACAAAGGGATTGTGAGGGGAACAGGATACCACTAGACACCAGGAGTGCTACAAAGGGGTGGGAGAGGATACCACCAGATGCCAGGAGTGCTATAAAGGGAATGGGGAGGAGAGGATATCACTAGAGCGCCAGGAGTGCTACAAATGGGATGGGGAGGAGGAGAGGATATCACTAGATGCCAGGAGTGCTACAAATAGGACGGGGAGGAGAGGATATCACTAGACGCACACTCACATTAACGCCCTGTCTGCTGCCATTAACTCCCGGATTGGCCCGCTATACAGTCACAGGAATTGCTGCCCCAGGTTGCCCTCAGGCTGGCCATCACCTCCTCTGTCTTGTCCCTCGTGGTCTATGGCTTGCCCATTTACGCCGCAGCTGACAACACTGCCCTCTCCAAAATTCAACTCTCCATCAATAAAGCCTGTAGGTTCCTGACGGGTGCCCCCAGTTACACTCACACCTACCTGCTCTATTCTATCGCCAACCTGCTCAACTTTGAGGAGCGTATGCACTACCAGATATGCCTACTCACTAAGAAATGACTGATCGGGCCCCCCCCGGAGTCTCCACCTCTCTACAGCGGTCGTTGTCTGTCACCACCCGTAGCTCTGTTAAGGCCACCTTCCAGGTGCCCAGAACCAAGACCTCTCTTGCCCAGACATCTTTTTTCACCGAGCCCCCGCCTGTTCAATTCCCTCCCTAGCTGCATCTCCAACTAGCCCAAAATTGGCTCCTTCAAAACTACCCTTCGAACCATCTCTTTAATACCCGCTGTTGTAGGTGCAACTAACCTTCCCCCTGACTCGACAAGCGTCCACTGGACAGCCATTCCCTTCCCCCAGATCCACCCCTACTAGGTCTATATAGGGATGTAGCCTGCTGTCTCTTCTGAGGACCTACTATATTTATGATTGTAACGTACAATTTGCAACATTATGTAGCCTAAATATCTACAGTATGTTAAATGTTTTTTTTTTTTTTAACTGCATCTGTAATGTTGTCCACTGTTGTAATCTGCACTATGTCTTGTCTGCCCTCTCTGCGATGAGGTGCCTTTGTAAATGAGTCTCTGACTCAAAGGTTGTAAATCTGTCTTGTAATTAATTAATAAATAAATTAAAAAAAAAAAAAATCACGTGCACCATGGGCCTGCTCACCATGCCACTGGCCATTCCCACCCATGTGCAGCTGCGTGCTGTACTGTGTGTGCGCGCGTGTGTCTGTGCTTGTGCCCAATCCTACCTGCAATCCAGGAAGGGCCATGGCTGTCTGTGCCTGACACACCTAGGCCTGATGGAACATGGGATGCCTGGTCTGCAGGTGCAGAGTGTCAGGCCACCCCACCCTGCCTATACCACTGGGGTACATCTGCCATGCCTGGCAATGGACTGTGTGTATGCCATGGCTGGCCTACCACATAAGCCACACTGCGTGTCACTGGCCATGAATTCCTCCAGTGTACAGGTCCACAATGGGTTACATGGTGTGCCATGTCCACTCCACTGTGAGGGCTGGCCTGCTGTCCTCCCTGGAGGCATAGGGGTGCATGTCCTGGCTGGCACTGCAGTGTCAGCATTCATTGGTCAGGGCTTCCAACCCTGTCCGCTGTGCACAACTGACTGATTTTCTTTTCTTTGAGTTGGGACGAATGCTGAGAAACATCAAGTGACAGCAATGCCTCACGCTACAATGGCTGGAGAGACTGTGCGAGGCCATAGCAGAGGCTGAGATAGTGGCCAGACAACTGGACCTAGGGGCACCTGCTGCACCACCGCCACCTCCACCACCACGAGGTGGCCTTGGTACAGTCCCTGCCCCCATTTCCTGTCCCCATTGGACTTCCCTACCCCCAAGCTGCACCCACCCCAGTTTACCCTCCTGCT
The DNA here is from genome assembly GCA_016271365.2 of Neoceratodus forsteri. Taxonomy (NCBI): domain Eukaryota; kingdom Metazoa; phylum Chordata; order Ceratodontiformes; family Ceratodontidae; genus Neoceratodus; species Neoceratodus forsteri. Next base: position 220,966,311 of record JADMNL010000029.1, read on the forward strand.
GTCCTTCCTTTAATGGCCTGTTGCCATATTTGTACCACTATTTGGATATTAAAGTTTATTTTGACACAACTCTGTCGTTTCTCCTTGGTGCCCTCTCTACCTACCCAGTGCCACCACCCCTCGTGCTGCCTCATCACTGCTGCCCTGCACACAGCCCCCCTTCATGGGCAGCACCCATGCGCTATGTGCCAGCGCTGTGCAGTTCTCTGCACTGTGCAACCCCGTTGTATGGTGTGCCATGGCACTCTATATTCAAATGGCATAGTGCTGGTGCTATGCCTCTGAATACAGCAGGGTGCGGACTGGCACAAACACAGTCCCTGGTGCAGTGCAAATTTTGAGCCTGTGCATACTTTTGAATATGCGTTCTAGATGTTATACATTTGCAGTGCTCTCTCTCGAACATGAGAAAGTGTTATTTTGAGCTGCTGACAGGGATCATTGTACACGAAGGGTGTGACTGAAGCAGATGCCAGGGATCAGTTCAGTTACAAGAAACTGACTGACTAAAATGTCTGCAAGCACTGGCCAACGCTAAATCTTTGTTTGTATTTGCTCTGCAGTTGTTGGGCAAATAGCGCCACAATTAAAATGAAAACATTAAACTAATACTCTAAGCTATAATAGTAAAAGTGTCATGACTAGAAAATGAGTCTAGGAGATTGTGAGCCTGAATTTTCAAGATAGTTTCTTTTCTACTCCAAGATATTAAACATGACAGATATTATTTAGCAAATGTCACCCTTAACATTATTTAGCAGAACAACCCCGAAAATTGGAGGGGGATTTGGGAAAAAAAAAAAAAAAAAATCACACTTCTCATGTTTACTGTATGAGATGGAGTAAATTGAAAATGAGGGGTTAAAAACAGAATTGCAACCTTATGAGTAAACACTGAAAATGGCAGCACTGGTTCATGATTTCATTGTTTATTCTAATCTAAAATTTTCAACAGTTTATTTTTGACACAACCTTATGAACAGGCCAGGTATCATTTGTGAAATCCTAGCTGAAACATCATTTAGTGGACAACAGCGTGAAGACACATTTGGCAGGATTTAAAAATTATACCTTTCACGTTCAGGAGGAGGTGTTAACAAAACAGCTATGCTGAAAATCTGGAAACACAAAGGTATAAGTAAATGCTGAAAAATTTTAATTTTTCTTTGTAACGTTGCTGTTTTTGGAGATTCTGACACCAAATCCTCCACATAGTTCTTTTATGACCCCCCCCCCACCTTATGATCATGAGATATTGTTTTATTTGGTAAATCCAGTCCAAGAAGTTATTTCATTGAGCAACTGCAAAAACATGTTTTGGAGGGACAGGTAAACTCACACCTGCCTTGTTCATGATGTGGGGTTAAAAAAAAAAAAAAAGAATATGTTGAAAACTGAGGTTCAATGCAGGAAATGCAGGTACTGCACCTGGGAGCCAGAAACCCAGGCCAAGTGTACATCCGGGGTGGGGGAGAGAGAGATGCTACAAGTCTCGATGGCTGAGAGGGACCAGGGGTGGTGGTGGTGGATGTCAAGATGAATAACTTGGAGACTTGTAGGAGGGCAGCGGCCAAGGCCAACAGGATGCTGGGATGCATCGCTGAGGATCACCACCAGAAGGAGGAAAGTGATGCTTCCTCTGTATAACTGCTTGGTGAGCCACACCTTGGTACTACGTGCAGTTTGGAGAGCCACCTTAAGGGACCCTGAACTCCTGGAGAGGTCCAGAGGAGGGCAACCAGAATGATCTGGGGCTTGGGGACAGGACCTATGAGGAGGCGGCTCGAAGAGTTAAATATGTACACATTGGAAGACAAGAAGGGACGGGGGAAATGATAGAGGTCTTCAAGTACATGAAGGGGTAAATAGGGGAGGCGTAGTCAAGGTGCTCTGAAGGAAGGAGGTGGGGGCAACTAGAGAGCATGGGTGGAAGCTGGAAGGGGGGAATTCAGGGGAGAAAGGAGGAGGTGCTACTTCACTGAGAGGGTGGTGGAACTATGGAATGCGCTGCCCAGGGGGCTGGTGGAGGCAGAGACGGTGAAGGGGTTCAAGAGGGGGTGGAACAGGTACAGGGGAAGGGTTCTGGAAGCAAAGTCTAGTGCAGCAAGAATATCCAGGACTGGGAAGGGAGAAGCCCGAGAGGGCGAGGGGGGGCAGCAAGGTCAGCTCCCAGGTTGGGGGCTGACCAAACCAGCAGACGCGAAAGACCGATAGGCCTATTCTGCTGGCATTTTAGTATGTTAGTATGAATATATGGGGCAAAATGTTAAAGAAATGACAAAATTGTGAGCAAAAGTTCAAAGCGCATTATAAAAGGCCATAACCTGACTTATCTTGTTTTCAGTCATTCCGACAGGGCGCCTCAAGAAGAGGAACTTTGCTGGTAGTGAGATTACTTCATAGGACCCTTTTAGGTTAAGTGAGGGGTGGGTGGTGGGTGGGGAGTGCTGAGGGGAAACTGGGTCACTGGGGTGAAGACATCAATGGCTGGTTTCTTCTTTTCAGGTTTAAGAAAGTAAAAAATAACGAGTGTTATCTTTTTTTGTTACAGGTTCCAACACTGGGGATTGGGCGCCGGTGTCAGGGCATTATTTGTGGCAATGAGGACGGGCACCCCATGTAGGTTTTAAGAAATGGGTCGGGTGATATCGGCAGCAGGACTGAGCACACACTGCCAGTTTTAATTAACAGCTGGATTGGGGTAGATGAGCACCCACCGCTAGTTTTCTGTACTGGCCAAGTCGGGGAAATACAGTTATGTAAGAACTTACCGTAACAGTAGATCTTCGAAAGGAGCTCTTGCAGCAGGCTATAAAACTCAGGACTGAATACCAAGCAGTCCCACACTAAAGAGGTAGAAGACCCCGGGTATGCACCGAGTTCCAGGTAGCGGCCGCACATATGTCCCTGATACAGACATTTCTCAGGGCGGCAAAAGAAGCAGACACTCCTCTGGTGGAGTGACCCCTAACCAGGCTCAGTAGGGGCTTACTGTGTTTTTCATAGCAGAAGGAAACGCAGCAGACTATCCACTTCAATATCGTCTGCTTGGTCACCGGTTTCCCCAAGCATTGTGGTGCAAAGGCCACAAAGAGTTGCTCTGATTGACGGTGGGTAGCCGTCCGTTTTGAGTTACTACCTCAAAGTCCTGTGGACATCCAGTGTGTGAAGGAGAGCCTCCCCTCTATTAGATGGGGAAGGAAAATAGACTGGAATGTCAACCGACTGGTTGAGGGTCAACTCCAAGACCACTTTCGGAAGAAACTTAGGATTTGTTCTAAGGGAAATCCTTTACCTGTGGAAAATCAAATACGGCTCATTACACATCAGAGCCTGAAGCTCGGAAACTCTTCGAGCTGAGGTAATAGCAACCAAAAAACAAACCTTCCAGGAAAGAAAAAACAGCTCACAATCCGCTGCCGTCTCAAAGGGAGGGAGGAAGGGTGGGCTTCTCCAACACAAAAAGGAGATCCCAGGGTGGGATAGGGTCCCGTATGGGAGGTCTCATATGCAAAATTCCTCTCAAAAAGGTGCGGGCGACATCCAATTGTGCCAACGCCTTATCTCCAATGAGAGCATGATAGGTGGAGACAGCCCACACATGCACCTTGATAGAGGAGTAACTCAGGCCATGTTGGTACAAAGAGAGGAGGTACTGTAACGCTGAGTTCACTGGACAAGTGATGGGGTCCAAATGCTGTGACGAGGCCCATAAACAAAAACGCTTCCACTTTATAGCATAGGCGGAGCGGGTGGAGGGCTTCCTCCACGAGAAACTAGGACTGCCCCACTTCGGAAACCCGTATCTGTGCTGAGCTATGTCTGAAGGGCCAAGCGTGTAGGTGTGGCGGAAACAAGGTCCGGATGGACCAGCGACAGCAACAAGTAGCATAAGGGCAGCTTAAATTGAGGCTCCGTGATAACCGCTGCAGGAGTGAGAACCAAATCTGCAGAGGCCATCTTGGGGCTATGAGAATCATTCGGTCCCTTCTGCCCGTAATTTAGTAGGACTCTCTGAATGAGAGGAAGGCGGATGGCATAGAGAAACCTCCCTGCCCAGCAAGGGATAACGCATCTGGCCAGAAACTCCAGGCGTGTGCTCATGAGCAGAACATTGACAGTTTGGCATTGCGGTGAAGCAAAGCGGTCCAGCTCTGGATGACCCCACTTGTCAAAGAGCTGAACTGCCATGGACTGTAGCAGCTCCCACTCATGTGCTCTGGATCGAGACCTGCTTAAGCTGTCGGCCAGATCGTTCAGGGCGCCTGGAACATGCACTGCGGACAGCAGAATGCGCCGCTCCAGCACCCAGTACCAGACTCTCATCGCCTCCCTGCAAGGGGATATGAATGAGTACCCTCTTCCTTGCTGATGTAGAAGACGACCGCCATATTGTCTGTTTGAACCAGAAGAGAGCCTGGCACCAGGTCCTCTTGAAAGGCCTGTGAGGCATAGAGAACCGCTCGCATCTCCAGTTCATTGATGTGAAGGGATCGCTCCTCGGGTGACCAAACCCCTTGCGTTTGATGAGCACCCAGGTGCGCCCCCCCCACCCCAGGTCTGTAGTAAGAGTCTGACCTGGTGGCTCCAGAAGAAAGCTGACCCCTTTCTCCAAGTTCTGGGGGTCCATCCACCAAAGTAAAGTTCTCCTGACTGGCTCGGTGATCCAGACCGTGAAATCTAGATCGTTGTAGCCTTGGTCCACTGTGCGAGCATCCACTGTGGGACCCGCTATGGGCGGCCAGAGGAGTGACAGGAATGGCCACCGCCATGTGCCCCAGTAGCCTGAGGAAGTTCCGTGCTGGAACTTGAGGAGTTATTGAGATCCCTTTGGCAATCTCTCGCAGGTGATCGCCCCCATCCTGGGGAAGGAAAGCCATGCCCTGGATAGAATCCAGGACCGCTCCAATGAAAACGAGCTTCTGACTGGGCTCTAGGAACGATTTTCGTAGATTCAGGGTGATCCCCAGCTCTCAGAATAGAGTATAGGTGTCTCCAAGGGAGTGAAGTAGGCCTGACCTTGACGGGGCTGTAAGTAGTCAATCGTCTAGGTATGGGAAAACATAGTGCCCCATGTGCCTTAGAGCTGCAGCCACCACTGCCAAGCATTCTGTAAAGACTCACGGAGCGGAAGAGAGGCCGAACGGAAGAACTCGAAATTGGTAGTGCTCCCTTTGGAAGTGGAACCTCAGAAACTTCCTGTGGGGAGGGAAGACCCCCGATATGCATATGCGCGTCTTGCATGTCTAGGGAGCAGAGCCAGTCTCCTTGGTGCAGCAGAGGAAGCAGACCTGGGAGGGTCACCATCCTGAACCTTTTATATTCTATAAAGAGATAGAGAGAGCTGAGGTCCAGAATGGGACGAAGATCCTGTGTCTTTTTTGGGACCAGGAAGAAGTGGGAGTAAAACCCCTTTCCCCGCTGATGCAAGGGGACTACCTCTATTGCCCTTTTCTGCAAGAGGGTCTGAATCTCTCCTTCTATTAGTGGGATGTGAGAAGAGGATAACGGGAGTACTTTGGCGGAGTATTTGGGGGAAACTCCATGAACTCCAGCATGTGTCCTCTTTGATGATATCTAGGACCCAATAGTGCACGAGTGATCGACTTCCACCCTTTGAGATGAAGGGAAGCGGCCTCGACCATCTCCCCAGAGTCTTCCTCTGGAAGGGGGGGCAGAAGGGAGTCATTGGGCTGAGCCGGGCGTAGGCAGAGAGGCCTGGGAGGACTTGGGCCCACGGGTAGGAGCGCCTCCAGGCTGCTGGTTACCAGTTCTCCTACAGAAGCCGCCTCTCTGCCCCTGCTGGTTAACACGGGTGTGACCTTGGCCACTTGAGGGCTTACAAAATGGCGTTTGCTCCATCGCTGGTCGCCGCGGTACATCTGACAGACCGACCAGATAGACTTGCCCGACTCTTGGAGATGAGAAATCAAAGTTTCCATCTCCTGCCCAAATAACACGGTACCCTGGAATGGTAAATCCTTGATACCAGACTGCAGATCCCGGTGAAAGCCCAAAACTCTCAACCAGGCGTGGTGCCGGAGGCACACTCCCGGCAGCGGCTGCCCTGGCTGCCATATCTGCAGTGTCATACGAGGCTCTCAGGACATGGGAGCCTACGTCTCAGCCCGATTTCATGATGTCCAGAAGTTCTGGAAGACCGAGAAGGGCTGCGTGTATGAGATCTGGACCGGCGATGGTCTCCGGTCCAGAGTCCTTGGAGTGTCGTCGGTGGTCTCCAGACCGGGCGCAGGAACGAGCCCTAGAAGGAGGTGTAGGCGGTAGCTCCGGGGACTTCCGCGGGGAAGGCTCACCTCCTGGCTGTGGTTTGCCCGCTGGGTCCGGTACCAGTGTCTGGGCCGGCGATGGGGGGAAGAGAACACTTCTGGACCTGCCCCACCAAGGAAAATAGCTCCTGTAGCTCAGTCCTTCGAAAAAAAAACTCGGCCTTCCATGGCGATCCCTCTATCGCCTCCAACCAGCATCGGTGGGTGGTACCGCCGATGGGGTGCTGCGGACAGTCTTTGGGCTCTGGGCACGCCTTAGGAGGCGGCGCCAGTGCCTTGGGAGGTGGGGCCACAGCTTTCACCTCCAAGGGCTTGGTGGTAACCCTTAGCGGGGTTACCTTTGGCTTGGCCGGCTTCTCCCCCGAAGGGCCGGCCCTGGCCTGCGACGACTTGGGATGTTCTCCTCAGCCCAGGGAAGGGTGGGCCTTCTTGGGAGAGGGCCGCGAGTGAGACCGGGACTGCGACCAGGATCGGTGCCGGGACCAACTACGGTCTTTCCCGTGTCGCTTGGATTTTTCTTCGCGCTTCCCCTCGGAGGAGTGCAGATCAATCTTCTTCTCCAGAAGAAAAAAAGTCTTCAGGGCCTTCAGACACGGATCCGGGTCCGACTGGTAAATGCCTGGCAGGCAGAGCAGGCCGCGGTGTCGTGGTCTGGCCCGAGGCAGAAAACGCCACTTCTATGCCCATCCTTGACAGGGATCTGCCTCCCACAATCGCACTTGTTCTGATAGGGTTCAGGCGAGGCCGACGATGGTGAAGGCATCTGTCGAAGAACTGCAAAAACCGTTGGAAATGGCCCAACGACTGTATACTTGAAGAAAAAAAAAAAAAAAAAACATAGAAAAAGGTGGCAAAAAGTGGGTTTTTAGAAAAGTTTTAGCTGTTCCTGGCAAGCTGGAACGAGATCTCTCTCTTCACGTGTGGGACGCGGCGGGAAAAGAACTGAGGTGAGCTGGATCTGCCCCCTTTTGTACCAGGGCAGACGTCGGGGCGGGAGCGGTCCCTGATGTATACTGCTGGCTGAAAATGTTTCCGGAGGGTCCTAGTGCCTGCGGCATAGTCCCGAGTGTTGTAGCCTGCTGCGAGAGCTCCCACTCGAAGTAAGATCGGGACACGGGTGGTGGGGTGGAGCATCCTCCACTGGTTTTGTTGAAGGGTTGGTGGATGCTGAAATAGCAGTCACAAACAAAAAGCTGTGACGACTGTGCAACATCACTGCCATTCCCTGAGAAACGAAGTACTAAAAAAGTAGCATATATGAAAGCAGTAAACAGTAGCATGTATATGGAATGAATATCAGGGGAACGGTTTCAAGCAGGAATTAGGAGTTACACAAGAAAACCCACTTCCACTACGCATCTTCCAGTGTTGTGACTGAGCAAGGATTTCAAAGGGTTGCACTACGTGGAGGAGGAGGAGGTGCCCCAAAAGAAAAATTACTCACCTTAGTAATGTTGTTTTTCTATTGAGTCTTCTTATATTATGACATATGCAGCGAGTCCCAACCTCGAACTGCTCCGGAGGTGAAAGAATTAACTTTCCATGCCAGGCATGGAACGCTGAGCTCGAGCTCAGTTGAAACTCTGTCTGTTGTTCTTCAAACTCAAACCGTCAGATCTTCTGAGCTAAACTCACTGAGGTCCTGTGTGAAGCTGTAAACCTACACTAACCAACTGGCTACTAAACTTAAGACATGCAGTTTTGGTCCCAAAACAAAGACTCAGGTCAGGAGACCCAAAAATGAAAAACACAACACCAAGTCACCCCAAAACAGGAGGGTGAAAACAACAAGGTGGGCACCTACTAAGTGCCAACAATGCACTGCCCACCCACATCCCAAAAACAGAGGTTCTGAGAGGGCAGGGGGGGGTCATAATATAGAAGACTCCAATAGAAAAACAACATTACTAAGGTGAGTCATTTTTCTTCAAACAACATGAAGTCTTGCTGTATTCTGACAATAGCAGACTACAAAGCAGTTCCTCCATGGAGGAGGGACAGAACCTACTTAGGGAATAGGCTCTGAAGCACAGCTGAGCCAAACCGAGCATCACTCCTAGCCTGGATATCCAGGGAGTAATGTTTGGTATAAGTATGAACTGTTTTCCAGGTAGCTGCTTGACATATCTCTAGAATAGGGATGTCCCTGGCAGCAGCCAGGGAAGCAGCTGTACCTCTGGTAGAGTGAGCCCTCAGGCCTGAGGGAGGAACCTTACCCAGTTTTTCATAGCAAAATTGGATACAAGAGACAATCCACCTGGCAATGGATATTTTAGTGGCAGGTTTCCCTTTACTAACCGCACCATAAGTGAGGAACAGTTGGAAAGAGTCAAACCTGTGACCCTTGGTACACTCTATGTAGTAACTAAGGGCTCTCTTCACATCTAAGCTGTGCAGCCTCCTCTCGCCAGAGGAGGAATGGTCAGTGAAGTACACTGGAAGAGACAGACTGATTAAGGTGGAAATCTGAAACCACCTTAGGCAAGAACTTCCTGTTAGTCCTGAGGACCACCTTATCTCTATGAAAGGAGATAAAATCAGGCTCCACTGATAAAGCTTGTAATTCACTTATGCGTCTGGCAGAAGTGATGGCTACCAGAAACAGAGTCTTCCAAGTCAAGTACTTAAGCTCTGCTGAAGACAAAGGCTCAAGGGAGGTTGCATAAGCAGAGCAATGCAAACATTAAGGTCCCATGCAGGGGCAGGGTCCCTGAATGGAGGGTTGGTGTGAAGCAATCCCTTGAAAAACTTGGAGAATACAGGGTGAGCTGAAAGAAAAGGGGGAATAAAATGCTAAAATAAAAGCAGACACAGCTGCCAGATTCACTTTTTAGGGTAGCTGGTCTCAGCCCCAAGGTATTTAAGTGGACCATGTAATCCAGGATTGTGGGTAAATCAGCAGATTCTGTGGAAATATGCTTTCCAGAGCACCATATGGAAAACCTCTTCCATTTGGAATTATAAGTAGCCCTGGTGGAAGGTTTTCTAGAAGCCTTCAGGATATCCATTACACCTTGGGAGAGGTGTAAATCAGCAAACTAACTCTTCAAGAGCCAGGCCTTGAGATTGAGAGATCTGAGGTTCGGGTACCAAACCCTCCCCTGAGCACAGGTTAACATGTTGTGATTCCTGGGAAGACACAGGGGAAGGTGGACTGCTAAGGACAGTAGAAGTGGATACCAGGGTTGTCTGGGCCAATCTGGAGCAATCAGGATCATCTTGCAGGGTTGAGATCCGATTTTGACTAGCACTTTGAACAGAAGAGGGAAGGGGGGGGAAGCATAGAGAAACTTCCCTTCCCAATTGAGAACTAAGGCATCCAGAGGACTGAGCCCAACACTGGGGCCTGCAGCAAAAAGGAAGTTGGTGATTGTCTGGGGCTGCAAAAGATCTATCTACGGGTGCCCATCTGACAAATACCACCTCAAGACCAGAGGTCCAATGACCATTCGTGATGGCCCTAGGATATCCTGCTGAGAGCATCTGCCAGGACATTGTCCTTGCCTGGGAGGTGAACTGCCGTAAGAGAGGTGTTCAGGGAATAAGCCAGAGACCACAACTTCATTGCTTCGGTGCACAAGGCCGGAGACCGAGTGCCCCCTTGCTTGTTGATGTACCACATTGTGGTGGTGTTGTCTGTTCTGACCTGTACAACTTTGTTCTGAGCAGATTTGGAAAAAGCTTGAAGTGCTAGAAAAACTGCTCTGAGTTCCAACAGATTGATGTGGAGCAGAGATTCCTGAGGGGACCACAACCCCATGGCAGTGAGGTCGCCCATGTGAGCTCCCCACCCCAAGAGGGATGCATCTGTAGTAACGATTAAGGAGTAAGACTGAGTGACAAAAGGAACCCTTGTCTCAGATTGCTCCGATCCTGCCACCACTGTAGGGCCTGGATCAGGGTTCGAGTCACTGGGATCAATTTGGTTAGAGGGTCTTTCCTTTGAGACCAAAAGGCTCTCAAATGGAACTGAATGTCCCTCATCTGAAATCTGGCTCCCCGCACTACTGCTGTAGAAGCAGCCATGTGCCCCAGGAGCTGCAGAAAATGCCTTGCTGGTCGAGACACCTGCAGGGTGAATGAGGAAGCCAGAGACACCAGGGTCCTTGCCCTGTCCAAAGGAAGGAAGGCTCTGGCTTTCTCTGTGTTTAGTTCTGCGCCTATGAAGGTGAGGAGCTGGACAGGCTCTAGAACGGACTTTGACAGATTAAGGAGGAAACCTAGAGAGGTGAGCAGTTGCTGAGTTATTTGTAGGTGTAACGATTTGGTCTGGGGACTGGCCCACTATGAGCCAGTCATCCAGGTAAGGGAAGATGGCAATTCTTTGCCTTCTTAGAGAAGCAACTGCTACTGCCAGGCATTTGTGAATACCCTTGGAGCAGAGGTGAGGCCAAAGGGCATTGCTCTGAACTGGTAATGGCCTGAGGGCAGCTCGACCTGAGGTACTTTCGATGGGAGCTTCTGATGAGAATATGGAAGTAGGCATCCTTGAGGTCCAGGGACTAGCCAGTCCCTGGCCTTAGAGAGTAGAATAATTCCCAGAGTCACCATTTTCAATTTTGGTTTTAAAAGATGCTTGTTTAAATATCCGAGATCCAGGATGGGCCGCCATTCTCCTGTCTTTTTGGGGTAAGAAGTACCTAGAGTACAACCCTTTGCCCTGGTGTAGGGGTGAAACCCTTGCCACAGCTCTGAGAGCCAGGAGGGAAGAGATCTCTGCCTCTAGGGCAAGTGCCTCTGGTGGATTTGCAGGTGGAAAGGATCTGGTTCTCATCTTTGGAAACTTTTTGAAGCTGAGAACCAGTCCTTGGCTTACTACTTCCAGGACCCACTTGTCTGATGTCAGAGATTCCCAGTCCTGGACAAAGTAAGCCAGCCCTGCCCCCTACAGGTAGTTGAGAATCGGCCCTGGCAACCCCATCAGGGTGCCTGCTTGGCAGGGGCTTTGGGCTGAGGGGTGGAAACAGGCCTGCTGGCACCCCTTCTGCCTCTCCCTCTAAAGAACCCCCTCTGGGCATAAGCCGAAGAGGAGGCCTGGGCTTGGTAAAAGGCCTATGAAAAGGCCTGCCCCTGCCCTGGGATGCTGCCTTTGAGGGTGGCCTGCCTTTCGTGGCCTGTGCACTCCTATAGGTGGTCCTATACTCATCTATTTTCTTCATGTAATTCTCTGTCTGCTACCCAAACAGGAATACCACAACAGGAAAATCCATGGCCTTAGTCTGGGTATCCAGTGACAGTCTAGTACATCTGAGCCAAGCCATTCTGCGAAGTGCCACAGATGTAGCCATGACTCTTGATGACATCATTTGAGTCCACTGCAGCATGAAATTGCACCTTGGATGCCTCAATACCATCTGCAGCCACCTGCTCCAGTTCCTTGGCAAGCTGGCCAGGGACCTGTTTTGCTAGAGCCATAACAGTATCCCATCTGGATTTCTGATATCTAGCAACAAAAGCCATATAATTTGCCTGTCTGAGTCCCAAGGATGCTGCCATGTACTGTTTCTTTGCCATGGCATCAATCCTCCTGGAGTCCTTGTCTGGGGGTGTGTGAGGCCAAGGGGATTTTGCCTTGTCACAGGCTGCAGCCTGCACTACCCCAACATGGCTGCATTGTTGTGAAAGGAACTCCGTATCAGAGCCTGACAATGTGTACCTCTTGTCCATTCTCTTATCCACAGAAGATATAGTGTGAGGAGTTTTTAGAATTTTAAAAGTCTGTATCCCAAAAGATTTATGCAAGGGAATAGACAGTCTCCTAAACTCTGGGATATCCATCATTTCCACATAGTCAGGCTCCTCTTGATCATCCACAGCTTCCTCCATAGGGAGCTGGAGGGTTTCAGCCACTTTTTTATAAAACATAAAATGAGAAGGGGACTCAAAGCCTAGGAGGAGACACTCCTGAAGGTCTGTCTGGGGAGATGTCCGGGTCAATGGGCACATCCAGACTTTCAAATCCACATTCACTCTCCTCATACTCCTCTTCCCCCTCCTCCAGCTCATAATATTCCTCTAAATCATACTCTTGAACCGGTGGAACCGGGCGCTTACCTGATGGTGCTGGTTCGGTCGGAACCGGGGAAAGCGACTGGACAATTTGAATCGCTTTGGCTATCTCTTCAGCGGTTGGAGAGGAAAGTTTTGGCTCCACACCAGCTGATTTCCTAGTCCTTTTTGCTGGAACCGACCCCTCAGAGTCGGCTCTCCTTTTGCCCGAGTAAGTCTCGCCCTGGTCAGAGGGCACTCCTCTGGTTCGGTTGGAACCGAACCGGGCTGTCCCATCGGTTCAGCGGACTTTGGCCTCCTTTCCTGAGCCACCACCAACTCTCTTTCCAGGGTAGCTGCAGGAAAATTTTACAAATCTGGCAGTCTGCATTGAGGTGGTCAAACCCCACACAATAAACACAGGTGGTGTGGGGGTCAGCCTAGCAAAGACTTCCCACACACACTGCAGTGCTGAAACCCAGTGGGCCCGGTTTTCTTTTGGGTTTCTCAGACATAGGCCAGTCTTAACCAAACTTTACCCATTTATGGCAATCCATGAGCAAGACCCTCTTCTCCGGTTCCCAACCGTGTCCGCGGGTTGTGGAAAAAAGTAATAAAATCCGTTTTAGAACCGGTAACCACACTCTAAATGACAAATTAAAATATTTTAAACAACCTTATGGGTTCAAACTGAACCGATAAACAGTTAAAGTTCCACACAGAGAGAATTAATGTAAACCTATCTAGTACTCACAAATACCACAGACAGAGCCTGAACCGACCAGTTGCGGTTTAAATTCAGTCGAAAACCGAGAAAATAATACTTTAATGGACAAAATGAACTGAGCAGAAGGAGAAATCTCGGAGCGACTGTTCAGTGAGTGAGAGTAAAGAATCTGACAGTTTGAGTTTGAAGAACAACAGACAAGAGTTTCAACCGAGCTCGAGCTCAGCGTTCCATGCCTGGCATGGAAGTTAACTCTTTCACCTCAGAGCAGTTTGAAGGTTGGGACTCACTGCATGTGTCATAATATAGCAAGACTTCATGTTGTTTGAAGCCCTTCAACAGCACAGAATGATACCAATATGTTTTCGTCTGTAAAGTCTGCAAAATCCACAGGCCTGCTACTTTAAGCTATAGGTAAGAGGCCGACTTACAGGCCTGCTGCTTCACACAGGACAAGGTCAGTCATAGCTTTCTCCATACAGGGCCCTGGGCGAACACAAGACCAGTCATAACTTTCTTCGCTGGGTCCCTGCACCAGGCAGGAGATCAGTCATAAGCTAAAACTCACGATCTGCTTGGTTGTCTTCCCCTGCTTCATTTTCTTTGTAATAAATGGACAGACTGTTGGTGTAATTAATATTTATTCATTTATTTATTGCATATATTCGGAATTACAAACCTTTGAGTCGCAGGCTCATTTGCAAAGGCTCCACGTCGGTTACAGTGGTGGAGGGGAGACGGAGTACAAGGATACATACATAGTAAGGCAGTATACCGGAGAACATACACACTCAAAATAATACACAAAACAGTTCTGAACAGTGCAGTCCAGGCTTTATCTTAGTCAGTCAAAACTGGTTGTTTACTGTCCTTTATCTCCTCTCACTAAATAGTTCCTGAACTTCAAGAACGCCCCAACACAGTCCAGCACCTCATGATGCAGTCCCCTTTCTCCACACCGTAAGTGGCTAAACTGTGTGGGGATTCCCAATGTTCTACACACATGCAGAGTGACAGTAGATCACAAGCTGTAAAGATCAAGTTTTCCAGTATTAAGAAAAAGGAAGCAAATGCAAAACCACTAGCTGCGACATGAATTTCTATACCATTACACAATCATACCACATTTTCACATTAAGGACACTTGTACGAACATCTGAAATGAGCCAGCAGAAGATCACCCAGTCTATCTTGTCTGCTCAGTAAGTGATGCAGGGTCTAACCTTACAATTTACACAAGCCCCCAAAAAAAAAAAAAAAAAAAAAAAAAAAAAAAAAAAAAACTGTCCCCTTACCTTCCTTGGTCCCAAGAGTACCCTTTGTTCTTGTCCCAGGCTCTCTTGAATGCTCCCACAGTCCTTGCTGATACCACCTCCTCTGGCAGCTCATTCCAGGCAGACACCACCCGCTCCATATAACAATGCTTTCTTAAATCTCTTCTGAACCCCACCACCCCATCTATTTTAGGCTGTGCACCCTAGTGGTACTGTTCTCACTCATTTTAAAGATATCTTCCCTTTTCACTCTGTCAATTCCCTTGTACCTGAAGATCGCTTATATCACCCCCCTGCCTCCTCTCTTCCAGAGAGTACATCCCCAGGGCTCCCACTCCCAGCCTCTCCTCAAAGGACCCATCCTGTAACCCGATCATCTTTGTTGCTCTCCTCTGGACCCCCTCCAGCATGCTGATGTCCTTCCTAAGGCAAGGATGCCAGTACCGCACCCCACATTCTAAATGTGGTTTCAACGACCTGTTCAATGGTAAAATAACCTCGCTCCACCTACTACTGAATCCCCTTGCAATACACCCCAGCATCCTGTTAGCTTTCGTCACTGCCTTTTTATACTGAGAGGTGTGTTTCAGGTCACTCATAGTCACTACCCCTAGATCCTTTTCCTCTTCAGAAGCAGTGACCTGAAGCTCTCCTATGTAATACCCTGTCCTAGGGTTCTTGGCCCCTATGTGCATCACTTGGTACTTTTTGGCACTGAAACGAAGTTGCCAGATTCCTGACCATCTCTCTAGTCTGGCAAGGTCCGCCCTCAGGTCATGTATCCCCTTCTTTGGTGTTCACTCTCCTACCGAGTTTGCTGTCGTCCGCAAACAGGAAAATTTTGCCTTTAATGCCTTCCCCGATGTCATTTATGAAGACATTCAACGACACTAGCTCCAGAACCGATCCCTGCAGGATATCGCTGGTGACCTCCTTGGTGCTGGAGAACTCACCCCCAACCACTACTCTCTGTGTTCTACCACTCGACCAGTTTTCAAATCCATCTTACCATATTCTTCCGCACCCCTAGATCCCACAGTTTCATTATCAACGTTTTGTGTGATACAGAAGCGAAGGCCTTGCTAAAGTCCAGATATATGAAGTCCATCGCCTGGCTATTGTCCACTGCCCTTGTGACCCAATCGAAGAACTCGATCAGGTTAGTCTGACACAATCTGCCTGTCACACAACCATGCTGTCTCATCCTGTAGACCATTCTCCTCTATGTACCTCACCAGCCTTTCCTTTAGTATGGTCTCCGTGAGTTTACATACTATCGAGGTCAGGCTGACTGGCCTATAGCTACCCGGGACATCCTTGTTTATTAGTTGAGCTGTGGCTGTGGCTTGGATGTAACTTCTGTGGCCCTCTAAAATATAACAAATAGTATTTAAACACAGGCTCCCATTACTATCAATAACACAGTGTGGACCCGTGCTCCCCAAACTAATACAATCACAAAATGTGACAGCGTGGTGGCAGTGCCTGTGAAAATCAGGGACAAGGAAGGGACCGAGCAGCTGGCTCCTCCAATCAAGGATTTACGATCACTTCCCCTTACTTAATTAGGCTGTAAAAGTTCAGAAAAGTGGACTTTTTAAGTCCTTTTGACGTAAGCTGCTGCTGAGGGCCCTAAGGAACGTACCAAAACTGGTGCTCTCTAAATATTAGGACAATCAAGGATGCTGGTACCAGGAAACTGTGCCTCTACCTAGTCCAACTAGTGTGGGCACACTACAAACTATTCAGGCCCTAGTTAAAGTATTGCGTGCAGTTCTGGGCTCCCCAATGCAACAAGAGTCGGCTGCAACCAATGGGTTTGCTTTGCCAATGGTAATATACAAAAGCAGAAGAAATTAGTTGTTGCAAGCAATTAAAAAGCCTAACCTGATCTGTTAAGATGTTTAGGAGGTGAGGTGAAAGTGAGGCATACACAATTTAGAAATAATCAACTTGTTGCCCCCACCTAGCCCCCAAAGATCATACAATGCGTGCTGCCTTTGGAATTAGATACTGGATTTCCAGGTTCACAGAATCACTACAGTAAACTGCTGGCAGTATAGCCTTAAGAGGTTACAGTAACGAGCTGTGAATGAGTTTGGTACATCCAGTAGACCTGGGTTTGATTCCCACAGCCTTCCCACAACACTTGCATACTGTGCGACTCTGAGCAAGTCACTTAACCTCTCAGGTCACCCTTGAAAACAGGCACTTGTGCCTAGTGGGCCGTACCCGGTTACCAAATATTAAAATAAAAATTAAAAACTAACCAATGATCCCTCCCCTAATAACACTGCTGTATGTGGTGGCTGAGAGACACACACACCCCTGCACAAAGAAGCACACTCAGCAATACATACCCAGACACAGAACTACATGCAGACACACACCTGGGGGTCTGGATTGACTACAAATTGTCCTTCACTGATCACATTGAAGAACTCACTAAGAAACTGTCAAAGGCTTGGTATTTTCTTCAGGATCAAGCACTCACTAACCCAGGAGGCTAGAAAACTCCTAGCCAAGCTACCTTCTTACCTCTCCTAGACTATGCGGACTTCCTATATGGCCATTGTACTAGCACAGCTCTTCCAAGCTTGATACCCTAAACCAGAGCCCTTAGGTTCACTTGGTATGCCCCTTATGACAAACATCACTGCATCCTCTATTCTTCCGTAGGCTGGAGCTCCCTTAGCTTCAGGAGGCAAAATGCTATTCTATGAACATATAAGGCAATCAATTGAAATTTAAATACCTGTAAATTTTCTTTCTCTGACTGCTGGTCTCCAGGCTCATAACTAGTGGGAGGTCCTTCCTGGAACCACGTGACAGGCAGGAAAAAGATCTCTGCAGGGGCACCAGATCCTCCCCTCCGCATCCTGTTGCCCTCAGTTCGTCCCAAAGCACGTCCCCTGTAGTAAAACATCACTGGGAAACAACAAGAAGAACTGTTAATATGTACTTACGGCCTGGAGGAGCAGAGTTCAAGCCCTCCGGACAGATTGCCAACATCCAACATTCTGGGAGAGGAGGAGCCCGGAGACCAGCAGTCGGAGAAAATTTTTTTTACAGATATTTAAAATTTAAATTTCTCTTTCCTAAGCTGGTCTCTGGGCTCATAACTAGTGGGATATACTAAAGTAGTACATCCCTCGTATTCCGAGTGGGAAGAATGTGAGCAGACCCTTATGGGTCCCCCGCCTATAGAGGGACCAGATGACCAAGGGATGCCTCAGCAGAGGCAGACACATCCAGTCCGAAGAGCTTTGCCCAGGCAGGGATGGATATCCCAACAGCCGCTCAGAAAGACTGCTTGAAGGCCTCTCATGACCAAGTGGTCACTCAGAATTCGGAGGTAGCTACTGCTTGAGGTGAAGGTGCCCTCTATGGGCCCAGTATAGAAAACCCCCGACCTTTGGAAGGTGAAAGAGGCGAGAACAAATTCATTTGTTCAAGAGGCTTTTTTGGGACTGCCCAAATTCGACCCATAAGGTGAGGGTGAGCAGACTAAAGAGTCATATAAGGGCTTCCGTCCCCTGATTTAAAACTTCAGTGCTCTCCTGTAGCTTAGGAGAAGAATTTCCCTTTCCTGCTCGCTCTTAGGGCTAGGACAGGAATATTCAATTTGGCTGGGACAGGAATATTCAATTCCTGGCAGCTGAAGAAGAGAGATAACACCTTCAATAGAAAAGATGGAGATGTTCGGAGAATCCCAGAGTTCTGGGGAAACACCTAGTAGGGTTCCTTGAAGAATGGAGCCCCTATCAGCTGTACCTCGGGCTGAAGTGAGTAGACGACTGCCCTTGTGAGGAGGATGATGGCAGTTTCCTTAATGAGTTCCACTGGGTTTTGGTGAGGGTTCTGAAGACCCAGTTGATTTTCCAAGGTCAGAGGATGGCTCCACCCGACCCGGGGTGGTCTTGTGCAGGAGCCTTGGCCTTAGTAGAAATGGATTCTTGAAATTAGTGTATTTGGAGAAAAGTCGTACATGACATTGCCGGATCCCCAGTCCAGGATGAAGGCATCCTATGCTACGGCCTGCTTGACCTTAATTAGAGGGCAGAACTGGGGAACTTTACGGCTTCGCTTAGGTCAATGGAGAACTACCTGTAGGGCTTCCCCGCTAGAAAGAGGAAGGGGCTGACCTTGGATCCCATCCTCCTGGGAGAACCTCCTGACTTAGCCGATCCTCCATGATGTTCACCTGACCTGGTATTTATACAGCCATCAAACTCACCCGGTGATGCTCTGTCCACTGCAAAAGCAAGCTCACCCGGTGATGCTCTGACTACTGGAAGAGGAACGGGGTTTCTTGTACTATCCAAGAGCTTATGTTCCTCTCTGGTGACATGAGCAGGCCACTGTGGTTCACTTAACTGAGGACTGAGTATCCTGGTTGGAGATCTGCATTTTGGATCTTGAAATGTCAGGTGGTATCCAGAGGATGTTGTTGCAGTGGGTCTCAACCCTCGACTACTTGTCAGCACCAAAGGCTGGCCTCGGCAATAATTCTCCTGGCAATGAGCTTGAATACATGGGCTCTGCCTGACCCTGGACTGTTCCCATGATGAGGCAGGTTTGACTGGCCATATGTTTGAATCTGCTGGCCCTGACGGACCTTTGACTAGAACCCTTGATGCAATAGGTTCGACTGACAGCCAGCACCCATGGAATGGAGACTGCCATGGAGCCCCTTGTCCCCATAAGCTGAGTGAGGGTGTGGTCTGAAAGACATTAGGCTGCTTGGTCATTGCTGAAGAGAACCCCGAGGTCCCTGCGCTTAGCATCCATAGGTAAAGTCTTTAATTTGAGATGTTCAGAAGATTACTCTTCAATGAATCAGGTACTTGGATGGTGGAAAAGAGCTCTTTGGTGATCAGGAATCCTATGGGTAAGAGGCACTGAGCGACCTCAGTCACTGCCAGAGTTATTTGCTCGTGCTGCGGGGCACTGACCCGAGTGCCGCCCAGACAGAATATGTAAAAATGCACCTGCCAAACTGCTGAGACCGACTGATCTCCCTGATGGAATACCCCTGAAGATGGATACAAGGGTACTCATCTAGACTGTCCTGTGGTGGACGATTTGCTCAGGAGCTTGAGGGCCCATATGACTTAGGAAACTCTAGATCTATTTGGGGCTAAACTAGGTAGACCATAAATGTCTAGGTACCTTTTGTGCTAGGCACTCACTGCCTGCTCCAGCCTGAAAGTGGTCCGTGAGTGTTTGGAGCGTCAACATATTTTGTGCAGATAAGGGTGAGAGTACCACATGACATGGGAGGACCCTGCTTAAAATTCTCTGGCACCCACTTGATCGCGGGGGTGCAAACACCTTCCTTGAGAAAGCTGGAAAGCTTGCCCCCCTACTTGAAGAGGGGCCCAGGGCCTCTACTGTGGCCTTTCAGGCATCTCAGATGCCTACTCGTCTGCTGGGTGAGAGAGATAACCCAGTAACGTCTGCCAAGGCAGATTTAAATTGTCCTCCGAGTATGCATGGGCTTGGCTACTTAACTGAATCACTAGGTCCAGGGTCTGTCCCTGCTGCTGGATTGTGGTAATCAGGTTTTCGTCATTTCCCTGGATTCTTTTACCGCCCTCTTAAACAATGATCCGTACAGGAGATCTCCCTTGTAGGGAGCATTCACCCAGTGTGTCTTGGCGAACTGTCCGCCTGCCATGCCTGCAGCCTTAGGTATGTCGAGGTGAGTTAAGGCATGGCCCTTGCTGCGCATCTGGCAGTCTCGAGAGATCTGTTGATAACGCAGAGAATAGCCCAGAGCTATAATTGTTGCAGGGTGGGCTGTTTACATCTGGTTCGTCAGCACGCTGGAATGCCAAGAAAGAGGCCCATGGTATTGCAGCTGATGCTGAAAACAGGTCAGCTGGGCTTGCTTATATCCTCATGCTGACAACAGGCTGGCTGGGCTGCTTACATCTGGCTCGTCAGCACACTAGAATGCCAGGTCAGGGGCCCCTGGCAGTGTGGCTCATGTTGAAAACCGGTTGCCTGCGGTTGCTTTAAGGGAGGTTGTGGAGGATTGAAAGAGTCTCTTCGAGGGATGCCTCCACTTTCGTATCCCCTGGGTCCCTCAAAAGCCCCCGAGGTAAAAAAAAAAAAAAAAAAAAAAAAAAAAAAAATTTGAAATTTAAATACCTGTAAATTTTCTTTCTCCAACGGCTGGTCTCCGGGCTTCCTTACTCCTGGGCTGCACCTCCTTATACTGACACACAGGCAGGAATCAGACCTCTGCAGCAGGGGACATCCAGCCCTCCACTTCCTGTCTCCCTCAGTTCTTCCTAAAAGCAGTCCAATGTGGCAATACTACAAGAACTTGGAAACAGAAAACTAGAATTTTAAGGCATATATGGCAGAGGAGCCAGCCAACAATACACATTCTGGGAGGGAATCCGAAGCCCAGAGACCAGCCGTCGGAGAAAGAAAATTTACAGGTATTTAAATTTCGATTTCTCTCTCCTAAACTGGTCTCCGGGCTTCCTTACTCCTGGGATATACAAAAGCAGTACGTCCCCAGATGTCCCGGTGGGAAGAATGTCAGGAGGCCTTAAGGATCCACCACCACTTGAAGCACTCTGCGACCAAAGGATGCCTCATCCGATGATATCGCTTGCAGCAAATAAAATGTTGAAAATGTGTGAATGAATTATCAAGTGGCCGGTCTGCATAAAATTATTGCTGTTGATGCTTCTCTGATGCAACTCACAAAGGGGCCATGGCTCTGGTGGAATGGGTTCTCCTGGGCCAGGCAAGTTACTCCGGCCTCATCTTAAGCCATGGAAGTAGCTGATAGAATCGAATCTGGCTACAGAGCCTTTTGAATCCTTGTTACCCATAATTTGCGCCCATAGCCGATATGAACAAACTTGAGGTTTTGCGAATAGCTTCCTCTCTCTTAATATACATTTTCGTCAGGGGCAGACTGGATGGGCCTCGAGGTCCCCATACTCAACCTCCATGTCTCTATATTTCTATCACACCTCCCAGGACTAGAGGATGCAATTCCCTTTCCTTATTGCTTTTAGAGAGTGGGCAGAAGAAAGGAAGAATGAACCCTTGATTGTAATGGAGGGAAAGAATAACTTTGGCAAAAAACCTGGAAATGTTTGAGCCTGATGAACAACAGTGTATGGCTCTTGGGTAAGCAATGCCTTTAGTTTGCTGATCTTCCTGGCTGAAGCAATAGCTATGAGCAAAAGGTGACCTTTATTTTGAAACGCTTTGATGGATATCTCCTTGATAGGCCCTAAGGGGGCCTTGGCACAGCCTTGAGAACCAGCAGCTTTGTGGGTTGGAAGGCATCTTAATGTTGCTGTCTTTAGAAACCTACAGGCATGGGTATATGAATCCAACGATTCCCCTGAATCCGTCAACAAGAGTGCTCCCAGTGGGAAAACCTGAACTTGTAAGGTGGCTGGTTGCAGACCTTTCTCCATCCATCTGAAAGGAACTGCAGTAGAACAGGCAATTACATTGGATAGTTCTGTGTGTGTTTAGAATGAAGCCAGAACTAACATTTTCTCCAGATTCAATAATACACTTTGGAGGAAGAAGACAGACAAGTTCCCCATCATGTCAATAACAGCAGCTGAGTAGCCTAGCTCCTTGGAGGTCTTTCCTCTCAATGTTCAGGCCTACAGACAAGTTGTTTAAGTGGGATGCAGAGCCAGACCTTGATGGAGAATGTTCTGGCTGAACTTGAATGTTAGACGTGGTCACCTTGACAGGCGAATGATCATCGGGACTATGTCCGAAAAAGCCATAAGGGACAGGCTAAAATCATGACTGTCCTGTTCCCCAGCCACTTTGAAGGACTCTTGACAGAAGCGGTATTGGAGGAAAGGCATACAGGAGACTGAACTCATCCCAGTTTACGGGAAAAGGTGTCCTGAGCCACCGCTGGTTCATCTTGGCCAGGGAGCAGAAATGCTTAACCTTGGAGTTCCGCCAGCAAGCGATAAAAATCTTAAGAGGATTGCCCCACTGTTCTGTTCAGATGTCAGAGGCACTATCCTTTAGCTCCCATTCCCCTAGTCGACCAACCTTACTGCTAAGCCAGTCTGCTGTGACATGTACCTGTCTTGGGATATGCATTGCTCAGCCCACTGTGAGAAAAAGGATTCCCCTAGCACTTTGAGCTTCTTGTGCCGTCTTGATGGTTGGTGTATGCCAACGTTGACAGATTGTTGGTTGGAACCAGACTATCTTGATTGGGGAATTGCTGTTCAGAGTGCCTCAGGGCATGGCCTACTATTCACATGTCGGGAACGTTTATGCTTACTTTGTGTCTCTAACAGTGAACCCCTGCCCGGTGCCAACAGTTGATGTAGGCAAGCTCTCCCCAGTTCCCGAGGCTTGCACCGGTTGTGATTCGGGTTTGGTGAGGAAAGGCCCAACTTGCAACCCTTCATAACCTGCCCTCCAAGACTGTCACTGGAGAAAGGGTTTACTCTGTCTCAATGAACTGTATGAGAAAATAAGCAGACAGCTGAGGAGTTATGTGAAATTTCTTGATAAGCTTTCGCAGAATCTGAAATTTAGTTTTCGGGGGGAGAAAAACGTGTGTCATGATGTCTGCCCCAGAAGGATCAAGTCTTTCTCCAGATGATGAGTAAACCGTATGCCAGCTTCTCCAGATGATGAGAAAACCATGTGCCAGCTGGTATCAGACCGCCTCCGCTTGTAATCTTTGGTTGAGCTGTGGGGCCTTTGTGTACTATGACCACTACTACTTTTACAATTCTGTTCATGGGTCTGAGGAAGACCCCAGTGACAAAGCCTGAATTAATACTGTTCTTTCATTCTGAACCCGAGATCATCGTGTGGCGTTACTGAGTGGGGAAAAAATAGACATCTTGCAGATCTATGGATGCAGGAAAAAAAAAGCCTTTTGCGATTCCCTAATTGATGACAAGGTTTCCTCCTTGTAGGTATGCTCGGACCAAACTATTCAAGATTTAGAAGTAGGACTGGCCTGAATCCCGTGCATTTTAGTACGAAGAAGAATGGGAAACTAGCCCATTTGCAATAATCCCATAATGTCCTGTAGTGTTGCCTTTCAGATGGGTTGCCAGTGATGGGGAGGCGCCACATGAGGTAGTTGCGGCGTGTATTATGTGCTGGTAATGTCTATGATCCCTCTGTCTGACTTAGTTTGGGCCCATGCCTCAACATTTTAGAAACCTGCCCCTCTGGGGATAAGCCTGGATAGCATAATCTTTTTCCAGAGAAATTAGTATAGTATTTTGACCCTTACTGAAAGCTAACTAATGCAACAAGCATCTGGGGCCTGAGATGAAGACTGGCCTCTGCCTCTTGATGGTATGTGCCTTGGCATTTCCTCATAATCTCCACTATCTCCTGGAGCCCAGCCAAACAGGAGATTACCTACACTGGGTGGGTTGACCGACTGACTCCTGTAGAGGAGACTGCTTCAGACCCGAAGCCAGAGGCTACAGAAAGTCGATGTTGGATACATGTTCAGAGTGGCGCACCTGACCGCCTCTCCAAGGACCGTAGCTGATGAGGAATAGGTCTGTTCCCCTCTGGATCACTTACAGGAAAATAAAAGACAAAGTGGGACCCCAGACAGAGCATTTTAGGCTAACACAGGATTGGTTAGGGAACTATTTCTCTAGTCGTCACCCTGAGACATTGTTGATGCTTGGAGGACCCAGCTGAGTGAGGCATCCACATCCTTATACACTGGGTTTCTGAGAGAAGCCTCTCCTTCGCTGGAAAGACCAACTTCTTGGTCAGGTCTGAACTGGAGGGTCGATGCTGGGGCAGACTAACCACTTTCTAGATTGCTGCTTGTCAGACTTGGGAATCTTAGAGATCTGCCAGGCCACCAGATAGGTGCATTCTGGACTTCGTCATTCCTCAGTAGCCAGTCCCCAATAGCTGGGGAATATGGAAGGCTGAGGCAGATTTGTTACAGCAGATGTGTAGAAAGTCTGTTTTGGCTGGGTGGAAGCCTCTGTGAAAGGTCAAGGTGTTAAAAAAAAAAAAACACGAAGAGGGCTGAGGCTCTCCAGGCCAAGATTCTGAACAGACAGAATTGGGAACTCTTTCTCCATGATAGAGTCCGAAGATAACCCCATGAACTGAAGACTAAGGAGTCCGTGGGCGTTCCTTCAGCACTAGAGGACTAGTGCTCCTCTTTGAATCAGGGCAGGGCTTTATTTTGCCTTCTTGTGCAGTCTCCCATCTGGTGACCCCGGAAGTTGCCCATGAGGAATGCTGGGTCCAGGGCAAGGGTCTGACATACCTGACCAGGTGGCCATGAGGAATGCTGGGTCCAGGGCAAAGGGCCTGACATACCCGACCAATAGGCCTGGTGCTAGAAAGGGGCTGTGGACTTCCAGGTCCCCCGTTGGCCGCTGCTCTCTCAGACCTGTGTGACTGTTGGTTATCAGTCTGAGCAAAGGAAGGGGTTGCATCCTTTGAGACCTCGGCATTCACACATGCTGCCTTTTTCTTTTTTTTTTTTTCTTTCTTTCTCTTTCTTTCTTTTTTTGTAATTCAGCGCACCCCCTCCCTTTGCAGGTTTGGTCTATGCTGCTGCTGGCCCTTTAAGGACAAAATACTGTTGAAAAGGCTACTTAGAAGTGACTGTTCCCTTTTTGGGCACCGGTAGAATAAATGACTGCAATTGCTGAGGCAGATTTTGGGGAGGAGGGGGCCCACACAGGTGCTGATCGCAATTCCCCTGTCACGGCTCTACCACACTATTAGGCTCCTCAGCACTTGACGAGAAGGCAGATCATTGACGAGCGTCTGGCGTGCTTTTTGAATGAGCGCTGACTAGTTGTACCGTTGACGAGCGGCTGCATCCCGCCAAAAAGTCGACCGCCTAACGGAAACCCTGCAGAGCCTGCCTAGCCCTTTGGAAGCACTCCAGTGCTTGAATATACCCAAGTGGCCTGGCACGGTCTCGAATGGCGCCGACTAGTTCCACCGGCAGACAGCGGCTACAGCAGCCTTCCCAAGAGCCGCCCTGTCGATCAGAAACCATGTAGTGCCTGGCGAGCCCCTGGAAGCACTCTGGTGCTTGAACTGTTTTTCCAGTTCCACTGACAACGAGAGGCTGCAGCCTTCCCAAAAGGCCGCTCGATCGGAAAGCCATGCTGTAGCTTTTCTCCTGGAAGTAACTGTGTGTTGGTGCTGGGGCCCAGCCAGAATAAGTCAGCCAATTAATACGACGAGCAGCTGAAGCTTTAAAGAGCCGTTAGTCAATGGGGAGACACTGCATGACTGCCCGTCCATAAGGAAGCACTCCGTGCTCAAAACTATTTCCCTCGTGAAACACCATGTTGTTGCCTGGCTCCTGGGACACACTCCAATGCAGTTTTCACCCTTGGATAAGTCCCCAACCGCGAGGAAAAAATAAACCAGTGAGAGGTGGGGCCAGTCTGTGCAGCTTGCAAGGCTGAGACTGGAGCCCACCTTGGAGCGTTTGAATACCGCTCCGTTGCTAAAGCATTTCATCCTACAGAATTTCCAGTAATCCAGAAATACACTTATAGAAAAGCTTTTATAACCCTCAGTCTCTTCAGCCCTGCCACCTGCAACAGGGCTCTGCTGCAGAGTACCTGCTTCACTGCAGGCAGGAAGTAAACAGAGGGAGACAGGAAATGGAGGGCTGGATATCCCCTGCTGCAGAGGTCCGATTCCTGCCTGTGTGTCAGTATCAGGAAGTGCAGCCCAGGAATAAGGAAGCCCGGAGACCAGCTTAGGAGAGAGAAATATATATTCTCTCTCTGCTTGGCAGTCTATGCCAGACTGAGTGCTGGTTGGATGTTTAGGAGTTGACCAGGCTGGTTGGAGGATTAAGTGAGACCTCAAGTGAGACTCCTCACTCACCCATCTAATGAAGTAATCTAGGTCATCCAAGGTTAAGTTTCTGGGTGGAGAGCCATCCAAGACAGAAACGCCACCCAGTAGCCCCCTTCCTCGGGGGGGGGGGGGGAGAGACTAACTGACCTCTGGCAGATTTGTGTTACTACTATGTGCCTTTTCCTATGGTGCTGAGAGAAGAGATGTCCCTTCGGTCTGAAGATTGGGGGTAGGCGTGGGGGTGGACTTCCCGTGGACCCTATGATCTATGAAGGAGATTGAGGCATAATAGTCAGGGGCATGATGAGGTGAGGTGAAGGCCCTGTTAGGCTTGCCCATTATGTCGAGGAGCTAAGCCTGCTGGGAAACCCACCTTATGGTTCCTGTGTGCTGGGGTGGCTGTCTCCCTACTTCCTCTGACCTCGTAACTGTCTCACTTCTGCATAGCGAGCCGGAGAAGGTGACCTGGGGAGGAGACTGCATCTGTGGCACTATCCGCCCTGTAAGAATGTGTGCTTTGCTCCCAACAGCCCTTGCACACCTTTTGTGCTGGACAGTAAGGGGACTGCAATCACTGGTCGGTTTCCCACGTTGTGCCTCCAAGGGCCTGAAAGGTAGGCGACTCAGTAATGGGCTATAAAGTGGACTGCCTGAGCTCTGGTACGATCGGGAAAGGACTGTGGCGTGGCTGTTCCTGAACCGACATGAAGCCCCTGCTACAGTGGAGCGCTACCGCTCTGATAGTGCCCCCGATGAGGCTCCTCCCGAGCACAGAGTGCGCCCTCTTGAAGCGTACCGCTCCAAGGAGAGTTCCCGCTGATTAAGCCCCTGCACAGTGGAGCGCTCCCGCTAATAAAGCCCCTGCTACTGGGGAGCGCTCCCTCTCTAGTAAAGCCATCGAAGAAGAGCAGTAGTGTGGCTCTTCCAGAGCCAAAATGAAGCCCCTGCTTCAGAGAAGCGCGACCGCTTCAAGGACTGATTCCAAGGGGCTGACGGAGGCTCCTCCTGAATCAAAATGAAACCCCTGCCCGGGAGGCTCCTCCTGAAACGAAATGAAACTCCTGCCCGTGTTTAGAGGCTGCAGCATAGCTCATCCTGAGCTGAAATGATGGTCCTGCTGCAGCGAGGCTAGAAACCGCTTCCTCAAATTGAATGTGGGGCATGATGCGTTCCTAGCAGCTTCCCTCTTGCTGTGAAGAGCCTGCCAGCACACTCCATTGGCGGCTTGAGCAGCAGGGCCGCCATTAGGAATTCAGAGTGTGCCCCTTGGGCCGCCACAGGGAAAATAAAGCGCGGCTCTCCTGAGCCGAAAATGAAGATGTAGCATGAGGGGCTCTGATGCCTGCGACCTGCCAGACTCGGGTGCTGGCGGCGGGAATCTGGAGCAGAAAAGGAGCCAGGTTGTCCAGCGTGCCGGGTTGGGGCTGTGAGAGGAAAAAGTAGAAATCCTGCCAAGTGAATCCTGCTCCGAAGGTGTCAGACTGTAGCATGCAGGGATGGGGCTGGGCTAACCTTTAGATCCCAAAGAGAATTAGTGATCATACGAGTGAATCCTGTTCCTCCCAAGTAATGACCATGGGGGGAGAATGCGTGCCTCCAAGCACGGGAAGAGAGGCGAGAGAAAGGGTCCAGTCTGTACAGCATGCATGGCTCAGACTGGGGACCCTCCAAATCTGTGAGGCAACGCTGTTGAAGTTTCCCCCTGGAAATCCTCTTTTTAATCAAAAATAAACTGCACTTACAGTTTGGTGTCTTCAGCTATGCCACAAAAGTGGCAGAGCCCCTGCAGAGAACCTGCCTCATGGCAGGCAGGAAGTAAACTGAGGGCGACAGGATGTGGAAGGAGGATCTGATCCCCCTGCAGAGATATCTTTTTCCTGCCCATCACGTGGTTCCAGGAAAGACCTCCCACTAGTTATGAGCCCAGAGATCAGCTTAGGAAAGAGAACTTATAAATTACCTCAGCACCTCACAAGCTGCTCAACTCCCCGCACCCCTAGTGCCTATTCTCTCAGCAGTCCTACCATCTTATCTCTGGCTATCCCTAAAGTTAAAACGCGCTTTGGTAGAGCCTCAATAAGCTTCACTCTTCCTACGCTCCGGAATAACATCCAGAAAACCTTCAGGCTTGCTTCCCTCATCACGTTCTCCCTCTTCAAATCCTTGTTCCCGTGGACCTTGTCCGAGGCCTGTCATTGCTTCAAGTCAAGGTCTTATCACGATTAGTTACTGCTTTAAATCCTGGACTTAAACCTCAACCACTGCTTGAGCTGTCATTTGAGTCCTCCCTTCTGTCATTATCCAAATCAAGGTCCCAACATCACGATCTGTCTTTGCTTCAAATATTGAACTTCAACCCCAACCATTGCCTGTGGCATCTGTCATGTTCTCCCTTCGAACAGTCCTTCCTCCCTAGGCCATCATGTCCAACCCTCTCCTGTCTCAGCTGACCTTCCCTTCCCACTCCCTATACCCCACTCCCCTTCCCACCCCAAATACCAGGACATGCTTACAGTACTTATCAAAGGACGCTTACATCTCAATCTTTTTCGGACTTTGACACTAGAGGAACTGCCACTCCTGCTCACTATGACTCCTCCAATGATGTTTACTGTATAAACTAGTTCATTACCTTACATCCATATATCTGTATCCATGCAATTGTATTTAAATGGCACTACCTCCTGTTGAACCTACTGCTATGTTCTGGTGCAAGTATCTTGTCACATGTGATAGTTATACGTTATTATTACTATGCGTTATGTACGTTCACTCAACCTGTTGCGTCTTAACCCTGTTGGCAACTGTTTTGCCCCAGGTCCATCTTGTAAATGAGCTTGTCTCAATGATGTTCCACCTGGCAAAATAAAGATTTTGAACAAATCAAAACTTTTAGACTTCCTAACCATGACTGTAGCTGAATTTGTACTTGCCCTCCATACCATCATGCTAAAGATGAATACAACCCATCCATGCACACAGCACTAGACATGTATGCAGCCAGCACTACACACACAGTAATTCCTGCAGATGCACACAGCACTACATACATAGACACACAGCACCACTTACAGATGCATGCACCACACCCATACACCACTATATGCACATAATTAAGCAATAAGGCACAACAGGGTGTGGGTTATTGGATTACCGCATTGTGTGGTGTGTCACATGCGCAGCCGAGTGACAACCACACAAGAAGTGGGTAAATCACCCAATAACTCACACCCTGGAGTGCCTTATTGCGATTATACAATGGACCCATGTGTAAAATTAATTTAAAATATGTTTATGTTTTTAATAAATACCATTCCTCGGGTGTGGGTTATGCAGGGTTTACCCATGGTCATGTAACATGTTTTGACCAATGAGGTTACAGAATTTTCACACACCACTGTATAACCCTGGTTAAACAACTGAAAGAAAAAAAAAAAAAAAGTTTGGGCATTGTGATGTGATGAAGATACACTGCAATCGCACTCCCTGGCACTGTTACAGCAGTCCATGGTGGGCCAATAAGTGATGAAAATACAGCAGTTCGACCACATCTGGGCGCTGTGAGCTCAGCATAAAGTCTGTATTTACAAGATTAATGCTGTGCATACAGATTTACTACAGTATGCCTTTTCTTGTGGGCTTGACTCTTGTAAGTGACCCAGAGGCTCTAGTATGAAACTCTACCTAAGAAGCCCCAGGTTCCTCAGGTGTGGAGTGAATACTACAAGAAATTAATACTTTCACTGTCAAAACTGCTCTTACAACTTATATACTAAATGGCTCTGGTACAGTCAGAAATTGGCTATTTTTCACTAAAGAAATCGATATACTAGCGCTATTGATGGCGACCTAGTATCAGTAATTATATATGAATATAACAACAAGGAGCTGAAACAGGTTATCTATTTATGGGTGCTTGCTGGGTGGTTAAGGTGCTCACCTTCCACTTGGTGGACCGCAAGAAAAAATTACTCACCTTAGTAATTGCTTTTCTTCTCATGGAGTCTTGCTATATTATAATAATAGCAGTCAGCCATGCAGCTGAACTGCCCGAAGGGAAGAGTTAACTCCAGAAGATCTGAGTTCTACAGCGCGAGGGCGCTGTGCCCAAAGTCTATCTGGCAGTTTCAAATGAAAACCGTCAGATCTTTACGAAGCCAACATCAAAGGACTGAAAAGGTCTGTGTGGAAAACTACACTAGCCTATGGCTACCTACTAGTAGTAATAACAACAATATAAACAACAAAGAAACACCCAGAACCATAATAACAAAGATTGATGGTATTATGGTTCGCTTTACCACCCTTGACAAGCACATATGAACCCTTCCCCAAGACTCAAGTCCAAGAGGGGCAAAAAATAACCTAAAAGAACAATCTAGATCCTAACCCAAAGGAAAACAGGGTTGGGGAAAACTAAATGGCATGACACAGTGCTTGCACAATTTGCCACCTCTACCCAAGTAGGAGTTCTGAGAGGGGCAGGAGGGATGGGGTATAATATAGCAGACTCCATGAGAAGAAAAGCAATTACTAAGGTGAGTAATTTTTTCTTCAAACACCATGAAGTCTTGCTATTTTATAACAATAGCAGATTACACGCAGTACCTCCATGGAGGAGGGTCAGAACCTACTTAGGAAATAGGCTCTGAAGCACAGCTGTGCCAAACCGAGCATCTCTCCTGGACTGGATATCCAGGAATAATGCTTGGTAAAGGTGTGAACTGTCTTCCAGGTAGCAGCTTGACAAATCTCCAGAATAGAATGTTCTAGCAGCCGCTAGAGACGCAGCTGTACCCTGGTGGAGGGGCCTCAATCCTGAGGGGTACTCTACCCAGTTTCTGATAACAAAATTGGATACAAGAGACAATCCACCTTGCAATTGTTCTCTTAGTGGCAGGTTTCCTTGCCAACCTCGCCATAGGTAAGAAACAGTTGGAGGGATTCGAACCTATGACCCTGGTCTCCTAGATAGTAACTTAATGCCCTTTGACATCCAAGCTGTGCAGTCTCCTCTCACCTGAGGAAGAATGCTCAGTGAAAATACTGGGAGGAGATAGATTGATTCAGGTGGAAATCAGAAACCACCTTAGGCAAAAACTTTCTATTAGTCCTAAGGACTACCTTATCTCTGTGGAAAGAGATAAAATCTTCTTCCACTGACAGGGCCTGTAACTCACTTATCGTCTGGCAGAGGTGATAGCTACTAGAAAACGGTTTTCCAAGTTAAATACTTGAGTTCTGCTGAAGACAGAGGCTCAAAAGGAGGTTGCATTAACTGAGCAATGCAAATATTCAGGTCCCAGGCGGAGCTGGTTCCAAAGGGAGGGTTAGTGTGAAGTAACCCTTTAAAAACTTGGAGAACACAGGTGAGAAGAAAGGGAGGCAGGCTTCCTGCTGACACAAAAGCAGAGACAGCTGCCAGATGAACCTTCAGGGTAGCTGGTCTAAGGCCTAAGGAATTAGATGGACCAAATAGTCCAAAAGAATGGGAAGATCAGCAGATTCTGGGGTAATCTCGCTCTCAGAGCACCAGATGGAAAAACCTCTTCCACTTAGAATTATAAGTGGCTCTAGTGGAAGGCTTCCTTGAAGCCTTTAAATATCCATAACACCTTGAGAAGGTGTAAATCAGCAATTCTAGCTCCTCAAGAGCCAAGCCTTGAGGTGGAGGGACTTGAGGTCGGATACCACACTCTCCCTGTGCACAGGCCAGTGAGGTCGTGAACTCTGGGCAGGCTCAGGGCAGGTGGACTGCCAGGGACAGGAGCAGAGGGTACCAGGGCTGTCTGGCCCAATCTGGGGCAATCAGAATAACTCTGCAAGGTTGAGATCTGATTTTCACTAGTACCCTGAAAAGGAGAAAAGGGGGAAAGCAGGAACTTCCCTTTCCAATCCAACAGAAAGGCATCCAGAGGGACTGAGCCCAGTACTGGAGGCCTGCAGCAAAAAAAGAGGAAGTTGGTGGTTGTCTGGGGTCGAAAGATCTATCTGAGGAGTGCCCCAACTGGCAAAGACGGACCTCAGCATTCTGTGGATTCAGAGCCCATTCTGTGATGGCCTGAGAAATTCTGCTGAGGGCGCCCGCCAGCACATTGTCCTCCCTGGGAGATGAACCGCTATCAGGAGGTGTTCAGGAATAAGCCAGAGACCACAACTTCATTGCTTCGGTGCACAAGGCTGAAGACAGAGTGCCCCCTGTTGTTGATGTACCACATTGTGGTGGTATTGTCTGTCCTGACTTGAACCACTTTGTTCTGGACAGAATCTGAAAGATCCGAAGAGCTAAAAAGACAGCTCTGAGTTCCAGAAGATGATGTGGAGCAGAGATTCCTGAGGAGACCATCCTGAGTGGTAAGGTCGTGCGGTGAGCCCCCACCCTAACAGGGAGGCATCCGTGGTGAGGGAGGGAGAAATGGAATGAAGGAAACCCTTGTTTCAGATTGCTTTGATCCTGCCACCAGTGTAGGGCCAGGATCAGGAATTGAGTAACTGGGACCAATTTGGTAAGGGGTCCTTCCTCTGAGACCAATAGGCCCTCAAATGGAACTGAATGTCCTCATCTGGAATCTTGCTCCCTGCACAACAGCTGTGGAAGCAGCCATGTGTCCGAGGTTGCAGGAAATGCCTTGCTGGTCGAGACCCGCAGGAGTAAAGGAGGATGCGGCGATGAGTCTGTCCACCCTTTCCCGAGGGAAGAAAGGCCCTGGCTAACTTTGTGTTCAATTCTGCGCCTATGAAAGTAAGTTGAACTGGTTCCAGAACTGACTTTGGTAAGTTTAGCAGAAATCCCAGAGAAGTGAGAAGCTGCTGGGTGACTTGTAAGGGATTTCACCTGACCTGGAGACTGACCCACAATGAGCCAGTCGTCAGGTAGGGAAACACAGCAACCCCTGCCTTCTTAAATGAGCCACTACTACGAGACATTTGTAGACCTTGGCGCAGAGGTAAGGCGAAGGCATTGCCTGAACTGGTAGTGGCCTGAGGGCAGTTCGAACCTGAGGTACTTTTCGTGGGAAGGCCTGATCAGAACATGAAAATAGGCATCCTTGAGGTCCAGGAAGCTAGCCAGTCCCTGGCCTTAGGGAGGGCAATATCATTGCCAGGGTTAACATTTTGAACTTTGGTTTCAACAGATGCTTGTTCAAGTATCTTAAATCAGAATGGGCCCCATTCTCCTGTCTTTTGGGGTAAGAAAGTATCTTGAATAAAGCCCTTGCCCTGATGGCAAGGAGACCCTTTCCACTGCTTTGCAGACAGAAGAGAAGAACCTCTGCTTCCAAAGCAAGGGCTTCTGAAGGACTTGCAGGTGAAATGCCTGGCTCTCATCTTTGGAAAATATTTGAGCTGAGAACCAGACCTGGCCTATACCTCCAGAACCCATCTGTCCGAAGTTAGGGACAGCCAGCTCTGGCGAAATAGGCCAACCTGCCCCACTGGTACAGGAGAATCGGCCCTGGGCACCCCATCAGGGTGCCTGCTAGCAACAGCCTTAGGCTGAGGGAGGCAGTCTACTAGAGCCACGTCACCCTGCCTCTGAAGAAACCCTCTCTGAGACAGCAGAGGGGCTTAGAAATTGGTAAAAGGCCTGAAAAGGGTCTGCCCCACCTCTGGGAGCATGCCTTGTGGCATGGCATGGCATGCTTCTCCTTAGCCTGGGCACTTTGTAGGTAGTTCTGTATTCATCCATCTTTTTCATATAATTTCTGTTTGCTCCCCAAACAGAGAATTTCCCTACAGGAAAATCCATAGCCTTTGACTGAGTATCTTGGGACAGATTAGTGCATCTGAGCCATGCCAACCTCAGGAAGCTACAGAAGTGGCCATGACCCTAGAGGAAACATCATTAACATCAACAGCAGTATGAAATTGAACTTTAGAGGCTTCAATGCCATCAGCAGCCACCTGTTCCAACTCACTAGCCAGCTGGCCATGGGCCTGCTTGGCTAACTGCAATACTGTGTCCCACCTAGATTTCTGATATCTAGCCACATAAGCCATATAATTTGCCTGCCTGAGTCCCAAAGAAGCTGCCATATACTGTTTCTTCGCCATGGCATCAATCTTCCTAGAATCCTTATCAGGAGGATGGAGGCCAGAGGAATAATATAGCCTTGTCACAGGCTGCAGCTTGTACCACACCATATGACTACACTGCTCAATAAGGAAGTCTGTATCCGAGCCTGACAAAGTATACCTTCTGTCCATTTTTATCTACAGGAGGAACAGAATGAGGATTTTTAAAATCTTTGTTGTTTGCTTCCTAAATGACTTATGCAAAGGAATAGACAACCTCCTAGACTCTGGAATATCCATCATCTCCACATAATCAGGCTCCTCTTGCTCATCCACAGCCTCCTCTAAAGGAAGCTGGAGGTTTCTGCAACCTTTTGTAAAAAATAAAGAAAGAAGGGACTCAGACAGAATAGGGAGATTCTAAAGGTCTGTCTGGAGAAATGCCGGTTCGATGGGCACGTCCAGACCCTCCCAGCCACACATATATTGATCAAATTCCTCCTCCCCTCCTGTGGTTCATAAAAATCCTCAACTTCAAAATCCTGAACCACTGGGACTGGGCGAACCAACCTTTTACCAACTGTTGGTGGTTCTACAGATCCCTGAGACAGTGACTGGACAATCTGAATGGCTTTAGCCATCTCTGCAACAGTTGGAGACACAATTCTGGACTCCAAACCTCCTGATTTCTTTGTCTTTTTACTTGGGACTGGTTCCTCTGAGCCAGTCTTCCTTTTGCTGAAGTCTCGCCCTGGTCAGAGGGCACTCCCTCTAGTCCAGTGGGTACTGAACCGGGCTGGCCATCCGGTCAGTGGACTCTTGGCCTCTCGTTCCCTGAGCCGCCAATCTCTTCTCCAGGGTGGCTGCGGGAATTTTTACACACCTGGCAGTCTGACAGGAGGTGGTCAACCCCAGACAATAGACACAGTGGTGTGGGTCAGCCTTGGCAAGCGTCCCCCCTGAACATCACAGTGTTAAACAGTGGGCCCCGGTTTCTTTGGGTTTCTCAGACATAATGCCAGCCTAACCAAAAACTTGCCCTTTTGATGGCAGTGCCAGGCAAGACACCTTCTCCCGGTTCCTAACCCGTGTCGGGTATTTGAAAAACCGTAATAATTTCGCTTTTAGAACCGATAAGAACCGAACCGCACCTAAAACCCACAGTACAGTTTAAAAGACAGAAAAAACCAAGCGATCGGTTCAAAACCGAACCGATAATTAATTTTCCACAGACTTGAATTTTTGTACTTACGGTTACCAGATAGAGCTTTAGAACCGAAATGCGGTAAAAATAATGACTTTTGCCGGTTCAAATGAACCGAAAACTACTTTAAACCGAGAATGAACCGAGCTGAAGGAGCTGATCTCCGGAGCGACTGTTCAGTGAAGCGGAGTAAAGAATCTGACAGTTTCATTTGAAACTGCCAGATGAAACTTTAGGGCACAGCGCCCTCGCTGTAGAACTCAGATCTTCTGGAGTTAACTCCTTCCTCTCCGGGCAGTTCAGCTGCAGTGGCTGACTGCTATTGTTATAATATAGCAAGACTTCATGGTGTTTGAAGTTTAATAGTGAGCGTCAACCCCAGTCAGCAGCGATTGGGTTGAAAGCTGTTTGCCGTAAGCTCTCTGTTCTGGGGTTGGGGTGGAAATACTTCCTGCACTGACCATGTAATAGCAGCCCCATGGGCCAGCCATTCTGTACTGATCAGTTCTGCCCCAGCTGATGTTGGGGCTTTTCAGGGTGCCTACCGGTGGGAGGGTGCAGACAAAGGCCCGGCGCCAAGCCCTGTCATGCCTGTTATGGGGGGACCAGACACAGCTGCAGAGCAGTCTCCTAACCAGGGAGCCAGCCTTCTTGGTCCATGCCAGTCAATGTACATCCCCAGCGTGGTAACAGCATACTGAAGAACTGCTGATACATCTGCAGAGTGCATTGCTGTCCAGATCACCATCCAGAAAACTAACCTGCTGACCCCACCCAAGCAGACTGGCCTCATTCATTATGTTTCTGGTATTTGTTTTAAAAAAATCTCCATCTTTGGCTGTAGTAGTGGAAACACTACCTTAAGTACAGATACATACATAGACACACAGATGTTTATGGACCAAAAAAAAAAAAAACACTCCTCGCCGGTCTAGCCTACCAATGCCTGGTGCTCCATGCCATTGTGATGCTCCAGTCAGCATCTGATATGCTGAAGTCTCCCAACAATACTACTTATCCTCCAGCTACTGCCTTCCTGACCCCTTCGTCTAGAGCCTTGTCCACAACTTCTGTCTGACTAGAGGGGCCAGTAGACCACTCCCAAGTGGACAACCCTCCCCCCATCCACTGTAGCTACCCACAGTAACTGTACCACGCCCCACCCTCTCGTTATAGTACAGTGCATGGATGTACTCCCTGACATACAGTGCATCCCTCCTCTTCTCTTTACCCTGTCCCTCCTGAATAATACATAGCCTGCAACAGTGCAGTCCCAGTCGTTGTCGGCAGAGTCCCTCCTGAATAATCCATAGCCTGCAAGAAAAATTACTCCTGCAGTAATCTTTCTTCCAAGGGTCCTTTGGCATCAGTAACTTAGCAGTTAGCTGGCTAGGTGCAACTCCCCAGAGGTATGCCTTAAAGAAATTTTATTTAAATGAACTTTGGGCAATAGCCAATCAAAAGCAGGAGAAGCGTGAGCTGAGTGAGAGATGCTGAAGGCTTCAGAATTTTTAGAAGGAAAATGAGGGCACATGCCCCAAAAAGAATCAACAGGATTCAAAACACATGCAAATGTCCACAAAAGTGGAAATAGGAACACCACCATGAGTTAAAACTAATCAATAAGAAACTCCAAATTGGTAAGAGATGTGATAGAGTCCTTCTCTGACAGGTGAACCAGGGAGGAAGGGTGGGAGCTTACTGATCCTAAAGGAAGGACCCTTTGGAAGCAAATTTTTCTAAAATCAATGAATACTTACAAAAACTGGGAATCTAATCTTCTTAACTGTACAACAAGCTTGGGACTTTTTTTTTTTTTTTTTTAAAACACTGTACATTATTTGGAAAATACCTTTATTCCACCTAAGAGGAAATTTAATAATAAAGGAAAAATTCCCCCTTGGTTCAACAAGACAATTAAAAATCATATTAAAATAAAAATTTAACTTTTCAGGAAACTTAAGAATAATTCTGTTCCATTTAAAACTATTCTATTACATAAATACAGACTATCTGTGAAAAACTTAAATTCTATTAAATCGGCAAAAAATGAGCTAGAATTTAAACTAGCTCACACAGAAGACTGTATCAAAGAAAAAACTACTCACCTTAGTAATGTTGTTTCTTCTAATGGAGTCTTGCTGTATTCTGACATATGCAGTGATGTCCAACCTTTGAACTGCCCCGGAGAGCAAAGAGATAACTTTCCATGCAAGGCATGGAACGCTGAGCTCGAGCTTGGTTGAGACTCTGTCTGTTGTTTGAACCCAAACCGACAGATCTTTATGAGCTATACTCACTGGGTGTCCTGTGTGGAAACTGTAAACTCACACTAGCCACCTGGCTACTAAATATAATACAAAGATTTTTTGGTTCCAAGGCAAAGACTCAAGTCAGGAAACCCAAAAAAGTAAAATAAAACACACACACACCCAAATTAAGAGGGTGAGAAAAAGGGGGCACCTCCAGAGTGCCAACACTGTTGCTGCCCACCCACATCCCAAAACCCAGGTTCTGAGAGGGGAGGCAGGGGGGAGGTCAGAATACAGCAAGACTCCATTAGAAGAAACAACATTACTAAAGCGAGTAATTTTTTCTTCAAACAACATGAAGTCTTGCTGTATTCTGACATATGCAGACTACCAAGCAGTACCTCCATGGAGGAGGGACAGAACCTACGGGAATAGGCTCTAAAGCACTGCTGTAAACCGAGCATCACTCCTAGCCTGGATATCCAGAGAGTAATGCTTGGTGAAAGTATGTACTGTTTTCAGGTGGCTGCTTGACAAATCTCTAAGATAGGAATATCCTGGCAGCAGCCAGGGAAGCAGCTGTACCTCTGGTAGAGTGAGCCCTCAGGCCTGAGGTGGGATCCTAATTTTCATAGCAAATTGTATACAAGAGACAATCCACCTGGCAAAAGATCTTAGTGGCAGGTTTTCCCTTACCAACCTCACCATAAGTGAGGAACAGTTGGAGGGAGTCAAACCTGTGACCCTTGGTGCACTCTATGTAGTAGCTAAGAACCCTTTTCACATCCAAGCTGTGCAGCCTCCTCTCCCCAGAGAAGGAATGGTCAGTGAAGAAAACAGGAAGAGACATAGACTGGTTAAGGTGGAAATCTGAAACCACCTTAGGCAAAAACTTCCTATTAGTCCTGAGGACCACCTTATCCCTATGGAAAGAGATAAAATCAGGCTCCACTGACAGGGCCTGTAACTCACTTATGCATCTGGCAGAAGTAATGGCTGCCAAGAACACAGTTTTCCAAGTCAAGTGCTTAAGCTCTGCTGAGGACAAAGGCTCAAAAGGGGGTTGCATAAGCTGAGCAATGCAAACATTAAGGTCCTAAGCAGGGGCAGGGTCCCTGAAGGGAGGATTGGTATGCAGCAATCCCTTGAAGAACTTACAGAATACAGGATGAGCTGAAAGGGAAGAGTGATTGCCTGCTGACAAGAAGGCAGAGACAGCAGCCAGATGCATTCTAAGTGTAGCTGGTCTGAGTCCCAAGCTATTGAGATGAACCATACAGTCAAGGACTGTAGGCAACCCAACAGACTCTGGAGAAATATGCTTCCCAGAGCACCAAATAGTAAACCTTTTCCATTTGAGTTGTAAGTCTTTCTGGTGGAAGGCTTGAGAAGCCTTTAAAATATCCAGAACACCTTGAGAGAGAGAGATGCAAATCAGCAAATTCTAACTCTTCAAGAGCCAGGCCTTGAGATTGAGAGATTTGAGATTCAGACACCAGACCCCCCTGAGAACATGTTAACAGGTTGTAATTCAGGGGAAGGTGGACTGCTAAGGACAGCAAGAGAGGGTACCAGGGCTGTCTGGCCCAGTCTGGAGCAATCAGAATCACTCTGCAGGGTTGAGACCCGATTCTGACTAGTACCTTGAACAGGAGAGGGAAGGGGGGAAAGCATACAGGAACTTCCCTTCCAAATTGAGAACTAGGGCATCCAGGGGGACTGAGCCCAACACTGGGGCCTGCAACAAAAAGGAGTTGGTGATTGTCTGGGACTGCAAAAAGATCTATCTGTGGGGTGCCCCATCTGGAGAAGATCACCTTCAAAATCAGGGGATCTAGGGACCATTCGTGATGGCCCTGAGATATCCTGCTGAGAGCATCTGCCAGGACATTGTCCTTCCCTGGGAGGTGCACTGCTATGAGAGGGCTATTCAGGGAATAGGCCAGAGACCACAACTTAATTGCCTCTGTGCACAAGGCCGTAGACCTAGTGCCCCTTGCTTGTTGATGTACCACATTGTGGTGGTATTGTCTGTCCTGATCTGAACTACTTTGTTCTGAACAGACTTGGAAAAAGCTTGAAGTGCTAGAAACACTGCTCTGAGTTCTAAAAGACTGATGTGAAGCAGAGATTCTTGAGGTGACCACAACCCTTGGGTGGTCAGGTCCCCATGGGATCCCCAGCCAAGAGGGAGGCATCTACGTAAGGATTAGAGAATGAGATTGAGTGACAAAGGGAACTCCTTGTCTTAGGTTGTCCTGATCCTGCCAGCACTGCAAAGCCTGGATCAGGGTTCGAGTCACTGGGATTAGTTTGGTCAGAGGATCCTTTCTCTGGGACCAGAAGTCTCTTAAGTGGAACTGAATGTCCCTCATCTGAAATCTTGCTCCTTGGACCACTGCTGTAGAGGCAGCCATGTGGCCCAGGAGCTGCAGAAAATGCCTTGCTGGTCGAGACACCTGGAGGGTGAATGAAGAGGCCAGTGTAACAAGGGTCCTTGCCCTGTCCAGGGGAAGGAAGGCTCTTGCCTTTAATGTATCCAGCTCTGCCCCTATGAAGGTGAGGAGCTGCACAGGCTCTAGAACCGACTTTGAAAGATTCAGAAGGAATCCTAGAGAAGTGAGCAGTTACCGGGTTATCTGTAGGTGTGACTTGACTTGGTCTGGAGACTGACCTACTATGAGCCAGTCGTCCAGGTATGGAAAGATGGAGATCTTTTTTCTCCTTAGGAAAGCAACCACTACTGCCAGGCATTTTGTGAACACCCTTGGAGCTGAAGTTAGGCCAAAGGGCATTGCTCTGAATTGATAGTGGCCTGAGGGCAACTCGAACCTGAGGTACTTTCTGTGGGAGCTTCTGATGAGAATGTGGAAATAGGCATCTTTGAGGTCCAGGGAAACTAGCGAGTCTCCTGGCCTTAGAGAAGGTAGAATTATTCCCAGAGTCACCATTTTGAACTTTGGCTTTAAAAGGTGCTTGTTTTAAATATCTGAGATCCAGGATGGGCCGCCATTCTCCTGTCTTTTTGGGAGTTAGGAAGTACCTGGAGTACAATCATTTTCCCTTGTGTAGGGGTGGAACCCTTTCTATGGCTCTCAGAGCCAAGAGGGAAGAGACCTCTGCCTCTAGGGCAAGTGCCTCTGAAGGATTTGCAGGTGGAAAGGATCTGTTTCTCATCTTGGAATTTTTTGAAGCTGAGAACCAGTCCCTGGCTTACTACTTCCAGGACCCATTTGTCTGATGTTAAAGACATCCAGTCCTGGACAAAGTAAGCCAGCCTGCCCCCTACAGGTGGTGGAGAATCGGCCCTGGCAAACCCATCAGGGTGCCTGTTTGGCAGGGGCTTTAGGCTGAGGGGTGGTAGCAGGCCTGCTTGTACCCCGTCTGCCTCTCCCTCTGAAGAACCCCCTCTGGGCAAAGGCGGAAGAGGAGGCCTGGGCATGGTAGAAAGGCCTATGAAAGGCCTGCCCTGCCCCTGGAATGCTGCCTCTGGGGAGTGGCGCCTTTCCTTGGCCTGAGCACTCCTATAGGTGGTCCTGTATTCATCCATTTTCTTCATGTAGTTCTCTGCTCCCCAAACAGAGAATTACCCACAACAGGAAAATCCATGGCCTTAGTCTGGGTATCCTGAGACAGGCTAGTACATCTGAGCCAAGCCATCCTCCGAAGGGCCACAGATGTAGCCATGACTCTAGATGAAACATCATTGGAGTCTACTGCAGCATGAAATTGCACCTTGGATGCCTCAATACCATCTGCAGTCACCTGCTCCAGCTCCTTGGCAAGCTGGCCAGGGATCTGTTTAGCCAGAGCCATTACAGTGTCCCATCTAGACTTCTGGTATCTAGCTGTATAGGCCATATAATTAGCCTGCCTGAGTCCCAAAGATGCTGCCATGTACTGTTTCTTTGCCATGGCATCAATCCTCCTGAAGTCCTTATCTGGGGGGTGTGAAGCCAAGGGTATAGTTGCCTTATCTCAGGCAGCAGCCTGCACTACTAACATGGCTGCATTGCTGGGTAAGGAACTCCGTATCTGAGCCTGAGAGATATACTCTTGTCCATTCTCTTGTCCACAAGAAGTATAGAATTAGGAGTCTTTAAAATTTTATTGTCGGTTTCCCAAAAGACTTATGGAGGGAATAGACAGCCTCCTGGACTCTGGGATGTCCATCATCTCAACATAATCAGGCTCCTCCTGATCCTCTAGTGCTTCCTCCATAGGAAGCTGAAGAGTTTCAGCCACCTTTTGTAAAACATAAAATGGGAAGGGGACTCAGAAAGCTTAGGAGGAGAAACCCCTGAAGGTCTGTCTGGGGAGATGTCCAGGTCAATGGGCACATCCAGACTTTCATAATCACCATCACTATCCTCATACTCTCCTTCCTCCTCTTCCGATTCATAAAAATCCTCTAAATTATAATCCGGAACCGGGGGAACCGACCGAACCGAGCCCCTAACCAATGGTGCTGGTTCGGCCGGAACCGGGGTTAGCGACTGAACAATCCTTATCACTTTGGCTATTTCATCAGCGGTCGAGGAAAGAACTTGTGGATCCGAACCAGCTGATTTATCCCTTCTTTTCCTTTTAACCGGAACCGACTCCTCAGAGTCGGGTCTCCCTTTGCCTGAAGAAGTTTCTCCTGGTCAGAGGACTCCTTCTGGTTCAGTTGGAACTGAACCCGGGCACTAGCCACCGGTCAGCAGACTTTTGGCCTCCCTTTCCTGAGCCTCCAACTCTTTTCCAGGGTAGCTGAGGAAAATTTCTAAATCTGGCAGTCTGAATCGAGGTGGTCAAACCCCAGACAATAAAACACAGGTGGTGTGGGGGTCAGTCTTAGCAAGGCTTCCCACACACACTACAGTGTTGAACGCAGTGGGCCCGGTTTTCTCTTGGGTTTCTCAGACATGGCCAGTCCTAACCAAACTTACCTTTTTTGGCAATCCGCCCAGGCAAGACACCTTATCGGTTCCTGACCGTGTACTGAGTCGTGGAAAACCGTAAGGAAATTCTTTTTTTTATTTTTAGAACGATAGGACGGTTACCACACACAAAGTAGAACAAACTTTTGAACAAACCTGATCGGTTCAAACCGTACCGATCCGTTTACAAGTTCCACACAGAAAAACAATAATAAACCTATCTTA
The DNA here is from genome assembly GCA_016271365.2 of Neoceratodus forsteri. Taxonomy (NCBI): domain Eukaryota; kingdom Metazoa; phylum Chordata; order Ceratodontiformes; family Ceratodontidae; genus Neoceratodus; species Neoceratodus forsteri. The sequence continues at coordinate 221,009,062 of JADMNL010000029.1, forward strand.
GTACTCACGATACCACAGACAGAGACTGAACCGACAGGTTAAACGGATTAAATTCGGTTGAAACTGAGGAAAAACGACACTTCAACCGACCAAATTGAACCGAGCAAGGAGAACTCTCGGAGTGACTGTTCAGTGAGGCGCAGTAAAGAATCTGGCGGTTTGAGTTCAAACAACAACAGACAAGAGTCTCAACCGAGCTCGAGCTCAGCGTTCCATGCCTTGCATGGAAAGTTAACTCTTTCCTCTCCGGGGCAGTTCAAAGGTTGGACATCACTGCATATGTCAGAATACAGCAAGACTTCATGTTTGAATTTCTTTTCTCCTATATAAATAGTAAAAAAAGGTATATCAAGGACCATTGGTCCCATTATAACAAATGGCTCTTCTCTATTTGATATAGAAACCTCGAATCTCTTTAATAAGTACTTTTGTTCTGTTTTCTCTCAAAAATCATCTATTAGTACATTTAAAGTTCACCACGTGAATTATCATAGGTTCTATCTAACTGACATTATACAGGCCATCAAAAACTAAAAAAAAAAAAAAAAAACACACAACATACTAGTCCGGCCCAGACGGTATTCATCCATGGTTTCTGATCGAAACCTCCATAAACATTTCTATACCTTTGTCAATTATTTTCAATAAATCCTTACAAGAAATCATTGTATCAAATGATCGGTTCAGCAATAGTTACTCCCATATTTAAAAAGGCAATAGAGGTTCTGTGCAAAATATTACGTCCAATTAGCCTAACCTCAGTGGCTGGTAAATTAATGGAGCGAGTAATGAAGTCTCTAATAGATCAAGATTGTAAAAATTAGGAATTTATGATTCAACTCAGCATGGGTTTACTCCAAGTATTCCTCACCACCAATCTGATATCTTTTACAATAATATAGTACTCTACTAGATGTGGGTATCCCTACTGATGTAATTCTTTTGGACTTTAGTAGAGCTTTGATAAATCCACATGAAAAACTCATTACTAAAATGCAAATCTAGGTTTATCACCTGATATTGTCAACTGGACTTTAAACTGGTTGACAAATCGTTCTCTGAGTCAGAATTAATGATATCTTGTCCGATTCGGGTAGTGTGATAAGTGGTGTACCACAGGGGTCGGTCTTCGGACCAACATTGTTTAACCTCTTTATCAGTGATTTACAAACAGGGCCAAATAACTTCATAGTTAAATTTGCAGACGATACTAAATTGGGGGCAAGGTTAATAATCAATAAAATATTTCTGCATTAAAGGATTTGGAAAAATTAACACTTTGGGCAAATGAAAATCATATGCAGTTTAATCAAGACAAATGTTTAGTAATGCATTTTGGTGTAAATAATCCAAAACATACATCATATAACGGACTACCACTTCACTCATCAAATTGTGAAACAGATTTAGGGATACATGTTAATAATAAACTTACATCAAATGATCACTGTGTTAGAACTGCTTGCATGACCAACAGACTTTTGAGGCAAATAAAACGCACTTTTGTTAATTGCACTGAACAATGCCTTATTCTATTGTATAGGGCATACATTAGACCGTATCTAGACTATGGCTCCCCTTTCTGGAATCCAAACCAAAAAAAAAGGCATAGCAATTCTTGAACAGGTTCAAAGGAGAGTAACTAGAATGATTCCAAGATTAACAAACTTGGATTATCAGAACAGATTAAAAGCAACTGGTCTCCTCTCTTCAAACTAGAAGATTAAGAGGTGATATGCTTATGATTTTTAATTTAATAAATTCACCAGATCTAATGGAAAAATCTGGTCTCACACTCTCCAAAAGGGGACATGTTCTGAGACTGCATAATAAACAGCTTGAAGTAAAAACATATAAAACCAGCAAAACGGGAAACTTTTTTCCAATAAGAGCATCCATCGTATGGAACACCTTGCCAATAAAACAAATTAGATGTTTGGTTGAGGGATAATAGATAAATAATGTCCCACATCGAGTGGGGAACAGTCTCGATGGGCTCTGGCCTTCTTCTGTTCTTTCATACCAAGTAATACCAAGTAAGAAAGAAGATTACTGCGGTGAATAATTTTTCTTCTTACCCCAGGAGTCCTTTAGCATCAGTAACTTTAGCAGACTACCGAGCAGTACCGAGTGGGAGGAGGGCAGAGAACCTACTTAGGAAAGAGGCTCTACAGAACCGCCCTGCTAAATCTGGCATCGGATCGGGTCTGCACATCCAAACTGTAATGTGTTTCACAGAGGTGTCCACCAATTTCCAGATAGCTGTTTTGCAGCTATCCAGGATGGGAATCTCTCTTGCTGCTGCAAGCGAGGCTGCAGTGCCCCTGGTGGAATGGGTCCTGAACCCCACTGGAGGTTGGTGACCAGCCTTTTCACAGCAGAATCTAATACAAGAGACCAACCAACGAGAAACAGTTCTCTTGGTAGCTGGTCTTCCTCTGCCTATATCCTCATAGGTGAAGAACAACTGAGTGGAAGAGAGCCTATGACTGTCTAGTATGCTCTAGGTAATGAAAGATGGCTCTTTGACATCAAGCTGTGAGCTTTTGCTCACCAGGAGTGACTGCTCAGTAAAGAAGACAGGCAGAGTAATGGACTGGTTCAAGTGAAACTCTGAAACCACCTTTGGTAGTAATTTCCTATTTGTCCTGAGCTCAACTTGATGCGTGTGAGGGATGATGTAATTTGGCTCAGTGCAAAGAGCCTGTAGCTCTGAAATCCTCCTGGCAGAGATAATGGCTACCAGGAAGACTGTCTTCAGTTACAAACTTGATGTGGACCGTGGACAAAGGCTTGAAGGGTGGATTCACGAGCACGTCTATGCAAAGAGTCTGGCTCCAAGGAGGAACGGGCTGCCTGATAGGCTGGAGGTTCAAGAGGCCTTTGAAAAACTGTTTAAAAATGGCGTGGGAAAAAGCTGTTTTTTCTTTCCCACCGAAAGGTAGGCCGAAATTGCCGCCAGGTGTAGCTTGAAGGAAGATGGTTTCAAGCCTGACACCTGTAAGTGTACCAGGTAATCTAGCAGGGGAGTGTCTGAAGCTGAAAAGGGGTTAGACCTTTTTGCTCTTGCACCAGAGGGAAAACCTTTTCCATTTGGCTTGACAAGTCTTCTTAGTGTTCGCTTTTTAGCTATCTCAGTATCTTAAGGACCTGTTGAGTACTGAGGGATGGAACGAACTCCTCAAGAACCAGGCCTTGAGGTGAAGAGAGGTATGTCTGGATACTGCACTCCTGACTGAGGAAGGGTCAAGCAGGGAGTGAGTTGGAGACAGGCAAATGGGCCTGCTGCAGGACACTAAGAGAAGGAGAGGTACCAGGCTTGCATGGCCAATCCAGAGCTACCAGAATCATTGGCGCAGGCTGTTGTCAGCATTTCAGCAAAGCCCTGAGTATTGGAGAAAAGGAGGAAGCGATAGGAACTTCCTGACCAGTCCAGGATCAGGCATCCAGAGGAAGTATTCCGGCCTACAACAGTACCGAGGAGGCTGAAATTGAGGCGAGGCAAACAGATCCACTTCGAGTGCTCCCACAACCTGAACAATGTGCCTAGTACTTGCTTGTTCAGGTCCATTCACTCTGGCCTTGACTGTTGTGACTCAGAGCATCTGCCAGGGTATTGTGCTTGCCTGGGAGGCCGAGAGGTTGACACCCAGGAGAATGCTAGAGACCAGAGCTTTGAACAGAGTATTCTGATTTGGTATCACCCACTTGTTTATGATAATAATAACAAAATAATAATCATTATTTTTAATGCGCTTTCAAGAATCAAGGCACAGAACAGGTTATAAAATCACACCATGATAAACATTACACAAATCAGTAAAATAAATCACATCAAACAGCATGATGAAATAGTAAAATCAGACCAGAACAACCTCTTCCCATAAGCCTCAGTCCATAAAAAGATTTTAATGCTTGTTTAAAACCCCCACTGTCGCAACACTCTAATCCAATGTGGTAGAGAATTCCAGAGGGTCGGAGCCACGAACGCAAAAGCCCGCCACCCGATGATTTCAAATAACCTCAGAATCTCTAGCAACCCTCGCTGGTCAGAAAGGCGCATGCTGCCCGGGAGATAGGGAACCAGGAGCTCTTTCAGGTAGTCAGGGCCCAAACCATGCAGGGCTTTATGAGTCAGCAGACCGACTTTAAAGGCGATCCACCACTGAAGGGCAGCCAGTGAGTCTCCGCAGCACCGTAAACATGGGAAGAACGAGGTCCCAGTTAACAACCGGGCTGCAGAGTTCTGCACCAGCTGCAAGCAGCGGATATCAACCCAGGAAGCCCAAAGTAGAGGGAATTGCAGTAGTCCAAACGCGAGGTCACAAAGGCGTGGATCAGCGTAGGTAGGTCCCCGGACGGAACAAGGTGCTTGATCCTAGCGATGTTCCTAAGATGGTAAAAGGAAACTTTAACTACGGCTGACACTTGAGCACGTAGTGTCAGCCAATCGTCAAGAATCACCCCTAGGTTCCCCACCTGTTCAGAGATGGGGAGCCCAACATCCCCCAGGAATAAACCTGAGGGATGGTTTGTCCCCCAACCCCCTATCCGGCGACCCGGATCCACAACCATCACCTCCGCTCTTCCCAGAATTCAACTTCAGCCAGTTGGACCTCATCCAACCTTGGATATCGCTGAGGCAGTTATTAAACACCGAGAGTGCTCCATTCTGGTCAGGTGCAAGAGACAGGTAGAGCTGAGTATCATCGGCATTACAATGAAACTCCAGCCCATACCATCTTACAATGTCTCCGAGGGGAAGCATGTATACCGCAAACAACATGGGGGACAGCAATGAGCCCTGAGGCACCCCACAAGACAGAGAGACAGGATCAGAGGAAAACACCCCCGATACCACCCTCTGAGTGCTACCGGTGAGGAAAGAAGTAAACCATCTGAGAACTAAACCTGAAAGCCCATAGATGATTCTCAGGCGCTCAAGCAGAACCCCATGGTCTACAGTATCAAATGCTGATGACAGATCCAAAAGGACCAAAATGGACCGTCTTTCTGGTCTCTCGCCATCAAGAGATCATTGAGCACCTGAACCAGCGCAGTCTCAGTGCTGTGCCTCTTTCGAAAACCCGATTGAAGGGGATCATAGATGCTATGGATGGTCAAGTGGTTGTCTAACTGAGTAGCCACTACTTTCTCAATTACCTTCCCAACAAAGGGAAGGTTTGAGATAGGCCGGTAGTTACCGAGGAAGTCGGGGTCCAAAGAAGTTTCTTCAACACTGGTGTCACCACTGCCTCCTTCAGGAGCAAGATATTCACCAGAGTCTAAGGACACCAGACTATCCTCGCCAGAACGGGATGATAATCTCCCACAGCCCATAATCAAGGCTGTGGGGCCCGGATCTAAACTACAGCATGTAGTGCGCACCCTGGACAATCCTCATAACATCTTCGATTTCCAGCCTTTTGAAGAGACTCCAGGAGAAAAGAGGTACAGCAGGGGCCTGGTCACGGCCGTTCCCACATACAGAGTGTCATGGGTCCCAGCCCTGATGTCTTCCACCTTATCTGCAAAGAACCAGCAAGCTCCTTGCACTGGAGATTGGCGAAGAGTCTCTACAAACCCGCAGACAGGCTGGGTTGCACAGTCTGTCTACGGTTTGAAAAGAGCTGAGCCGGTGGGTTCTGAGCGGCAGTAATTTCCCCGGACAGCAATACTGCCTTTTTACAGGCAATTGCTGACTGGTAGAGTTGATAATGCACTAGTAGTCTAAGATGGTCGGCATCTAAGCCGGATTTCTGCCAACACCTTTCTAACCTGCATCCTAGTCGACGCAGCTCTCTCAAGTCCCATCGAACCATGGGGACCGTGGGCTAAGGCGGAGAGAGGACACACACGGATGGGGAGAATAGGAATCCAGGGCATTGGTAATGGCCTTATTATAGGCTGCAGAACCAAGGCCTCTGGATCCGAGCTCATCATAGGAAATTCTGATAGGTCAAGTACCACAGTTAGACCATTGGGAGTCACATCCCGTAAAGGGCGGTACTTTACCATCTCCACAGGGGTAGGTCTCTACTTAAGGGGTGCTAAAATTGAATCTCACAGTGTGATCAGACCATCTGACAGGTTCCACCCCCACGCCAGAGGCTGCCATCCCCAGGAGGAAAACCAGATCAAGGGAATGGCCACATTTATGAGTGGCAGAGGTAACAACCTGTGAGAGGCCCAATGAATTCATCAATTGGAGGAAGTGCTGTCCAAATTACAGAGTTCATCATCGATCCAGGCACTGAAGTCCAGCGCCATCAACCTGGGAGACGCCAATACCAGGTCAACAATGAAGTCCGCCACTTCCTTAAGGAATGGCTTCGCCCCGGTGGACGGAGACAGAGCCAATCTATAGCCCCACCTGCCACTACAACACATTTGAATGATCTGGTCTCAACTGGAACACTAGTGAGACCCAATTCGGTCTTAAAAACAGACCGCAACCACCCCACCCCTGCGATCCGGCAGTGCATCACGGATCACCCGGCGAAGAGCCGCCTCAAGAATAGGGCCGGCATTTCCATCCAGCCAGGTTTCGGTGATGCAAACCAGATCCGCCGTACCCACCAAGTCCGCCACAATGGCAGTCTTGTTTACAACGCATCTGGCATTGCATAAAACCGCCCGAGTTAGACAGAATTCCGGGGATCCCCCAACCACCTGCCCGGCATTATTAGCGGCGGTGCCCTTGGGTATGGGGATCAGACAAGGAAACCCACATTCTGACCTCCATTTCGCCCCAGAGCATCTTCTGGGCCTAACAATCCCGATTTGAGCGCTCCCCTCATCCATCCTCCACTGTTCAGGCTCCCCTCCTCCGGGCAATTCCCAAAGCCCTACAACGTTGATAGACAGAAAACAATAAAGGAGGGGGAGAAAAAGGGCGGAGGGCCCGAAGAGTGGAGGATGAGTAGTGCTCGACAGGGGGGGTTGGATAATAATACATATCCACGTCCTTCAACATGGAAAAGACAATAAAGGTGTCTGTTCAAATTTGAACCGCCTGCCCTTTTATGCTGGGAGCAAAAGCTTTGAGCACTAGAAAGACTGCCCTGAGTTACAACAGATTTATGTGCAACTGTGACTCTTAGAGAGTCCAGGTGCCGCTTACTGAGGCACTGTACAGATGTTCTCCCCAACCCAAGAGGGAGGTATCTGTGGTGATCACCTTTGTGGGAAACAGAGCTAGCAAGGGAACCCCTGTCTATAAATTTGCAGGGTTCTTCCACCACAGCAGGTTCTGGAGGAACTGCTCAGTCACGGGAATCAACTTTGAAAAGTTGGTGCTTCTCTGAGACCAGCAAACTCCGAGGTAGGCTTGTAGGAGTCACATCCCGTATCAGACTCCTGGGACCACTGCAATCATAGAAGCCATGTGTCCCAGGAGTCTGACAAAATGTCTGGCTGGTCTTGGCTGTCCCTGGTTGAAAGAATCTGCCACAGAAAGGAAACTGAATTTTTTTCCTGAGGGAGGAAAGCATATCCTGGGCCCCTATGAAGGTGAGCAGCTGGATTGGTTCCGGGTGAGATTTTAGAGATTTACCAGGAAACTCAGAGACTCCAGAGTGCTTTCTGTAAGGGACAGGGACTCCTCGACCTGGCAAGGGAACTTTGCTGCTATGAGCCAGTCATCCAGATAGGGGTAGAGAGCAACTCCCAGTCTCCCGAGGTGTGTTGCTACCACCGTGTGGCACTTGATAAAGACTGTTGGGGCTGAGGACAGCCCGAAGGACACTGCGGCAAACTGATAGTGACCCGAAGGAAGTTTCAATCTGAGAAACTTCCTGCAAGATCTCCTTATGGGTATGTGGAAGTAAGCATCCTTTAAGTCCAGGGAGGCTAGCCAATCTCCCTGCTGTAAGGACTATATGACCAGTGAGAGTGACCATTTTGAATTTGGGTTTTTTCAGATGTTTGTTTAAATATCTGAGATCTAAGATAGGTCACCACTCCATTTTCTTTTGTGTCAGCAAATACCTGGAATAGAGGCCCTTGCCCTTCTCGCGGGCGGGGAGCCTCTCCATTGCCCAGAAGGTTCTGTACCACCAATTCCAACAGTGGAAGCTGTGCTGGGGACAGAGGTCTTGACACCTGGGTATGTTTGAGGTCTGGCATCTGCTTTAACTGTAGTGGCAGACCCTTCCTCACTATCTCCAGCACCAACTTGTCAGACGTAATAAGGGACCAGTGCTGAAGATAGAGGGAGAGTCTGCCTCCCACTGGAAGCAGGGAGGCGACCTGGACACTCACACCAGGACTTAGACTGCGAGGCAGTCGGATGGATAGTGGTGGCTCTTCTTTGGCCCCTTCTGCCCCTGCCTCTGAAAGACCCCCTGTACTGACCAAAGTCAGATTAGGGATAGGGACTGTAAGGCCTGGGAACAAAACTTCTGCCCCAAACCGCCCCGGGACGGGATCTATGAGAGGTGGTAGGCTTAGGTTTGGATGAGTGGCTGCACCAGGAGGCCTTGTACTCATCAACCTTTGTCATGTAGTCAGTGGTTCTGTAATCAAACATGTTTTGATCACAGGGGATATCCATGGCCTTGGTTCGGGTGTCTGTGGTTAGACTGGTCGTTCTAAGCCAGGCGAAGGGTCTCAGAGAAATGGCATGAGTCATCACCCTAGAGGCTGCATCATTGTCATCATCTGCCATGTGGAATTGGCACTTGGTAGCTTGCAGGGCAGTTTTTGTCATATCCACCAGCTCCTGCACCAGAGTCTGACCCACTTGGGGCAATGGCCAGGACAGACTTCCATAGGGCTTTCTGATATTTGGCTGTGAACGCCATGTACGAAGACAGTCCGAGAAGCAGGAAGGCTGTGGCATACATTTTATTTGCTATAAAGTCAATTTTCTTGGAGTCCTTGTCCAAAGATAAGGGGGACAGGGAGACTCCAGCTTTCTCACAAGTTGCCTGCTGCACTATACTCTTGTGGCTAGAGTGTGCAGACAGGAACTCTGTACCATTTATAGACAATCTATATTTTCTCTCAATCCACTTGTCAACCACTGTCACCGAAGTGGGGTTTTGAGGCACTGCCATGGTATTTCTTCTGAACGCATTATAGATAGGGACGACCAGGGTCTTGGGGGTCGAAAGACCTCTCATCTCCCTATAACCTTCGTCTTCATCGACATCCTGGTTGGGCTCCTGTGTAGGGAGGTCCAGGGTGTTCAGCATATTTTGTATAAATGTAAACAGAGGAGGTATCCTTCTGGTCACCCGGGGAGGTTTCCCGAATGGAGGGTGCAGGGATTCAGGGGGCTCAAGGCCCTCAAAATCCATGTCAGGGGCATCACAAAAATGTTCTTCGTCATCTGCATCACCCTCACAGTCTACAGAAAAGAGAACTGTGGATGAGTGCCTGCCAGCCCCAGTAAAGAAAGGACCCTTCTTTTGAAGGGTCTGGAACAGTTGCCATGCTTTTGCCATATCTTGCACAGATGGAAGATCCTGCGCAGGCTTTGGTTGGTTGTGTTTTGTTTTTTCTGTATGCTTTAAGCTGTCTGTTGTCTTGCTGTTGGCTTTCCCAGAAGCAACAAGAGCATCTTTGTCTTGACAGAGTTTATTTTTAGCCACTTCATATGCAGCTTAATCAAGCTTCCTTTTTTCATCACTTTTATTATTTTTAAATTTGTGAGGAACTTCATCTTCGGAAGCTTTATTTTTTGGCTGGGAACTGGAGGGTTCCTCAGCACCTCCGCTTGCATTTTTATTGTTAGTACTTTTAGATGGCCCCTCATCGGAAGCCTTTGATTTATCCTCAGCCATAATAATAAAAGATTTGTTTGAATTGTTGCCAATTTAAGCAAAGCAAAACCAAGTCCTGGACCTTACGAACCGAGTGCAAGTTTCTGTGAAATGCCACCGGCCAGTCCCGCCCCAGTTAATTAACTCTGTCACTTTTAAGTGCATTTTTTTGTAGTAGTATGGGATCTGTACCAGTGACGATCTTAATAGAAAGCCCAGTAATACTGGTCAACTGTGCACAGGTTTCTGTTGATTGCCACTGGCCAGTCCTGTGACAGGTACCTCAGGTCCAGTTTTTTTTTTTATTTATAGTATATGGTTATGGGTTATTTTGCATGGAAAACGGTGGTTTTCCAAATCTTGTTGTAGGACAGTTCAAAGGTCAAAAAAGCTGTTGTACTATCGTTCTGACATCATAACGATAGTACAATAACTTTTTGGCCTTCAGCTGTTACCCAACTGGTTAAAAAGGCAGTGATTAAAAAAAAAATTTACTTGAAAATGGCAGTGTAGCTTAGCGAGCGGTTGGGCAAGCAGGTTATTAGTATAGTTTGGACACGGACTGCCATAGTGGGTGCCGTGTGTCCAAACTATCAATTTGCCAGGTTTCTTTCTTTCCTTTTTTTTTTTTTTTTTTTATTATATAAAATCAGTGGAGAATTTACAGGTCAGAGCAGTGTGGGATAGCAGCGAGCAGGAACGGCATATTTGGGGACGGCACTGGAGCCGCGTGTTAATGTGGCAAGGACAGGTCTGGGAGCAAGCAGGAGTAAGGACACAAGGTATGAATCTTGCGAAATTAAATTCTGTACATCTTGGGGAACCATATACTATACAAAATAGTGGATGGGGTGACCATCCACAACAAGGCTGGTAAACCATCTCGGAAATTGATGACTTCGCTCTCGAGGTCTCAATGTCATCAACACCCTCGAACACAGCCTTGTTGTGGATGGTCACCCATCCACTATTCTATATATACACACACACACAGGAGTTTCTCTGTAATGACAATCCTGAGAGAAAACCCCAGGCACTGTTCAAGTTTGAATTCCAAATGAGTGCCTCGAGGTAAAACCTGAAAGGTCTGAGGTTAAAAAAAAAAAAAGGCAACTGTCCCAAATTCAATGGTTCCTTCAAGAATTATGGTTAAAAAAGAAGGAATCATCTAAATTAAGCACCCACAGTAAAATCACATAAAAAATGGAACAGTCGCGGTTAAAAAGTAAAGTCAAAATAGTGTGGTTGTGCTAAAAATAGAAAATCAGTGGGGCAAACGAAATTGTGAAACTTTCACTCACTACACTGCAAAAATAGATTTATGAGGAAAACTTTACCCAGATAAGTGCTAAGAGGCTGTCAACAAGGAAAGCTGAGAGGCGCCTCAGGGGCAATGTTGCTGAGTTCTGTGGAGAAAAAATTCTGAAGCCGTCAGCAGCTCTCACTCAGCCCACTCCCCCTCCTGCTTTTTGATTGGTTATTGCCCAAAGTTCACTTAAATAAAATTCTCTTAAAGGCATACCTCCGGGGCAGTTGCACCTAGCCCTCTAACTGCTAAAGTTACTGATGCTAAAGGACTCCTGGGGTAAGAACAGTGAGGTCCCTGTCCTTTATTTTTGGGTGGGGGCTCTAGAGCTGGACACAGTACTCCAGGTGTGACCTCACCAGCTACCTATACAGTGGTAACTGTACTTCCTGCCTTCTACTGTCAACCCCTTACCTGATGTACCCCAGCATCCTGTTAGTATTTCTGACAGCGCTGTTACATTTCAGCTGGTTTAAAAAGGTGTCAGCTGCTTTTGGAAAACATATTTAGACACAAGTCAGCTTGAATTTCATATAGCTTGTATAGATTTCTCCACTCCATTATTTATTACTGAAGAAATTCACACAAAAATAAGATCTTCATCCCTCAGAGTTACTCTGCCTCTACAGCTTATTACCCACTTGAAATCATAATGCCCTGTTGTGACATCAGTCTGTTGCCATGGGAGTAACTGTCACAAGGAAAGTACTGACACGTCGGGTTGGGAAGAAGCAACAGGAATTGATGAAACGTCAAGAAACAAGTATCCCATTCTGGAAGAAAAGTACCTCAGTAATAAGTAAGGGGGATAGAAAATACATAGCAGACGAGAAATATAAGCTGCTTTGCATCCAAATATTGTTTTTGAAAGTTCGTCTCAAGGCGTTGGTAGCTCTTTAAGGAAGTCACCAATGACGATTCCTAGGTCCCTCTGCTCTGATGTTGTGTCCAGCTAGTCAGACACAGGAGGAGTTCGGACCAACGCTAGTGATGTAGTGCAAAGGTACGAAAATAGCACAATTAACGCTATACTTTAGCTGCAAACGCTACTCTTGTCACGTGCTTGCTGCGCTATGCTGTAGTTGCACTATGCTCCTTTTGTTGTGCGCTTGTTGTCGATTTTGATTTTGTCAAAACTGAGTTGGTGTGCTCTGCCCCCACACCTCCCCCAGGCTAGCAAGGCGTAGAGCATGCCATAAGTGGGCAAGTAGCGCAACTTGTGCACTACGCTAATACTGGTGGTCTAATCTGATCCACAATCACTGAGAGCCCCACCATCTAATATTCTGTTCAGGGGTTTTGTTCCCTAAAGTGTAATGATGCACTTTTTTGCACGGAATTTCAGCTGCCAGACTCTGGACCAATTTTACAGCCTTTGCAGGTCTCTCTGCAGCTCCCTTTTCCCCTACATAATGGTATCCCTACTACAGAGTTTAGTGTCATCTGTGACTAGACATGACCTGTGTAACGTACGCAAATAATCCCCCAGTACTGTGGGCGACTTGAGTGCAGTTTCTCAGAGACGGACGACATGACATTATCTGATAATATTTCCATATCATAACGAATTATCGTCAGATAACGTTGTGGTCTTGTAAACCCTGCAGCTATCAGAAGTGGTTGTAGTAGTACAGTACTTGTAGGATGAATAGGAAGGGGGGAATCTTGCCTCCCTCCCCCGAAACAAACCAATCTGCTGTGTGTGCGCGTGTGTGTATGTACGAGGGCTGGGGGGTTGGAAGGCACAGACCCCCAATCCTCTCCATTCCTGTCAGCGTCAAAGACATGAAATCTCACCTGCCAATTCTATTCCATCCCTCAGAAACTGCACCTACTCTCTGTGGGCCAGTAGTTGCACACGCTGTACTAAGCTACTGTGACACCAGCAGCAATCCTAGAGAAAAGACAGGGGCACCATACGCAGTTAAAAAATGCAGGGGTACGGGGGTGAAGCCACCCCCCCTTGCCAAAAAAAAAAACAGCCGAAATCTTGGTTCTGGTTATTTGCATTCTTAATATAAATTGCATTTCTCCTCCACAATACGCCATAGCAGCACGCCAAAACCGTAGTATGATATTCACGTGATGCCTACCATAGGACATTAGTCCTCCAGTTGCGCCAAATATAAAAAAACATGATTGATAACCGTACGGATAGGTTAAACTGGGTAGGAGCCCTCAGGATCTCAGTTCCACCACCTCGGTCATATGTTTCCAACGACTTGTCGACTAGTACCCAATCATTTCCAATGTAGCCACTGAACGTATAGGCGTTTGTCACTGGATCGATATTTATGTCTGTACGTTATAATGTTACTCACCGGGACCCGGTCTGGGTACTTTTTCCTGATCTTCTCCCCCTCGGAGCGCCGTTTCTCGAACGGGTGTTCCTCCTTGTACTGAAACTTCATCTTCGAGATGCCTTCCGGTGGCGGCAGCAACAATAACAACCCACCCGGCCTCACCGACACGGCGGATCTCAACTGTCACACGAGTCTCGCGGCCCACACCAACCGACAACTGCGACCGCGCGCTGCGCTAGACTTCTGGCTCGCGCTCTCCCTCACCTGCGGAACAACGGACTCGACCTGTGACTCGCAGACTGATGGACACACGGACACACTACGCTCCCCTCACTCTCAAATACCCACACTGAAACACTAACTCAGCTCGCAACACAGGCTGTTTGAGGGCGGGGCGGAGAGATCCTACCAAAACAACAGCCGCATCACTACGCCACATCCGCAGCCACGTAAACTGCGGCCGCTCCACCTGTCACTCAGGATAGTTGCGTAGGACACCGCCTCCTGGACCACCAAAAGAAAAAAATGTTTATTAGTTCCGAGTCCTGGAGGGCGCTTTCCGTTCTAGGACGAATACTTCGGAGAATCGGAGGCACCGAGACAACCAAAGATAATTTATTGTAAAACGTCCCACACCTCGCGCGGGGCAGGTCATACCGGGAGTTTGACGCACCTACCACATATTTGCCACGCTGTTCGACGCGCATCACGACTTTGCCCTTATTATCCGGTTGGCTCGGCTACAGTTTCGTAACGGAACTTAACTGAAAACGGCTTCATGAAATAACAAAATAGTTACAGCCTTGACCTGGGTAGTTAACGCACGGAGTGCTACGTAAACGGCGTAACGGCCCCAGCATAGTGTTTGCTGATGTTTCTGTAAATGAGTCATGAGTTTTTTCGGCGGTGTTTTGTACAGCGGGAGTTTATACTCCAAGACGATAAACTCAAGAAAGAGAGTAAAAATCCACTGATAGGGATAGTCCATAGGTTGGGGGCTCTCCGCGCGGAGGATACACTATCTGTAATGTGGCTTCTCACGCGCTCCGTGTCATAGTTTGGGGAGGGTGCTCATGTGGTAATATGTTTCCGGTTTCAGTGTTAGTCAGGCGGTCCTTTCAATTTTGATGAGGGATGACACAGCGGCATTGCGGGCCATCGCAGAACTAGAATTGTCGGTAGCAACCAGCAGCTACATAGCGATGGTGGTGTAGCCAGAAATGTTAAAATAGTACTCGAGAGGTGGAGGTGGAACTGTTGCCGCCCAGCCCCATAAACGGAAACCTAAAGGTGTGCTGCCCCGCCACATTTTTTTATTTATTTATAAGAATACATTTGAACCAATGGGCAGGGCCGGCTTTAGAGTTTTTGGGGCCCCCAGCAGATTAATGAAGTCATGGGGCCCCCTACTTACTATCACCCCATATATTTAACTGTAACCAATACACACATTATTTTATTGTATTTTCAGTACTAGTGGCATCTTAAAAAAAATTAAAGGGAGACCGCAGTGACGGTGCATACTGTTCCTTCTCTCACATCCATTGTTACCTGTCTGCCTCTTATTACCAGGGTCATAGCTTAGTAAGGCTTTTCATGAAATCAAGATCCCATATCAAAATATGCACAGTCCTTTATTGCTGTTTTGAGAAAATAATAAAACAAGATTTCAAATAATTAAGGTAAACTGTTTTAGTTGGGGCCCCCCATAAGCAGGGGGCCACCAGCGATTGCAGGGTTTGCTGGTGCCTAAAACCGGCCATGCCAATGGGTCTTTTACAGAGGTTCCACGTCAGTGTACAAAGAATTAGAAGTATGGTATACATGGTCTAAAAGCTACATGTAATATACATAATAGAGCAACACAATCAGGCATACAGTTGAGTGATGAGTCACAACAAGCAATATTTAAGTGAATTAAAGGTGCCAGAAGGGCATTGTCAAAGGGAAAGAGTGGAAAAACTGAGTTGCCGCCAATTGTGCCAGGTAACGTAGGAACGTGGACGAGAGAGTGGGTGTCGCGGGGTAACTGGGAAGGAGGTAGAAGGAGAGGTGAGTGGGAGTCAAGGATCGGGGAACAAGTGCAACAGTGGTGGGGTGAGCAGATTAGAAAAGGGAGTTGAAGAAGGGTAAGAGAGGAAGGTGGTGGACCAGGGCTAGGGAGAGAGAGGCAGGGGTAGATATGGGGAGGGTGGTGGCAGGCAGAATTGGTGATAGTAGAGAGGTGTCAAGAACAGAAACGACTACCAGGGAGGTTAGGAGAAACAGTCACAGGTGGCTCTGGACACAAGCATTTGATGCATCTTGTGTTTGAACGAGCAGAGGGTGCTTAAGTTGGTGAGTTCGCTGCCCAGGGAGTTAAACATCTTAGGGACTCTACCTGCAAAAGACCGCTGGTTTTCGGGGATGCGACAGCAGGAAATAGTTGTCAGAGCTTCTTGTGTAACAGTGGTGGTTGGCTGGGCTTAAGAGAGAGAGACTGGACCCCAGGGGGCATGAGTCCTATCAATGACTTTTTTTGCTAGTAGGCCGGTTTAAAAAGTAATCCTTCCCTGAAGTTGTAGCAAGTTTGACTGTTCGTAGAGGTCGCAGGTATGCGTGCAGTGGGCAGAACCAGTAAGGAGTCTGCAGGCCCTATTCAGCACTGTAATGATTTCGCCATAGTGGTGTAGCTGTGACTGCTCCATAGATAACAAGCCCATAATCAATGATGGAGACAATAGCGCTGTGTATTGCTAGCTTAAGGGCGTCAGGTATCAGGCAGTGTCTATATTTATAGAGAAGGCCTATACGAATATTTACGGATTTTGCAACTGAATTGATAATGGCTGGAGAAGGACAGAGTAGGGTCCAGGGTTATACCAAGGTATTTGAAAGTCTGCGTCTGATCCAGGGTCACACACAAGCTGTTTTTGATAGCCAGTTGTTGGTGTTTAATTATGTTTGTTATGTGTGCCATGGAACAGCATAGTCTTTGTTTTTTTGTAATTTAGCACTAGTTTCTGTGAGACGAACCAGGCCTCAACTTGCGTGAAACATTCCTGCAGTTGTTTCTCCAAGAGGGAGGGTCAGAATTCTTAGAGAAAATCACTGTGTCATCAGCATGTAGAATAATGTTTTCATCACAGGCAGAAGGGAGATTGTTCAGGAAGATGCTGAAAAGGAGGGGTCCCAATATTGACCCTTGGGGAACACCAGCCCGGACAGGTAGTTTGGAGGAGAGGGAGTCACCAATCTTAACTTGTTGTGACCGGTTGGAGAGATAACTGTTGAACCATTGTAAAGTATCATGAGACAGCCCTAAGTTACCAAGTTGTTCCAGTAGTAATGGATGGTTGACTGTATCGAAGGCCTTGAAGAGGTCTATAAAGGTGGCACCGGCAAGTTGTTCTTGGTCTAGTGCTAGATGAATGTGGCCTGTAAATTCAAGGAGGGCAGAGGTGGTGCTATGTACTTTGCCAAAGCCGTGTTGCTGTGGGCATTGCAAGTTGTATTTCTCCAAGTACTCCACCAATTGGTCTGCAACGATTTTTTCAAATGCTTTGGATAAAGGGGGTAGGATGGAGATGGGCCTGTAGTTACAGTGTAATGTCCTATCTCCAGATTTGTGTATTGGGGTCACCAGGGCAGACATCCACTTGAATGGGAACTGGTACAGCATGAGGGACCGGTTAATAATCTTGGTAAGAGGGTGCAGGACATCATCAAGGGTGAGGGTGATGAGCTTCAAGTCAAGTGTGTCCCCACTTGATCTGGATTTTCCTAGCACCTTGAGAAGGTATTCCTTGGCGTCCCTTTCTGTAACTGCCTTGAAACAGAAATGTGGATGATTTGTGTCCTGAGTCTATTGATATTGGGAGGTCGTGGTTTGGTTGGTGTCAAAGAAGTTAGAGGGAAGCACATGGCTGAGGTCAGTGAATGCCAGATTGAAAGTATTGGCACTTGTGGGGTCCAGGGTTTTGCTGCCATCAACTTTTAGCATAGTAGGACTTGCTTTGGACCTTTTCCCTATAACTTCAGAGAGACTTTGCCAGAATTTCCTTCCATCCGACCATGAGTTTGATAGTGTGCTCCTGTAGTAGCTGGCTTTTTCAATGCGGATAGCTCTGGTACAGGCATTCCTGGCGGCCCTGTATGCCTGAAAGTCTGCTTGGTTGCCAGAGGCTGTAGCACAGGCCCATAGCAGGTCCCAAGCTTTTAGTTGGTCTAGGAGTTTGCCTGTGATCCAAGGGTTGTCGAGGCCTTTAATTTTGCATTTCTTAAAGGGAGCATGGATATCACACGCTGCATTGAACTTTGAGATGAAGTATTGAAGTGCAGTATCAGCATCCAGAGCGGTGTCAATCGGGGACCAGTCTTGTTGTCGCAGGAGTGCCTTAAGTGGTGCAAGGTGTCCCTTGATTAGCATCCGACTGTTGATAGTTTTCACGGTGGGGTTATTGAATTTATTTGACTATATGCACTGGACTGGGGAATGGTCACTAATGGCATCAGTAAGAACTGTAGTGTGGCTAATATGGTCAGGGTGATTTGAGCGTACCTGAGAGTACAGAGTCCAGTAAGGTCCTGGTACCTGTTCTGTAGTTGATCTTAGTGGGTGAGGTAACTAGCTGTGTAAAATTTGCAGCTGCCAAGGCATCCTTGTAGTTGCTTGCACTGGGGGCAAGCCAGTTGACATTTAAAATCCCTTAGCAATATAACTTCTGAGTTAAGCTTTAGACTGATGCAGGTAAGGAATGGGTTCAGGCTTCTTGTTGTAAGTTTGGGTGGAATATATATATACAGAGGCTGTCATCAGAGTTTTGTTATGGGCCTCAAGAATGACTTTAATAGCAAGGACCTAAAGCTCGTCTCCATTAGTGGGTAGGGTCAGGGCATGCCCTGTCATAGAATCTTTAAGATATAGGGCACAGCCGCCCCCTTTTTTTGGATAGTCGATCCTGCCGAAAGATAGTATACCCAGGTATTGCCACAGCAGTGTCAGAGATAATTGGAGACAACCAAGTCTGGGCTATGCTGTGCTGTCCAGGCAGTGAGGGCATCATATTTTTTGGTAAGGCTGCAGATGTTGATGCTAGCTAGCGAGAGGGTCCCTGTTCTACATTGTTCCCTAGGGGTAGCTAGGGGTTGTCCAGGGTTGGGGTGAACATTGCCTGATATTGGCAGGAGTAGCAGTATTAGACTTTTTAGGAGTTTCTTAAGATATCAGCAGTGACCGCTACGTGCATTTTTTTCCCTTATACTTATTCTTAGTTGTTGTCTGTAGTGACCTGGCTCCCGAGAGACTAAACAGGGAGAAATAGTTTGGTGGTAGGGTCGAACGTGGGTACAGTAGCATATTCGTGTATCCTAGTATTTGGGAGAAGAGATGAGCATTGTTGCAGCTGAGACTGCTGGTAACCATTCCACTTCTGTGCAAGGAACTCTCAACCAAGCGATCAGCGGTTGGTTGCAGTGGGCATTTAAATATATTGGTAGTGTGGGATGCCAGTAGGATCAGAAGGAGCAGGTGCAGCAGGAACAGGTTAGGTTGCATTCTTGATGTAGGAACATACGAAGAAGCCAGCAGACAAAGGCCATTTGGTCTATCAAGTCTGCTCGTATTGCAGGGTCCACAGCTTGAGCTAATATTAATATTAAACCATGCAGACAGTTATGTTCAGGGATATGTAGTATAGTAATCTTGTCCAAGGAACCAGGAGTCAGATGATGAAAAGTAATCCAATCCACAGGAGATGGTGAACTACTGGGGACCAGTAAACTGTTGTTACTGTAGATCAAAGACCCAGAATGTGTTAAATTCCTGAAGGTGATGAACACTGGCCTGCGGCATATGCAGCATGTAAAAATCCTTTGTTCTCCAAAATGGTTGTGAATGGACCTCAAAGACAAGCGCTCATCCTTCAGGAACAAGTCAGACGGAAATGTGGACTCAGTACAGCGCTCCGCAACTCGGAGCTTGTATAACAGGTTTAATGACCTTACTTTTGCTTTTGATGGCTTCCAAAAAAGTTGATTTATGATGAGAATGCCAATACCTGGTGGTGATGTTTTGCAGTTTCTTAGTCCAGGAAATGTTCGCAGATGTCATGTCCAAGAGTGGTCCAGTTCCTCCAAGCAGAAACACATGAAAATCCACAAAAACTAAACTACTGACAGAGACAAACACAAACAGCCAGCCACACAGGCTGTAGCTAGACAACATAAAGACTGCCCCTTCCTCATTTCAGTCAACAATGTGCGTAGTAAGCAAATGATCCTAATTGGCTCGCAATATTTTATCTAATGCACGCACTACCACTCAGACAGAAATTGGCTGGCTTTTAGTTACAATATGTAGGATTCATTGTGATGAGCTCTGAACCACATCAAGGTAGCCAGCCTTAGAGAAGTCCATTCACACCAGCACTAAACATACATACTTGGTCGCTCAGAATGGCTTCTAAGTTTAGCACCTGCACATTTTCCAAAAAATCATTCACCAACTCGCACCAAAGCATCCAAGGAGGAGGGGAAAACAGTTATTTTTTTAATTTTTGAAATGTTTCACCAGGAAGGCATGCTGAACAGCAAGTTGCTCGTCTCCCAGTGCAACCTGGGGGTAGGGGGAAACAAGGGGGTTTGATACAGAGATAATGGTGCAATAACATAATGGAGCAAAAATATACATACAAATATATACAATAGAGTAATAAAACAGAGGAAGCTAACAGTTTGGAGTAAAAGAAAAATTAGGTACAATATCACACATACCTCTCAGCTGTCCCTGATTTTGCCTCAGAATTTTCCTCTGTCCCTCGAAAAATTTATGTTTTTGTGATTGAACAGTGGGGACTGAAAGCACAAAAAAATGTAGTACTTTAAAGTTACAGACTTGTTCTTCACCAGAAAATTAATCTTACACCAATCCTCTTACTGTATCAGATTTCTGAGTGAATACTACCGATTTTTAAAATATGTCCCTTATTTTGGGTCTTTGTCCCTGATTTTTTTAAGCCTTGTCCTTGATTTATGAAGCAAGAGGTTGAGAGGTATGGTATCACAACCTTTACAAAGAATGCAAGTGCTTGGTAACTCCTGACAGTATAGAAATGGCTAACAGTTTTGATTCAGCAAGCATTTAAACTAGCCGGAGGCACTGAAAAGAGCAGGAAGTCCCAGCCTCCCCCCACAAAACGTAATTAATGAGGTAAACACCAAGGTACAGCAGTTATTAGGGAGCAGGACAGAGGTAAATGTAAAAAAAGGCAAAGGCAGTAAGGACAGGAATGGGGCTAAAAGGGGTAAGGCTATCAAAAAATGGAGGGTGATGAGTACCAATGCCAGTAGTCTGTGTAACAAGCTCCTTGAACTAGTGGCCTTGATGGAAGAGGTTGCCTGGATATTGTGTCAGTCACAGAAACATGGTACACAGAGAACCATGACTGGGATGTCAACATACCAGGATACACAATCTACAGGAGGGACGGTAAAAGAGGAGGAGGAGTAGCTCTCTATGTAAAGGAAGGGATCAAAGCAACAGAACTAAAGAGTAAACAGGGAGCAGATGAGGCACTCTGGGTCACCCTGGAAACAGGAAACGGCACCACAATCCGCATGGGGGTTGTATACAGACCCCCATCTCAGGGGGAAGGAATGGACAAGGAAATGATAGAAGGCTTCCTTAGAATGGCAGAAAAAGGGGAGATGTTGTTGATGGGGGACCTGAATATGCCAGATGTTAACTGGAGCAACTTTGCTGCAGGCACATCCAAGAGCAGGGTCATTCTTGATGCCCTACAGGGGGCATGCCTCAGACAGCTAGTATTGGAACCCACTTGGGAGGGAGTAATCTTAGACCTGGTACTCTCAAATGGGGATGGAGAAAGAATCTCAGATTTAGAAGTGGGTAGCCATCTGGGAACAAGCACCACCAAACAGTGTGGTTCACGATAAACACAGCCATACAATCAAGCCATACAAAAGCAAGAGTATTGGACTTTAGGAGGGCTGACTTTGGGAAAATGAGAGAGTGCCTCAGAAAAGCACTAGCAAACAGGCAAGAAGGAGGGGTGGAGGAACAATGGGGAGTAATCAAAACAGCCATCACAGAGGCAGCAAGCCTTTGCGTAAAGCAAATCAATAAAACACAACAAAGGAGAAAACCGCTATGGTTCTCAAAAGAGGTGACGGAAGGTTAAGGAGAAAAGGATAGCATTCAGGAAATATAAGGAAACACAGAAAGAGCAGGACAGAGAACTTTATCAGTTAAAGCAGAAAGAGGCTTGGAAGGCAGTCAGAATAGCAAAGGCCCAAACTGAGGAAAGGATAGCCAATTCTGTTAAGAAGGGGGATAAGACCTTTTATAGGTACATTAGGGAGCGAAGAAAGACCAAAGGAGGGATACTGAGGCTTAATAAAGGGAGGGAATGTGGGTAGAGGGTGACAGTGAAAAGCAGCGATACTGAACGAATATTTCTGCTCAATATTCACAAAGGAAGAGGAGGAGGAGGTACCTAAACCAAACAAGAGAAACACTCTGAAGACAGGGGTCGATACCAGTCCATTTACAGAAGAAAGGATTCTGAAAGAACTAATAAAATTGAAGGTGGACAGAGCAATGGGGCCTGATGGGATTCACCCAAGAATTCTAAAAGAACCAAGGGTAGAACTAGTGATACCACTGACTGCTCTCTTTAACAAATCATGGGAGGATGGGGTGGTATCTGAGGACTGGAGGAGGGCAGATGTGATTCCTGTTCACAAAAGTGGGAGCAGGACAGAGGCAGGAAACTACAGACCAGTTAGTTTGACCTCAGTGGTAGGGAAAATGATGGCATCACTTCTGAAGGAAAGAATTGTTGAGTACCTAGAGGCCAGTGGGGCACAGGACCCAAGGCAGCATGGATTCACTGATGGGAAAGTCGTGTCAGACAAATCTAATAGATTTCTTTGACTGGGTGACCAAAGTAGTAGACCAGGGAGGGGCTGTGGACATGGTCTACTTAGATTTTAGCAAGGCATTTAATACAGTCCCACACAAAAGATTAATACACAAGTTAGCCAGCCTTGGAGTGGGTCCCAAGGTTGTAGCCTGGATAAAAAATTTGGCTAGACAACAGGATGCAAAGAGTAGTAGTAAATGGAGTACACAGTGAAGAAAGAAGGGTTACTAGCGGGGTACCGTAGGGTTCAGTACTGGGACCGGTCCTTTTTAATGTCTTTATAAGTGACATTGCAGAGGAACTGGAAGGAAAAGTATGTCTCTTTGCAGACGACACAAAGATCTGCAACAGGATTGATACACCAGATGGAGTGGAAAGGATGAGAAGGGACTTGGCAAGGTTGGAGGAATGGTCAAATGTATGGCAGCTCAGATTCAATGCAAAGAAGTGCAAGGTAATGCACATGGGAAACAAAAACCCAGGGGAAGAGTACACAATGGGGGGTGAGATACTGACAACAGTAACAAGCATTTGTCAGTGCCGAATGTTGCTTGCTTCTATGTGCTGTTTAGGTATTTGGAAGTCATTGGAGTGCAAATATTGAAAATTTTCAGGGACCACGAAGGCATAGGAACTGCCATCAACGCCAGAAACAGTCATTTTTGTGGACTTTTCACCAAATTTTCAACATAGCCATTTTAAGACCTCTGCTCATGAACAGTGTCACTGTGATTTTGTTAATTTGTCCCATACATTGAGTTTGCACACCGACAGCGCCATTGTGCGCTACATGGGCGGAAACACGTTTTGGGCAGGATGTGAAAAATGACAGCTGTACTGCTCATAAGGAGGTGTGGTAAAATGGCAATGTTGAAAATCTGGAGTGGAAATATTGAAAATTCGCAAACCTACGAGAGTGCATGGGAAGTGTGCAACGCACACTCGTAAAACAGTCATTTTTAGGAATTCTTTCACCAAATTTTCAACATTGCCATTTTAAGATCTCTGCTCATAAACAGTGACACTGTGATTTTCTTAATGTGTCCCATACACTGAGTTCGCACACCGACTGCGCCATTGTGCACTACATGGGCGGAAACACATTTTGGGTGAGATGTGAAAATGACAGCTGTACTGCTCATAAGAAGGTGTGGTAAAATGGCAATGTTGAAAATCTGGAGTGAAAATATTGAAATTTCGCGAACTTACGAGTCTCTTGAGGAACTGCACGCAACGACGCCAAAATAGTTATTTTGAATTTTGCACCAAATTTTCAACATGGGGTTTTGGGACCTCTTCATGAATGATGTCACTGTCATGGCAGTATTCAGGTCTGGCGGTGATTTCGCAGTCACCGCGCAGTCACCGTAGGAAATCACCTTCGGCCTGAATAACGCCATGACAGTGACATCACTCATGAGAAGGGGTCCCAAAACCCCATGTTGAAAATTTGGTGCAAAATTCTAAAATGCCTGAGATATGCAAAAGTTGAAACCCCCATCTAGCCCATTATACAGCTTACTGGCATTTCCTCAGTTCGCGGTCGGCTTTGAAGAGTGCAGGCGTGTTCCCGTCCACCGAAGATCGTCGCTCGGAGTCAGAAGGTAAGTATGGGGTGGGGGTGTGGGGAGGCTGGGTGCGCAGTGGGTGGGTGCGGGTTGTGGGGGGCTGGGAGCGCAACCGTGGGACTGTTTTCAAGCTTTCAGATTTCAAAAAAAAAATCGTGGATCGTTTGCACGCTGGGGTGGGCTCCAGCATGGCACAAGGACGCTGGGGACGGGCCGCAACACGGGGATTCGGCACCCCGCCGGCCATAGACTGTCACCCTGCGCGTGGCACCGACTACTGGGGAGGGGACGCAGCTCAGCCGATGGGGATTGGCCACCTGCCGGCTATACAGTGCGTATGTGCGGCGCAAGCGCCTGCGGGTGGGGGAGCTGCGCGTGAGCAGCCTCTATCGGTGCTCACTGAAGTGTAGCCCTCAGCTGTGAGTGTTACCGATTTGGAGTTGTCATAGACAGGCTCCAAAATGCATTGGCTTACAGGGGGACGCGCCTGCCAGCACACACTGACTGAATTGGAGGAGGAGGTGACACACCTCCGAAATCTCTGATGATGGCATCTATGTTTCTTGCATGCATGCAAGCAACATAAAATGGAAAGGACCTGGGGTAATTATATCAGATGACCTAAAGGTGGGCAAGCAATGTGAGAAGGCAGTTAGGAAGGCTGGGGGGATACTGGGATGCATAGGCAGAGGCATCAATAGTAGAAAACAGGAAGTTGTTATTCTTCTGTACAGACAGTTGGTGAGTCCCCATCTGGAGTACTGTATGCAGTTCTGGAGACCCCATCTTTGCAAAGACATAGACAGAGTGGAGGCTGTCCAGAGGAGGGCAACCAAAATGGTGCAGGGTCTACACCAGAAGACATATGAAGAAAGACTAAAGGAGCTTAATATGTATACCCTTGAGGAAAGAAGGAGAGAGGACATGATAGAAACTTTCAAGTACCTCAAGGAATCAACAAAGTCCAAGAGGTAGCATCTTTCAGAAAAAGAGATGTGCAAGAACAAGGGCACAATTTGAAGATAGAGAGAGACGGCTCAGAGGTAATGTGAGGAAGTATTTTTCACAGAGGGTTGTGGATGCATGGAACAGCCTCCCTGAGGAGGTCGTGGAGTCAAGAACAGTGGGAGAATTCAAGAATGCATGGGACAGACATAAGGCAGTCCTAGTGGGGGGTAGGAGGAAGTAAGCTGTTGGTTAACTAAGATCTGCAGCTTATCTGTTAGGTAGGAAAATGGACAGACTAGGTGGGCCAAGCGGTCCTTATCTGCCATCAAATTCTATGTTTCTATGATTCTAAGGAGGTGGTTGATAAAACAACAGACAGCAGTTACAGTATCACGACCTTTACAAGAAAAGCAAACACTAAGTGATGCTAGCTGTATAAGAAAATGGCTGAATGGACTAACTAGTTATTTGGATTTGGTTGTATACTGCAGAGTAACACAGACGGTACAATTTACAAGGTAAACTGAAGTGCAAAAATAGACTAAGTGCAAAAAAGAGAATTGGGCAACCATAACATAAATAAAAATAGGGCTGAGTAAGAAAGGGTGAGAATGAGAGATGGAATTGGGGAGATGGGCAGGTAACCAGTTCAAACCCCTTCAGGATGCTGAGAACCCTGCCAGAGGATGAAGCAGGCATGAGAAGGGTCCATTAGACCCAATATTGGAGAGTCAGAGGGTGGAGGAGAAGGCTGTAGAAGGAAATAGAGAGGGGGGGTTGGTAGAAGACAGGGCTTGACATGCGCAGCAAACGCTGGGGGATGGAAACCCCGTCATGCGGCAGGACCAACAAATAGAGGAGAAGGAGAAAGGAGATGGAAGAGGTGAGAGAATCTGCCAGAGTCTGGCCCCTCCCAGATGTTGAGTACCCTGCCTGCACAAGGCAAAGGTAGAGCATATCAGGAAGTAAACAGGTAGATTGGCAATGGGAGGGAGTAGACATCACTGGGGGAAGAGGTGGCAGGTGCCAGTGACTGACCCCTCCCAGATGCTGAGTACCCTGCCTGCACAAGGCAGAGGTGGAGCACAGCAGGAAGGAAACAGTGAGAAGGTAGAGAGGGGGAGAGGCACAGAGGAGGGAACAGTCAGCAGGAAACAGCAGGCAGTATGGGGGGGGAAGGGGGAAGGAGAAGTAGGGGCTAAGGTAGGAGAGAAGAGAATTTGTAAGGGAAGGAGAAGGACTAGGGGTCCAACAATTTGTATCATCAGGCTCTTGTCTGCTGCCCTGCCCCGAGGCTTATTTTGCCCCTGGATTTTCCAGATTTTACTGTACTTGACAAAGCACATTAAGTATGCCTGCCAGCACCCATGCATGGAGCATAATTACCACACACATAGACACACACCCCTTTGTTAAGCAATTTGAGACCGTTTTTCAGGATGACTGATTGAGTCAGTTGATTTTACAACTTTTTTATTTACTTTCTATTTTTGTCTCCCGTTTTCACTGTCAGCTGCCGGGACCTATTCATTTCTCATAGTTCAGCTCACACTCTCACAGCAGTGGGGGAGATTGTGGTTGCAGCTACCATGGTCTAGGAGAAACCTTGATTTCACTTTCTGAAAGATCAAGAACAGCAGGATCTACATTCTGAAATGTAAAGAACAAAGTTTTGAAACCACTAGAAAAAAAAACAGCTCAAACTGTATTATAATTAAGCAATAACAACCGAGAAGCCAATTATTTCCGAGGGATTAACAACTGGTTAGGGGGATGAGTGGCCTGAGGCGCAGCTGAGGTCTACCTCCCTCTAGCCAGTTGTTTATCCAAGGAAATGACTGGTTTTGAGGTTGTTAATGCGATTATAAATCTAATTGCAATAAACTGTTTTTTCCCCATTTAGTTTTAACTTTTTTAAAGAGTAGCTAACATCTTCAGGACAACTTTAACAAATCATAATATTTAGACAAAGTTCAGCTTGTGTTTCATGTTAGTTCTGTATTCCTCCTCCCCATTATTTATTACTGAGGTCATTTGCATTAAAACAAAATCTTTGTTCCTGAAGAGTTCATCTATCCCTGTTGCTTTCTTCCTACCTAAGGTCATAATGCACTGCTTGTGACATCACAGTTACTCTCACAGCAACGCATTGCGATGTTACAACAGAGGATTATGACTTGAAGTAGGGAGTATGCTACAGAGGCAGATGAACTCTAAGGGAAACTCTTAAGGGCTAAAGATCATGAAATCATGCAAATGTACTCAGTAATAAATAATAGGGAAGAGAAATATATAGAATATACATGGAGTGCAAGCTGAATTGTACCTAATTATTTTTTTCAAGTTTTCTTTGAGGTGTCAGTAGCTCTTTAATATTTTAAGTAGAGTGGCATGAGCTGTGTATGCTGCACAGCTTCAGTTCGCAGCTGGATTGATAATTTCTAAGACATTAATGAGCAATCCAGTAGCCAAGCAAGAGCCTAGCTAAGCTTTTGAATAATTAATTAGACTTATAATGCCAGTTCATACCTCAACTAAAACTTGTCACTGAGAGGCGGGACAGAGTCCAGAAGGGAGAGGGGTGACATGATTGAAACTTCTAAGTATGTAAAGGGTATCAGTAAGGTGAAGGAGGAGAGATTCTTTAAAAGGAAGGAGGTGGTTAAAACTAGAGGGCATAGCCTAAGATTGGAGGGAGGAAGATTTAGAGGCAATGTGAGGGGGCGATTTTTCACTGAGAGGGTGGTTGAGGCCTAGAATGGACTGCCAGAGGAGGTGGTGATGGCTGAAATGGTGGAGGGATTCAAGAGTGCATGGGACAGACATATGAGATTGGTAAGTGAGGAGAAGGGGAGGGTCCGTGTTTCAGGGCCTTATTCAGCTGCGTTTTTAAGTCCAAAAACTGGTGCCAAACTAAAGTAGACTCTTTGGACCAAGAAACCTTACCCCAGTCACTGGTATGTGAGCCATGATGAGAATGGAACAGAAATTGGGTCCAGTAATACCCTTCAGCGTGCCGGGTCAGAAGTAGTTGCTAGGGTAGAGGCTCGCTGATTTTTCACTAGGGCTCTGATCTGCTGCAGCGCTTCTCTGGTGAGTAGGACTGGGGAGGAAGCCATCTTCCTGTTGTTAACTATTAGCCAGTCCAGATGGAAACCATGCCTTTGGTGAATCCGGTCCACCTCTTGTTTGGGTACTGAAAGCTCTTTACTTTGCAGGACAACCAAAGCTTCCTCCACTGTGAAATACAGTTTAGGACAATCCTCCCAGAAAATTTTAAGTTTGGCTGGGAAGGGGGTTTGGGATCGGATACCTTTATCTTTAAGGAGACGAAGAAGTAGGGGATATTGTTGTCTGGCCTGATTGACCTCCAGCAGATAATCGTGGTCCATGGTAAGCAGAGAATTCAAATGCTGTAGATCTTTTTGGCTCAAGCCCTTCATAAAATGTCTTCTTTTATCTTGTAGCTGTTAAATTTCATAAGAATGGACCTTGGGAGGCCGCCAGGTCCGTGGGTTTGGGCACTAATGAGTGGTGCGGTGTGCCTGCCCGATAGAGAAAGTGTAATCTGAGGGCAGGTCTAAAATATCTTTTAGTAGATTCTCCAAAAAGGCCGATATAGGAGCCATCTCAGCCCCCTTAGCAAGTCCATATAGCCTTAAATTATCTTGTTGCGATCTCCCTTCGAGATCCGTGCATTTGGCCTGAAGTGCTATAGTGTGCTGGAATAAGGATTTGACCATTCAGCTGATCTGTGTAGCGCCATCTTCAGCAGCCACAATGCGCTGCTCTGCCTGTTCACACCTTCTTTCCATTTTTGTTAGCTTCTGCCAGAGGTTTTTGAACTCCTTTTTGTTTTCTGCCCTTGAACTTTTGATTTCCTGTAGAAGAGTTTCAGACCTAGAGCATGATAAATGCTCCATTTCTCTATCTGTATCATAGTCTGTGTCCCCTATACTCACTGGGGATGGGATTCTGCTGCGGCCCTGATGGTCCGGTAACAGTCCATCTGCATCAGACAATTTGTGTGGGGTTTTCGCTTCACTATTGGAACCCTTGTCTCCTCTGTGACCTCCTTCTGACATTTTACCACAGATTTGCAGGTTTTAGACTGAATTTGGAAGTTTAAATTGACCCAGAGGGACGGGAGCTCAGGCGCTAATATCTAATCAGCTCCTTGATGTCACCGGAAGTCCAGGAACCATTTTTTTAGTGTGGTTTGAGTCTGGCCCATTTCTTATATTGAACCACACTGTACAATCACTGGTCCCAAGGTGGCTGCCCATCATGGCATCAGCAACACTGTCCTTGTTTGTCAGTACCAGGTCCATTATTGTTTCCCCCCCCACAAGTGGGTTCCTTAACTAGTTGCCTGAGGAACACCCCCTGCAAGGAGTCAAGGATGTCCCTACTTCTAACTGTTGCTGCAGCTGGGAGGCTTCAGTCCACATCTGGTTGATTGAAGTCCCCCACCAGCAATACCTCCTCTTTGCGTGCCATCCTTTGGATTGCTTCCAACATATCCTTATCCATCTCTACCCCCTGTGCTGGAGGTCTGTAGATCACCCCGTGTGAATAGTGACCCCCTTACGTGTCTCCAGGGTGACTCACAGTACCTCTGCTCCCCCTGTATTTCCGTAGCTTTTATGTTTTCCCTCACTTAAAGAGACACTCTTCCCCCTTTTTGCCTACCCTGTCCCTTCTGAATAGAGTATAACCTGGTATGGCTACATCCTAGTCCTGGTTTTCACTGCACCAGGAATCGGTAATTCTGACTATGTCCAGGTCCACTTCTGCCATGGTGGCCTCTAGGCCTGTAATCTTACTGCCTAGACTTGGAGCATTTGCACACGTGGCTCTCCAGATTGTACTGCCAGTTCTCCCCCTTTGTCCTCCCTTATTTGCTCCACTATTGTTCTTACTATCTGCCTGGCGCGTCTGCTTTTTCCTTCCTTCCTCAAGAATGTTGGCAGCAAAGGTGCACAAGTGTGTGCGCATGCAAGCGTGCTTGGCACTAGCCAACCTCCTCCCTCCCAACAGCTTCTTCTGTCTGCACTGCCTCCTGTGGTCACCCAGGTAGCAGTATAGCTGGCTGTCCACCATCCCCAGAGGAGGAGAGCATCCCCTGGGATGCTCGCTCCTCCTCCTCCCCTCCCCCAGCCAGCCCCAGAAGGCCTAAGCCCATTCCCAAACTTGGTCTGTCCACCATCCCCAGAGGAGGAGAGCATCCATTGGGAAGATCGCTCCTCCTCCTCCTCCTCCCCCCCCCCGGCCAGCCCCAGAAGGCCCAAGCACATTCCCAAACTTGGGTCACCGGCATCACGAGTGGTAGTGCTACCATTGTACCAATGGGCCAGCCCCAGCAGATAAGTATTTAATGTTAGAGGTGCCCAGTTTGATGCTAGAGCTGTGATGGCCACATGATCCTCATTTTCTTTCCCACTTGTAGGGCAAGTTTTCCCTGGATGAGGACCTGGAGTAGTGGTGCACAGGCTAGAGTGTTTTAACCCCCGTAAAGAGCAAGTGCTTAGTAAGGGTGTATATCTTAAAGAATGAAGGTTTGGGGTCTTTAGATGCCTCTGCAATCATTCAGTTTGCTTTTATTTGTTTCTTTAGTTACTTTTTCATCATTTTATGTGTTTTGCCAACTGCTAGTGAAAAAAGAATCCAATAGAATCCTTGTATTATGATGATGTCAGAAACTCTTTACTGGCAAGGCTGCCAGTGCATTTTAATGGGAAACTGCACATCTGTTTTCAGATTTTTATGGAGACATAATACTGTCTACCACCAAAATATTATATATTTAATAGAAATATGTGAATTTTGATAATGTGATCTTTTGTTATGATTTAGCAGGTGACATTTTCATCATAACCAGATTTTACTTGGAGAGAAGAAAAGAGAAACTAATTATCTTTAAAAACATGAAATCACACTGATGGAGCACAATACTGCAAACATATAATAGACAAAGTTTGTTGATGAAATAAGTATCAATTTCTTTTGAAAAAGATAGAAAAATATATATTTAGCTTCTCAATGAAATACATTGGGCTCTTAATTAGCTGGCAGTTTCTGACATCACAGTACCAGAATTCTACTGAATTCTTTTTTACTAGCAGCATGAAAAGCAAAAGTAAAAATGCACTTGTTTCGCTGCTCTAACAAATATTTTATTATAAAAGTAGAAAGTAATTACTAACACATCAAAATACAACAAACAAAATAGTCAGTTTTTTATTTATTAGAAGTAAACACCTGCTGTTTAAGTTCCCCAGGATGTACACTGCATCACCTGAACTTTTAGTTTTTTTACCAGGTAGATGCAATAGACAATCATTTGCCTATGTTTAGGCATGATATGGGATATTACAACTAGGAAAACAGTACAGTAAATGAGGACAAATACACACATTACAGAGTATGATGTACAAAATACAGAACAATGTGGAATATTTTTATGGATACAAAATACAGAACAAGGTACGTGCTACACAAGTATACAAAGTAACAATAGAGATAAATACAGAAAAAAGTACGTGCTACATAACAAGTATACAAAGTGACAATAGAAATTCAGTACCAGGTACGTGCTACACAACAAGTATACAAAGTAACACTAGAGAGAAATACAGAAGAAGGTATGTGCTATATAATAAGTATACAAAGTGACAACAGATAAATACAGAAAAAAGTATGTGCTACATAACAAGTATACAAAGTGACAATAGAAATACAGGTATGCATTGGCATAGGGGGAGTAGAGGAGGTGGAGGGAACTGTGGAGGCGATTTGGGTCACCTTGATAACAAGGGGAGGCAAGAGAGTAAAAATAGGAGTGGTGTATAGACCCCCTGCACTGGCGGAGGAGCTGGAGGAGAGTCTGGTGGCAGATGGGAGACACTGCAGATTGGGCAGGGGAAGGGTGGTGGTGTTGGGGGACTTAAACATGCCAGGAACAGACTGGGAGACTGTGACATCCTTGGTGGCCAGGGAACAGAGATTGTTGAATGTCTTTCAAGACACGTTCCTAACTCAGCAGGTGGGGAAAACGACCAGGGAGGTGCGGGTACTGGATGTGGTCCTGGCAGACAGTGACCAGATCGGGGCCTG
Source organism: Neoceratodus forsteri (assembly GCA_016271365.2). Lineage (NCBI taxonomy): Eukaryota > Metazoa > Chordata > Ceratodontiformes > Ceratodontidae > Neoceratodus > Neoceratodus forsteri. The sequence continues at coordinate 221,040,994 of JADMNL010000029.1, forward strand.
GAGGTAAGGGACCCATTGGTGGGGAGTAACCATGCTATGGTCTGGTTCTGCCTGGACCTAGGAGGGGTAGAAGGCTGCACAAAGACGGAGGTAACTGACTTCAGGGGGGTGGATTTTAAGGAAATGGGAAGGATCCTTAAGGAGCATTTGGATGTGATTGGGTCAGACTTGGACGCTGACAGTAGGTGGGAAATCATCAGGAGAGGGGTGCAGGATGCTACCAGCACCTGTGCAAGAGTAAGACAAAAATGCGGTAGGGCCTGAAAACCCTGCTGGTGGACCAGGGAGGTCCAGGAGGTGGTGTGGGGAAAGAAGGCAGCCTATAGGCAATTCAGGTGCTCAAGAAGTGAAAGGGATCGAGGGGAGTACGAGTTGATGGCTAGAAGGGCCACTAGGGTAGTGAGGGTGGCTAAGGCAAGGAAGGAGCAGAACCTGGCCAGGGAAATTAGGAGAGGGAACAAGGGGTTCTATAGATACATTGGGGAAAAACGAAGGGTGAAGGGGCAGATTAGCTGGATTAAAACAGGAGAGATGGGCACAAGACCTGGGGGAGCAGGCTGAGGTACTAAATGAGTACGGTGGGTGCCCCAGGACTGGAAGGTGGCACATATAGTGCCTATCCACAAGGAGGGATCAAGGGAGGTGGCAGAGAACTACAGGCGGGGGGGACCTGGAAAAGTCAGGGTGCCTGGACGATAGACAGCATGGATTCGTCCCAGGGAAATCGTGTCAGACAAACTTTGTGGAGTTCTATGACTGGGTGACGAGTGCCTTAGACCTGGGTAGACCAGTGGATGTCCTCTTCTAGACTTCAGCAACGATTTGACTCTGTTCCTCACGAGGGCCTGTTGGATAAGTTGGGAGAAATGGGGTGGGGAATCAGATGGATAGACAATTGGTCCAGGACCGGACCCAGAGGGTCATAGTTGGCAGGATAGTCTCATCCCCAAGGAGGGTCATTAGTGGGGTCCCACAGGGATCAGTCCTTGGGCCCCTCCTGTTCAACGCCTACGTCTCTGACATAAGGACAGGTATCAGGAGTGAGATGAGTCTCTTTGCAGATGACTCAAAACTGGGGGTGGTGGATGGGGAGAGGGAGGTGGCCCTACAGGGGATCTGGAGGCTCTGGAAAGATGGTGTAGAAAGTGGAAGCTGAGGTCAATGCAGGGAAATGCAAGGTACTCACCTGGGGCCAGAAACCTGGGCCAAGTGTACACCGGGGAATGCTACAAGTCTCGATGGCTGAGAGGGACCTGGGTGGTGGTGGATGTCAAAATGAACAACTCGGAGACTTGTAGGAGGGCAGCAGCCAAGGCCAACAGGATGCTGGGATGCATCACTAGGGGGATCACCTCCAGAAGGAGGGAAGTGATACTCCCCTGTATAACTGCTTGGTGAGGCCACACTTCGAGTGCTGCATGCAGTTTTGGAGGCCACACTTAAAGAGGGACATTCAACTCCTGGAGAGGGTCCAGAGGAGGGCAACCAAAATGATTTGGGGCTTGGGGGACAGGACCTATGGGGAGAGGCTTGAAGAGCTAAATATGTACACATTGGAAGAGAGAAGGGACCGGGAGGACATGATAGAGGTCTTCAGGTACATAATGGGGGGTACGAGGGAGGAGCAGTCAGGGTGCTTCAAGGAAGGAGGAGGGGGCAACTTGAGGGCATGGGTGGAAGCTGGAAGGGGAAGATTCAGGGGAGAAAGGAGGAGGTGCTACTTCACTGAGAGGGTGGTGGAGCCATGGAATGTGCTGCCCAGGGGGCTGGTGGAGGCAGAGACGGTGGAGTGTTTCAAGAGGGGGTGGGACAGGTATAGGGGAAGGGTTCTGGAAGCAAAATCCAGTGCAGCGAGAAAATCCGGAACTGGGAAGGGAGAAGCCAGAGAAGGCGAGGGGGCAACAAGGTCAGCTCCCAGGGTGGGGGCTGACCAAATGAGCAGACACGAAAGACCGTTAGGCCTATTCTGCTGGCATGTTAGTATGTTAGAACAAGGTACGTGCTACATAACAAGGATACAAAGTGACAATATAGAGAAATACAGAAAAAGGTACATGCTACATAACAAGGATACAAAGTGACAATATGGAGAAATACAGAAGAAGGTATGTGCTACATAAGTATACAAAGTGACAATAGAAATACAGAAAAAGGTATGTGCTACATAGCAAGTATACAAAGTGACAAGAGAGAGAAATACAGAACACGGCACATGGTGCATAACAAATATATAAAGTGACAATAGAGAGAAACCTAGAAGAAGGTACATGCTACATAAGCATACAAAGTGACAATAGAAAGTACAGAAAAAAGTATGCGCTACATGAAAAGTATACAAAGTGACAATAGAAATACAGAACAAGGTATGTGCTACATAACAAGGATACAAAGTGACAACTGAACTACAGAAAAAAGTACTACATAACAAGTATACAAAGTGACAATAGAAATACAGAAAAAAACATGCTACCTAACAAGAATACAGAGTGACAATAGAGAAAAATAGAGAAAAAGGTATGTGCTACATAACAAGTATACAAAATGACAATAGAGAGAAATACAGAACATGGTACATGCTACATAACAAGCATATAAAGTGACAATAGAGAGAAATACTGAACAAGGTACGTGCTACATAACAAGCATACAAAGTGACAGTCGAGAGAAATGCAGAACATGGTACATGCTACATAACAAGTATACAAAGTAACAATAGGGATATATAGAAACATAGAATTTGACGGCAGGTAAGGACTGCATGGCCCACCTAGTCTGCCCATTTCACTACCTAATGGATAAGCTGCAGTTCCTAGTTAACCAACAGCCTACTTCCTCCTACCCCCCCCACTAGAATTGCCTTATGTCTGTCCCATGCATTCTTGAATTCCCTCACTGTTTTTTACTCTACAACCTATTCAGGAAGGCTGGTTCCTGCATCTACAACCCTATCTGTGAAGAAATTCTTCCTCACATTACCTCTGAGCTGTCCCCCCTCTATCTTCAAATTGTGCCCCCTTGTTCTTGCACATCTCTTTTTCTGAAAGATGCTACCCTCTTGGACTTTGTTGATTCCCTTGAGGTATTTGAAAGTTTCTATCATATCCCCACTCTCCCTCCTTTCCTCGAGGCTATACATCTTAAGCTCCTTTAGTCTTTCTTCATATGTCTTCTGGTGCAGACCCTGCACCATTTTGGTTGCCCTCCTTTGGACAGCCTTCACCCTGTCTATGTCTTTGTGGAGGTGGGGTCTCCAGAACTGTACACAGTACTCCAGATGTGGTCTTACCAACTGTCTGTACAGAGGGCCAACAACTTCCTGTTTTCTACTGGTGATGCCTCTCCCTGTGCATCCTAGTATCCCCAGCCCTCCTTACTGCCTTCTCACATTGCTGGCCCACCTTTAGGTAATCTGATATGACTACTCCCAGGTCCCTTTCCATTTTTGTTGTTCTTAGTATCTCACCCCCCATTGTGTACTCTTCCCATGGGTTTTTGTTTCCTAGGTGCATTACTTTGCACTTCTTTGCATTGAATCTAAGCTGCTATACATTTGACCATTCCGCCAATGTTGCCAAGTCCCTTTTCATCCTTTCCACCCCACCTTGCATATCAACCCTGTTGCAAATCTGTGTGTCATCTGCAAAAAGACATACTTTCCCTTCTACTCCCTCTGCAGTCACTTATAAAGACATTAAAAAGGACTGGCCCCAGTACTGAACCCTCTGGTACCCCACTAGTAACCCTCCTTTCTTCACTGTGGACTCCATTTACTATTACCCACTGTGTCCTGTTGTCCAGCCAGTGTTTTACCCAGGCTACCACCCTGGGACCCACTTCTAGGCTGGCTAATTTGTTTAATCTTCTGTGCGGGACTGTGTCAAATGCCTTGCTAAAGTCAAGGTAGGCCATGTCCATAGCCCCTCCCTGGTCTACTACTTTGGTCACCCAGTCAAATAAATCAGTTAGATTTGTCTGACATGACCTTCCTGCTGTGAATCCATGCTGCCTTGGGTCCTGTGCCCCACTGGCCTCTAGGTACTCAATAATTATTTCCTTCAGAAGTGATTTCATCATTTTCCCTACCACTGAGGTCAAACTGACATGCCTGTAGTTTCCTGCCTCTGTCTTGCTCCCACTTTTGTGAAGAGGAATCACATCCGCCCTCCTCCAGTCCTCGGGTACCACACCATCCTCCCATGATTTATTAAAAAGGGTAGTCAGTGGTGTTACTAGTTCTTCCCTTAGTTCTTTTAGAATTCTGTGGTGAATCCCATCAGGCCCCATTGTTTTATCCACCTTCAGTTTTAAGAGTTCTTTCAGAACCCTTTCTTCTGTGAAATGACTAATATCAACCCCCCTATCCAGAATGCTTCTATTGACCGGATTAGGTATCTCCCCCAGCTTTTCCATTGTGAATACTGAGCAGAGGTATTCATTCAGTATCCCTGCTTTTTCACTGTCACTCTCTGTCCAACCACCTTCCTCTTTATTCAGCCTCAGTATCCCTGCTTTAGTCTTTCTTTGCTCCCTAATGTGCCTATAAAAGGTTTTATCCCCCTTCTTAACTGAGTTGGCTATCTCTTCCTCAGTTTGGGCCTTTGCTGTTCTGACTGCCTTCCCCGCTTTTTCTGCTATAACTGGTACAGTTCTCTGTCCTGCTCCTTCTGTGTTTCCTTATACTTCCTGAATGCTATCTTTCTCTCCCTTATTTTCCCCGCCAGTTCTTTTGAGAACCATAGAGGTTTTTTCTTTCATTCTGATTTTTTTTTATTTGCTTCACACAAAGGCTTGTTGCCTCTGTGATGGCAGTTTTGATGTTTCCCCATTGTTGCTCCACCCCACCTTCTTGCCTGTTTGCTAGTGCTTTTCTGAGGAACTCTCCCATTTTGACAAAATCAGCCCTCCTGAAGTCCAGTACCTTCACTTTGTGTGGCTTGACTTTACAGCTTAGTTTATCGTGAAACCACACTGTTTGGTGTTCACTTGTTCCTGTGATGGCTACCCACTTCAAGGTCAGAGATCCTCTCTCCGTGCCCATTTGAGAGTACCAGGTCTAAGATTGCTCCCTCCTGAGTGGGTTCAAAAACTAGCTGTCTGAGGCATGCCCCTGTAGGGCATCGAGAATGGCCCTGCTCTTGGATGTGGCTGCAACAAAGGTGCTCCAGTTAACATCTGGCATATTTAGGTCCCCCATCAGCAATATCTCCCCTTTCTCTGCCATCCCAAGGATGCCTTCTATCATTTCCTTGTCTGTTTCCTCCCCCTGAGACAGGAGTCTGTATACAACCCCTGTGCGGATTGTGGAACCATTTCCAGTCTTCAGGGTGACCCACAGTGCCTCCTCTCCTCCCTGTTTACCCTTCAGTTCTGTTGCTTTGATCCATTCCCTTACATAGATAGCTACTCCTCCTCCTCTTCTTCCTCCCTCCCTGTACCTCCTGTAGATTGTGTACCATGGTATGTTGACATCCCAGTCATGGTTCTCTGTGTACCATGTTTCTGTGACTGCCACGATATCCAGGCATCCCTCTTCCATCAAGGCCACCATTTCAGGGAGCTTTTTACCTAGACTACGGGCATCGGTACCCATTACCCTCCATTTTTTTGTGGCTTTATTTCTTTTTGCCCCATCCCTGTCCTTACTGCCTTTGTCTTTTTCTCCATTTACCCCTGCCCTTCTCCCTATATATACAAAATAAGGTACATACTGCTTAACAGTATACAAAGTGACAATAGAGAGAAATACGGAACACAGTACATGCTACGTAACAGGTAATCAAAGTGACAGTAGAGAGAAATACAGAACATGGTATATGCTACATAATGTGTATACAAAAGTGACAGTACCGAGAAATACAGAGCAAAGTACATGCTACTTAACAAGTATTTAAAGTGACAGTAGGGAGAAATACAGAGCACAGTACATGCTACATGACAAGTATACAAAGTGACAGTAGAGAGAAATACAGAACAAGGTACATGCTACATAACATGTATACAAAGTGACCATAGAAAAAAATACAGAACATGGTACATCCTACATAAGTATGCAAAGTGACCATAGAGTGAAATACAGAACACGGCACATGCTACATAACAAGTTTGCATATGTAGCCCATGATGCTTTGCATTGTGGGGGCATGTGTGATTTTGTATTTTCTTGAAACTTGGCTTCCCAGCCAAATGCCCTTTGGGGTAACCCTTGCCTCAGTGTTTGCACACAGAGGTTCTTTGTCTTTTTTATACTAGAGATTACACCACTAAATTTTAAACAGAGTGAGGAAAAGGAAAAGCCTCATGATAATGAGGGAATTATTGTAGAACACATTTCACAAACAGGTTAATGTGACAACAAATGGGAAAATATGGGAAATTTAAATAGGAATTTAAATGTGAAGTTTATACCATTCAGGGCTTCTAACCCAGAAAAAGAGACCCGACTCCCTCTAGCGGCATATTTCATGTAGTACAGTACAATTCACAATAACCTGTTTCTGCAGTGAGTTGCTTTAGCATTTCTGATCGAGTTGCACAAGTGTTGCTCCATCCAGTACAGAGCCTTGCACAAACTGCTTCTTAAACATTACAGATCAGTTTTGCATTGCACTGTGACTGGACTGCAGATGCATTTCAACTGAGTTGCAAAAATATTTTACAAGCATTGCTCTTGAGCTGGTAAAATGTTGAAATACAATGTGATATGAGCTGCCAGTGAACTGCCAACTGTAAAAAAAAAAAAAAAAGCTAAACCAGCTCATTGGTGGGACAGTTTAATATGACTTATAGTGTACACCAAAATGAAGGGAATAACACAGATCTTTCAGAAGCAATTTGTGTATTATAAGGTACACAACCAAAAGAGAAGCAGAAAGCAAATAAACAGTAAGATAAGACAACACAGCAGGTTTCCTCAGAGACTTACTTGAAGTGAGATCTGGTTTTGCAAGGTTGGAAAGAAAAAAATTGGAGAGGTACAAAATTAAATGAAAAATAATTAGGGAGGAGCAAGTTTTAAATAACATAATTACTCACTTTTAAGAACAACTTTCAGGTGTAGAAGATGTAATCCTGAGTGTTAAAAAAAGATCTGGGAATGAAAAAATACAGGAGAAAGTATTGGACTTAGGATGGAGAGCTGGAAGGGACACTTCAAAAATTCTGGGTTTACTGGAAGGGATTCAAAAATCTGATATATTGGGCTTCTGTGAAAGATGGTTGACATAGCTCTTGGGGAGGAAATACCCTTTAGAAAAGGTGGATTTGTAAAGGGCGCATAGATCCCCTGCTAGACGAAACTTAAGTTTTAAATATCCTAGAGTGTTATATATGAAATTTCAGATACCCGTGTAAAAGTACAAGGTTCTTGGCTAGTGGTCCCTAGTAATCCAATAAAGCCACCTGACACCAAATGTTGTTTTAAATCAGTTGCCATTTATTAATACCAAATAAGCCCTAACAATTTTACCTCTAACATGATCAAATCTAAACAGCTGATGGCTTTTTACCACCAGGGCTACAGGTACAGAAAAAGTAAAGCAGACTGGCTCCCTCTTTCTGTGTGTCCAGCATCCATAGCAGCCTGTAGGGCTACTGTTCTGGAACACCCAGGACAGGACATTTAGGTCCTGCATTTATATACAAAAAAAATGCATAATGGAAATTCCCAACTGTTACAGCAAATTTTAGCCTAGACATCACGTCATTTAATTACATCATGAGACAAGGTTTTAAAAGTACAATGGCCATGAGATACCTCAGCCATAAGATACATTTGACACTTTGCCGAGACAGGGGAGTTATTATTCTCATCCTTGGAGAGGAAAACAAGTGGTGAGGAAATTGTATATTTATCACAAATAACTTTTATCTTAGGAGCCAGAAAGCATATGAGAGACGTGACTAGCTTGCTACAAATGTCAAAGTAACCTTGTACCAGCAACCAAATGAGGTTATCTCATTATTTCTTATCAGTTTTCTGTTAAACATATTTTTTAACTCAAGATAATTATATGATGAGAAACTTTTAACAGTCAAGGCTAAACACAGTTATCAACAGCTGTGCGCATATCTCGGCCACAACCTCGCCTTACGCTTTCAGCTATTTTTCTTCATTTTATAGAATTTTAACAATTTACCCTTTTAAAGTCTTACACACACATACATATTAAGTGACATGGTGGTATTTAGCCACTTGCAGCCTTTTGCTACTAGATAGACTAATTCACATGTTGGCATCATTTAGTCATCTACTAGCCATCTTCACCTTTTACTAGCCCTTTGCAGCCTCTACACTAGCCATTCTACCCCTTTCTATCTCCTCAACCTTTTGGTTAGCCAATTACATATTGTTGATGAAAGTTTGGTCACTGGTCACTAAAACCTTGGCCACTGGTCACTAAACTTTGGCCTCTGGCCACTTTCAACAATCCCCACCTCAAAGGCAAGGGACCCGTATCGGGGACCCGAGCCTTTGCAAAAGTAAACATAAAAATAAAGATGCTAATTATTAAATAAATGTTCTTAGAGTTTCTCGCCCTGCGATTCTATTTTGTGACCTCTGATGATGGGCTGCTATTACATCTATTACCAGGGAGGCATAAACTAAGGACACATTAGTTTATGTGCAATGTCCAAACTTAGCCATATTCCAGTGGGAGATATTTAAGACAACGGGTATATGCATAAATTGTACATTATTTATAAGGGTTTCAGGTACTGAAGTAGCAGTTAATTGGCTAGGGGGGCCCTGGTGTTAACTGGGAACACTTTTAACAATCCTGATTATGGGGGTGAAGGAAGACTGGTAAGGGGAGTCTTGAACCCCCACAGATAATACTTTGATTAGTATATAAGTTTGGTATAACTAAACACTTTCGATCTTAATCTATTAATTGCATTCTAATACTTTTACCTTACATAATTTCTAAGCTATCATAATACAAGATACAATTTTTTAAAGCTAGAAAAACAGTTTATAATTGATTACATGAAAAACCTTTTTTTAAAACTGGTTTCCAGCATACGGATAGTCAAAGCATTTATAAAAAGCATCCTGTTCTGAAGTTGGTACAGGAGTAGTTACAGATGAGCACAACTGGTGAGTTTGTAAAACATAGTGCAGAACTCAGGGATGTCAACACCACAACTGAAATATGTAAAAAGATGTTAACATGTGGTACCACATATAACACAATATGACATAACAGTTTTGTTGATGAAGAAGAGTTCATGGAATCCACTTTGAGAGTGGATAAGGTAGATGCTACCTGGTGTTGAGGTGTGGCACACCCTTGGAGCTTGATTGAAGAATCTATTGATAATGTCTCTTGACAGATAAGTCCTTATAAAACATATATAACCAGTTTAGAAAGTTTATATGAATAACAGTCCATGAAATTAACAGTTCATATAAGTAACCACAAGTTGGCGTAGTTACAGTACAGGTGAAATGTTATTTGCAGAAAGGTGGTAACCCCACAAGGCACATGGGGCAATGCAGACAGTAATTTAAAAACAAAACACCAACATAGTAGAAAAGTCAGTGTTCATGTTGCTGGATGGCTGATTGACAGACACATTGGCCAGGGGTGCATTGGATTGTACATCGAGTCCTTTTAATGGAGTAGCCACACACACACACACTGGCATGGCATTTGTGTTGTGGTAGTTGATTACACGCTGGCACAAAGATTAACAGTCTATAAAAAGGTAACAGTTTACAATAAACCATTAAGAACACAGCCCATAATAGAGCAATAGGTCTGTAGAAAGTACCAGCCATGTTTGGAACAAGCAGCAGTGACGAAAATGGATGTTTTGCTTGAAGATCAATTGAAAAAAAAAACAACAACTTCTTGCTGAAGTTAGTGGATTGCCCCTACCCCAGACTTAACTTCATAGTAAGCAGAAGTAGTAGGCTTGATTGTAGAGTCTGAACTGACTGGACCTTCTTCAGTTGATTTAAAGTTAATTTTGCTGAAAACATTGCATGTGGAGAGGTAATAATAACTTGATTCATGCAATAGTCCTTATATAGAACCAGTCAGGCACAAATATGGTGTTGACATCAAAGCTGTGGCAGTTTTCTTTTCAGGAAAAAGATGAAGGACTTGGCAACTTAGATGAAAGTATTACTGCTGTTGCATGTGGAGATTTTATGTGTGCCACACCGTGGAAACCTGCAAACTTGCAAAGTGTGTTAGAAACTGAGTTAAGAACACATAAATAATCTTTTAAACCAATGACTTTTTGTTTTGTAAAGAGTGGTGGATACAGCCTAAATTCTGACAATTGTGGAAAGAGAAAATAAAAATGGGACGTCAACCGCACACCTGGGGGTGCAGGCCGAGGTCGAATTATATCATTTGACCATCTGTGAATCCATGACAAATGTTATGGTTACACCCTGCTTTCAAATTGCAGAAGAGGTTATGACAGTGATGAACATGATTTCCCTGTCTGTTGCTGGCAGGCCTAACTGAGATCTATGTTATAAAATCTTGTAATGTTACAATAACACACTTTAAACATATAGTTTGTGGCAATATGCCTGTTACACTATGCAATAGTGGGACAAATATATATATAGTTGGTCTATGCCAACTAATAGTGGTGCCTATTGCACCTGTGACAAGTGAAAGGGTCTACCTTCTTTACCCTGTATAGTGAAATACTCACTGAGTGAGGTAAGGCTTGAAGCATAGGTTTGGAGCACAATCTAAATTCTGCATATTATAATTGTTAAGATTTAAAATGACAAAACCTGCATAGAGTGCACTTATTTTTCAGGGGTACCTGTGAGTAATGAGACAAACAGAGTATTAATTTGTGTGGGGTTTTGCTTGGAACATATTGTAGGGATGGGTCAGCAATGCTGGCCCCAGTATCTAGGTTTGGTTATGGGCATTAAAAATGTGGAGCAGTTTTCTGAATACACACTTGATACAGTGTAGCAAGATGTATATTAAAACATTATAACATAAACATAAAATAAACATTTTTGCAATAGAGCAATGTCAGTATTGAGCATAATGCATAAAATACATTTTAAACACAGAACAAATAAAAAACAGTAAGTGCAAAGTCCAGAAATCTTAGAGCATTGTGACTTTACTGGTTGAACATAACCATGGAATAAGTTTCAGAGGGTGTGTGGTACAGTTCAAGTTTATAAGTTGCAGTCCTTGGTAAAAATTACTTAGTTTTGGTTGAAAGAATTATTGGCACAATCCACCACTCTGTTTTTGTTAACTTCTAAGACTTTTTCAGGGTCTGCAATGCTTTAGAACTTTAAAATTATAAAAAAATACTTTGCACTTATAGAAAGCAGATGATTGCATCCATTGCTGTAAGGCTATGAAAAGTTGTTTTACATTTGCTTTGACAGAATAAGAAAGCTGAAAAAAAAATCAAAAGAATGAATATGTGGAAATACATACACAATTCCCCCTCCAGCTTAACTGATTACTTGTTGAGGGCAGAAGCCCTTGTACTAATAATAGGTGTGAGGTTAAACTGTTTGCACTAGAAAAAGCAGAAGGACTTGGGCTGGGTTATACTGTTAAAATACCTTGGGTCTTTTTAAAACCTGTAAATAAGGAACAATTATTAGCAAATACACATTTTCTGGTATTTACCTCTATGGGGAGACAGTAATGTACCTCGCAACCTTTGTGGGGATTACATTGGAAGGAAGGATAGTATGCCCCCCTTCCAGCTCCTACTGGTGGAAGAGACAGCTTGACTACTGTAGCAATAAAAATGTTAGCTGTGGACGGTGACATGGATATTGAACCAGAAATGGTCTGGCAATATTAGTAGCCAATCATGCAACACCTTAAAAAAAAATGTGCACTGGATAAATAGTAATGGGGTGGCCACATTGTCGTCCCCACCTAACACACTTCAAATTATAACAGAATTATATGCAATTAGTTTAGTAAGTTTCATACCTTACTATAAAGATGGGGAACTTCTTTTTCTCTAGAAGAAAGAGAAGAAACACACAGACAAAAAAACCAAAACAAACATACACAAGTCTAAAAATAAAACAAGGTTATTTTCATAGGATAAAAGAAGCCAAGCGTCCCTGGGTTCCCGTATCCTAAGCATGACAAAATGTCAGCTTAGTTTACAAAAGATCTGGATTGATGGTAATACCGTATGTACGTATCTCTTAGAATGCATTTTGAAAAGAAAAAAAAATGATTACACCATGGTCACACATAAAAACAAAAGTCATTCTTTTTAACTGTAGATGGTAAACTCTCAAAAACAGCTGTCATAGTCCTTTTTAACAGTGTATTATATATATATATATATATATATATATATAATATAAAAGTTAAAAAAAAAAGTACAGGGAGATGATGAATAATTCCCCTTTCCAGCTTGAGTGCCTTGCATAGTATGGGAATCACATGATATTGTTAAGGAACAAAGGAGTTGTACTTACAACCAAATGTTCATGGAGGAAGACTTTGAGCATTGCCTGTGTTGGCTGCAAGCCCAGAAAGAAAAAAAAAATGTTTGTTCCTTTTTACTTAGAATGCCAGTTCTGTAATAAAAAGTCAAATTGTATGGTTCACTCTTGGTGTGCTTCCATGAAAACATACATTTTGTGTGAAAAGTTGTGCTTTAAGTAGGGAACACACATCAAGTTTGAACTGGTAGTAACATAAAATGTTGAAACACAAGATGGTCAAATAACATGCAAAAGGTCACACAGTGTGCACACAAGGGTGGCTCAAACCCTGCTGTTTTTGTAGTGTCCTTGAACACTACTGATATTAAAATATCTTTAAATAATAATAGAGCACAAAATAAAACTGCTGGCCAAGACGGTACACACATACACAAAAAGAAATACTTAACACAAAATAAGACTGACATTATTTGACACCAATTTGCTGAGGTAATGCCCATAGTTTCATTAGAAAACTGTAAGTGTTTTGGATATATGTGCTGCCTCCTGCCTGTCTTGTAACACCAACAACCTTTTAAACCAACAAATTTATACATATCTCCATGCCAAATCTTTTCAGAACAAAACATTTTTTAAACACCTTTCAACTCCTTTAAAATACAGCACAACATACCAGCTGTAAGTGGACACATCTAGTATAACATGGTTACACCTTTTGGCACTCTGCCATTTTGCAAAAAGTTTCTGGTTTTAACTAGAAGTATGATAAAACCATTTATAGCTGTTAACATATTACATTTTCACCTAGCAGTGGCTTGGCACGTTGCCTGCAAACTACAAATCTTTCTGCACATTGCAATCTATGACGTCATATCTCTTTACCTTCAACACTACCTGCTCCAACAACTACATACAAAAGTTCTTCACTGAACCTATCTAGGCAGCATAAATGTTTTATTAAAAATAAAACTAATTAAAACAGTCAGATATGAGGCAAAGAAGTTTCTTCTTTTTTACTGTAACATGTTCTGCGCCAAAGGCAGTCAGTGCTATCTTGCAACCTTGACAACAGAACATAATTACAGAACACAGATATACGCTGGAAAATATGCGAGAGAGAGAGACGGAGCATTACCTTGTTTAGTATATGTATCACAGAAATAAAACAGACATAAAAAAAACTTTAAAAAAAATTCAGACTTACCCTGTGCCAAGGTATTTTCCTTATTCTTTTCTGATACACCAGTCTGATTCAGAAAAATGACTGCAGGACTTTCATGATAATCTCCAAATGATGCAGCTGTTGACCCTTTCAGAGGTTTTCTTTTGGCCATTTCAGTAACCTGCCAAACCAAGTCTTTTCCCAGAGCTCTGGTTTGCATCCCCTCCACCTCCTGGGTCTGTGTGGTGGCTGCTTGTCTGTGTCTGTAGCTTAGTTTTTGTGGATTTACATGGTTTTCTGCTTGGAGTAACTACATCATTCTTGCTCACTACATCTGTGAAAGTCTCCTGAACTGGATTTCTGCAAAACATCATCACCAGGTATCTGCATTTTTCATTTAAAAATCAACTTTTGGAAGCTATCCCAAGCAAAACATAAGCCAAGCAACTAAGTCTGACAAACTCAGTGACTCTAGGTCCTGCTTGAATCCACATTTTCGTCTGACCTGCTCCATGATCTGTATGTGGGCTTTTCAACAACCTCTTTGAATGCCAAAGAAGCATGCAGACAAAAGAATTTCACATCCTGCATATGCGCAGGCACATTTCATCACCTTCAGGAATTCTAACACATTCTGTGACTCTGGACCTCAGCTGTTGATAATTTCTTTTGGCTTATGACTTAACTACCAGGTATCTACAAGATGCTGAAATCCTTTCTCTACAAATTCTCCTTATGCTGCTCCTGCTCTCAGGAAATGTTCACCCCAACCCAGGACCACCTGGGCAGCCAGCAGTGGCACCAAGCAGAAGGACAGGGACACTCACCATGGCATCCATCAGCGCCTGCAGTATCCTCAACAAACTTGATTCCCTCCAAACATGGATCCTACAGCACAACCCTGATGTCCTCTCAGTTGTGGAAACATGGCTAAACCCTAAAATCCCTGATATCTCGGTCTCTATCCCTGGCTACTGCATTTTCAGGCAAGACAGGATTGCTAAACGGGGCGGGGGCTGCACCATCTATCTTAAGGATACCCTTATGGGTCACATCATCCCATCCCCTAGCCTGAGCAACTCCTCTCAGGTCCTCATAATCAAAATCCTCCTTGGTGCACATAACAAGGAACTCACTGTCATCTCACTTTACCTACCCCCAAGAGACCAGGCTGCTGGTTTCCATAGCATCATGGAATATCTAAGGGTCCAGCAACATAATTCTGAAATCATAATCATGGGAGATTTTAACATTAACTGGCTCTCCACTGAGGCCACTACCTATAAGGATGCAGCCGCGGTACATCACCTCACTCAACTGGTCAATGCCCCCACTAGGTGTAACTATAGGACAGGCTCCCCTTACGCTTCTAGACTGGATTCTATCTAACTGCCCTGAACGCATCTCCAATGTTTCTGTACTCCTGGATACAATAAGTGACCACTCGCCTGTCATCTGCTCCTGGTCAAATACCACAAGCCCCCTCCGAAGCTTATCTATGCCAGGGTTATCAAACAAGGGCACCTCCAGCTGTTAAAATCCCATCTAACCAGGCTGAACTGGGCAGTGCTTGACTCCCTCAATGACACCAACAAAGCTCTGGACCTATTTATCAAACATTTCAACGAAGCCTGTGACATCTATGCACCAGTGAAAAAGATGAAGGTCAAAGGACAGACCAACCCCTGGGTTACTACTGACCTTTTAACTCTGCTCAAGCACAGAGACCACCTCTGGCATTGTGCTCGTGCAACTCTGATGCAAGTAAACATACAATTATACAAAGCAGCCAGAAATGATTGCACTCGAAAAATACGGAATGCTAAACGCAGCTATTACAAAGAGGCTCTGACCAACTCTTGGGGCCAGGGAAACAAATTCTGGAACAACATGAAAGAACTCACAGGCAAGGATCCTAAAGCACCACCCACTATGCTCAACCTTCATGGCATTCCTACACTCGACCTAGGTACCATCACCAGCACTTTTAATAATGCATTTACAAACCTGGACAGTGTCCTTCCACCAAATTTTTCAACGCCTCCCTCCAGCTCCTCCCAAGTTACCCCCAACTAGAATGTACAACCCCAAGTTTTTTTTTAAGGAGGTCCCACCACAGTAGCTAGAAAATACATCTAAGCCATCGGCAAACAAGGGTACAGTGGTGACTCCTCGACCTGAAACTGCTGGCACAAGTCCTCGATGAAATCTTAGAACCACTTACAAAGATCTTCAATCTCTCACTTAGATTGGGCCATTTCCCCTCTCTCTGGAAGAAAGCCACTGTCACACCAGTTCAAAAAAGCGGAGATAGGACGCTGCACACCAATTACAGACCTATCTCTCTCCTCCCCCCACTATCTAAAGCGCTGGAGTGAATAGTGTCGGACCAACTAAGTGAATTCCCGGATAAGTACAATGTACAGTGCCCAGAGCAGCATGGCTTCAGAAAAGGGCACAGCACCACCACTGCACTACTGGAATTTACAACCTTCATCCATGCCATGCTTGACAAAGGGACTTGTGGAGGGGCAGTATTTATAGACCTTACCAAGGCATTCGACACAGTTAACCACCCCCTACTGCTCAAGCAACTGTCCTCCATTGGGATCTCCAGCAATGCCCTTCCATGGTTCACTAGCTAGCTTGATAATCGGATCGAACATGTAAGGATTGCAGGGATCTCTTTGTGATGAGAAACCGGTCCGGCTCGGAGCTCTAGGGTCTATTCTGGGCCTCTACCTTTCTCCCTCTTCATCAACAATCTCCCAGTGCCTGCCACCAAAATATTCCTATACACAGACGAAGCAGTCCTGTTTCCAGCCACCATGACATTACAGTCCTTGAATCCCAGCTGCAGCTCTACTTCAAGCGCATCGAAGACTGGTTCAATTCTCATAAACTTGTCCTGAACCACAGCAAGACTAAAGCCATGTCCTTCTGTAACCGACTGAGCAGGCACAATTCTCTGTCCCTCACCATCAAGAACCACGCTGGGAACCCACTCGAACATGTCAAGGAGTTCAAGTACCTTGGGTATTACCCTGGATAGTACCCTCTTCTACACTCGGCATATTGACACTGTTGCCAAGACCACCAATATACGGATTGGACTACTACACAGACACAAGCACTGTATGCCTGTGGATGCCCTTAAACTAGCCATCTACAGCTCTGTCACCTCTATCATTGACTACGGCCTTGCCATCTATGGCTCTGCCTCAACAAGTGCCCTCAGCAGGATCTCAGTTTCTCTCAACAAAGCCTGTAGACTACTAATGGGTGCGGCCTGACAAATTCACACCTGTGACCTCTATGCACAGGCCAGCTGGCTACCCCTATGCAGCAGAATACAATACCAGACCTGCTTACTTACCAAAAAGATTCTCCTCGGTCTCATGCCACCTGGTGTTAGCTCACTCCTTACTACCTACAGTGGCACTCAACAAACACGTGGTGCCCAATCTCTAACCTTTCAGGTTCCCAGATGTCGTACCTCCATGGGTCAGTGGTCCTTTATCTATAGAGCTGCTCAATGGTTCAATTCCTTCAATAAAGAAGCACTTTCCTCTACTACACTTGGATCCTTCAAAAGGAATCGCAAACTTTACCTCACCTCTACCACTCAATGTGACTGCTTCTCTGAACAGAGATCTCTCTAAACACCTCTCAGCTCACTCATGTCTCACAGCCCGCCCTTTCCCATTCTCATTCCCTCTGGCACCGGGCCTTCCTTGTGACTCCTTTCCTGCTTTGCATCTCCACTGGTACAAGACATTTTCCACCACCATCGGACAGTGGCCCATTAGCCTGCCAACTTCCTCTCCCGATCACACGCCTGTAATACTAACTGCCTATGGTGCCCTCTATCTCTTATTGTTACCGCAGCCAGCTGCCTACTTAAGCTGCTTGTTATATGAATATTATCTCAAAGTATGTTATAACTGAGTATCTTTATTTTTTCTTTTAGTTGTTTTGGTTCTTTATTGTGCATTCTTTTACTACCTCTGTATGTATGTTGACCCTCATCCTTTGACGTGGAACCTTTGTAAATGAGTAGTTTCTGCTCAAATGTATTTGTAATCCGAGAATTTAATAAATAAAAAAATAAATAAATAAAAATAAAAATCCGTAGCAGTACTAGGTTGAGATCCAACTGGTGGAGATCCCCAGTACCTGGGTTTGGGATCAAATGTTTCAGCCTCTGTAGGAGGCAAGAGAACTTTAAATTGATACAGAAAAATACTTGAAACTGCACAGATAGGGAACATTGGGGGGAGGAGGATTTTCAAATCAACCTGTCTGTAGTCACACCTACTGTGTATGCATCCACAGTAGTTTATTTTTCTTTCTCTAAATGTTGCTTCTCTAACGTTACTTGATTAGACACCGCTTTTCTTCTAAAAGCAGCCTGAACTATGAAAGCCATCATCGGCTCTAACAGTATATACTTCTAGCAAACACAGATTACAAGTGCAGTTGCCTTTGCTTGTTTGAGAGACCTTTCCTTAATACATCTCTCCACATATCCTTAAACCTGGGGTCCTCAAACCCCCACATAAATATACATTACCCTTACCCAGCTTACAGCTGCACCATAGACCTTTTCCTGTAGGTTCAAGTCCACTCGAACACTCAGAGTCCATTAGACTCTTTTTCCCAGCCCCACAGTTAGGTTATGATCCTTACCTGCACGGACCCTGTTTTGAGTAAACACTAAGCTTTACTAGATTTACCAAGACCAGAACCAAAACCACCTGCTAGCTGGCTCGGCCAATTTGTAAAAGCACAAGGTTCTTGGCTAGTGGTCCCTGGTAATCCAATAAAGCCACCTGACACCAAATGTTGTTTTAAATCAGTTGCAATTTATTAATACTAAATAAGCCCTAACAATTTTACCTCTAACATGATCAAATCTAAATAGCTGATGACTTTTACCACCAGGCTACATGTACATAAAAAGTAAAGCAGACTGGTTCCCTCTTCCCTCTTTCTGGGTGTCCAGCATCCATAGCAGTCCATAGGGCTAGTCTTCTGGAACACCCGGGACAGGACATTTAGGTCCTGCATTTAAAATGCATAGTGGAAATTCCCAACTGTTACAGCAAATTTTAGCCTAGACATCACATCATTTAATAACATTATGAGACAAGGTTTTAAAAGTACAATGGCCATGAGATACCTTGGTCATAAGATACATTTGACACTTTGCAGAGACAGGGGAGTTATTATTCTCATCCTTGGAGAGGAAAACAAGTGGTGAGGGAATTGTATATTTATCACAAATAACTTTTGTCTTAGGAGCCAGAAAGCATATGAAAGACGTGACTAGCTTGCTATAAATGTCAAAGTAACCTTGTACCAGCAACCAAATGAGGTATCTCATTATTTCTTATCAGCTTTCTGTTAAACATATTTTTTAACACAAGAGAATTATATGATGATAAACTTTTAACAGTCAAGGCTAAACACAGTTATCAACAGCTGTGTGCATATCTCGACCACAACCTCGCCTTATGCTTTCAGCTATTTTTCTGCGTTTTATAGAAACTTAACAATTAACGCTTTTAAAGTCTTACACACACATACATATTAAGTGACATGGTGGTATTTAGCCACTTGCAGCCTTTTGCTACTAGATATACCGATTCACATATTGGCATCATTTAGTCATCTACTAGCCATCTTCACCTTTTACCAGCCCTTTGCAGCCTCTACACTAGCCATTCTACTCCTTTCTATTTTCTCAATCTTTTGGTTAGCCAATTACATATTGTTGATAAAAGTTTGGTCACTGGTCACTAAAACCTTGGCCACTGGTCACTAAACTTTGGCCTCTGGCCACTTTCAACACCCAGAGAGAGAAAAAGTATTACAGGGAGATTAAGAAAAAAGAAACCCTTGATGGAGAATAACCAGAAATTGATTTTTCCAGCTATATGACCAGAAATGCAAAGGAAAAGAAATGCATATAGGGATCTTAAAAAAATTCTGTGAGATAAACAGATACTTTTTCACACCCAACTCCTAGTACTTTGAGGATTGTTTGCATGGGAAGAGCAAAAACTGTGGAATACCCAAGAGAAGCTGAAGAATATGTATACCAGGTTTCGAATAGAAGAATAGATCTCCATGAGAAGTGACTAGAGATGCAGCAAAATAAAATCAGCAATTTGGGCGCATGAAACTTTTCGTGATATTGCGGCGAAATTTCGCAATTTTGCCCGCTGCAAATCCTGACCAATTAAATATCCCTGGTGACTAGTGGTCCCCTCCCCTCCTCCACTGGCTGATCTCTATCCCAGATTTTCAATACAATTTTCTCCCTGGTGTCTAGTAGCCCCCCCCGGCCGAACACCAGCCCAAATTAGTAAAGAACCCCCCCAGTTAACTTATCATCCCCTGGACCCCCGATCCTTAATTAAATGCCACTCTCTGGTGTCTAATGGCCCCCCACCCACAGTGTTATCAGCACCCACCCAGCTTCCCCATACTGCAATCGGGCCATCAACACAGCCCTCCATGGCCGGCAGTCCAATTATGCTTCAGTGAATGAGTGCAGCCAATCACTGGCCCAAATTAGTAAAGAACGCCCACCGTTAACTTATCATCCCCCGGACCCCCAATCCTTAATTAAATGCCCACTCCCTGGTGTCTAATGGCCCCTCACCCACAGTGTCATCAGTACCCACCCAGCTCCCCCCATACTGCAATCAGGCCATCAACACAGCCCTCCATGGCTGGCAGCCCAATTATGCTTCAGTGAATGACTGCAGCCGATCACTGACCCAAATTAGTAAAGAACGTCCACCGTTAACTCATCATCCCCCGGACCCCTGATCCTTAATTAAATGCCCACTCACTGGTGTCTAGTGGACCTCCACCCTGTCATCAGCACCCACCCTGCTCCCTCCGTATGGGGGAATGTCTATTATCAGGAAAGACTAGAATAAACTTAGCGAAGTTGAATAGGTGCTCACAAACTTGCAGCACCAGAGCAGAGAGGTTCCATTTTTTTATCCCCTATTTTACCCCCATTTTCTCCCAGCCCTGTCCCGGCCGTGTGTGCATGCAGAGGCATACACATGCCATGATACTGGGACACCATCCCACTGCTTGCCACCCACTTGCCTGCACTGCCCGCGGACCTCCATCGTGGGACAGTGGCACTATGGTGGGAGACACAGTCCTCCCCTGGAGAGGAGAGCTGCTTTTGGCTGCTTAGTCCTGCTCCTCCCTCCTCCCCTGTGCTGGCTTTCTGATGACCCAGGCTCATTCTCAAACCCAGGTCACCGCATGACATGAGGTAAGACATCCAGTGCCTCAGCCTCAATGCCACCGGGCTGGCTGAGATATGGAATGCTCGGGTCTATGGGATTATGGACTCAGCAAATACGGGGAGGGGAAAAGTTAGACAAGTCTATGTAGATAAAGGTAATGGGAAGCAAATTTGCAAGTTTGAAGAGCACAGTCTAAGCCAGCTAAACAGGATGTGCTTAAGCAGGACAGCTGCTTAAGCAGGACGCACCTGTGGGAACTGATTTGCCTGTGTGCTTAACATAGTGTCCCTATGTTGCTTAAATGGGACACTACTAATAGCATATGCCACTTTAGAGAGATGCCTGAGACTCATTTTGCTGATTGTAATCAGCTATCCCTGTCTGCAGGATCATTATGTATTGTGTTTGTGGGAGAGCTTGTCAGATCTATGCTTACCTTTCATATGGAAACAATGTCTGTTCTTCCAAAAGGGTCTGAGTCATAGAGGCTCTCAGCGACCAGACCCTGTCTTCATCATCTGTGGCTGCAGAGTTCAGGGTCTCCAAGAGTCAAGCTGCCAGGATAAGTAAAAATTGTGATGTGATTGTAGCAGAATGGCACTCAAATTCTAATCCTAGCCAAAAGAAGGAGTGCAAGGACACTGATGTCGACGATGCCCTTTTGTGTGGTTCTCCCAGGCACTAGTAAAGGTGCTAGAGAATTGGGACCCATGCTGAAAGCAAAAGCTTTAGACCTGTCTAGGCAAATGGGCCACAACACATTTGATGCGACAGATGGTTGGCTGTCCAGGTGGAAACAGCGGCACCAAATTGTGTTCAAAAGGGAACATGGTCAAAAACAAGATGCCGACACCAGTGCTGCTAACACATGGGCAGCTGACATTCTTCCCAGAATTATTTCTGGCTATAAACCTGGGGACTTCCAGAATGCCACTGAGACAGGCTTGTTTTTCCTAGGCTACCCTGACTGCTGGCATGTGATGAAGCATACAAATCTGACTGGCAGCAAGAAAGCTAAAGATAGGATCTCAGTGTTATGTTGTGCTAATCAAATGGACAGAAAAAAAGCTGCTCATAATCAGCAAAAGTAAATGCCCTCGATGCTCGTCGAAAGACTTTAAGTCATAGCTTGTAACATACACCAGCTCATTCAATGCCTGGATACTGGGTATATTTTTCAAGAGTGGTTGATGACATGGGAGGCTAAGCTCCATTGAAGGAGGCAGAAGATCCTTTTGTTCCTTGACAATTGCACTGCACATCCCCATGACATGACAAGGCACCTTTAATTCATTGAGCTGTCATCCCACCCCAAACACAACCAGCATCCTACAGCCCATGGACATGGGTGTAATAAAAAAATGTAAAAGGTCATTACAGATCATATATTGCGTGGAAAATCATACAGACCATCGATGAAGGTGAATCAGTCCATGCGGCAGAAATCACAAGAAAAGTTAACTTGCTAGATGCGATCTATATGCTGAATCGAGCATGGCAGGCAGTTAAACAAGACACGATTGAAAACTGCTTTAGGAAGGTAGGCTTCATCAGCACACCTGTGAGAGACATAGCTGTCTCAGGGCTAGAGGATGTGGCAATCCCTGATTTTTTGACGGCTGAAGCTTTTAATGCCTTCGTGGAGATGGACGAAGCTGAGCCTACTGAGGGGGAACTTTGTGATGCAGATGTGGTCAGCGCTGTTGCTAAATCCACGCATGTGAACACTGATGAAACCGACAGCGATGAAGAGATTCAGGTCAGCATTACTGAGGGTCTTTGTGGACCACGGTCTGCGATGCAATGGTGCCAGCAGCAGGGTCAGACTGCAATATGGGAAGCTCTCTTTAATGCTGAATAAGGAATCCAGATAGAAGCGCGGAAAGAGAAAAAGTAAAAGTCAATTACAGATTTCTTCGGTCCTGGCTGTGCCTCCAGTTCTCAGAGACAAAATGAGCCTACTTTATCCTGCTATCTGGTCTCTCAATCAACAAATCTCCTTCTAGGGGAAGAGTTTGTACTGGAGAAAGTATCTTCACAGGAACGAGTATACACAATGCTCTGACAGTGATGTGATGCCATGTAAAATACAGTACAGTAAAGTACTTCACAAGCACAAGCAAAAAAAAGAAAAAAGTTTGCACAAATCACCGTTTCCTGTTCTATAAGCCCTATCCTACAAGCATCATCAAAAACTTTAAAAAAAATCCCACAAAATCCTTTCCCTGTCCTAAAAGAAACATCAAGGCACAAATAAATGGTACACATGTGCATATTCAGTAAGTACTACTGTGTTAGGCTACCTTAGGTGCACAAAACATGAACTTCACATATGCGGGATGGCCGCTTAAGCAGGACGATTAGTCTTCCACCATGGCATCCCGCTTATTTGGCTTATACTGTATAAAACAAAAGATAAAGGTGGGAGTAAGCTAAGAGAATATTTATTCATTGAAGTAGTACAGGGCAGTATCGGTGGGCTAAGCTAAGAGAATATTTGTTCCTTGAAGTAGTACAGGGCAGTTTCAGTATTGTAGAGAAAAGAGGAATTCAGAAAGTTGAATGCTGATATTTTCATAATTTTGATGCGGGTCAAACTAGGACAGTAAGGAAACTCTAAAGAATCCTTTTGCACTAACATGCATCTAAATTCCTTGCCTTTGTGCTCATTTTAAGTTTTTCAGCAGTGAGTGCAGCCTGCTTTGTGTTTTTGCTGGCTATTTGTTTGGTCTGCGCCCTCCATCTTCTGCATGTATCGTGGTGTAGTGTGGTTTGAACTTAAATATACACAGTATAATGCAGTGGTGGATAATATACTCAATACGTATGTTAGAATATAACATATTAACTTGGAATGTCAGTGGGGTCAAACCTCCTGTCAAAAGGAAAAGAGTTACAGATTATTTATAAAACATAAAATGGACTGCTTGTTATTGCAAGAAACTCACTAAAGTGAAATACAGTTTAATAAATACTGTAGATTACAGGGCGGAACTGCAATCCATTCAGGGTCAGATGGCAAATCTAAAGGGATTGCAATCATTTTTTCTAAGAAATATAAACTGGAAATACTAAAAGCTGCAATAGATAACTGCAACAGATATGTCATAGTACAAGTAAGATTAACTAATGATATCATAACCTTTGCCAGTTTATACGTACCAAATGAGGACTCCCCAGATTTTTATGCAGAATTTTCCACTCACCTTTCACAACCATATACTATAGGTGGTAACTTGTTTTAAACCCATCCATGGATAGATCAGGTCCTCGCTCGGCCCTGCCAAAGGCTGCTAAAGTAATCTTAAATAGTATGGAAGCCGTAGGAATTATTGATGTATGGAGGTATAAAATGAAAGATGTTATGAATATTCTTACTTTTCAAATGGTCACAATAGTTATTTTACAATAGATTGGATTTTAGGGTCTTTTAATATCTTACAGAATGTAGGTGATATCCTATGAGGCATAGATATACTAGGCCATTCAGCACTGAAATGCACTCTAATGTTACACCAAAAGAATAAAAATAGAAGATGGACTATGGATTTACTGCTATATAAAAACTGAGATGTTAACACCTAAAAAAAAAAAAAGAGCGCAGGGTATATTTAGTACATAACTGGAATGAATGAAAAAAAAATCTTTAAATGATATATGGGAGACAATGGCAAGTTCAGGAAAGGAAAGGGAAAATTGATATATTTGAAGAAGATATTAAAGTGATTTTGTGAGCTTTCACAGATGCCTTTTTCACATAGTATCCCAATGCCCCCCATGCTTCAGATACTGAAGCTGCAATTTGTTTTATAAAACAAATCTGTTAGACATTTTATTTATGTTTTATCAGCACTGTGTTCTCTAGTTTTCTGTGTGCAGTCACACCCCCTGAATGATGTCATGCAAGGGAACTGTCAGTGTTTTACATACAGCACCAAGGAATTCTGGGTAAATTATCATGTTGATATAAATGTTAGTTACTCTGAGGTGTAGTCACTTATTTTGGTGGTGGTGACTGCATCTAATGTGTAGATGTACATAGCACGGCATTGTGGGTACAATAAGACATTGTTTTCCGTTTCCCTTATTGTGAGGTACAGTCTCAAATCTCTGTAGTGGTTTCAACAATAAAAGCTCTCATGTGTTTATCTTCCAAACAAGGCATTGTGCATATAGGGCTGGATATTCAAAAGGGTTGCGCAAAGCGCAATAGGGTTGCGTCAGCGCAAATCAGAAAATGCGCCATTCTGCGATATTCAGCAGGAGGCAGTTGTGCCACTGAAAACATGCTGAGCAACAGCACAATGATAATGAAGGCATGTGCAACCGAAGGGGGTGGAACCTTGCATAAAGTGTGCAGTGCAATGTTCAAAGACTTGTGCAATGCGCAACAGTGGCGCAGGCGGAAGTTGCGCCATAGCGGAAATGAGCCAAAATAAAAAGGAGCAAGGAAGAGGTGCAAGAACGCTACAGGAAGCCACATGAGTCAGAGACAGGCACAGAGAAACAGGGAGAAAGAGGGCAGGCCAGGAAACCACACCACAGAAGAGGGGCAAGGGAAGGTGTGGGGCCACAGAGTGCAGAGGCCCGGACTGAATATCGGGTTGGCGTAGGTTATGCATGGATCCTCCCTCCTGTTGAGCAATGCATTCATTTGCATTGCTCTCTTGTGCAACCTGTTGCCAGTGGCGTAACTGCCTCCTGCTGAATATCGCAGAATGGCGCATTTTGGACTTTCGCATGGCGCAACCCTTTTGAATATCTGGGCCCAGGTGTTACATGGAAGGCCTTAATCAGGATTTCCTGTTTGTCTGAGTTAATTACAGCCACAGTTGCTAAATCATATCCATTTTATGATGTTGGAGGGAAAACCCAGGTTATTACATAGAAGTGCAAAATCATAAAGATGCTTTCATGTCCTGGAAGGTGGAAGCTTTTTATGAGATCAAAGAAATGTCATTTGAAGGACATGAGTCATGCTGAAGATTGCAGAATTAATACTTTGAAAAGACATCCTGTTTTTGTATAAGATGTATATTTTATAAATAATCTGACAAAGGAGGAGCTAGACGACCTCACACAAAAGGGGTTGGCAAATACAGTTTGATGTAGGAATATTCTGTTTTACTTACACATTTCTTACCAAGACTCTGACAAGGAAAGATATGTGAGCAGTTGTAAACAGGTATTTAGAAAGAGAGTCAAATCTAAGTACTGTAAGTAGGAATCTGCACTATTTAAACCTTGTTCTTTTAAAAGATTAGTATGTCTTGTGATTTAAGAGTTCTGTATTTTGTGTTTTACATATTTTTATCTATTTTAGTAAAATTATTTTTAGAACATATTTGGTCTGTCTTTGAATTTCTTTTAGTTGTAAGAAAAGTATATATGGTTATAGCAGACACTAGACATAAGCTTGAATGATGATACCAAACTGGAAAGAGAAGCATTTTAAATCTGAGGTCTTTATTAAAGTTTTTAAGGGTTCATCTCTGTATACCTGGTTAGGTGCCCGTGGGCAAAGATATCTGGCTCCCCTGAAGACAAAAATATCTGAGCCTGTGCATTGGGTACGCTAACAAGAGTTTCACAGTTTGAATCCCTCCAAGACTTGAGACCAAATGTTGATCCAAACTCACAAAACAGACAAGAGGGTTACCTTGTTCTGTTAAACTGTTCACAAGACTGCACTCAGAGGTTGGCACTTTGGGAGTAGAGGGCCTGACTTGCTGAGTGGGTTTGTGACAGACAGTAGAATAAGGCCATTAGGTCTAGCTGGACTGCTCATATTGCAGGGTCCACAGCTTGAGTTACTGACCCTGCCCACCTCAATCCTCCCATCCTTTTCATCCACCCCTCCCATGACTATTACTGGCCCCTTGTGTCTATCCCACCCTTTCTTGAGGTGGAACACAACTGCCAATGAACCCATCTCATCCGACAGTGCATTGCAAATGTCCACCACCCTCTTGGTAAAGAAATGCTTTCTAAATTTCCTTCTAAACCTTCCTCATCCAATTTAAAACAGTACCCCTCATGCTATGGTTGCCACTTAGCCCAGAGAAACCCTCCTTAGACACCCAATTTATCCCTTCAAGAATCTCATCATGTCCCCCTCTCTCCCTCCTCTCCTTCATGAAGTACATGTTCAGGTGTTTCAACTTCTCTTAGGTTTTCCTTGCTGACCTGCAATCATCTTAGTTGACCTCCTCTCTGCAAGAGAGTTGCCAGCCTGGTGGAACTGAGGGTTGAGGTGCTCAAGTCATTGGGGGTTGGTGGGGGTAGTAGAGGATTGAGCATCCAGAGGACTGCGCTCCTCTCCTGGGGAGGGTGGGTGGATGACTCCCCGGCATGAGCAGCTCCCAGAGGAAGTTGGGAGTGCCACAGTCCGGGGATCACACTGATGCAGGGGAGGAGCCTCAGGAGACTTTCATGGCCTTGGTGTGGGAGCGCGCTCAGCTGCACTGGAAACCACTGCACATCCTGGATCCTAGGGGGAGCTCATCAGAACAGGGGAAAATACCCACTGGCTGGGGGATAGACATCGCCTGACCCCACCTCCAGAGCTGGATCCTGCCCACTGTGAGTTGGTCTCAGTGTCACCTCTGCCCATGGAAGCACTGGAAGAAAGCACCGAGAAGCAGAAGGCGGACCCACTCTGGGGGGTGTATTCCCAAGGGATGGCTCCACTCAACGTGTTGCGGGTGTGCCAAGGACTGAGGTACAGATGGGAGGATCTCAGGAAGGAGGGGATAAGGTAGGACGACTGAAGGGGCCTCAGCCAGCGGTGATGGGAGGGAAATAAAGTTGGAAAAAAAAAAGGTGAGAGTAACTACACAATAGATAGGAGAAATCCTGAAGGTTAGTTTAATTGAGTTATTAAGTTTACTGTTCTTAAAACAAAAACTAAAATGGGAGAACAATCTTTTTCTACAGGGTAGCTAAAAGTTGGAATGAGCTTCCTGGGTCATTTCATGGTGACATTAGTCATCAAACTTTTAAAATTAAACTAAGAAACATCTTAGTCAACTATGAAGTAATTGTTTTTAATTTGACTGTGTCAATTGTATCTATGTATATTTGTGTCTTATTAAATGTAACATCTATGACTGTATATTTATGGTCCCGGGTCACTCATAAAAAAGGCCTTTGGCTCATTGGGTTTACCTGGTAAACAAAAGCTAAAATAAATAAATAATTTGCTGACGCAATATCAAGCCCATGATAACATCTCAGAGCGAGTTGTGTAAGCAGGAATATTTGTCAAGGTGCATGATATGGGATATTACCCCACCTCAGGTGTGTTGTGAGGCACAAGGCCAAAGGCCGAATGGCTTCAACCACCTCAGAAGAGATTTTAGCCCCTGATATTACACACCTGGGAGTGTATTATTATGGTTATGAAATGTATCCATTTGTAATTTTTGACTGATAGTATGACCCACTTTTAGACCAGGTTATGTACTGAGATGTTATCCCAGCTGCAAGTCATAGAATCATGGAAGCTTGATGGCAGAAAAGGATCACATGGGCCCATCTAGTCTGCCTTATTTCACCCCCTACACCACCCCCGCCGTTGCCAGCCCATGCCCTCTCCCCGCTACTCAGCTCCTTATGTCTGTACTATGCCCAGTTTAATCCCTCCACCAATTTAGTCCCCACCTTCTTCTGGTAGTCTGTTCCATGGCTCCACAACCCTCTCTGTGAAGAAAGTCCCTCTCACAGTGCCTCTGTATCTATTTCCCTGCAGTCTGAGGCTATGCCCTCTAGTTATGGCCCCCTCTTTCTTCTTAAGTAAACACCCTTCCCTTACTTTGTTGAGCCCCTTGACATATTTAAAAGTTTCAGTCTTGTCTCCCCTCTTTCTTCTAGCCTCCAGCATGTACAGATCCAGCTCCTGCAAGGGGCCTCTTCTCGTATGTCTTCCCTTGCATACCCTACACCATCTTGGTTGCCCTTTTCTATACCCTTTCCATCACATCTATGTTCTTGCGGAGGTGTGGTCTCCAGAACTGGACCCCATACTCCAGGTGCAGCCTCACCATGGCTTTGTTGAAGGGCATTGTTACTGCTCTTCTTCTACTTGTAATGCCTCTGCCAATGCATGCCAACATTCCATTGGCCTTTCCCACTGCCCTGCTACATTGTTTTCCTACTTTAAGGTTGGATGAAACTGTGATCCCCAGATCCCTCTCCTGTTCTGTTACTTTGATTGCCTCCCCTCCCAGGGTATACCCTGCTTGTGTGTTCCTCCGCCCCACATGTATCACAGCATAATTTTTGGCATTCAATTTCAGCTGCCACACCTCTGACTGCTCCTTGAGTGTCTTCAGGTCCTGCCTCATGTTCTCCAACCCACCCTGGGTGTCCACCCTATTGCTGATTGTTGTATCATCGGCATGTAGCCACACCCTCCCCCTCAGCCCCTCTAGTATATCACTGATGTAAATGTTAAAAAGTAGAGGTACCAAGACTGACCCATGGGGCACCCCACTCTTCACCCCCATCCTGGAGTACACCCTGTTTAGCACCATCCTCTGGGTTCTTCCCACTAAGCTGGCCTCCATCCACCTTTACATTCCCACCCACCCCAAGACTTTCCTGTTTGCTCCCCAGCTTTCTGTGGGGGATGGTGTTAAAGGTCTTACTGAAGTCCAGATAGGCCACATCCACCGCCCTTCCCTGGTCGATCACCTGAGTCACCCAACTGAAGAACTTGATCAGGTTTATCTGGCATGACCTTCCCTTGGTGAAGCCATGTTGTCTGCTGTCCTGCAAGTCACTATCCTCCAGGTAGTCCACCACCCTCTCCTCAGTTATTGCTTCCATTACTTTCCCCACCACTGAGGTGAGGCTGACAGGTTGATATTTCTCTGTCACCTCCCTGCTTCATCCCTTGAGTAAAGGCACCATGTCTGCCCTCTTCCAGTCCTCTGGCACCCTCCCATTATTTAGTGACAAGTTGAATAGCCCTGCCAATGGGGTGGACAACTCCTCCCTCATTTCCCTGATCACCCTGGGGTATGACCGGTCCGGCCTCATTGCTATGGTTGCCACTTAGCCCAGAGAAACCCTCATTGCCTTATCCACCCTCAACCTTTCTAGCTCCTCCCTAACCCTATCCATGAAGAACAGACTCTGATTCATCCATTTGCCCTCCTTCCCCCTCCTCTTTAGCTCAATTCCCCTCCCATCTTCCTTTTCTGTAAATACTGAGCAAAAGTACTTATTTAATACCTCTGCTTTTTCACAGTCCTCTTCCAATTTTCTCTCTCCCTCCCCCCCTCAGCCTTGCAATCCTCTGTCTTGCACTCCTCCTCTCCTTCACATATCTGAAAAAAGTTTTGTCCCCCCTTTTGGCTTTTTTAGCTATTTCCTCCTCAGTATCCAATTTTGCCCTTCCGATTTTCTGCTTTGCCTCTTTCCTCTTCTCCCTAGAAGCTTCCCTATTTTCCCTCATTGAGTGTCCTCCTCAATTTTCTGAAAGTCCTCCTCCTTTCCCTGACTGCCCTCACTATCGCCTTAGTAAACCAAAGTAGTCTCCTCCCTCTGGGTTTGAATCCCACAGCTGCCTAGGTGCATACTCTGTGATCCTGAGCAAGTCACTTAACTTCCTTGTGCTCCCAGGTTGCATCTGGAAACAAGCTTCAGCACAGTGTGCTACCCCTGGTTAAACAATGTTCCCTTCCTCCTTTCCTTCCCTCCTGTTTGCTCTTCTTAACCTTCTTTATGCACTTTTCCATGGCTTTCAGTATCCCTCCTTTAACAGATTCCCACAACACCTCCACTGCCCCTATATTCTTTGTTCCATCCATTGCTCCCCTTGGTAGCCTTTTCATCCTGTCAAAGTCTGCACGTTTGAAGTCCATAACTGTAGTACTGGTTTGATTTGTCGCCCTCCCTGCCCTCATCCTGAACCCTACAGTCCTGTGATCGCTGGTGTCCATGACTTCTACCACCTGCACCTCTTCCATACTCTTCCCATTTGTCAGGACCATGTCTAGCAGGTTGTTGCCCCTTGTTGGCTCCCCGACTAGCTGTTGTAGGAATGTCCCCTGCAGCGCAGCTAGGATCTCCCTGCTCCTAGTCAACACTGCATCTGGGATTCCCCAGTCTATATTTGGGAGGTTTAGGTCCCCTTCCAGTAGTAATTCTCCTTTTAGGGCCATCTGTGTGACTGCCTGAATAAGCTGTTTGTCCCTGTCTTCCTCACCCCCTGCAAAAGTGGTCTGTGTACCACCCTTGGCTGCAAGAATTCTCCAGTCCCCCTTCCTAGTGTTACCTACAGTAGCTCCATCTCCCCATCTTCCGCTTGTTCCTTGAATACTCTCATGTCATCCCTGATGTATAAAGCAACTCCCACTCCCCCCTTGCCCTCTCTGTCCCTTTTAAACAGTCTGTAGCCCAAATTAGTCATCTCCCAGGTATGATGCTCTGTCCACCAAGTTTCACTTATTGCTACTATATCCAGTCTGTTGTCCCCCATGATGGCCTCCAAGTCCACCATTTTCTTCCCTTAGTGCCTGGCATTGGCTGACAAGCCCTTCCACCATGGACCCCCTATCCCCCTTTCAAGTGATACCCTCTTTCACAATGTACTGTCTCTATCCTTGGAGGAGGATGGTAGCCCCCCATTTTTCCTGTCCTATGGTGTGGAACCCCACCCAATTTGGTCTCCCGGCAATCTGATTTTAAGGTTTTGACCATCCATTTCAAATTAAGCAGTAAGGTATGATGGGGGGGTTACAGTAGGATAATGGTCCACCTCAGGTGGGTTGAAGATAAGTGCTTCTGCCACCCAAGAAGGGCTGTTAACCCATTAAAATGCACCCCCTTGAGTGCATTATTGCGATTATGAAATGGTTCCCTTTTAGTAAATTCGATGTAGTTTTTAAACATATTTTTGTTGAGCTGCTTTCTGCTGGGCCATGGTGCTAGGGATAACGCCCCAGCTGAAAATACCCCTTGGTCAATCAGGAGCCAATATTCTTTTTTCACATTTCATAATTAAGGTTATTGACTGCTGAGAAATGTGGGGCAGTCATGCTTGGTATTTGGCTTGCTTATGTAATCATTTACTATGGTTCTCTCTCAGTATCTCATTGTGGGTTAGACCCAGTTATCAGTATCAACCATACCCATACCTATACCCATACCCATACCCATACACTTGGACCATTTTGTGTTCTCTGTATTATACTCCAAGGCATAGAACACCATGTGAGTTTGTCACTTCTCAGAGTGGATTAAGACACCTGCTGTAGCTTTGGTGTGTCTCACAATGCACCCAAAACATCTAATTGATGACCCTCAATATAGAGTACCACTTCCTGTTATGTAGTATTGCTTTATGTTATATATGAAATATTTTCTTTCCAGGTCAGCCATGGTTCTTCAGTTTCCCTGTTGAGTGATAAGTCACCCCTTCATTTATGCGGACTCGTTCCAAATGACATCTTTCAAGCTCTTGGTCTGAGCTCAGCTGTTAATTTATTTTTGGTTGGACATGGGTGGGAATTCTGGCCTCTGACAATGATTACGGGTATGCTGCAGCCAGACTCTCAAAACAAGAAATCATCAAGGCTGGAGGCTGAATCGAATTTTTAGAAATGGTCACCAAGTATAAAGAGAAGACCCTCCACCATGGATGTGATTCAGCTGCCATCAGCAAACGCTATAGTGGTCTATGCCACTGTGCTGAGAATCTGGTTCCATTGCTGGAGGCCATGCAAAATGTAACAGGCAGAGTTTGGATCAGCTTCTACAGGTTGGCAGGTATCCCATGAAGTTCTCAAGATGGAGGTTGTGAAACCTAAATGGTAGCATAGGTTCTTCATCCACAAAGGCAAGATCCCCGGCTCAAGGACTTTGGTAATAGTATCATCCACCCTTCAACCTCTCCACATGACATCTTTTATAAGAACATTCTGGGAGGAGGCCTTTCACTGCCAGTGGCTGAAACCTGACAGAAATGACACACTAACAAACTGGGCAATAAGCACAATAACGTCACCTTGCACAGGTCATGAGGATTTAAGAAAACTTGACATTTCTAAATATGACGTGTATAATTACACATACATGTTTAGCATTTACAATGCAGTATATGCGGTGGCACATTCCGTTCATAGTCTGCTTTCATGTAGAGATGGAGAAGGTCCATTTCATAATAGACAGTGTGGGAGCATTCATGATTTCCAACCTTGGAAGGTAAGAAAACCAAGTAGTCTATTTTCATTTGTAAAAACTGGTGTGTATATTAATGCCACTGCTGAGTCCACTCTTTCAGTTGTAAGAGCGATCCCACATGCATTCTTAGGGTACAAGAACTGCAAGGCAACAGTGAATGGTTCCAATACCCTAACAATGTGAGTGAGACTACTCTTGCAACAGTAAAAGTGGTCTTGGTGGCAGTACTGGTGTATTATTGATCGACATTGATCAATAATATAATCCCTCACTAATTTATAAAAAAAAGTACTCTAACATTCCCATTTCCAGGGCAGCTGCAGAAGAAATACTCTTCACAGAATAAGAATGCCTCATGCACAGAGCAAATGTGCATTCTGATTGGTCAAAACTCAGAAGTGCTCCCTTGCTCTATAATGGGCTATAGAAGGGATATGAATTCCATCAAATGTGCTGCCTGCCACCATTAAGTTCGGAGCTGTGTTGAACATGGCATTCTGCTGGCAGAATTTGTGCAGAATGGCAATTCTGCTTCCAAAATTCTTTTCAGAATTTATTTTTTATAATTTATTGTTTCTTCTTGATCTGGCCCCCTCGCCTTGCTAGGTCCTGCCCCTCCAGCAGCATCTCTGGCCCTTACCCTCAGGTTTCCAATCCCATGGGTTTACCCACTGTGGAGTGGGCTGCTGTGCTGGTTCCAACCACCCACTGTATCTTGGCCATAGGTACAGGAGTTCCCTGGGTTCCTGAAGGCAGACAGTTGCTGGAGTCTGTGCTTGAATATACTGGGATCATGTACTGGGCAGGCATTGTCACTTTATATAGTCCTATCTCCCTGGATACCTGGTGCTTGAGATGGTCTAATCAGAGGCACACAATCATGCCTCATGTGAATCTTGTCCAACATTCCCCTTCCCACTCCTACTGTCTGCTGAACTACCAGCTGTGGTCACCCAGGGGGCAGTATAGCAGTGGTAGCAGTGACCCACCCTCCCTCCATCCCTTCCCACAGGAAGTCAGCATCCTCTGGGATACCTGATTTTCCACCCTGTGGCCAGTGCCTGATAGTCTGATCTTGTTCCCAAACTCAGTTGTTGGCTTAACGAGTGGTGGCACTGCTGCAGTGCAGGCAGGTAAGCTCTGGAATTTATTGTTTAATTCTGAAAGGCAATTCTATATGTAATCTATTCTGTGGTTTGCATAAACTGAGTTGGCATTTTACATAACTGCAGAATGCTGTTATGAGGGTTATGTAAATTGTAGTTTAGTAAGCCCCAGTTTAAAGAAATAGATTCGTTGCCGTATTGGTGCTTGTAAGAAAACATCCAGAAGCAAATGGTTTGATACCTTTTAATGGACCAACACAGATGTCACAAAACATAGATGTTACAAAAGAAAACAGTGTCTAAGCTTTCAGACCAACCAAGTCCTTCCACAGAGACTTATGTCCCAGTTTGAAGAAAAATTCTGCTTTCGATGGAATTCTGTAGACTTAATCTGAATTTCCAAAATTCTACACACTTTCTTCAGAAGAGGAATTTAATAAATCTGCACTGCTCTAATCAAGCTAGATTTTAACATTCTTCTATGATTTTGCCCATGGGCATCCTTGCTAAAGTTTTTTTCTCTGTGTGTCTGCAGACACCATAACATCATTACTGTTCATCCTCTTCCTTTCAATGTTAATAGCTAATTCAAACTTTCACACTATCCCATAATCCCATGTCTGCTCTTAACAAGCATTTTGCTAATTTTAATACCCTTTTGGACAAAGAAACTCAAATGGGAATCATATCTTGAAATAAAATCTGAAGTGAAAAAGGCTTTGAGAGTTGTTTCAAAATTTTATTTATTTATTGAAATGTTTCACCAGGAAGGCACAATGAACGACAAGTCACTCATCTCCCAGTGTGACCTGGGGGGAAGGGGTACGTTAGGAATGCGACAGTAAACATTCAAGTTGTAAGTTCAACATTAACATACAGTTGTAAGGTAGACGTTACAAACAGTGTTACAACAGTGTTGCACATAATAGGTAGGAACAGTGGACAATAATAAGTGCTGGGTTAATTAAGTAACAAGTGTTACGTGAAAGAAAGGGGAAAAGAGAGGCGGTGATGAGGTGGGTGGGTAGGGGCAAGAGTCATGTCCCTAGAGACCACTTCAGGATGCGAGGACCCTGCACTGCACTGACCAGAGAGAAGGGCATACAGAAGTGTCCCAGAGAGACCCCATCAGGATTTTGGGGGAAGGAGTAGATGAGAGATACAAGCACCTTTGGGGGGTAGGAGAGGGATGCATGGAGACCATTCAAAGCCCCTTTTATTCTGTGAGAGATCAAGGGAGGCTAGTAAGGGGGAGCAATTTGAAGGGAAGGCTAGGAATCTGGGTCGGTGTGTACGGGTAAAGTGAAGGTGATGGTAGAGGGGTAGCGTTTGTCCATGGCTTAGAAGAGGGAGTTGGGGAGGAACATGGCAGGAGTAGCTAGGAGCAAGGTAATTATTGAGGGAGAGCTGATGGAGTACACAGAGGATGAGTGCCAGATTTGAGGGGGAAGGGAATTCCAGATTTTTGGGAGGCAGTGAGAGTAAATGGATTGGCTGATTTGGGTGGATCTGAGGGGATTACCAAGTGCGAGAGTCAGTTGATCTAAGGAATGAGGGATGGGGTGTTATAAAGGAGGAGGAAGGGAGAGGAGCTCACCCAACCAATGCTTGGAGGCGAATTTAGCAGCAGTGGGAGGCCACCTATTTGCTGAGAGGGAAGGATATGGCACGAAAAGATCAAAGTGGTGGGTGCAGGGGAGGCATCAAGGCAAAGCAGCAGAAAGAATTGAAGAGGGTGTCCAGTCTGGCCAGGGAGAACTTAGAGGCAGCACCATAGACTATGTCACAGTAGTCAAAAGTGGGCAGTATCATCATCTGGACAAGTTCGCGCCTAGCAGTAGGAGGGATGCAACTACGGTTCCTGAACATTGCACCAAGCTTGGGATGCAGTTTTTTTCTGGATGGTGTCAATATGCCCAGAGAAGTTTAGGTGTTGGTTCAACAGAACACCTAAGTACCTGAAAGAGGATGTGTCCTCAAGTAAAGTCCCAACAAGGGTGTGGAACATGGTGGGAGGGGAAGCCTTGAGTCTGCGCATGCCAAGATCATGGAGACTGTCTTCCTGGTGTTGAGAAAAAGTTAATGGTTAGCAAACCAGAGCTGAACCTTGTCAAAGTCTTGCTGTAAGCTGGTTCTAACCTCATCAGGACTGGGGCCGGATGGATGCATACAGGACTGTATCATCGGCATACATGTGTATAGCAGAGGATGGAGAGCAAACAGAGGGAAGGTCATTTAAGAATATGGAGAATAGCAGGGGCCCTACAACAGAGCCCTGGGGGACTCCAATGCTAATCAGGAGGGGAGGGGAAGTGGCGTCCAAGATCTTAACTGACTGGGTTCTGCTGATAAGGTAAGCAATTGGCTTTGATTGCCGTACTCTTTCTCACTCAATTTCTTTAGCTGAGGTGAAGTTCTTTGGTTGTGACCAGGTTGACTGGCACTCAGGAGTTTTCAGGTTGATTTGAAGAGTAGCGTTACTTTTCAGTGGTATGTTTGCAAAGAAGGAATATGAGTATGTACCAATCCCATGGGTGAAACCTTTGCAGAAGTTGCGTCAATGCCAACAACATTGATAGATTACTATAAAGTGCCACAGGACCCTGGC
Organism: Neoceratodus forsteri; assembly: GCA_016271365.2. Taxonomy (NCBI): domain Eukaryota; kingdom Metazoa; phylum Chordata; order Ceratodontiformes; family Ceratodontidae; genus Neoceratodus; species Neoceratodus forsteri. The sequence goes on from JADMNL010000029.1 coordinate 221,077,763, forward strand.
ACTCTTTCTGATCTCACCCCTCCTGAATCAGCTGCAACTCAGGCTAATAATCCCTAAATCCGAGGTGTGGGGGCAGAGCCCCACAAACACCACTACCTGGAACAGATTACCAGATGGTTGCTTACCCAACCCGCGAACTGCAGTTGACATAATTCTGTCACCTGTATTAATGAAGTCGACAAAATCTTTCTCAAACCGGCATCATAGAGTTGAATATGAGTATGACTGATGGTGTGATGACACAGGTATTTGAAAATAACATGTTGCAAAGAGCTGATGGTGACTCAGCAGCAGGGAAGGGATTTAAAAGAAAGGAAGAAGAAACATTTTTGGACCAGAGAACAGCAGAAATGACCAGATCAACCAAAATGTAAAAATCATATCAGTGTACTACCATCCATCCCTTATGGGTGGCCTGAGACGTGAACTCTGAACCATATGAAGGGAGAACATGGAAGTCACTGATAAGGGGTGATTTACAGCATAGCAGAGGTTATAAAACAAAAAAACAAAAACAATGTTCACCAAAGTCTTGAGGTCAAAACACTGCACGTGGAAATGCCCTGCAATCTTCCTTCCTTCCTTCCTTCCTCAATGGGGCTGTCATCAGGGATTCAGGTTCAGGTGCTGTAGTTGGAGATTGGGGGCTAGGACTGTAGGGTCATCATTCATGGTTGCAATTATTCCCTGGAGAATCCTTGCCCATTCTCTGTCAGTAAATATTTTGTCCTCTTCCTTCATTGACCTCTTGGATATCTATGGGATACACAATGGCTTGACTCAGAACATGCCATTTATCTTCATAAGTGAGGGGCAGGATAATGACTCGCTACTGGCAAAGCTATGAGTAGGTGATGAAATCCTGCCTCCTCACAAGTAATAAATAATGGTCATATTCTGATTTAGGCCACTGTAGCGCCCAATTATACGTGTATTTTAAACTGCAAAGTTTTTAAACTAGTTCTTTATAAAAAACTTTAACTGTTTCTGTTGGATTTCACTGCTCTGTTTGGGTGCAGCAGGCCCCTGTGATGTCATCTGACATTGTGCTAGCTACTGCTCGCTAGGTTAAAGGTTCCTTTGTTACCTTCAAAGTAGAAATAAAGGCTGATGATGGATCCATACTGAAATATATGACATCTTCATTTAAAATGCTTCAGCTGCTACACTAAATCATGTATCTGTAGGGTTTGATTTTCACCTACATTATATAAATGTTTCTTGCTTTGCGATATACACATCGAATCGTGTGGAAATAAGATCTTTGCCCTTTGAACTTCATCTGTTCCTGCTACTTGTCAGAACGTGATGTCATAATCTGCTGCTTGTGACATCATCATTTCCATAACAACCAACAGTGATATAATAACTCTACTGTGTCTTTCCCATTGCTGAAGCCCATTGATCATCTCTGCAAACAATGGCAGCCTAGTTACTCTTTGCACTTGTAAGGCAGCATTCCCTTCAAGAGCACTGTTGCAGCTCAGTGAAATTATGTCAGGTTCAACTCACAGCCTTTACGGATCTCAGGGTAGTTGTGATCTGCTCTATGCAGGTGGGAGAAGGGCCATGGTATGAGTGTTGGGTGGTGTAGGAGGCCTGTGGATAGGCGCGCCTCCTCCACCAACATGGTTTCCCATCTTGTGGCTAAGTTTAACTTGTGGGCTTGTTTGTCAGGCAGAAGCCAAGTGCTGCTGGAATCACAGAACCTGGAAGCCACAGGTGGCTTCTGTGCAAGCGTCTGACAGGGGCTATCTATAATTTAAATAAAATAAGAGACAGGTTCAGTGGCATGCGGTGGCTCTTACAGGAGAACATTTGAAAACTAAATAATAAACTAAAAAAATAACATAATGTGTAAATAACCAAGCATAAAAACCTAGGGGCGGGGGACTTCTGGGGCAAAAACATCCCATCAATTATATAAAACAAACATATGGGTGGTGTGTAAAACTTTAGATTTTATATCATAATCTACATCTTATTACATCATAATCATTCTCATAATGACAAGCTGTGATTTATAAACTGAAGATTCAGGCCCTACATTTGAAGCGTGGCTGGAGTGCGCCATGCAGGTGAATGTACCCACCACAGTGACTTGCAGCCAACACAAAAGAATGGGATATTCAGCAAGTGCCAGGTAATCAATCTTGCAAACAGTCTGAATATCCTGATTGTGTGTGATTGAACAGTGGGAGAGATGAGCAGCCACGGCAGGTGACCTGTGACCAGCGTGGAGCATACGGAACTGCATGATGTGAAGCCACTTGCGTGGTGCACAGAGTTACAATATTCAGCCAGGATATGCAAATAGCCTCATTGCACAGTCGGTACCCAAACAGCACATTAGCATCTCATTACTGGAATGTATTCAGGCCATTTGCATGCCATTGGCATGTGCAGCTCCAGATATGCAGGGCAGCACCACCACTCCACAAAGGTGAGAAGGAGGTACTGCAGCTTAGCAGGCAGGTGAGTAGTCATGTTTGTGTATGGGTGGAATGCAGTGGACTGAGTACGATGCTAATACCCATGGTGGCCACATGTGCAACACCAGAAGGGTCCAGTGTCCATGAGGCATGCCTATGATACCTCCAGGCCACTGGTGATGCCACTCCTGCCCTGCACTGCCTACCGTTGTGTAAGATCCACAGCCACAACACCCCACTGATCCACCGCAGGGCCCCTGTGGCATTGTCTGTCACACAGGTAGCATCGGGTGACATGCATGTTGTTTCTAGTGGTCTTGTATCTGGCAGTGCTGTGTGCACCTATGGCATAACACCATGGGTGTGTGCCAATGGTCTGTCCTGTCCCATGCCATGCCGCCACCAGTACCATCATGTGTCCTAGTACCATTGTCCCAGAAGTCACCATGAGTTACATGCCATCACCAGGTGATGCTCTGATGTCCACATGGTGTGCAGGCAATGGCACCTGGGTTTATGGCCTGCATTGTAGTTGTCTGCTCCGGCTGGTGTGCTGGTGGGTGACCACTGGCATGTATGACGGCTGGGTGTCTATGACCTGGGTGAGGTAAGGGGAGGTGGTTGACTGGGCGTGCCAGTGGTGTCACAACCAGTATCTGGCAGGTGCCTGGTGACCAGGCACCAGTGCAACTGTGGCTTTAATTTCCATCCTGGCATGGCTGCTATTGTGTGGGTGCCTGGAGCTCATCCTGGTGCAGCTCACAGAGCTGTCTGAGGATGCCATGTCTGCAGTTCAGCAGCCTGCCTATGGGTGGCTGGCAGATTTAGGACATCCCCTGTCTTGCCTAACTTTGCACGACACAAACGTGAGATGCGTGGCACATGCGCTGTGGTTCCACTGACTATACATGCACAGCATATATGGGTGTCCACCCATTTTCTGCATGGCATACATTATATGTGCATGGTTGTGCAATCAGACATACTAGCGCATTTCCCACGAACATGCGTGCCTCAGTGCATTTTCGGATACGCCATGCATTTTATTTTGTGCCGTCAAGTCCTTTGAATATGGGGCCTGTGCATGATGTCTATAAACAGGAAGGAGGGCGGATGAAATCTGTGGGATGGGATCTATTTTCAAACAGCTGTCCATAAAATAAAGGAAAACAAACACAGAAATATCGACATAAAACAAGATTTATAAAATATAGAAACACGAGCGATGACAGCACATCAAAGACCAAAGGTTCATCTAGTCTGTCCAGAGACATTTTGATTTGTGTGTAAACATTGAGTTTTTCAAGGTTTTACTTGAAAACACTGCACTGCACTGCACTGGCTCAGCCACACTGTGGACTGTATTTTCAAAGTGTTGGGATGGATGCAACAGCAAGTCGTGTCACATTTGCATATCAAATTGCAGCTGCAGCTGCCTCTGAAGGGTGCACTAGCATTAGAAGATGAATGAACCACAATCTGCTGTGCCTGTACTTGGGGCCAGATTAGTACCATAAAAGTGTGCAACTGTGATGCAGCCTGCATTTGGGCCGCAAATGTTTTTTGGTTTTTTTAAACCAGGACAGACACATTTTTTTTTAAACCAGGAGAGACACACTAATGTTTTCAGGTACGACCTAGTAGCACAAGGATATTAAGTGACCTATTCAGGGTCACATAGTATGCAAGTGGGGAGTTGTGGGATTCAAACCCCGGTGTTCAGGTTTGCAACTCAGAGCCTTAAACCACTGCACTATACTGCCTCCTATGTACCTCCTAAATATGCCACATGTTATTTATTTATTTAAGCATTTTACCAGGAAGACATACTGAGCAGAGTACTTCTCGATTATAGATGCGTCCTGGAGGAGGAGGGGAGAACATAGGAGAACAGTTTACACAGTATAGACAAGAAAATACATAGTGGGAGAAATATTAACATTAGGATCTGGTTACATGTCAGTAGTAACTTGAGAGAGACAAATTGGTAACCACAAGTACGACGTGTATGAGAAAGCACTTGAAGTCAGGATTGACAAGGAATACATTGTGGAAGATCACTAACATTTGGTTCAGAAACCACTACATACAGGACTGAGTGTGGCAGTTGGTAGCACTGTTACATACAACAAGTGTACAACAAAATTAAGTTTTTGAGCCATACGAGATACAGTATAAGGCAGGGACAAACAGTTAGATACTGATGAATTACAAATATGCTAAGTGCCAACATTCCCAGAGAGTTGCCTAGTAGTTGGTAGGCTCCTAGACACAAGCACAGGTAGGGACAAAATGATCTTGGAGCATGGAGTTTAGGTGAGACAGGGAGGTGAAGTGACAAATGTTAGCTGGGAGGGAGTTCCATAGCGAGGGAATGTGGTAGCTGAAACCTGATTGCCCTGTGGAGGTAGATTGGTATGGGACAGCTAGGGACCTGGAGTCTGAGTTTCTGAGTGTGTATGATTGTGCGCTAGGGTTTGTTAAGATGTTGGAGAGGTAGGAAGGGAGCCACTGAGACCAATGCTTGGCTGTAATTTTTGCGCAGTGAGTGTGATAGTCAAGTGAGGTGAGGTTCATTGCTTGATTTAGGGCACAGTAGTGTGTGGAGTAGGGGCTATTTAGGGTGAGGCGGCATAGTGGAAGAGAGGGTCCAGCTTAGCTAATGTGGTCTTTGGGCCGGCACAGTAGACTACATCCCCATAGTCGAGGACTGGGTGGATCATTTTATTTACAATGTCCTTCCTAGCTGGAAGGGGTATGTTGTCACGATTCTGGTAAAGTGCACCAAGCCTAGGGTGCAGCTTCTTAAGTAAGGAGTCAATATGTGCGGAAAAGGTGAGGTGCTGGTCAAGCCAGACACCGAGGTATCTGAAGGTGGTGCAGGACTCCAGTGGGGACCCTTCCAGGGTGTGCAAAAAACTAACAGCGAAGGGAGCCTAGAAATGTTCTGCCTCATCCCAAAGGTTAAGGAGACTGTTTTGCTAGCATTTAGGAGGAGGCTATTTGAGCGGAGCCAGTGCTGGACTGTGATGAAGTCATGCTGAAGTATGGACGCAACTTCAGAGGGTGAGGGGCCGGATGTGTATAGCACCGTGTCATCTGCGTTCATATGGATGGCGGAGTGTGTGCAGGTGGAGGGCAGATCATTTAGAAAGACCGAGAATAGGAGGGGGCCTAGGACAAATCCTTGAGGCACTCCTGATGTGATTGGTAGGGGGTCCGACATGGACGCTCTGATACGGACAGCTTTGGATCTACCAGTGAGGTAGGAGTGGAACCAAGATGTGGCCCAGCCAGATAGGCTAGCCTAAGCAAGTTTTGTCAAGAGAAGAGAGTGAGTCACCGTATCGAAAGCCTTTGCCAGGTCGTTAAAGATGGTGGCAGTGATGTGGCCAGCATCCATCCCTGAGAGGATGGAGTCGGTAATCCTAAGAAGGAGAGGTGGTAGTGGGTGGGATTTCCTAAAGCCAGACTGGTAGGGGAAAGAAGGAAGAGGAGTCAGATGGGTGGATATGAGGAGAGAGACCAGTAGCTCTTGTATCTTGTAAGGTCGGTGGGAGGGAGATGGGCAGTAGTTGCTTGTGTTTGAGGCATCACCATCCTTTGGAAGTGGGATTATGGTGGCATGCTTCCACTCAATGGGGACTTCTGCTAGGATGAATGATAAGTTAAATAGGGCAGCTAGGGGTTGAGCTATAGTAGGGGCCGAACAGTGGAGCATTTTGGAGTCCAACCCCATGGGACATTTTCCCTTTTCAGGGTTAAGGGCAACCAGTGCATTGTATACCTCATCAGGGGTGACTTGCAGGAAGGAGAAAGGCTGAGCTGCAGCACCACAAGATGTGGTGTCAGTGGGGGCATGCTGATCCTGGTGCGGGTGGCCCTGGGAGCAGGCATGGCTGGTAGTGAAGAGGTGTTAAACAAGGTGGCAACTGCTGAGGGGTCAGTGATGGTGTGACCACCAATCTGCAGGGATGGGATTAGTGGTTGTGATGGTGGGCATAGAAGCGATTTGACCACCTTCCAGAAACGAGACAGGAGATGGGAGGAGGAATTGAATGCGCATGAGAAGTAGTTGGCCTTTGCTTGGCGGATTATTTTAGTACTAGAATTGCGGAGAGCTCTGTAGGTCTGGAGGTCGGCCTGGGATTTGGAGGTCTTATAGGTTTTCCAGGCCTTGTCTCGGATTCGGAGGTGGGCTAGGATATCGGGAAAGATCCATGGTAGATGAGCACCTAGGACTCTGGACTGTCTGAGGGGGGCGTAGCGGTCCCAGATGGCGATGAAGTTGGACTTAAAGAATGACAGTGCCTCATCTGTCAAGGTGAAATGACTGATGCACGACCAATCGTAGTTGCCTAACTCATTTAATAATGAGGGGAGATCCAGGGATTTGTAGGATCTCGAAAGTAGGATTCTGGGAGGGGGAGCTTTGGGTTTGTGAAATTTGCGCATGGTGTAGATCCCGTGGTGGTCACTAAGGGCATCCGGAAGGAGTCCAGAGCTATAATCCTGTGCGGGTGAGAGGTGAGGACCAATCTAGCAGTGTATGTTTCTATGTTTTGTGGTTTGCCAGGTAGGTTCAGTGATTTGTTATGTTAGGATTAGGGCTGTTACCTTGTCACGAAATTTGGAAAGGGACTCAGCAAGCCAGTTCTGGTTAAAATCCCCAAATATGTGGACCTCACCACCTGCTGCCAGGGAGTTTATGTAGCCTAGGTAGTCCAATATGTAAGGTGAGGTGGTGCCTGGAGTGCAGTATGTGCCTGCTATGTAGATTGGGATTGAGTGGGGATGAAGAGTTTAACCATTAAGGCATTTATGGAGTCCATCGGTAGGGATAGGGCAACTGTGGTGAATTTGATGGAGGAAGCAATGTACATGGCTATGCCGCCTCCTTTTCTGCTGACCCGGTCATGGCAGAGAAGTGTGTAGCTGGGTATGGCAAATTCTGCATCGGTGTTATGTGATTTTAGCCAGGTTTTAGAGATAATCAGAATGTCTGGGCTGAGAGACTCTGCGAGGGCATGTAGCAAGGTTATTTTACGCAAGAGACTGCATATATTTATGTGTATTAGTTTGAGGCCTGAGGGGATTTGGAGTGGGACAGAAGGGTTTTGGGCATGGGGGTGGGTTGGTCCTGGGTTAAGTTCGATATCCCCTGCAAGAAGAAGTAGCAGGGTGACCATTAGTTTGGTTAGTTTGGTGTGATGGACTATCCACAGAAGTTTTCTGGTGGTGGTATGACGTGCGGTTCCATCAGCTTTTGGTCTCCAGGTTTCCTGTAGAAGGACTAGGAGGCTGATTCAGTAAATAGTGGGATTAGCTGGGGCAGGTGGAGGAGTATGGTAGGGATGGGCATGGTGCGTTCAGCATGACATTAGGTGGGGAATATTTGTTTGCAGCCTGTCGAAAGATGTGATGTGGGCTGGGAGGCGGAGGGTAAATTGATGGAGGGAAGGACACCCAGGGGGTGATGATAAAGAAGATTAATAAGTAAAGTTGAGGCATAATGGAGAGGCTAAAAGAGCAAGGGTCTGGAAAGTAAATTGCAAAACCTTGGTGTAGTATTTATTTATTTAGTTTTTGTTGACCGGGTAAGTGCACTAGACAAATCCTGCCTATTTTCAGGCATGACCCGGGGGAGGGGGAAACAGATGAATGCCAAATGACCTTAAAGCCGATTAAGATGTTGGTGGTATTTTTAGTGAATGAGGAAAATTTGGCCAGGGCACCGAGGAAATTCCCCTACTCTGCTGGTGCTCGGTGGCCAGTAGGGGAGTGTGTGGGTCAGACATGGCCACTTCAGCAAGGAGGATGGTGGAGGTTGTAGTTGACTTAAGTCTCGAAGTTCTAGACAACAGAATGTGGAGTCGGAGACAATTTGAGAATGGAATTGGATGTGATTATTTGTGAGGCTGCAACGACGGGTGAAGCGTGGAGAGATCGCTTAATCGGGAGGACAGGGTTGGGAGTTCTCAAATGGCTATTGTAGCGGAGAATCTGACGGTCGGTGCAAAATTGGTATCTACGCCTTTAATTCCGGCCGGTGAGTGAGAACTGGTGCATGGGAAGGCGGAAGAGAGTGGAACACAGAAAGAAGTGGCACATTTGTCGGAGTATGCTTGGGCATCTGTGGAGGCAGCGGGGGACCAACGGAGGCAGAAAGAAATGTTGGAATTGAAATATAAACTAGAGGAACTGGCAAGAAGTCGTCGGAAAGTGAGGCTTTTGAAATTGGAACATAAAGCGGGCGAACATGCATTTGGGAAGGACAGTGAGTCAAAAAAAGGGGCTGTAAGTACTGGTAACTCTAAAATAACCTTCCCCACTTTCCAAATAAACAAAGATTCAGGTTTTGTTTTCAAACCTTCAAATATGGAATCAGTGGGCGTAGAACCTAAAGCCCCTGTAGTTTACCAAACTAGGACTGGCTCTCAAGAGGGGGTGACAGATTTCTTTTTAAAAAAAAACAACATGGAACAACATAGACTTAAAAAATCATTGGGGACTGAGTGTGTTGATATACAGAGTGCTAAAAAAGAAATGACTTCCTCAAATTCACAACATTTGGAACATGATGTGAACTGGTCACCACAAGCAGCTGTAATAGCAGCAGGGTGGAAAAAATTAGGCCAGGGGATCTGGACACCGGATTCTGCTTGGGATAAATCTTTAGATTTAAATAAATCTGGGCCAGATTGGCAACCTGGTGGTAAAAGTTTAATTTAAAATCTGTAAATTCCTCTGTTGCAAATGAGAATTGGAGAGGGGAAATAGGGGATAAGGAAACTATTCAGGAGGATAGTACTGTATTACCAAATGTAAGTGCTGAGTGTAACAAAGATGGGGTAAGGCCTGTGAAACCCCTTATGTCCAGTTTATTTTCTCAGAGTAAGAGAGAAGCAGCACCCCGGAGGAATGCCGTCCGCATTAGATATAAGGGGGGTTTAAAGGAAAGACCTGACAGATATTTTGTAGGCAAAACATTATTAAAGGAATCTTTAAAATTTTCTCCTCGGGATGTTTTTGCCTTCATTAACATCTCAGGGGAGGATAATTTTGATGTAAGTTTTCGTTCCCCTGCATTGTTGGAGCTTTTTTGGGAAAGATACAATCAAGTTAAGTTTTCCCCATTATGGACCCCCTTTTTGGTCATCCCTCTATCTAAACCCCTAATTAAATATGTAACGGTAATGTTCAGGAATGAAGGGGTACATGTTGAGGATATTGCGTTTGGTTGTCCCAGAGTGTGAGGTACAGAGTGACCCAGAACCAATACTAGATTGAACAGTTCTGGACAGGAGGTGGAAATTTAAAGTAAAATTACGTCAAACAGCAATAGGAATTGAGCATCCCTAACTCTTTCTATTGGGAAGGGATAGGGGAGTGAGCTTTTATAGTGGACAGCCTAGGGCGTGTTATAGGTGTGGTGCAGAAACGCATTTGTCTAGTTCATGTGATCAGCCTAAGTGTGATAACTCTGGAGAAGTGGGGCATGTGACCATGTTCTGTACAAATGCCATTAAATGTGATTTGTGTGAGGAACAAAATCACGCCTTTCGTGATTGTCCATGGCTGCTAGAACAAGAATGTTTGTGGTAATTTAGAGTTGATCATTCAAAAGCACAAGATGCTAGAGAATTTCAGGAGACAGGGAAAATGTTGGCAAAATCCCTTTCAGTACCACAGAGCGCTGTAGACCCCCTGGGTGTGGTAGGGACTAAGGGTGAGGAAAATGTACCAACTAATTTAAAGGGAAAGGAATTGGAAAAAAATGTTCCTGAGTTGTTGCAGCCAGTATATTATTCGGTATCAAATGTGGAATCAATAATCAGTACGGACCCACCTTTGAAACCTCCATTGGCCCCTAGAAGATCCAGTAGGACCATTAAAACACAGTTACCCCGAACCAGAAGTTATTGAATCAAAAAATTTTATGAGGCCTTATTTTGGGGAGATTCAGAAGTGGATATGGAGATACAGGATTCTCAGGTTTCAGTTCAAGAGGGCCTAGCGCCCCCTAGAGAGGATTACAAAGGAAAAAAAAAGAAAAAAAGAAAAAAATAATGAACAATTGTGCTAGAAAGATTGATTACGGAAATGATTTTCACGTGGGCTACTTTGAACACTCATAGTCTGTTAAAGGTTCAGAAGAGACAGGCAGTGTTTCATTTCATTCATGACTTAAAAATCTCAGTGTTTTTTTTACGAGAAACATGGATGTTTTCCAAAAACCAGTGTACTACCTTTTCTAAAGATTGGCCATGGGGGCCTTCCTTTTGGTCATTCGGGGAGGAGAGAGCAGACGGGGTGGGTATTCTTTTTAATTCGTATAATTTTGTTCTGCATAAATTAATAGATTTGTGTCCAGGGAGAACATTAATTGTAGAGGGAAATTGGTACTCTCAAACCCTGCGTCTAATTAACATTTATAACCCCCAAACCAAGGCAGGAAGGGTAATATGTATGAAAGAAATCCAACCTTTTTTAGTTACAACTATCCCCATCCTTTGGGGAAGGGATTTTAATTGTGGTATAGGAGAAGCAAGGAAAGGGTCTGAGAAAGAAAAAAATATATACTGCGATACATCATGTTTAAGAGATACTATAAAAACTGCAGATTTAATTTCCTGTATGCATAAAAGGTTGACTGGGCCAAAGGGTACGTTTTTCAAAAAGGGGAAAGGATACACTATAGATTATCTTTTTATTTCCAAAAATATTACGTCCAACAGTCCTCAGATAATCCCGGTCGAGTTTTCGGATCATGCTTTGTTAATGGTCAAAATAGGTATCATAGAGGGCAGTGGGAGACAGAGATCTAGGTGGAAATTAAACACCACTATTTTACAGGATAATCTGGTCCAGAATTCTATTAAGCTAATATTACAAGCTAGGTTGTCAGTTAGTTTTCTATATCAGGATTTAGGGAAATGGTGGCAGGAAACTAAAGAGGACTGTATTCTTTAGTTGAAAAAACATGGGAAGTTATGTCAGAAAAATAGGTTTTTTAATTACTTAAAATTAAGAAACCAGTTACAATTTTTGCTTACAAGGGCTAATACCTCGAGGGATGATTTTTCATCTCAAATAGCAGAAATTAAAACAAAAATAAAAGTTTTACAATATGATAGAGCAAAAACTTTACAAGCCATTATGTCTAATCATATGAGAAAATCGGTGTTTGGAGACCCCTTTGAGTTATGTAAAGTTGTAAAAGAGCATGTGTCTCTGGATTTTTTAAATCAGGGAAATGAGAAAGTTTTTTCAGTACAGGCTATAGGGGAAATGATTAATAAGCATTTTAGGAATTTAGAATCGCGAGAGACTCCTTCCCTAAACCAGATTAAGAAATTCTTAGGCCCTCCTATAGAGAATGTCCTAGAGTCAGAGACTCTTAAAAAATTAAAACAACCCTTCTCTCATGAGGAAATTAAAGAAGTTCTTATTTCTCTGAAACCTAATGTTGCCCCAGGTCTAGATGGACTTTCCAATCTTTTTTATAAAATGTTTCAGTTGGAAATTGTAAATTGTTTAGCATTAGTTTTTAATTACTTTCTGAAAATAGGAGTGAGCATAAATTCCTTTTCGGATGGGTTACAAATTTATATTTTCAAGTCAGGGGATAAGGGTGAGTTTCAAAATTGGAGAACTATTACATTGCTAAATTCCAACTATAAAATCCTTATCACTCTGATTAATAACAGACTTAGAGCTTTAGCAGAAAATAGTTTTACGCAAGTGCAGTACTGCGGCATTCCTAAAAGGAGTATCCAGTCAGTCCTGTGTTTGATTAGAGACATAATCGAGAAAATTAATGAGTTAGGGGAGAAAGGTTTTTTATTAACGTTGGATTTAGAAAAGGCCTTTGACAGAGTTAGCCATGTATTTTTGTTTACTACCTTAGAATTCTTTAAGGTCCCGTTGTGCTTATTAAATTTAATAAAAAGTTTATATAGTTCAGCTCAGGTGTTTCCATATATTAAAGGGGAAATTGGGAGGGGTTTTAAGGTGAATTGTGGGGTAAGACAGGGTTGCCCTTTAAGCCCTCTTTTGTACAATTTTTCTTTGGAACCTTTATTAAGAATAGTAAGCTTGGTCCCTCTGTGGCAAGGTGTGAGTATTCCGGGGACAAACTCTTCAATCACTATTCAAGCTTATGCAGATGATGTATGCCTCTTCTTTTCAAAAATTTCACAAATAAAAGTATTTTTTGCAAAGTTTGAGGAATATGCTTTTTTAGCTAATGCAAAGATTAACTTAAATAAAACTAAAGGTTTACTATTAGGGATGTCTCATCGAGACCCGATTGTTTGGAATTCAATTAAAATAGCTTCAGAGCCTTTGACAATCCTGGGGGTAAAGTTTGGCCCTCAGAATTGTCCAGAGGATAATTGGAAAATAGTTTTGGATAAAATTGATGTGAAAGTTAGCAGATGGAAAAGATTTAAATTTACTAAAATGAAAAGAATTCAGGTTTAAAACAATTCATCCTGCCAAGTTTACAGTATATTACGGCAGTTTACCCATTACCAATTAAATATGAAACTAGGCTTTATAGTATCTGTTTTCAGTTGCTTTGAGAATAGATTGAACCAGTTAAAGAAGTTTTACTTATTTAGAAAAGCAGGGGAGGTTTGGGAATGGTTGATCCAGGTTTTTGTTTTTCGATTTTTTTCCCTGCTCTTTAAAAATGATTTATGTGGGACAAGTAGTCAGGAGTTCCTTTTTTTAAAAAGTTTAATGAGGCGCTATTATACATCCTGGTTGCATTGTGCTCCAAAATTATCCTTTCATCTATCTTTGCCAGATTATTTTAAGTCGGCCGCACAGAAATTATATAAATGGAAGGTAACTAAAAATCAAATTATAAGGAGTTCCTCGAGGACATTATATAAGGAATTAATGACTTTGAACTATTCATCAGTACCTTGTTTTAAAAACTGTCCTATAGACCGGAATGAGGACATTTTGGAACAGCTAAATAACCCTAGGTTACCAGATTATATGTGGGAAACCCAATGGCTTACGTTATATGGAAAATTAAATGTTAGGGGAACAGCAAAATATAAAGCAAAAGAAGAGAGACTATGTCCTTATTCAGTATGTATTAACCAGGAGGAAACAATGGAACATTTCTTTCTACAGTGCTCAGTGTCATCTAAATTATGGGAATATTTGGCTAAAGTATGGGATTTTCCTTGGTTGGCCAATCTAAATTATGATATTTTGGTAATTGGAACCTTTCCTCCATCTTTACAAAGGTACAAAAAAGGGACTTTGCGTGTTTTCTTTGCTAGTTTAAGATATTGCTTATGGCAAACAAGATGCCAATGGGTTTTACATCAAAGAAACCCTCTGTTCAGGGTTTTAGAGTCAGTAACTAATATTTTGAATAAGGTGTTTATTTCAGATTCACAGTTGTATAATGGGAAGAAAGTTAGATTTTGGTGGAAAGGTTTTTCGCATATTATTAAATATAAATAATAGAGTTGTTTTTATTGTCTTGTTCCCGCTAACAGTTGGCTTTGTTTTTTTTCCTCCTTCCCCTAGCTGAAATTATAAGGAAGTTTAATAGTAATGAGGACTTGTTTTGTAACTGGAAGTTTCTGTTCTTTTAGAATAATAGGAAATCGATATTTAACTGTGGTTATTTAATTTAAGACTAGATATTAATTTTTTTTTATGTAGGTATTTTCATAGCTTTTATTATGGGGATAGAATGGTGTGGTGGTGGGTTGTATGATTTTGTTTTTTTGGTTCTCTACTGTATTAATTAGAGTATAATGTTTTGTTTTGACCTTTATTTTATTGTATTTCTCTGTTGATTATATTTTCATGTGTTTATTTCAATAAAAATTGCCCCTACTCTTTTCAATAAGTGCCATGGGATCTTTAACATCCACCTGAACTACCACCAATCCAGGCAGATGGGACCTCGGTTTAACGTCTCATCTGAAAGATGACCTCTAGTGGATGGCTAGTATAACCTGCAGATGGGAAAGTAGGCCGATTGGTTAAAACTGGCATGTGACTTCAGGTATATAAGGGAGCGACTGCCAAGGGTGGTGGTGGGGAGCTGACGCTCAGCATCAGGGGGGCTGTAGCTTGTTCAAACTGCGTAGTAGCAGCAGCACCACGAGCCGTACCTTAGTGCTGCCTGTGAATTGCTGTTGGGGGGGGTTGGTCTGCACTCCGGATCCTGGGAGGGCTTCCACACTGCCCTCACGACCTGAGGATTGCCTCGAAAGCTTAGCGCTGCCTGTGAATTGCTGTTGGGGGGGTCGGTCTGCACTCCGAATCCTGGGAGGGCTTCCACGCTGCCCTCATGACCTGAGGATTGCCTTGAAAGCTTAGCGCTACCTGTGAATTGCTGTTGTGGGGGTCGGTCTGCACTCCAGATTCTGGACTGTATGTGACTGTACTTAGCCCTGAAAGAACAGTGGGAACAGCATACATCTTATCTGAGCTAACTAAATGTAACCTCCAGGGGGCGCTATCCCAAGGGCCACTACCCCTGTCTGATCTGCCACTAACAGGTTGAGGGGCCTGGATCCAATGGAGGGTGCCACCACCACCCAGAGGTCGGGGTTAAGACAGTCTGATATGACTTGGTTACAGCCCTCTGGGTCACTGCAACTCCCCTTTCTTCCCACTAGTGGCCCACACAGATCAATCACAGTACCCTTGCAATATACACTTACTCCCAGGCTTGGTTCAATCAGTTGGCTCTGGGGACCCCCTGTAAAGTAAGATGCAATTAGATAAAAACCACCTGTTCGGTAATTCAACATAGATACACAGGTCAGTAAGTATACCTTTACAAAACAACCTATCTGATTTATTTAGGGGGAAAATAACAAGGGCTGGGGGGAAATCAGGTTAATTAGCTTACCACTCTAATGAATATATAAATATGTCTATCTAGGGCACTGTGCACAGGCCAACCCTATGAGTCATTGTCTCTGGGTACCCAGGCCATAGAAGGCTGGTCTCTCGATGCAGCTGGTTGGGGCCCTGATGCAGCAAACAAGCACTTGATTCCTAATAGGATTAGGTAGCACCAGTAGGCTCAGTTCCTGCAGCCAAACAAGCAACCAAACAAATCTTGCCCTCACTATGAACATCTGACAGGGAGCTATCCTGATTTAGTACTCACAACTCCAGCCAAAAGAGCGCTCTCACACTACTTGCAGATCAGGGCCTGGGATTCAGGCACTTCTCCACACATTTATATGAAGAGCAGAGGGGTACCATACCAAGCAGCTGCTGTATAATCCCGATCGCTTTCACTACAAAACACCGGGCCCAAACGACGCAGCTTCACTTGTCCTGACAGACCGAGCGCGACTGAAGCAGATTCTCCAGTCCTCTACAGGGTGAGCCTGGTAGGTAGCTGTGCTTTTGCACAGCCTCCTCTGACCACTGCCTAGAGGATTTAGTCTGACACTTGCTGGTATTCAATCTGCTGAAATCTGGCCTTCCACACGTGCTTCCCACACAAAAGCTCAACAGCACAGGAGCCCAGAGCTCCTTCCTCGCTCACAACCACAACGACTCTGCCCCTTGGCAGTTTGGGAAAGGACTCTTAGTTCGGGGGCCACCCGATCCCATAGGTGGGCTGCAGATGCCAGTCACTTAATTCGGCCCCCCATTGGTGCAAAAAGGCACTGTAGTTCAGAACTTCATGTCCCAGAATTACTGACTGTATCCCCTATGGCCAGCCGGCTCCAAAATGAGTCCTGATTCTGGTTGGCTCAAATGGTCTCCTTTTTAGTGTCCCCCTTTCCCAATTGGCCCATCTCAAAAGTCCAGGTCCAAAATGGAGGGGCCAAACACACAGAGTCCCAGCTGCAATGAAAGCAGGTTAAACAAACTGTAACTTCACTAATACTCTAAATGATTACAGCCAAACAGTTACATCTGTCGGATGGGCTCCCACTGTGCTTCCAGCGACTACAAAATGGAGCAATTACACCACAGCTCAGGCAGGATTCGAGCAGGGAAACACCAATCCACCCCATACAACCCACTGGAGCCTGCGAGCAGGCAGCTCTTAAAGAGACAGTTCTAGAGGCTTTAAAAGCACTCACAATGGCAGCATTTTGGCAGCATTGTGCCGAACACCAGTTAGGCAAGGAGCTATTAAGCAGCTCCAGGAAGGCTTTTAGGAACCCCCATTTGTAGGGGGGTTACATAAAGCTCTGTCATGCACTGCAGGTTGTTGAATCTCTCCCTGGTATAGCCCTCTGATGTCACCTGAAGGTGATTCAGGGATTTCTGGTTACAACAAATGCCAGGGTGGAAGTCTGCAGAATCAGCATGATTACAGCCTAGTATACTGCAGTAAACAGCAAGTAGAACAAATGTTTTTCCATGCAAAGTGCAAACTGGGACTGGCCCCACACTTGGGTGTATGGCTCTTAGTGCTGACTGTTCCTTTTACAGGTTATGATTATAGAAAGATGGCTGGATTGCTACTATGTAAGTCTTTTTGCTTCATAGTGCAGAATTTGCCTTTTCATTATTATTAAACCATGTTTTCAATAAAAGCTCAAAACACTGTCAGAAAACCTCAAGATACTGTAGGACAGTGAGGCACAAAGGAAGTAAGGACTGTACATCTCGTGTTCTCTGGACACTCACCTGGTGAAATAAAATTTAGATAACAAACTACTATGTATATTTGTATATTATACGGGTGCTCCCCTCTATTTGGGGTTGTTCGGGCACTTCAGTGTTAAACCCCCAAATTTGCACTTTAATTACTTTGCAGCTATTCAACGGATTAGCATGAAATGGTACATGCACAGTCTCATGAGTAAATCTCTTGACAGAACAAGTGTTGTTCCAGTCAGACGTGTGGCTTCTGAGATGCAGATAGAGCAAAAAATGAATTTTTCAGAATTTTTTTCCATTGGTTTGAAAGTGTTTTCTATCAGCATGGCTAGCACCCATATGGTTTTAAATATTGGCCTGAAATGTTCTGGGTAGAAAGGGGCTGGCCCATAGTTCTGCCTGTTGCTTATTTGGGAAACAAATATTTATCCATTCCAAAGTTACTTAATTTTGAAATTTGTATGCTTGGTTCAGAGCATGCTCAGTAAGCACTGAAAAATAGCTGTATGAAATGACAAAAAAAAATATTTTTCATATGGGGTCAGTCTTTTTTCATGAGGGGAAAATCATTGTTTTGTTTGCTGCCATCTTGTTTTGCCTCTTTCCATAAAAATTCACATTTGAAAACCCACAAAAATAACATTCCTGAAAGCAAGCAACAGATGTAGCTTGCTTATCGGGACCCCCTTAGCTGGATTCTGTACTTAACTGTTGCCTGTTGCAGAAATGCTCTTAAAATATTGTTTTTTAAATTATAAATCTTGCTTTGTGACTCATGATACAAAGCAAGATTTTTGTTTCGTATGACAATTCACAAAAAAAATCTTTTATCATATGGTGAATAGATGTATTTCAATGGGGTTTTCTACTTTGGTGCATAACTTGCCATTTTTCAAGATTTTGACACTAAATTTTCAACATACCCTTTTTGACACCCCACTTCTTGAACAATATTGGGGTCATTTTACAAATCGTGCCCAAAAGGTTATTTTATGCGTCGGTTGGTGAATCACCTTCGGTGGATTTCAACATTTTCACCATATGTGTTCAAGAGATGGGGTGATAAGAAGAGTATGTTGAAAATATGGGATCAAAATATGCAAAAGCGGCAAAGCTGTGTACATCTGTTGACATTTCTCTATGCTCGCTCATAACTTTCTTAATTTTCAATATTTTAGCCCCAAATTATCAACATAGCCTTTTCTTTACACCATCCCATGAATATGCAGCTACCATTTTTCAAATCTGGCCCAAAACATCTTTTCATGCCTCTGCCATGGAATTATGCTGTGGTGACATGGAATGCCATTTTGGTGGGGATTTGATATGTTTCACTACCGGGTTGATGAGGTGGGGTAATAGGAAGGCTACGTTGTCAGTTAGGTTGCTTTTGTTCTACAAATGGAAGCTCAGGTGTGGAGAGCCCTGTGCTTCCCCATAAACACATATATGCATCTATGGAGGAATTGGAGCACAGATAAATAAGGATACGATTACACTGTATCAAAAAGTATGGTTGCATGAGACTATCTTAAAAATCTGATGTTGAATGTATTTCAATGGGGTTTTCTACTTTGGTGCATAACTTGCCATTTTTCAAGATTTTGACACTAAATTTTCAACATACCCTTTTTGACACCCCACTTCTTGAACAATATTGGGGTCATTTTACAAATCGTGCCCAAAAGGTTATTTTGCGGTCGGTTGGTGAAATCACCTTTCCGGTGGGATTCATTACATTGAAGACTATCTTAGTTTGTCTTTAAGCTGGGTGGGGGTTGCCTTTCAGTAATCACATCCATATACTGACTGTGACACTCATGGCTTGATTTGGGAGTTATCTGCTTCAGCAGTGTTATCTTATGTCAATTAAATTTATGTGTAGTAGGATTCTTTATGTTTGTTGCACCAAGCACATCTTAACCCAAGGTTCATTCGGACTGAGGGCAGTATTGTACTGTTTAACTTCTCTGACATCATCTTCTGTTTTTTTTTTTTTTTTTTTTAAATGAGTATTTTAAACCAATGGGGATTTGTTTCTGTTTTTCTCTGCATTATCTAGCTGTTATAAGTATTGTATTTTCTAAACAACTGCCATGAGCTTCTGAAGAAGGACTGGTTGGTCCGAAAGCTAGAGCACTTTGTTCTTGTTGTTACATCTATGTTGGTCCATTAAAAGGTATCAAATCATTTGCTTCTGGATCTATCTTAAAAAGTAAGACAGTTCTTTGCAAAAAAAACTGTGTTAATGCAATATTTAGGGTTCAGGCTAATGCAACAAAAGTGGGGAATCGTGGCTTTAGGGTTCCCACCCTAAACCCCCAACACCACCCCATTAGGTATGTATGTTTCTGGAGTGTATTGAATGGGGTGAGCTTTAGGGTTGACAACACCAAGGAAGACTTTGCCCCTGATTTGCTTTAGGGGGTTGGAAATCCTAAAGCCACATTGCCCTATTTTTGTTGCTTTGCCCTGAACTGTAAATGTTGCAAACTGATTTTTGTGCAAAGAATATATATATATAGCTAGATAGATAAATAGATAGATAGCTAGATAGATATTATATATACTGTTCATTTACTGCCTCTGACTGTCAATTAAGGGTTTCCCTTTATCTTGTCTTCTTGTTAGCTGCTCCACTATGCCAAGGATGTCCATTTTAAAAACAGTGATGGTGAGGAGATGTATTTCGATGTGAATGGTGACCCACCAGCAAGATATGACATCCTTAACTTCCACTTGTCCTCTGACGGAACCAGTAGGTACTTCAGAGTTGGTAGCTTTGAGAACAAAGCCCCTGGAGGACCAGAGCTCACCATCAACGAGAGTGACATTTTGTGGAATGAAAGGTTCAGTCAGGTATTTCACAGCACAGATCTTGCTTTTATTCTTCAGACTTTTACAAATACAGTGTAGCAGTTTCTTTCTTTCTTTCTTTCTTTCTTTCTTTCTTTCTTTCTTTCTTTCTTTCTTTCTTTCTTTCTCTCTTTCTCTCTTTCTTCCAACCTGTTCCCCATCTGGAGTGAATGTCAACCTGTCTGTCTGTCAGGCTATCAATCTGTCTATCTATCTATCTACAGACAGTATCTATCTATCTACAGGCATTATCTATCTATCTATCTATCTATCTATCTATCTATCTATCTGTCTGTCTGTCTGTCTGTCTGTCTGTCTATCTATCTATCTATCTATCTATCTATCTGTCATCTTTGTCTCTCTCAGATGTCTATCTGTCTACTTTCAGTGAGTGCTAATTAAGTCCACCAGATTGAAGCTATGCACAGATAGTAGGCCATTGTGACTACAAAGTCTCCAAACACGAAAACACAAATGTGTTTATAGATACAGACAGACAGACAGACACACACACACACCACACATAGCCACAGACATGCAAACACACACACACATGCACCACACACACAGATACACACACACAGACACACACACACACACATATCTTTATTTGTTAAACTATAGTTTTGGACCCAGCTGGACATGTCTGTAAATTCAACCATAGCCTAATATTAATATATCACCCCCCCCCCCATGTGTTGCAGAAAGCGTACTTGCTGTTAAAAATGTTCTGAAATGACCATCTGCTACCCACAGAAAAATTCTAGGGCTTGATTTTCAGCATCTGGTCCACATATCAGAAATGCCTGGATATTCTGTAAGTTTTAGTCCAACACCTTCCACTATCCACATCACACACTGTCTGAAGGGGGGGAGGAAAAATTCCTGGAGTGTGCTTTATAAATGAGGGGAGTATTGGCCACAGAATGGTAGCAGTGACTCATTAATGAAATGTATGTAGTGCAGGATTCTCACCATGAATAATGTGTATACTGAAGGAAACAGTCCAAGTTTGGTCATAAAATTATTCTCAGACCTCATCTGAGCATCTGTGCATTAGTGTGGAGGTGGGGTGTGCAGAGGGTGGGTGTGGGTTGGGGGAGGGGATCTGACAATGAGGGACTGTTTTCTTTGTTTCAGGTTATAATGGGGACAAAAAATAACACCGCGGACCATTTTCTTTTTTTACAAGAGTAAGGAAAATGTTGGGCACACTGGGGTGGGCTACAGTGTGTCCCATGAGTATGGGGGGTGATGTTAGCCAACATTGAGGTGGTCTCCCAGTATGGCACCCAATGGGGGTGGGTGGGGCAGGAAAATACCAATGCAATCCGATTTTGAACGAGGAGGCACACTGAGGTGGGTTCCTAGTGTGCCATGCAATCTTGGCTGGGTAACCATGCCGACAGGAGGATCGGGCACCCCCAAAGTTGGCTTGATGGGGATTGTGAGAGGTGGACGGTGACAGCCGCTGCCATGTTTATTGAAATGTTACACCAGGCAAGGTACATAGAAACATAGAAGTTGATGGCAGATAAGGACCGCAAGGCCCATCCAGCCTGACCATTTGTTTTTCTACCTTATGAATGTGCCATCGTCCTTTGCTCTGTCAATGGCCTATCTATTCATACTCATCTGTATTGCTTCCTTATGCCTATCCCATGCCTATTTGAAGCCCTGCACTGTATTCATAACCACCACTTCCTGAGTTAGGCTGTTCCATGTGTCCACCACCCTTTCTGTGAAAAAGAACTTCCTCACGTTACCCCTTAATCGGCCTCCCTCTAATCTCATGCTGTGTCCTCTTGTCCTGCTATTTTTCTTATATTGAAACATGTTAGACTCTTTTATCTTGTTAATGCCCTTAAGATATTTGAATGTTTCGATCATATCACCTCTCTCCCCCCTTTGCTATAGGGTATACATATTGAGCTCCGTTAATCTGTCCTCATATGTTTTCTGATGCAGTCCCTGCACCATTTTGGTTGCCCTTCTCTGGACTGCCTCAATTTGGTTAATGTCCTTGTGAAGGTGTGGCCTCCAGTACTGCACGCAGTACTTCAGATGGGGCCTAACCAGTGTCTTGTAAAGAGGGATTGTTACCTCCCTCTTCTGATTTGTGATACCCCTACTAATACACCCTAACATCCCCCTAGCCCAGGGGTTCTCAAATGATGAGGCCAGCCTCCCTTGGGAGGCCCCAACCTGTTTCAGGGGAGACTCAAGCAAGTCTGAAAAAATACAGTATTTAAATTTTAAGTTTTATGTATTTTGTGTGAAGAGATGAAGCAAACTGAAAGAGAACAATAGTAGGTGAATTTTATGTATTTATTTACTAATAGGTGACAAGGGAATGTGAATGAACCAAGGCTCATTTCAGGTGTACCCGGGGAAGGGAAGGGAGCGAATACATTTCAAAAGGTAACTGCAAATCAAGAAATACACAATGAACAATAGTGCAAACACATATGAACAATAAACTAATAATGAGTGGTGGTAATTGATCAATTTGTAAACTGATGGCAGAACAGCCCAAATACAAGGGCTGAGCATAGACGTGCTAAGAGCAATAGCAGGAAGGAGCAAAGCAATCCCAGATAAGCTGCTTAGGAGCAGGGAAGGAAGTGGAGAGGCAAAGTATGTAGGAAAGTTATTTCATATAGAGAGGAAACAGAGAAAGTAGTCTGACCCATGAAAGTACTGCAACAAGAGGTAACAATGGTTCAAGAATGAAAATAGTGGAGCAAGTAGGCTGGCCTGTGGGGGGGGGTACAGTAAGCTAAATAATAATATTTTTTTATTTTATTTGTTATTCAGATAACACCTTTGAGCACTTTTTCAAAGGTTCCACATTAGTATAAGACCAAGAACTGAATGTGAGCCAAGTACTCAGAGGGGTTTCAATTTATTCATGGAGTACTGTGCAAAGTACAGTATGTTATTTTTCTTTTGGGGAGGCCCAAGATTGTTTCAGTTTTGGGGGGGGCTCAAAATCTTTTCCATGGATTTGGGGAGTCTCATTGTGACAAAGTCTAAGAACTATTGCCCTAGCCTTACCTACTGCTTTAGTGGTCTGCTTGGATGATTTCAGGTCATCGGTGATGATGACGCCCAAGTCTCTTTCTTCCCTTGTGACTGCCAGAAATTCCCCTCCCAGCCTATAGGTGGCTTCAGGGTTTCTCTTCCCTATGTGCATGATCTTGCACTTCTTTGCATTAACCCCCAGTTGCCACTCTTTCGACCATTTTGCTAGTTTATCCAGATCTCTTCTTATTCTGCCCACTCCATCTGTATCATCTAATCTGTTGCAGATCTTGGTGTCATCTGCAAACAGACAAACCTTACCCTCCAGTCCATCTGCAATGACGAGGAGCTCCCTCATTGCAGCAGTGAAATTCTTTCAAGTTGGTGGCATGCTTTTGCCGTGCTGTCATTTCATTCTTGCCACAGAGCCCAGCCCCAAAAAGCAGTGGCGCTATTGGCCACAACACGACCACACCTCCAAAACCTGCTACTCCACTCTAAGCTACAACAATATGTTGTCTGCGATGCACGTGCTAGACAACATAAATATGGCTGGCAGAAATCCTATAATCAAATTGGCTAATAGGTGCCAGAAACATTTACCTCAATTGAACAGTTACAACTAGTACCAGACGGCAGACACAGAAACCTCATCCTATGACTCATATGCTCTCCACTCTAGTCCAGAAAAAGTTTTTGCAATTCAGTGACACCCAGTGGCCAAACATGAGATTACACATTCCTTTTGCAGTTGAGTAGCTACAAAGTCAACTTGGGTAACCCCAGGTTGTTCTTTTTTAATGATGTCATTCTATACTGGTGTTGTTTTGAGTTTGTGTTTCTAGAAAGCATTGCTTACTGTGAATGTGGTTTTGTACCACACTAATTTACTCAGGAAAGCATACCTCTCAACTTCTCAGCATTAAAAATCATAGCACTGGTCATAAAAAAATCATAGCAAAGGGCCAGAATGTGTAGCACTTTCTTATTTTAAGCAATAATGTGTTTACAGATACTGGCCCCATATAGTTAGTGATAAGGGATGTTTTTATCAACCTAGTTCAATGATTTAATACTTTTTGTGTCCAGAAATAGCTCTAGTATTATTAAGAAAATCAGTTAACCTTTGCTGAGCAAGGGATAAATTTAAGTGTGAAAATCATAGCGCTATGTGGAATTCATAGCAGTTGAGATGTATGCAGGAAAGCATAGCTGACATGCAGTATCTCATTTTCTGTGGGGTCCAACCTTTATCTCTTGTTAAAGTACACTGGACTGACCTTAAGGGTTAAATGACTTGCTTAGGGTCACACAATGAAATATGTGGCTAAGGTGGGATTTGAACCAAAAGGTTTACATGAAGTTAGACAAGGATTGTTGAAGTCCCTTGACCTCTGGGTTATGGGACCAGCACCCAACCCCTGCAAAACTCTGCTTCCCTTAATGTGATGTTGACAGAGTATTTTTTGGTCAGGTTCAGTTTAGTGCTACTGTGTGATATCATGGGGCGGAGTCTGTGGATAAGGGACATCATACTGAAGAGAGTTCCAAAATCTTCCTGTCTCTCCAGTTGGAATGGGAAGTAGTACCTTCCCGTAGGATGTTTCAAGTTGTATCTGTCAAACAGAACTGCCAACTGTTTTGCTTCTTTTTCCTTTTCCAGGTGCCACGTTCCGTCTGCAGTGAAAGCTGTTCACCTGGATACCGAAAAGTTTCTCGTCGAGGTCAACCCCTCTGTTGCTTTGACTGTACACCCTGTTCTAAGGGGGAAATCACCAACAAAACTGGTAAATGATATAGATTGTTATACAACTGGTTGGAAAATAAATCTGAGATGATACACATGTTCTTTTGGTCAATATAAGCAAGATAAATAACACTGGTCACTGAGCATTCTCTGAAATGTATCTTACTCATTTTGGTCACACTGAGCATGCTTAGAAATGTATTCTCACATGTGAAGATAAATTTCTGAGCATGCTCAGTGAGCATCTTCTTGTATTTTTCCCCCAGGTTGCCTATGAAAATGAACTATGATGGCTCAGTAGGCCTTTCCTGGTAAAACTCTTTCAATAAATAAAATGTGAGATACCATTTTTTTATTGAATATACTGTATGCAGTTCACATTTTTTACTTTTTTACTTTTCTAACTTTTTCCCATTTCTATCACAAACCACCTAAACACATGTTGTATAAATCAAACATGCCATGGACTGACTTACGATGATATTTTGTTTATTTAAAGGGTATTGGTCTATTGCTGTCTATCTCATAGCTTCACCACTTGTGAGATATCAACAGACAAATACCAACTCACGAAGATAACAAGCATTTGTCAATGCCGAATGTTTGCTTGCTGGCATTGGCAGTGGTAGTGTAGAAGTTACAGAGCTGCATAATAGTAATGGCAGTGAAGTATTGAACTGAAGCCAACCCCACCACCACCCTGCAGAGAGTGACAGGCATTGGGGTGTGCCTTTGGGTCGTCTGCCATAACGGCCACGTCATTTCAGTACACCGCACCCTGCAGACACTGGCAAGTGTCACGGTGCTCCTTGGGGTCTTTGGTCCTTATGCGCACCCCATTCCATTAGGAAATACAGTGGGATGGGTGCGATATAGGAGAATGGGGTGAGCTTTGGGGCCGAAGAGTCCAAGGCATACCTCAATGCTTCTCACTGGCTGCAGGGTGTGGAATGGTATGAGCATTACAGGCAAGAATCCCAAGTCACACCCCTGATGCCTGTCATTTTCTACAGGGTTGGGCATTATGGTTGGAAACCCTAATACCTCAGGCATTGTTGGTATTTTCACTCCAAATGTTCAACATGGTTTTGTGACCCCACCTCATGAACAGGAGGAATATCAGTTTGTTAGCAAGCTGCTTATGCACAGCGACTACGGCATTTAGCACCACAAAAACATTCCAAACAGGATGTAAAAAATGACAGCTGTACTGTTCATGGGGAGGTGTAAAAAATGGCAATGTTGTAAATCTGCAGTAAAAATATTTAAAAAAATGGTGAAGTCATGAGTGTACATAGAAACTGTGCAACGCACACCCGTAATATAATTAGGTTGGGGATTTGTTTTACAGCAGATTGTCAACTCAGGCATTTTGGTGCCTCCAATCATGAACAGTGTCACTGTGATTTTCTTTATCTGTCCCGAACAATAATTTCCCACAGAGACGACGCATCTCTGCGCTGAAAGTGTGAAAACACACTTCGGCCATGTTGTGAAAAATGACAGCTGTACTTTAAATAAGGCAGTGTGGAAAAATGCCACTGGTGAAAATCTGGACTTAAAATATTACAAAGTCATGAACTTACGGGGTGCATGGAAACTGGCTAATGCTCACTCATTGACACAGTCATTTATGGACTTTTGTCACCAAATTTTCAACATAGCCATTTTAAGACCTCTGCTCATGAACAGTGTAACTGTGATTTTCTTAATCTGTCCCAAACATTGCTTTCACACACCAACAGCACCATTGTGCGCTACATGTGCGAAAACACATTTTGGGCAGCATATGAAAAATGGCAGCTGTACTGTTCATAAGGAAGTGTAATAAAATGGCAATGTTGAAAATCTGGAGTGAAAATATTAAATTTGCAAACTTATGAGCATGCATAGGAACTGCAACGCATGCTCGTAAAACAGTAATTTTTAGGAATGTTTTCACCAAATTTTCAACATAGCCATTTTAAGACCTCTGCTCATGAACAGTGTCACTGTGATTTTCTTAATGTGTCCCACATTGATTTACTTATCGACTGTGCCATTATGCGCTACATGGTAGGAAACACATTTAGGGCAAGATGTGAAAATGACAGCTGTACTGCTAATAAGGAGGTGTGGTAAAATGGCAATGTTGAAAATTTGGATTATAAATATTGAAAATTTGCGAACTACAGCGTGCATAGGAACTGCTAGCATGCGCTAAATAAAACAGTCGTTTTGAAAATTTTCCACCAAATTTTCAAAATAGGCTTTTGAGAGCCCATCTTATGAACACTGGCAGTGTCATTTCATTAGTCGGTCCCAAAGGTGATTTCACACAGTGACTGCGAAATCACCCTTGATCGAATAAGCCATGACAGTGACATCATTCATGAAGAAGTCCCAAAAAACCCATATTGAAAATTTGGTTGCAAAATTCCAAAAATGCCTGAGATATGCAACAAAGTTGAAAACCCCTATCTAGCCCATTATACAGCTTACGGCATTTCCTCAGTTCGCGGTCGGCTTTGAAGAGTGCAGGCGTGTTCCCAGTCCACGAAGATCATCGCGCTGGGTCCAGAGGTAAGTATGGGGTGAGGGGTGTGGGAGAGCAGGGTGTGCAGTGGGTGGGTGCAGGGTTGTGGAAGGGGCCAGGGAGACTACATGGGACCGTTTTTTCTTTACAGGTGTTCTTTTTGTTTCCAATGATGGCGCGGGACATTTGCCACGCTGGGATGGGCTCCCAGCATGGCACAAGGATGGTTGGGGGGGCATTCAGCCGATGGGGGATTGGGCACCCCTGTCGCCCAAAACATCGATTGCCATGCTGGGGTGGGCTCCCAGTGTGGCACCCAGTACTCGGGGTGGGTGAGGACAGTGGAGCTGACGGGGATTGGGCACCCCGGCTGTATCATGAGTTGCCACCCAGCATGGCATTTGGAAGGCTTTGGGAGGCGGGGCGCAGCACAGCTGATGGGGATTTGGCACCCCGTCGGCTATACAGTGTGTGGTGCATGTGAGGCGCTGCACGCCTGCGATGCGTGTGTGTGTGGGGGAGCTGCGCGCGGGCCAGCGATATCTTATCGCTGCTCACTGAGCGTAGCTCCCGTTGAACTGTACTATACCACTGCATTTTGGAGCTTGTCACAGAACAGCTCCATCATGCAACCAGCTTACAGTCCACATATAACACACTGATTGAATTGGAAGAGCGGGTGACACACCTCCGAAATCTCGGATGATGGCACTATGTTTCTTGCACATGCGTGCAAGCAAACATAACAAACATAATAAATATATCTTAATTTTTGAAGACCGTTTTTTTCCTTTTTGTGCGTGCATATGTGATGTATGAATGAGGGATTCACTCACTGTAGATCAAGGGAGGATGTGAAATGGTGCTGGTACATGGGGGGGTGAACAAAGTGGTAGACAGTAAGCCCTACCAGAGCTTCAGGCTGATGTAGCACAGCTGGACTAAGGCAAGGGAGGATGTGAAATGGTACAGGTACATGGGGGTGAACAAAGTGGTAGACAGTAAGCTCTACCTGAGCTTCAGGCTGATGTTGCACAGCTGGACTTATTTATTTATTTATATTTATTTATTTAAGAGATTTACCAGGAAGGCATACTGAGCGGAGTACCGCTTGATTCCAGATGCGCCCTGGGGGTAGGGGGTTACATGGATGAGGTAATGCGACGAGAACAGTTCAATACATATGTGACAAGGTTTTGACAGACAGTGGTACAGTAGTACATAGAATACAACAATATAGTGAGAAATATTGTATATACAAAAATGGGTAAGGCGTACATCATAAGGCAGAAGCACCCACGGCATGTTCTTGTAGTCCCCATTTATATGTCCATTTATGTTCTTACAGCGCTGATTGCCTAACTGAGCCAAGATGTAAAACAGACACTAAAATGTCAGGTTTATTTCAGGTGACCATGTTCTTATAGTCCCCATTTATATGTCCGTTTATGTTCTTACAGCGTTGATTGCCTAACTGAGCCAAGATGTAAAACAGATACTAAAATGTCAGGTTTATTTCAGGGTCGGGGATCATAGTGGGGAGAGGGGACAAGTGAAGCAATGTCCTGAGAATGTGCTTAAACTTATTAACCGTTGCTGTGCCAAGGAGTGATACACCGGTCCAGAATCCCTATACGTTTAAATTATGTTTGCAGCCTAAAGGTGCTTAGGTGGATTGGCATTTACATTACTCAGCGGCAAATCTTTTTCATACTTTTTGTGATCATCGGTTAAGATATAACCACTAACTGATGAGACACTTTGGGGCATGAAACTGTGCTACCAGCAAAGTTGCATTTGCAAAGCCCTGAATATTTATCTGTTGATAATGAAATGAAAACTGTCAGCTGATAACATTCAGCCACTGTCCATTGCACAGAATAGACATCTCACTGATAGATCTGGAGCAAAGGTACTTGCACTTGCCAATAACACCACTACAACTCCAGACACAGAAGAAAGAAGTTCATGCACTTTCATCGCTGTTAACTTTTTAAGCATTTTAAAACAGTTACTTAGCATCTGCACTGAGATGTTACACATCGCTGAACTGAATTGTGACACCAGCATCCCTGCGATCAACATTTGTCAGCAAAAGTGAATTGAAAAAATCAATAGATGTATAAAATGGTAAGTGACATGAGTCAATAACAACATATCTGCGTGTAATACTTGGCTTAAAATTTGAGCACCACCATATTCCGCACCACAGTGTCAAACAGGGATGCCATTTATAATTCAGCTAATGTCAAGCAGTTTTCGAGCCATAAAAGTATTACTGTATCAGTATGGTGGCAGCAACAGGATCAGGAAATTATGAAATAAAATGCAACAGCAACCCCATTGGCCAAATGTTGTGCGGGTGGAGGGAGTGCATGAGCACCCAGGGGTGGGCTGTTAGGCGGCTTCAGATTCACTGGAGAAAAGGGTGGATTTGATTGTGAGCTACAGTTGAATTTGTGTTTTCTTTTTCTATACCTAGTTTTCGCTATTTTGTTAGGGCACATGTCCAACCCTAAGATGTTTAGGGTCACAAGGTGATGTGACTTCATTGAGCATCTGATTTGAAAAGAGCTGTGTGATTCTATCTAAATGCCAGCTCACGGCAATTCAGAGAAAAAAATATTTTGAAGCTGCATTACCAGACTAAGTGTGCAGTTTAGTGAATTACCACACAGGGGTGTGTATATGACA
The DNA here is from genome assembly GCA_016271365.2 of Neoceratodus forsteri. Classification (NCBI taxonomy): domain Eukaryota; kingdom Metazoa; phylum Chordata; order Ceratodontiformes; family Ceratodontidae; genus Neoceratodus; species Neoceratodus forsteri. The sequence goes on from JADMNL010000029.1 coordinate 221,107,653, forward strand.
GCACTAAAAGGCACATTAAAGTGCTTCAGTCATGAAAACCTTCCCCACTGGTTGCTGCTGAAATGCATAGCAGTATGTTCTCATTTGTGCATTCTGGCTGTTCTTTGCTTCAGCTGCAGGTAGTACAGTATGCTCAAGTTCGTTTGCATAGGTTTTAGCAGCAAGGAGTTCACATTGACAGAGTCTAGTGAGAGAAAATGCTTGGAATTACACATACAAAGAAGTCTGAGTTTTCACATCAAATGCTGAGGTATTTTTTTTCTGGAGGATTAGAACCCATGGAGTCCATGAAGGTGTGCTTTGGAGAGCTGGCGTGTGTAAGGACTGTTAGGCACCCACACATTTTGGTGGTCCTGCTTTGGCAGGGAACTGTTTATTAAAGTAATGATGTGTGGCTTGTCTCTCTAAGCTAGACAAGACTACACCATCTTATCAGAATAAAAAAAGAGAATTAGAGCACCAGGAATTGTGTGGTGCTATGTATTCAAAACAGCCAGTATATACAAATAAGCACCCACACAGCTTAAAATAAAGGCCAAACGCTGCAAAAATATTCAAGCGTTTAATATCCAAAGTGCAACAAAACACCAAACGAAGGACAAACGGACAAATTAACGTTTCACCTAGTCTCTGCTAGGCTTCATCAGAATAAATTAGTGCCACAATTATTGAACATTTAAACACCATACCATATACACCATATGACAAAAATAGGCCAATCACCATCATACATGGAATTAAGATCATTTAACCCATTTTTGACCAACCTTTCAACTTAAAAGGTGAATGTACAAAAAAATAACCAAAAAAATACATTACAGTGCCTGTAAGTTCATTTTCTATGACCTTAGCCACTCTGTATATTTGTTTTTAGATTATGATATATATATTAAACTATGGTTATGGCCATTTGGATCAATATGTGATTGGCCATCTTTAAATAAATAAATTAATAAATAAATTATTTATTTAACATTATAATATATAATATTGACTGTATATTATAACAATGATTGAGTAACATTGACTAAGGTGTAGACATTTTGAACTTACTGAAACATTTTATCACACCTTTTTGGTGACATATTATTTAAATGTATTTTTTGGTTATTTTTTTGTACATTCACCTTTTAAGTTGAAAGGTTGGTCAAAAATGGGTTAAATGATCTTAATTCCATGTATGATGGTGATTGGCCTATTTTTGTCATATGGTGTATATGGTATGGTATTTAAATGTTCAATAATTGTGGCACTAATTTATTCTGATGAAGCCTAGCAGAGACTAGGTGAAACGTTAATTTGTCCGTTTGTCCTTCGTTTGGTGTTTTGTTGCACTTTGGATATTAAACGCTTGAATATTTTTGCAGCGTTTGGCCTTTATTTTAAGCTGTGTGGGTGCTTATTTGTATATACTGACCATCTTATCAGGCAACCAACACAGTTGATCTGTGTGTGTGGGGGGGGGAGGAGCTGCTCCCTGAAGCGTAGCTCCCTCTTTCAACTGTATGCCACTGCATTTTCAACTGCTGCCATAGACAGCTTCAGCAGTGATTGGAGAACTGTGACCACACCTGCAAACACACTGACTGAATTGGAAGATGCTGACATACCTCTGAAAAATTCAGATGATGGCACTATGTTTCTTGCACATGCGTGCAAGCAAACATAAAAATTATGGGCCGGGTTTTCAAAGGCCTTAGACTGACGCAAGGTGCTTGCGTCAAACAAGTCTGATGCAAGGGCACCTTGTGCCAAGGGCTGCACCAAATGGGAATTTGTAAGGCTGCCTGCCCCAAAGTGTGCTAGCACCATCCTTGCACCAGGAAAGTGGCTGCAGCATGGTGCTGGGGGCTTGCGGTAGACCCAGACTGCCGCAGCCCTCAGATCCGGAATTTGAAAGAACCCCCCAGGAACCAAGTGCCAAGTACCCTAAGACCAGCAAGATGCAGGTCTAAGGAGACTTAGACGGCTCCTGGGGAGTCATCCTGTATGTGCCACAGTGTGGCCCACCCCATCCATCCCAGGTGGGCGATCCCTGGTGGTCCGGTGGTTCCCCCCCACCCCATCACGGTCCTGACACCCACGTCCATGCATCCTACCAATGCCCCCCACCCATCGAGCACTCCCACCCCTCCGTGTCCCAATCAGTGACCGGCACAGCCCTCCAAACTCCACCATGGCCAGCCACCGAATGAGCCGTCGGTGTGTGTACTGTATACAGTATACAGTACGCTCATGGACTGCCCATTCAGTGGCCAGCTAGGAAGTGTCATGTGGAGGGCTGTGCCAGTTGCCAGATTGTGCATGGAGGGGGGTGAGAGTGCTGAGATGGTGGGTGGGGGGCACTAGACCAACAGGGTACTGGGGAGTGTTGTGGTGCTGGTGCCATTGGCTCGGTGGTGTTGAGGGGGCAGTGCCCGGTTGCCAGCCCCTGTCCATGGGTGCTGCAGACTCCCCATGGCTGTTGCAGCATTCTGGATAGGTGCACCATACATCAGGCGCAGCAACCCCTTTGCTGCAAGCTGCTGGACTTAGGCGCCGGAAACCTGAGAAATAGAAATTCGGGTGCAGGGTCCAGGGCACATGGCGCAAGCTACCATTGTCGCAGCTTCTGCCGGGGCTTTGAAAATCTGGCCCTATATCTTCAGCCACCCCATGTCATATCCCCTCTATAACACTCCAACATAAGGAAGACTAAGTATTTCCAGACTGTTGCCAGATGGAGGTAAGGCCAATACATTTTTAAAAGAGTTTTTCATGGGCTTGCAAACCATACTGGGGACCGTTCATAAATGCTCCTCATCAATATACTGTACAGTAATTACTGGTTAAGGTTTTTATTATCCTAACACCAGTTGCTTTCATACTTCATAATACATGCTTATGCTGTCACAAATGTGTATTATGGAGCACAGGCCCATGCACCACTCTCCCATGCTTATCAGAATGTGTCAGCGTGACTCAGTTGATAGCACATCCACCTCTGGACTAGAAGGTCATGGGTTCTCGTCCCACACTGGGATTGGACTTGCACCTAAAAATCGCTGGCATCTGAGTGCAGTATTGGGGGTGCTGTACTGCTGGGGTGTGCCGTCCTTCAGATGAGACGTTAAACCGAGGTCCCTTCTACTCATCCTGGTGTTGTCCTGGTGGGTGTTCAGGTGGAAGTAAAAGAACCCAGAGCACTCTTTGCAAAAGAGCAGGGAACATTCCTGGTGTCCTGGCCAACATTCCCCTTCCCATAAACCGGTTTATGCAATTATTCAGGCTGTGTGTGGGTGATGATGTGCGATATGGCGGCCACCACACATTCAGTCACTTCACTACCAGTCTAGCATTGCTTGTAAAGTGTTTTGGGATACACAGTGTATGAAAAGCGCTATATAAATACTGATTCTTCTTCTTTTCTCAAAGCCATAGTTATGCAAAATAAAGTTATGGACAACAGTATTGTTCACAATTTTTACACAGCCCGAGTGTCCTCACAGCACCCAGGGTGTTGATTAATCCCCAATAATCGCACACCCTGGAGTGGGTTATTGCGCTTATAACATGGGGTGTCAACAGAGGTAAAAAAAAAGAGGAAAACATGATTACTTGATACAAACAGAGGAACTTTTTATGTGTTCTGCCACTGCCAGAAGTACTATGTTGCTAACAGTGCTGAACTTAGCTCAATATGCAGTGCTGTTGGTGCAGAACGTGACTCAATATGCACTGCTGAGCACTGACCACAGAACACAAATAAGTGAATATGAATTTTTTGACACTACACAAGCTTTGCAGCACGATCACTGTTCTAAATATTAATGAACGGCAAGTCACTGTTCTGCTGGCTACACAGAACATGCTCTCTCTCTTTCTCCACACTAATGCTGCCCTTCTGTCTCTCTCTCTCTCTCTCTCCCTCTCCACACTAATGCTGCCATTCTGTCGTGCTTCAACTCGTTTTGTGTCCAGAAGCAGCCCTGGCAAGCAAGGTTTTCATAACGTGGCTTCCAGTACGAATCGATTTGCCCCGCTGGCTACAGGCGCAGAAGATATGCAAGAGGAAGTAGAAGGTTTCTCCACAGGGGAAAGTGTAAATATCAGCCAATCAGGAGGCTTTAACCTGGTTATATATTCGAGGTCCCAGTATGCCCCACTGTTCCAGATTTCCCAGAAGCTCCTTGATTTATATGTTATGGTTGGCATTAAGCTGCTTGATCACCAACATTTGTGGTGAGTTTCTACTGAATCCACAGGTGGCTGCAGTTCTATTGATTTACGTTATTCCGGAGTATGCAGGATTGGAAAATGGTACAATTTCTACAAGGATTTTTTTTTTTTTATGCTTATCAGCTGTAGGAAAAAAAGGAAAAAATGCTAGAGATTTGTTATCTATTTAATTTTATTCCTTATGTGTTCTATTATCTCTACTTAGACAGGATCCTCAGATGAGGTAGGTCTTAGATCAGTTAAACAGACAGCCTGTTTTTAGAAAAAAGGAAGGGAGGAAGATAATAAAAGAAGGGAAAAAGGGAAGGAAAAGAATGAAAAAAAAAAATTCCAATTATTACATGCTATTATTAGTGAACCAGCATATCCATGATGTATAGAACAGCTCCTATTCCTTGCTGGTTTTCGCAGTGTTTTTTTTTGTTGTTTTTTTTTACACATGACTATGAAATCTTGCTTCGGCTGTCATGCTGTCATGCTTCGATCTTTTAAAAAAAGGGCAGGTGATTGGCAATTTCATTATAGTAAGGGGGCCTGTTTGTTGCAGTATGAGTGTCTTTGTTTCTTTTTTATTCTTCACTCTATTCTGTTCTCTGTTGGGTTCTTCTTGGTTTTATTATGTTTTTTACTATACCTGTTGCTGTCCTAAGCTCTTAGCTCTATAGTTTTCCTTTTTCATACCTTTCTTTCTCTTAAAGGTGTCCGGATGTATACAGACCAGTTAAATAATAGCAGCACTTGGCTTGAGTCAAATGGGGAGAACAGCTGACCGATGGATTAATATGCTTAGCCTTGAATAGCTATGTATTTGGCTTGCACTCAATACTATGGCCTCAGACATTTCTGATATGCTCAAGCTAACGGGGCCATTGTGATGTGTGGTCAAGTTTGAAAAAGGAAGAAAGAAGGAAAGAAAAAAAAAAAAGAAAAAATGCTGTGACTAAGCAGTCCTGTGGTCTTTACATAATATTGCTGTTTTCTTGGACCAGGCATTTACGAATAAATGTGAAGTCTTGTGGTGTGGTGGAATACCATCTCTTTACTTCTTTCCTGCTTTCCTATATACTATATGTATTACTCATTGTCATGCATTTCCTATCCTAACTTTCTGTGACTACTCTCATCTATGGCAATCATTATTATTTGTCATGTGTATTGTTGTTATTATATTTGTTCCTGGTTAGATGGTGGCTGCCTACTACTACTTGAAACTGCCAGGGGTTGTTTTCTTTATTATTACGCTTATGCCTCGCTTGGAGTCAAAGTTTACTAAAGCTCCAAGTTTACTGCTTTGTTGTCGTCGTGAACCACACACCAGGGTCCTTGGGAACCCTGACTTTTGGATTGAGGTCTCCTGTTGACTATAGGTTATAGGAACTGTTTTTTTTAATCTGTCATGTTTAAGCCACAACATATTTAAGTCAAATGAATTTGTTTGGATATATCTATATTTGACTAATGGAGAAGAATTAATTGTTGGGGCTCAACTTAAGTTTATTCCAAATATAATGCTCTTGTTTCATGGTACACTAACAATGAATGTTAGAGTTTTAATGGCCAAATGCCATTTCCCAATTGGGTTACATTGTTTCTTATTAGGGGTAATGTTAGTTGTCTTTCAGTTATTCAGGCCTATTAAATGTTCTTACTCTGTTCTCGATGGGGTTTGTGATTTTACTGAATCATTTTTTGGCAAGGCAGTTACTCAGTTTCTCCTTTACCTTAGCATTTATAGCTTGTCATTGTATATTAGCTGGTCTTATAATAAAAATGGGGGATAGTAGTGTAAGTACTAAATGTGTTTCTTGGAATGTAAAGGGTTAGGATGCATATAAAAAGAAAAAGTGATTTCTTATTTTAGTAAGCTAAAAACAGATATAGCTTTATTGCAAGAAACTCATTTATTGCCAGATGAGGCTGAGAAGCTTAAAAGATCGTGGGTAGGGGAAGTATTTCATAATTCCATTAGTAGAAAACAGAAGGGGTTGGCCATACTTATCAAGAAAACAATTAATTTTGTTGTTTTTTCCCATCGAGTGGATCCTAATGGAAGATGGCAGATATTGGAGGGCTCTATTGATGGGATAGACATTGCTATATGCAATGTCTATGCACCTAACGGAGAGTCCAGTCGGTTTTTTGGGGACTTTTTTGCAGAGGTTAGTAAAGTTTCTGGTAAAAATATTATGGTAGGGGGGATTTTAATATAGTCATGGATTACAGGCTAGATAGAAGTGGTTCATTCAGTAATGAAACTAATTCAAGGGCCAGAAGGATCATAACAGACAGGATGAAAGACTTTGGTCTTTCTGATGCCTGGAGGCTGATGTATCCGATAGAAGAGATTATTCCTTCTATTCAAATCGCCATAGGACTTATAGTAGGATTGATATGTTTTGTTATCCAGTACTCTGATAAATAGTATGCTAAAACTGATATAGACTCAATTTTAGTTTCAGATCACGCTCCAGTTTCAGTCATTTTCGTTTAGACTCTGATTCTAAAAACCTTTTCACTGGAGATTTAATTGCTCTTTGTTAAAGACACTAATTTTCAGTCATGGGTTTTAAATGAAACAAAACAGTTTTTGACACCAATGATAACAGAAACTTCTTATGTTATGGTTTGGGAGGCTTATAAGGCCTTTATTAGGGGCAGAATTTTGAGCTACACTTCCTTTAAAAGAAAGAAGAAATTCATGTTGCATAAGGAGAAGGAACTGGTGGAATTGGAAAAGCTACACAAATCTCATAAGGGGAATAGCTGGAGTATCCTTAGGAGAATTATACTGCTTAGATATGAGATTAATAAATACATACGAGTAAAGCTGAATTTGCTCTGTTTAGGACGCAACAAACTTACTGGGAGTCTGGGGAAAAGCTGGTAGACTTTTGGCCTATAGGCTAAACAGGTCCAAAATAGAAATAATATACAGAGCATAAGAGATGGAGCAAAGAACACATATACTAAAACTAAAGACATTAATTATGTATTTTTACAATTCTATAGAAACCTTTACAAATCTCAGTATGGCAAGGACTTGGGTCCAATCGATGAATTTCTATCCAGGGCTAAATTACCTGTGATCGCTGAGTCAGAGCAGCAGGTCCTGGACAAGACTATCTCAATTGCTGAGATTAATGAGGTGATATTAGATATGCCCAACAATAAAGCCCCCTGGGTCAGATGGTTTGCCAGCTGAATTCTACGCTCTCTTGAAAGATACTGTTAGTCCGATGCTTTACAAAGTATTTACAGAGGTGGAGGTTAATAAGGCACTACCACCTACAATGTCAGAAGCAGTGATTACAGTCTTACTGAAAAAAGACAAGGACCCCCTAGACCCGGCTAGTTATCGCCCAATTTCCCTACTGAATATTGATTATAAAGTTTGGGCTAAGATTCTAGCGAATAGATTACAGAGCATTCTTAGTACACTCATACATGGTGATCAAGTGGGTTTTATTAAAGGGAGGGCAGGTTTCGAAAATGTCAGAAGAGTCCTTTCCTCCATGTGGATGGCCTCTCAGGCTCAAGACGATTCTATTTTGTTGTCATTGGATGCTCATAAAGCATTCGACTCTGTGGAATGGGGTTATCTTTATGGGGTTTTAAAGGCTTTTGGGTTGGGGGACACTTTTATATCTCGGGTGACTGCGATGTACTGTTCCCCACAGCAAGGATATGCACCAATAAGATGTTATCTGAGAAATTTGCTCTGGAAGAGGGACAAAGGCAAAGGTTGCCCCTCTCCCCTTTACTTTTTATCCTGGCCATAGAACCTCTTCTCTGCCTGGTTAGACAGAATAATATTATTTCAGGGATTAAAATTGGTAAAATGGAGCATAAAGTTGTAGCTTACGGGGATGATATACTACTTTCCCTATCTAATCCACATAAATCCCTTAAACCTACCATGGATCTTTTGGAAGAGTTCAGATTACTCTCTGGCCTCTCAATTAATTGGTCAAAATCAGAAATGCTCCTCTTAAAGGGTAGTGAAGAAAACTTAAAAAAATTATGTACTGAGAATAACCTAAAATGGCAAGAGGACTTTATTACCTATTTAGGAGTTAAGATCCCCAATAAATTGAATGCCCTGGTTCTAATTAATATGAATCTCTTATTAAAGGATATAAAACTGCACATGGAGAAGTGGGCTAAATTAAATCTATCACTATGGAGGCAAAATTAATGCTCTTAAAATGATGCTGGCTCTCGCTCTTGTATTTTTTAATGTTACACCAGTACACATTTCTAACTTCTGGTTTAAAAAATTGATTCTTTAATTAGGTCCTTTTATGGGAGGTAAGAAGGCAAGGATTAGTCTACAAAGCTAAAGAAACACTGGCAACAGGGTGGTATGGGCTACCTGATTTTAAACAGTATCGCTAGCCTTCTTATTCAGACAGGCATGTTACTGGTTCAAACCAGTCAATGTTAGCCCCAGGTGGGTGCAATATGAACAGTCCTGTGTCTACCCCCACTTGCTTTATCATGTTGCCATGGGTATTTACCCAAAGTCCACTAATTCTCACCCTTTTCTACATTCTTCAGCCAGTCCCATACGGCATTTACCAATTTACTTTTAACCCCTTCGTTATGCTGAAATACACACCTTTATGGAGAAACCCAAAATCAAATTTGGTAATAAAACATTAATTAATGATACATGAGAAAAGAAAGGTATTTTACTATTAAAGGATATTATTGACCCTTACACGGGTATCCTTAGATCCTTTGCTGATTTAAAGGGGGTATATGGTTTATCATATACACAATTTCACTCATACCTTCAAGTCCGAAATGCAATAAAGGATATTTTGGATGTCAATTTGGCCATCCCTATTTCTAATGACTTTGAGGGTCTACTTGCATTAGCCAGCAGCAAAGGAGGAGCTGGCAAGCTGTATAAACTTTCTAATAAAGGAGGTTAGACCTCACAGAGTCCTCTAAACATAGATGGGAAAAAAGCTTAGGCCATTTAATTTCTCCCCTTTCTTGGGAATTAGTCTGGCACAATGCATACAAATCCAGCATGGACTTTCAGGGACGACTAATCCAATTTAAATTAATTAATAACTGGTATTATACGCCAGAGAAAATGTTTAGACTAGGTATTGCTTCAGATAGCAATTGCTGGAGGTGTAGCGCTCAAGATGCCAATTTACTACACATGATGTGGTATTGTCCAATTCTAAGACAGGCCTGGCTTGTTATTTGGGATGCTTGTCAGCAGATCCTATGACAGAACTTCCGCTTCGATCCAGGAATATTTATACTGGGAGATTACACTTTGCCACTAACCTTGTCTCTGAGGGGAAAACAATGGATCTCTATAGCCTCTATATGCTTTAAAAGATTGATACTTAGTCACTGGAAAGATAAATGTCCGCCTACGTTAGAGGAATGGGTTAGGGCTCTAGCTAAAGTAGCTGTCAATGAATATGTTAGTCATTGTAATGCTAAAACTATTGATAAATATAATGTAATTTGGAGTCCCTTTTTTTCTTGGCTAGATTATCCTTAGAGGTATATTAACTGCTAACTGTTTTCATTAGACATTGCCTGATTAGTCCATAAGTATCTTTTATAAGCTGTGTCTACCTGTTGGGCACTTGTGATGATCTTAGTTGTGTGTGTTATCTTAGTTTGCTTATAGTGGCTTATGTTGAAAACTGTTATATATTTATGCATCTATGTATTTATGTATTTATTTCCCCCTCGATCTCATTTTTGAGGGCAGATGTATTTCTGTGGATCCTTCTCTTTGTACATGATTGATTTATATAGTATTATAGGTTTGATGTACTTTATTCCCTTCGTTGAGATGTCTATGTTGTATTTATTGTGAAAATATAATAAAGATTGTTTGAAAAAAAAAATGAAAATCCTGTAACCTCATTGGTTGAAACACAAGACAGGACCACTAATTATTTTTCTGACAACTTCACACCTCACCTGAACCACTTATTTTTTTAACAAATAAAAGAACATTTTAGAAGTGGAATAACACTCCAGAATATGTGGTCTCATAAGAGAATAATGCACTTATTGGATGGCTGCAGCACTCGACTACTCATCATGGCTAACAATCACATGAAGTGTGTCATTCCTTACTTTGCATATGACAGACACCATCACTTGGGGCACACGTCCAGTTGTGCTGGTCATGTCCCCACATGACACCTCACCCTGGACTCTTTGCTCTGGTATGAATTGCCACCCAGCACAATTTGTCCCCGGATGAGTTTGTTTTCTAATATTTACACTGGGGGTGAACTGTCCGGAGATGATATGTGTGGGGTGCTGATTCATGCCAGAGTGAAGAGTCTGGAGTAAGATGTTGCACAGCGACATGAACGGCACAAATTGTCATGTAGTCTGTAACTCGCTATGTAGAGTTATTTGCATACTCCATTTTCTTTGTTGGCTAACCATGGCATTCCCTAAACACTCTCTAATAGATTATAGGCCAAATGAGCAGTGCTTTATTAAATGTTATAGGTGTCTAGAAATGATCTGGTCATGATTATGATTCTTGCATCCTTGGTTTAAACAGAATTAATTTTCCATCAGATGCTGTGAACTGCCTGAAGTGCCCAGAGGACTACTGGTCCAATGACAAACAAAATAAGTGTGTCCCGAAAATCCCAGACTACCTCTCCTATGAAGACCCTTTTGGAGCGTCACTGACTTTCTGCACTAGTGTCTTCAGCTTACTGACAGTTTTCATCCTCTGTATTTTCATTAAGTTCAAGGACACTCCAATAGTCAAGGCCAACAACCGCGAGCTCACCTACCTTCTTCTAGTGGCCCTCATGCTGTGCTTCCTCTCTCCCCTGCTGTTCATTGGTCACCCCATGAAACTGAACTGCATGCTCCGTCAAGTTGTATTTGGCTTGACATTTTCCCTTTGTGTCTCATGCGTTCTAGCCAAAACTGTCATTGTGGTGATTGCCTTTAGTGCCACAAGGCCAGGGAGCAAGTTACGGAGCTGGGTGGGATCTAAGATATCCAGTTCCATAGTCTTTGTTGGGTCACTGCTTCAGGTGATCACATGTGCTGCTTGGTTGTCCATATCTGCCCCATTCCCAGAATCCAATATGAAATCCGAAGATGGAAAGATAATAATTGGGTGCAATGATGGTTCAGCGCTTGCATTTTGGTGCATGCTGGGATACCTGGGCTTCTTGGCCAGTGTCTCCTTCTTGGTTGCCTTCCTGGCCAGGAACTTACCTGGTAGCTTCAACGAGGCCAAGTTCATTACCTTCAGCATGCTTGTGTTTGTCAGTGTGTGGCTCTCATTTATACCTGCATACCTGAGCACCAGAGGGAAGTACATGGTGGTCGTGGAAATTTTTGCCATCTTGGCTTCTAGTGCTGGAATGCTCAGCTGTATATTCTTACCTAAGTGTTACATCATTATACTCAGGCCGGCCTTGAACACTAGGGGATATATAGTGGGGAAGGCTGACTCGAAAAACTCTACTAAATAATTCTTCCCCACATTACTATAAAGAATAAAGAATGGGGAAATAAAATGAGTGAGGTAAGTTACTAATAAAAGATTGGCACTCCAAGTTTTTGGTAAAAGAGAACTGTTTGAAAGAATCTGGGCCCCTTCCTAAAATATCTGGGCATTCCATGACATAAGAAATATGATACAGTCCTGAACCAGTAACTAATGCCTATTCCCATCTTGTATCTGTTTCTCCTTTATTAAGGTAATAGTTATAAATTATTATAAAATGGCATGAAAGAATGCTGCCCTCTGATTGGTCAGTCTGGGACTAGACCAGGGATGTTATCCCAGTGTAACATCCCAGTTCTAGTCTCAGCCCCACTGTGAACCTCTTGATTGCTTGTTCCATTGATTGTTTGTATCTTCTCCTAAGAAACAAAAATATTTTTCCACGCTAGCAAAAACATTATTTAAAATTATTTTTTGTATTCTTTATATAACAACAAGACATTGTATAATAGGAATAATGCCCTCCAGGGTGGGCGTTATGCTGGGATAACATCCTTCTCAGGTGTTGGATGCCCCAGCCTTGGCCTCAGGCCCAACCCCCTGTGGCGGGATGTTTTCCCAGCGTAACACCCACCCTGCCGGGCATTATTCCTTTAATGAACCTACCTATCTTGTGAATTTACCACCTTAATTATTTATGTATGTATTTTTGTGAGACCTAACAATCAGTTATGTATGTTAATAAGCTAGTCTTACTTTTTAAACTATTTTACTGTGAATTGTTTGTTGTATCCCATATTACTGAAAATCAATAAAATCTTTAAAGCAAAAAAAAAGAAACATTCGATGGGTTGCAATGCAATTTCATAGAACAGAGCAAAGAAACTTAAGAAATTCAATTACATATTGGCTAACAGGTATAATCTGATACAAAGGTAAGAACAGCAGGAATACTGCTGAACAGAACTTATGGCAAGGATGATGTAAAACAGAATGCTACTACAAGTACAGAAATTGCAACATACGATAATCGTGAATTTACATGTTTTTGTTTTTCAATGGCATTCACATTTCTCAAAACAAAACTAAGAAGGACCTTAAAATAAAAGGGGCTAGCAAGGGAATACCTCTTGGGAGAGTCTTGCAAAGCATTCCAAAAAGTAGGAGCCATCCAACTAAAATCCATTTTACCAAATTTTGAATGATGCCTTGGGCACATCTAGTAGGATATTATTGTACATTCTTAGGTTATGCGACCCTGTAAATTTTTGGAGTGGATTTAATAAACAAGATGATAACAAATTCCACCTCACCTTTAGGGACCACAAATGAAGATTCCATAGCCTTCTAATAGTAAATGAAGTCCAACCCACTACTGTGCCAGGATCACAGTGATGTGTTCTAGCATGCAGGCTGGAAATAAATCTAAGTACTCTGTAGTACAACTCATCTAATTTAGATAGGAAAGAACGTGATGCACTCCTGTGTATCTATCGCCATAATCTAATAGTGGCAGGAAGGTCAACTGTAGTAACTGTGTCACTACTCTTGCTGTCTGTTGTTTCATGCTCACTCCCTACTGTTCCTAAATATACCCTTACTTAACTCAGGTCCACCTAGGTGTGATTATCTTTGCTCTTGCCCATACATGGTAATCTGCCTTCTGTCTCTGTACTTAGTCATTTTGTACTGTTTATTATTGTTGTATTTCATTTTTTTTGTAGCTGACTATTGAACCTTTGTATGATTCATATAGTCTGTCTTTTGCTATCTCATTTTGTGTATTGTTACTCTGCTTTTTGTAATTCTCATGGATCGTGCCTGAAAACTGGCATTTTATTGTATAGTGGACTTACGTGGTCAACAATAAATACATAGATAGCTAGATAAATAACTAAATACATAAACAGACAAATAAACAGATAAATCAATGGATAAATAAATAGACAGACAAACAAACAAATAAATAAATAGACAAATGCTGGACAGTAAATTTGTGCAAATGTCATCCACATAATAATTGTAAACCAAAGAGTGAATAAACGTGGATTGTGTAAAGCTTCCATGGATATTACTTGGCCTAGTGTAAACAATAGATTCGGGGACCTAACTCTGGTTAGAAACTTACCAAGGACATGGAATGAGATTCCCAGTTTTATTACGGGGTACTAAACAAGCAGTTTTTTAAAACTGCAAACTCCAAAATCTGGCTTCATAGTGAGGTAAAGTAAGGGCTGCTGTTTACATTTATGGTAAAACTGCATCTATGTAAATAACATAAATGCAGTTGCATAGCTTTTGGAAAATGTAAACAGACTTTCATTTTCAAACAACAGCCTTGGCGTCTCCCCAAGATGTCTGCCAAGTATGTTAAGTGATGAGTCATAATGACATCATTGGAGCCAGAGGCAGAGACCCACATAGCTCCCAATAGTGTTAACTAGTTCTTCTTTCCCTCTTTGTTTTGAATTGTTGTGCCAGAATGATCAACACCATGTGTTAACTTGTGTATTATTTTGATCAGTACACATATTAGGCTATGATTTTGTTCATTTTGTTTACTTTAACTTGCTGAAAATGTTTTGTAACCCAGCTGACTTTCTCTTTGGCAAACCTCAGTACAGTACAACATTTCAAATACCTGATGATCTAGTGGTTATGTGATGTCCTGATTTTGTTTGTTAACCAGGAGAGGCACACTAAGCTGAAAGTTTGTTTACAGGTGTGGGCTAGAAGCACAAGGAAGTTACGTGACTTGCTCAGGGTCACACAGCAAAGTACTGGTCTGGTCCAATTTCAAAGCTCATGCTTTCTTGTTAATCCACAAATAAGGCTTTCTTTTTCCCCGTGAACCCCCTGCACCTAGCCTGCCTTCTGTTGTACACCTGACCATCCATGACCTGTCCTTAGTACTATCTGGGGCTGCATATGAGTTTACGGTCTCATGAAGAGAATTGTCACACCTCAGATAGCAATCTTGTACCTCGGAGAGCTGTGCACACCTATACCGATTCGCTTCATCAGCTGACACTGTTAAAAAATGCCTCCCAAATTACTCTCCAGTCCACTTTCTCAATGTTTGACTTCTGCTCCCACAGTAAACATTGAGTGGATCACTACCCTTCTGCACAGTGAAGGTAATATGTACAGTTCCCCTGTTGTGTTTTTTTCCCACTCCATTAACCAACAACTAGATCTTCCTGGATGGCCAAACAATAAGCATCATGACCCACCAGAAAAAAACGCTGTTCGCGCCCTCATAAGGGCTGTGCTTACTATGGATAACAATATTATTAGCAGAAGAGGCATACTAATGCCTTGAGAGAATCCACCCGACTTCCAGTGTCAGTCTACTCCTTTACCTGTGCTCTGCAGAACCCCGCAAGACAATTCCCAGCAATTTTTCTCCAGTACTTTTTTGTGCTCTACTCCACAATGCAAGCTGGCTGGCTACCACCCTTCTAAATCTTGAATGAGCTATGCACAGCTCCCTCAATACTGTCCTAAGAAACGTCAACACCCCCCCCAAGGGTAATCTCCCCACACTGAATTCAAGTAACAGTTTAGGTGCAGTCCTGCCACTCTGATTATTTGTCATTGCTGGCTTCTTTTATCCACAATCAGGTAGTGATCATGATGCTGGCAGCCCCACATTTCAGATATCACAGTGATCTGCTCAATGTCCTCCTTCCTGTCTTCCCCTAACCTGAATATAGCTTTCCTACCCATATAAGATCTAAGCCACCTATGATTAGGCACTATTTAATGACGTGCATGATGGTGCACACACACCTGTCATTTAATAGTGCCTAATCACAGGCAGCCTAGGTCTGTAAAGGATAGGAAAACCCATCATTCCCCTTGTTCCCTGTTGCTATCAGCCTGACTTACTGGAAAGATTAGTTTATTTTTGATATGTCAAAAAAATGGGGACTATACTACCTGCATTCATGATGCAGAAGGGTGATGAGCTTACCAGTTTTTTGTGTGAGGAGGAGTAGTGAAGAATGAATACTAGAGGGGAAATGAGAAGGCCACTACTGCAAGGTGCTGTTATAGTCAGGTAAGGGGACAGACAGAAGGGGAGAAATATGAGCAGATTACTGTGAGAAATAATTGTGGGGCTGCCAGCACTATGATCACTACCTGACCCCACTGTCCTGGCCAAAATTCCCTTTCCCATAAAATCAGTTCATGCAATTGTCCATGGCTGTGTGTGGATATTAATGTGTGAAATGGCTGCCACTACACATTCAGTCACTTCACTACCAGTCTAGCATTGCTTGCAAAGCACTTTGGGATACAATGTGTATGAAAAGCATTATATAAATGCTGATTCTTCTTATTATTATTATTTTCCATGGAAAAAGAATACAGGACAAGCATCTTTTTGAATTTCAAGAAAGTATGAACTCTAACATTGGACTACAAAAGAACTTTGTTACAAACAAGTGGTGGATCTAGGGGGTAGTGAAGGATGCAGCTGCAACCCTTCCCCACTTTGTAATGTACTTGCTTGCTGCTGCACTTCACTTTGTTGAAGAAGTTTGATTTCTTGATTGTACAAATGTTTACATTCAAAACTATGGATTACATTTGTAGGTTCTGTCAAAAACGTACTAGAAAAGAATAACAGCAAAAAATATACAGTAAAGGTTTAATAAAAATGTTAAAAAGTGTATATTAAGCATGCACTCCACCCAAGCACCCCCCATTGTAGCATCCTGGATCCGCCATAACCATTAGACCACCAGGTTATTCAAGATTTGTACTGCACTGTGGTTTGCCACAGGGAAAGTCAGCTGGATTAAAACACAATTTCAGCATGTTAAAGTAAACAAAATGAACAGAACCATAGCCTAAGATGTGCATTAATGAAAATAATGCACATGGTTTTGACCATTTGGGTGAAACAATTCTATACAAAGGAAAAAAGAACTAGTTAGCACTATAGAGAGCCATATAGCTCTCTGACTTAGGCTCCAATGATGTCCTCACTTAACAGATTTAGCGGCCATTTTAGGAAGCAGGTAAGGCACATTTTTTTTTAAATTGGAAGGCTGATTTTACAAATTTTACAAATTTCAAATGCTTTGGACTGGATTTGGCTATTATATAAATGTATTTTAGCATTAGCATTTAGCATCAATGAATACAGCAGCCTTTCCTTTAGTCCTGTATAAAGTCAGATTTTTGAATAGTTTGTTGTCAAAATGTTGTTGAGGCATCCTTTAAGCAAAACACAACTTGCATGGCATTCCAACAGGAGATGTTTAATTACTATCGCAGGGGATGCACATGTTGACGTATGAGGCTAACCTTAAATGCCCTCCAGGATGCATTGTATGGAATTTGTCAGTGTGAATTTTTTTTGTTTTTATTTTTACAATGATTGCATGAATGTTATGAATGGGATTTTATATGTTTTTTGTGCAGGACATGATTTGAAAATAGGGCTTGCCCCTAAGTTATGCTTTTCCTGGCTAAAAATAAATGTTTTATCAATCAGTCAATCAATCAACATCTAATTATTTCTTGCTATCTCCATTTAGATCTGTGCATCCAAAACCTCTGCTTTTTGTTGTGATGAGTAAGAAATATTGAAATTTTGAAAAATGTCTTCTGTTGGTTACTTTTTTATTCATTCTCTGGATGCAATAATTCATTGGGGCTGGCAGTACAGCCTAGAGGTTAGAGTAATGAACTTGGTATATCCAGCAGACCTGGTTTGATTCCCACAACCTCCACGTGCATACTGCGTGATGCTGAGCCACCCCCTAGCCTCCCAATCCTCCCAGGTCACCCCTGAAAACAGACACTTGTGCCTAGCAAGCTTTACCCGGTTACCACAGACTAAAAATTACAATTAATTTATTCTCTGGATGTACTAGGATGGCACCTGCACACATTTCTGATGGTAAACAGAGCAGCCCCACATCAAGATATCTCATTTTATTGTGATGGTCATTGCAAGAAAGTAGGAACTTTAAAAAAAAAAGAAATTGTTATAGCGGTTTCCACATAAAAAGTGCAACAAAAGGGAATAACAGTAATGAGATAAGTGACCATAATATGGTCACATTTTAACAAGAAGAGAACACTGTCAGTCATTTATAAGGTGCAATATTAGCAAGAAGAAGGTTAATAAATATTACAAAATACTTAAAATCATAGCTGCATGAGGGTGCCCTGGTGGCCTACTGACAGCATATTGCACTGCTGTCCCAGTGACCCAAGTTTAGGAGGAAACTTAGGACTCCACATCACAGGGGTCGGGTGTGACCACTGCAGCTGCTGCTCAGCAGTGTGCTATGGTCAAGGAGGGCTGGTGCTGCACCTACATTTCTGCAGTGACCCCCCGTGTTGTGCCAAGGGAGCTTGCTCCCTCAGTAGGGTGTTGCATGCATCTGAGACCCAGAATGTGAGTGCATGTCAAGGGGCACCAGGGAGCTTGGGAGAAAAGCCAGGGAGAAAGTTCAAGGCACTGCCCATACTATGACCTACATTCCTGGTTTCTCCTGGGTTCATGTGGCTTCTGGCACTGGATGCTGGCTTGGGGAGGATGGCCTTCCTCCTGCAGCCCCTGCCATTAGTGGAATAGCTGTAGGGGTCACTGGCAGGGCTTGAGGCTTGGAACAAGCTGGGAGTCAACAGGGACAGATCACGGTACATCCTTGGGACCAGGGTATGTACATGGTGGAGCATACCTCTCAACCTCTTGTCTCATGAATCAGGGACAAGGCTTAAAAAAATCAGGGACAAAGACCCCAAATCAGGGACACATCTTAAAAACTGATACTATTCACTCAGAAAGATAATAGAATAAAGGGATGTGTGTTATGATGCATTTTCTGAAGAAGAACAAGTCTGTTACTTTAATGTTTGACATTATTTTGTGCTTTTAATCCCCACTGTTCTGTCACAAAAACACAAATGTTTTGAGGGACAGAAGAAAATTCTGAGGCAAAATCAGGGACAGTTGAGAGGTATGTGTTGGAGCATGGCTGGAGAGAAAATACAAGTAGAAGCAAAAAAAAAAATATCCTAGCTGCACATACTAACACATCATGCAAAGTAGAAGGGTACATGGAGTTCCTGGTAAATTTTGGTTGGCAATCAAGTCATTGGGGTTGAAGAAAGAAGATAAACCCCGAGTCCACATGCATAAATAGGGACTATTTTATTTATTTAGTTATTGAAAACTTTGGAGATTGCCTTTGTACATACAGTAAGAACTCATTTACATAAGTTCCACATCAAATACATGGTCACAAAAAACATTACAAGTACAATAAGCAGTTTGTGACAGGGTGGAATAGACCATGTCCCATTTGTTAAGGAGATAGTGTTTAAAATGCAAGGATATGTCCTTTCCTGTCTATTTGTTTGTTCAGTTGCGCAACCATATTTTGCTGTGAGACTTTGGACTTAATCACCCCAACAATCTCATAATTCTTTGCCTCTTACTATCTCAGTTTTCCCTTGCTGTTTGCTTTTCCTCCCTTGCATATCCGCTAATATAAAGATATATGGAAATCATTGTATGAAAATGTAACTGATATCGGGATCCCCTTTGTTTGGAAAATGTATAGTATTACTGTTGAAATGTGCATAAATGTAATTTGAGATGACTGCAAAAAGCTGTTGGAAGCTAGAGGTTACTTAAGTGAAAATGTTTGAGCCTTTTGCAAAAGCTGTGCAAAAGGGGCCTCAAGAAGCACACTTTGTTCTAGCAACTCCTGAAACTTACAAGGACAGGATGTTTGCCAAGGATGGGGGTTGAAAAGACTTATAAAAGAGCTAAGCTGCAACTGCAAGAGAGATTTGGAGAACAAGGGACACAGAGACTGAAAGAAAACTGTTTTTTGCCTTTGTAAATAGTTATATTGAACAAGTTTATTTTATGATACTGCTAGTGTAAATAAATAATTGTTGGTGAATTCTACAACTGCTCCTGGTTTTCCTATGCTTCCTTACTTGTGCCTCGATTTCACAATTCCAGAGGAAATGCAGTCAAGTCAGGCTCACAGCACTTAAGACAGGACAATTACAGTTTTGAACAAAAAAGCTCCACACAGATTGTTGTATAAAGTGTCACAGGTTATGTACAGAGAGAAACCAGATAAAACAATTTAACTGACAAAATTGTGTTGGACTGCAAGGGCAGACCTCAAAGTTCTCTTTAACTGATTAAACTTAAGGAGATTCAGCAGTGTATCAGGCAGTTCATTAACCAGTTAGCGGCCCTGACAGGAAATGGCCACTTTCCCATCTCTGTACACTGAAAAGGAGGCTTAAGGGCATTCCTGGACTTGTTCCTGGCATTGCACTGGTTGGAGATGATGCGGAAGCAATTTGTTAAAGCAGGGGATGTTATGCTCAGGAGTGCCTATGAGGTAGCACAACACATGATTGCTATTTGGTGTGGAATGTTGGTGTTATTGTTTGCTTCCCCAAGTAGGTGAGTGAAGCTACCAGTGCAAGGCAAAAATAACATTAACATTTTACAACAAATATTTGTATTTTTTTTAAATTAGTATTTTATGGGTTTTACCAGGTTTTCTCCTGTCTCACTCCTGTGCATCCCCAACATGATGTACACATGTGGAGGCACGCACATGGATGTCTTGCAGGATGCCCCACATTCCCGGTCACCTGATAATGCCTGCGCTTGTCACCAAACCACCATTCAGTGACAGGGTACTATGGGTGGGTGACTTCCCCCACCCAAGAGAGGAGAGCAATTTCTCAATCCTGCTCCCACCCCTCTAATGCCAGCACTCCAGCAACCCAAGGTCATTCCTGAACCTGGGTTGCTGGTGCAGCGTGAGGTAAGGCATCCAGCACCCCAGCCCTCAGCACCACGGGCCAGCCAAATATTCATATTTTGAGCTGCCTTGAGAGATATTCTTTGTATACCATGGGATTTCAAGTTCTTTTTTTTGTGACAGAAACTGTAAAAAGTTACAAAAGAAAAACAGTGCAAAATGTAAACTGTGCCCCTCTGTTCAATGGCTCACATGAGGTATGCTAATCCATACTGATCAAAGCTATATGGCATCTCACAGGTGAGAATATGTTTCTGAGCATGCGCAGTGTGGCCAAAAGGAGTGTGATAAACTTCGGAGCATGCTCAGTGTGGCCCAACTGAGTGAGATAAGTTTCTGAGCTTGTTCAGTGACCAACTTCAGTTATTTTGCTTATGTATGGTCAAGATAACATTTTTTATTTGCCAAATGTATTTGCACTTCCATGGTATATGAAGAGATTAACCCATGACTGGGTATGGGTTTACTGAGCATTTTTTTATTCTAGTGTCTAGAAATCATGTCACTAAAGGATAAGATAAAAGAACTAGAAGGGCAAAAGAGGTTCTGTGCAAAATTATCATCCAATTAGCCTGACCTCAGTGGCTGGTACATTAATGGAACGAGTAATGAAGTCTCTAATAGATCAAGGTTGTAAAAAATTAGGAATTTATGATTCAAATCAGAATGGGTTTACTCCCAAGTATTCCTGCACCACCAACCTGATATCTTTTTACAATAATATAAGTACTCTACTAGATGTGGGTATCCCTACTGATGTAATTCTTTTGGACTTTAGTAGAGCTTTCGATAAAGTCTCACATGAAAAACTCATTACTAAAATGCACAGTCTAGGTTTGTCACCTGATATTGTCAACTGGACTTTAAACTGGCAGACAAATCATTCTCAGAGAGTCAGAATTAATGATATCTTGTCTGATTTGGGTAGTGTGACAAGTGGTGTACCAGAGGGGTCGGTCTTGGGACCAACATTGTTTAATCTCTTTATCAGTGATTTACAAACAGTGCCAAATAACTTTGTGGTTAAATTTGCAGATGATACCAAATTGGGGGGCAAGGTTAATAATCAAGAAAATATTTCTGCATTAAAGAAGGATTTGGAAAAATTAACACTTTGGGCAAATGAAAATCATATGCAGTTTAATCAAGACAAATGTTTAGTAGTGCATTTTGGTGTAAATAATCCAAAAACGATATATCATATAAACGGACTACCACTTCACTCATCAAATTGTGAAAAAGATTTAGGGATATATGTTAATAATAAACTTACATCAAATGATCACTGTGTTAGAACTGCTTGCATGATCAACAGACTTTTGAGGCAAATAAAACGCACTTTTGTTAATCGCACTGAACAATGCCTTATTCCATTGTATAGGGCATACATTAGACCGTATCTAGACTATGGCTCCCCTTTCTGGAATCCAAGCCAAAAAAAAGACAAAGCAATTCTTGAACAGGTTTAAAGGAGAGTAACTAGAATGATTCCAAGATTAACAAACTTGGATTATCAGAACAGATTAAAAGCTACTGGTCTCTTCTCTCTGCAGACTAGAAGGTTAAGAGGTAATATGCTTATTGTTTTTAATTTAATGAAGTCACTAAATCTAATGGAAAAATGTGGTCTAACACTCTCCAAAAGGAGACATGTTCCGAGACTGCATGATAAACAGCTTGAAGTAAAAACTTATAAAACCAGCAAAAAGGGAAACTTTTTTCCAATAAGAGCATCCATTGTATGGAACACCTTGCCACAATAATTGGTAGAGGCAACTAGTGGCACTGTCTTTAAAAACAAATTAGGTGTTTGGTTGAGGGATAATAGATAAATAATGTCCCACATAGTGTGGGGAACAGTCTTGATGGGCTCTGGACTTCTTCTGTTCTTTCATACCAAGTAATAAGTAATACCAAGTAACTAGAAAACACTATTAAATATGTAAACAATCACTACTAGTAACAAACCAGCTCCCACCTCTGTGATATTACAACAAATAAACAAATCACAAGAGAACAGACACAAAAGAACAAGAGATGGAAGCAGTAGTAGTGATGATAGTGGTAGGAGGTGAATGGAATTCCCTGTTACTACACAAAATAAATTTGCAATCTTAGACTCAGATAATGAAAGTACAACACTGAGTGCTAACAGCATTACAAGGGTTCACAGAGATTATAATCATTGTCAGAATACCACTAATGAAGACCTAATTACACCAAACAAGATAAAGAATCCTTCTGCTAATAAAATTAAACCCAAATTGGGTTCACGCCCTGTCCTCGCTGATTATGGTCATACTACAAATGAAGAAGAATGCTTAATTAAATCAGGGTACAACATAGATCTGGATAAAAGTGGTGATCCAATACTAGAGCAATATCCTAATATCGCTACCGGTACACCAATCAGAAATGATACTGGCCATGTCCAATCAAATCAATACAATGGTAGTACTAATGACCACGCAGAGACAAATCATAGTACTGGGAGATTCGATCATTAAATATACTGATGGCTATATCTGCCAAAGAGATAAAGCCAATACCACCTGCTCTAGTTTTAGAGGGGCCTGCATCTGGGATATTGAACACATGGTACCAGACATTATGAAAAATGGAGGTGAAAATCCACTAACGATATTACATGTCGGCACAAATGACATTTCAAAATTCACACTAGAAAACATAAAAGAGGACTGTATAAAACTGGCAACAACATTAAAACAATATGGAAGTGAATAATGTTTCTCTGAAATACTTCCTGTTCCAAGACAACATTGAAAAACAGAAAAAAAATAAAATAAGTCAATGAATGGTTGTGGAAATAGTGCCTCCAGGAAGAGGTCAAATTTATTACACACTGGGAAAGATTTTCAGGGGATAAAAGCTTGTTCTGTTGCAATGGTCTCCATCTCAACAAAAGAGGGACTGCTGTACTGGGAAAATCCATCACAAACATCATAGAGGAAAGTTTAAACTAACCAAGAAGGGGCAAACAGGGAAAGCTACTACATATGCTGTGCAGGATTTTGATATATACAAAATCTTGGTAGCTAATGTAAGAAGCTTAGATGTGGTTAAAATGTCAGAATTAATTGCAATACTAGTAAATAAAAACATCTATATTGCTGCACTGTGTGAAACATGGTGGGATAAAATGGCTAATTGGTTTAATGGTATTCCAGGGTATAATCTTTACTATAAAAACAGAAACAATAAAAAAAGGAGGAGGGGTCTGTATTTATGCTTCAAACAAAATAGATACAAAAGAACATGCATTATCTATTAATAATATTGATATAGAAGGTGTTGCTATAAAAATTACACATCAGAATGGACAACATTTTATATTAGCAAATTATTATAGACCGCCATTTTCCAAGCTCGAACAAGATCAGTTATTAATTTCTGATATTGAATTATTATCAGCCTCATCTGATGTGATCATTGTAGGAGACTTTAAATTACCAAGGGTGGAGCGGGGTCAGCTTGTGACTAGAACATCTTTGGAAAGTCATTTTTTGGACTCTTTCATAATGGCTGGTCTGGAACAAATGGAGCAGGATCCAACTTGGGGGACAAAACACTCTGGACGTAGTCTTAACCAATATTGCATCTGAAATAGCAAACCTAAATATTAGCAACCCTATTGGGAACAGTGATCATAATACCATAATGTATGAAATTAATAAACAAAAATACAGTCGGAGGGATTAACTGTAATTATGATTACAACAAAGCCAACTTCTTAAAAATTAATAAAGCACTATCAAATTATAATTGGGAAATAATATTTAAGGACCTAAACATTGACCAATGTTGGGAAATATTTAACTCTATCATAACAGAATTAGAAAACTTATATGTACCAATTAAGAAAACTCATAATAAAAAGGGAAAGATTCCACCATGGTTAACAAGAAAAATAATACTACAAATTAATAATAAAGAAAACGCATTTCTAAAAATGAAACAATGTCAGAGTCAAATAAATATTAATAACTATAAAATGTAACTAAAGAAAACAAAATCACTAGTCAAAAAGGAAAGAAGAAAGATCGAAGTAAAACTAGCACTTACAAAAAATCCAAAAGCTTTTTTCCTTATATTAATAAAAAATAAAAATCAGAGTCACAGTATAACAGCATTGAATGATGATAGTAATGAAATAACAAATCCACTAGAAATGGGTAATACATTAAATACATTTTTTGGTTCAGTTTTTAATATCTGTAATAACTTGTCAAAAAATAATAACATAGACCTGACACAATTACAAGCGATTACAATGGATTAGGTAGGAACAGCCATTAAATACATCAGAGTAGATGCAGAGGTAGGACCAGATGGCTTTAATCCATTTTTTCTAAAAAATACAATCCATTCTATTTCACTTCAACATACATTTAATATCTCACTAATCAAAGGGATAGTATCCTATAAATGGAAGCAAGCAGTGATAGTTCCAATATATAAAAAGGGAAACAGAAAGGAAGCAGAGAATTATAGACCTATAAGTCTAACTTTGGTTGTTTGTAAAACCATGGAAAGAATTCTCAAGAATTGAATGGAAATAGAGATGGAATGTAAGGGGCTTACGGATACTAAACAACATGGTTTTACGAAGGGGAAATCTTGTACTACAAACCTCATTAGTTTCTATGAGACAATTAGTAGGTCATTGGATCTAGGTATCCCCGTGAATGCTGTTTATCTAGATTTTAAAAAGGCCTTCAACACAGTTAGTCATGATATCTTGGTCAAAAAAATGGAAAACATAAGATTAGACCCATACATAATCAGGTGGGTATCTGACTGATTGACTGACTGAACACAAGTAGTTAAAGTCTCAGATAGTAACTCCAATCCTATTAAAGTTACTAGTGGAGTCCCCCAAGGATCGGTCCTCGGCCCTATCCTTTTTGGAATTTTTATATTGAATCTACAAAATTACATTGTGGTCTACATTAGTAAATTTGCTGACGATACAAAACTGTATAAAGAAGTTAATACCATAGAAAATATTATTGCATTAAAAAAATATACCAATACCCTGGAAAACTGGGCAAATTTAAATAACATGGCATTTAATGAAAACAAATGTGTTGTTATGCACATTGGTCCCTGAAATCCACATGAGAACTATTACATGAATAATAACGAACTGAGGCAAATTAAAACTGAGAAAGATCTTGGAATCATGATAAATGATCTACTAATCCAAGGGGAACACTGTAGACATGCTGGACCAGATATTCAAACTGCACCCAAAAAGTGCGCAATAGCAGGAGCAAGCGCAAGTCTATTGCGCCTATGTGCAAGAGACGCGATATTCAAAAATGGAGCAGGCCAAACTGCGCCTACAGCCGACGACTGAATATCGCACCACCTGCACCATAGCACAACTAGGGAGGGGAAGCTGAGCAGATCTGATGTGCCATAGCACAACAAGAGATGTTCAGCTGAGTAGTCCAGAGGCACCATAGTGCAACCAGGGATGCCCCCTCAGCAGCAGAGCAATGCAACTGCACAACCAGGAAGGTAGGGGCCCACCACCCATGCCACAGATGGGCACAGGAACACACAGCAGAACAGACATCGTCCTCCCACACCCCATGCACTGCACAACTGGGGGACAGCTGGAATAACCACTGGCCCATGGAGACAAGAAACAACCCACAGCCAGGCCATGGTGCCCCATCACACCTACCAGCAAGCTGTAATTGGCATACAAGAGGGCTGGCCCCCGTGCCACACCATCCCCCAATGCAGATCACACCCTGCACTGTGACCCCAGACACTCCCATGAGCAGTGACCACCACTGCAGGAAACCCCATGCATGCCACCACCCCCACTGTGACACTACAACCCTGTGCACCACAGAACTATGCAAGCCAGCCCCACCATGAGCACCCAGCAGCGGGTGGCAGCACACAGCAATGCAACAATGGCAGACACGGTGCCACCACACACAGTCCCCCTGAGGTACTGCTGAGAGACCAACCATGCATCGGCACATGAGGTACCTCACATGGGACAGGGCATGCCTCGGACACCACCACCATTGGTACAGCACCCTGCACAGTATTCCAATGACACGCCCCAACCCAACACTGACCACAACAGCCAGCAAAGACACCCACTGTGGTGCGTGGAAGCATGTACCACACCAGATGCCACACAGTGTATGGACAGACACCCACCCATACCCAAGGGAACAACAACACAGGGATGCAGTGGTGGGGCAACCAAGCCCCCAGTGTGGGCCCCTGTAAACTGTGTACACACAACCCGCAGTCCACCATGGCACTGGAGTGCCAGTCACCCTGCACAGGCACTGTGGACCCATACACCACCATCATTCGCCCGGAGCACAAGTCACAGACAGTGGGGCACATCCCCTGCAACACACACAAGGCACAGCATGGAGGTGGGACAACAACTGTGGAGCCCACAGTGCCACCCTAGGCAGACATGCACCACACCAGTGACAGGAGGCAACCCAGCAATGTGACGGGTACAGTGGCTGCCCTGCAGGGACTGCCACCACTGACATCCCAGCAGACCGTGCAGGTCACAGACATGCATGTGTGTCAGCTGCGCAGGCCATGGATGGGCTGATGGGTGCACCATGGACACAGAGCATGCACCATGGACCACTGCACACAGTCATCCAGCGCACAGGGTACAACACACACACCACAGATACTGACTAATAGCTACTCCCACACCATAGTCACCTCCACATGGACACACACACACATACCCATGACCGCACCACCCCTGATGCCATGCACACCACTGCAGTTGAGCACCTATATCCCACTGCAA
Organism: Neoceratodus forsteri; assembly: GCA_016271365.2. NCBI lineage: Eukaryota > Metazoa > Chordata > Ceratodontiformes > Ceratodontidae > Neoceratodus > Neoceratodus forsteri. Next base: position 221,135,008 of record JADMNL010000029.1, read on the forward strand.
ATCAGAGACTACCACAGTATTCATATCAAAATCAAATTTATTGAACCAACATATAAAATTCAACTAGTTACAATATTATGTACAAACTATATACAAGGTTGGGGGCCACAAACAAGGTGGGGTGGGTAGGGGCGGGTGGACAAATGGGATGGGAAAGGAGGTGTGAGGGTGGGTCCAGGGGGTAAAGGAATACAGGGACTGATCTATCCTAGCGGGAGCGCCTTCCCCGCCTCTGACTCTCCGAACTCTGTGCATCCGCAGGACCCCGGTGTCGTCTATCCATCTGAGGATGTCCAGCGTAGCCCTCGCCACCAGGAGTATCTCCCGCAGCACCTCCCTGATTTCCCGTAGATGGCATGTACCTAGGACAAGGGAGCACAGTCAATAGGTGTGAATGCACAACCCCATACAGCCCGCCCACTGTACATGGCATACGGCCGTGGGACATACCTCTGTGATGGTGTGTGACCACCTGCAATGATCACGTCCACTTGACCTGCCCACCCAGGTGCATACAGCCATACGGAATGCTGCACACACCCACCGGCCAAGTCACGCACAGCACCACCATGGCCGTTTAGTGACATGGCTATGTAGTGCAAAGGCAGTGGCACAACCATGTACCTGGTGCACGCATGGACCACCATTGATGCACTCCCAGACATGCATTGCCACTGGACAGTGTTGACTGTAACAAGTCGCATGCATGGCAGTGGTGTCGATAGATGGTGGCCATGCTCCACTGCCCACCCTGTCACACAGCATGCAATAGTAATCATGGATGTATGGCACTCATCTTCATTGGGCCGGTCAGGTGTGCAGTGAGGGCCCTCACCCTGCCTGGCTGCACCCTGCTCTTCCTGCCACCACTCTTCACAGGCACGGCGGTGTTCCTCCAGGCCTGTGGGGCAAACATGGAGAGAGGAACATCAGTACAATCCCATAGCAAAGTCCCCCTGCCCCCAGGTGTGTGCCCTCCCACCCAGCCAGACCCACCCACCCCACACCCTGTGAACACCACCACAGCCAACCCCGGACAATCCTTCCCCATGTGCTGGACACGTACAACACTGTTACCCATATGGAAGATAAAAGTGTGTTGACGTAACCCCTACCTGGCCGTGGCACCATGCCCCTCCTGGTACCTGTGGCGGCACTGCTCAGCACTCCTCCCCCATCCTGTGGCCTCCTCAAGTGCAGTGGCCACCTCCTGCCACACCTGGGTCCTGGACCTGTCCAGGGCTGCCTCCCTGAACAGTGGCCCATGGTGTGGCTCCACAATGGCCACTAGGTTGGCCAGCTCAATTGCAGACCACTGGGCTGCCCTCCTGCGTGCCATTCTCGCTGCTTAATTTGGCAATATGGCACTCTGCAGCATGGCTCCCCACGAGCAGATGCTGCATGGTACAGCGCTGCCATTCCCTATCGTGCTGTCACTGAACAGCACGATAGAGGTGCACCCATGCCTGACGCATGGCACCTAGGGGGCAAAGGTTGGGCACAGGGTCAAGGGTCTCTGGCACATGGACACGCACAGCGCCATTGGAACCCAATGCATGCAGCATGATTGGCTGCCTGTGTGCCGCCACCATTAGCGGCCTACCGCGCAGTTGGCCCAGTGTGCCTATGATGGCCCAGTGCCACAGCACCATGTAGTGACCATCACTATAGCACCACTGGCATAATGGTGGCCATGCCCTGCATTGCCTACTGCACACAGCACATCATCAGCGCAGCAGACGCCTGCATCAGCAACCCAGGCATGCACAGTGAGGTGTGTACTATGCATGTCACAGAACTGCGCCATTGGCTTAGCACATTTAATACAATTGTGCAAAGCACAACAGTGCGATATTCAGCCGTCATATGCAAATCATCTAATCAGCCATTCAATGGCGCAGCACTGCAATTTGCATCTACTTAAAGTTGCGCCTCCCCTCATTTGCATGGGTTGCACTATAAAAGTGCGACATTGGGCTGCATGGCCATAGTCGGTTACTGCAGTCTATTGGTGAGTTGCATGATGTTTGAGAGTGTGGACTATGGATTTAGGGACATGCATGGGACTGCACAGTCACAGGTAACAACTTCCATTCTTACAGGCTACATAATGACTGAGCAAGTTGTTGGAGAGGAGGAACACAGTGGTGGGAGGAGGAGGAGGCCTAACTTTACCAAGGCCGAAACCAAAAGCCCTGTTTGAGGCCTACCTGGATCAGGAGCCACTTCTCAGTGGACGGCGGGGAACACCTCAAGCCCATGCTGCTGCATGGGAGGAGGTGGCACGTGCTGTGAACCTGCATGGCAGCCACCAGCGCTCCATGCTGGAGTGTAAGAAAAAGATGGGCAAGGACAGGAGGAGGATAAAGGAGAAGGTGGCTGCCATCAGGGCAGCATGAGCTGCAACAGGTGGGGGACAGCCAGAGGTGGTACAGCTGACCCCATAGGAGGAGAGGCTTGCTGGAAGCATGCAGTGCAATGCCATTGAGGGTGTTCCGGGTGGTGGCTTCCAGATGGGTGGTGACCCATCACTGCATGGTAAGTCATGGTCTGTCTATGGGGGGGCAGGGTAGGTCACTTGCAGGAACACGACTTTGCTTTCCCTTACAGATCCTGAGCATCTGCATGGGTCATCGGTGGTGGGTCTGTCCACTGAGGACAGTCAGCTGGAGATGGAGGAGGGCCCATCCACCTCCACAGGCATACGTGGATCATTGCGACAGTGGGGCTGCCTGGCTGTCCACACTGATGTCATTGCAACAGGTGTGGAGGAAGCCCTGCCTGTGTCCCAGTGTGCTGGCGTCCATGGATGCCAGCATGCTGTGACTGGGTCTGGTGCAGAGTCCATCACCGATGATTGATGATGCTAACGTCATGGGCAGTGACACTTATGTGCCACAGGATGGCCACACAGCAGGGCACTTCGCATCCATGGCTGTGGGTGGTGCTGCCATGGAGGCCTGCATGTCAGCAAAGTCCCAGCCTGTGCCTGTCAGCACCAGTGGGGCAGCACTGGTGTCTGTTCAGGACAGCTGGACTGTTGCAGCCACTACGGCAGCACCATTGAGCCCTGGGGAGTGGCAGCCAGAGGGGCAGCATTAGCAGTCAGCCAATGGGCTTGGGGGTACAGGGTTCAGTGGCGGCATCTGTGCACCGCCTGTGGACATGCCCAGACCTGGTCCTGGTGGGCAGCACCCACCCTCAAGGGGTGCTGATCATCAGGGCCATGCACACCCTGAGGGACAGGATGCCAAGAAGGCAGATGACCTCTTGGACAAGCACACCCGCCTACTGCAAGCATCAGTCCAGCAGCAGATGCGGCTTGCGACATCAGTGAATGCACTGCGTGTGGCTCTGGAATGGGCAGAGGAGCGTCACAGCAGGGACACCGCTCTGATCCTGGCAGGGCTGGACCGTTTGAGGGAGGATGTGACCACTGCCATTGACAGGCATGCACAGGCATTCATTGCTGTCATGGCCACAATGGGCACACAGTCAGGTGCCCATGCATCGCGGACACCACACAGTGCACTGTCTAACCCCCATTCCCGGCGTAGTGTGACTCCCACCCTGTCGACACCGGGTTCAGCTGTGGGCATCCTGAGCACTCCTGGTGCAGGCATGTTCAGTTTGCTGCAGACCCCTACGCGAGCACGGTCATGTTCATGCAGTGGAACCCCTGTGGGACCATCTGTGCCACCCCATGAGGCTAGTGGTCAGCCTGTCAGTGCTGGCGGGTCTCAGCGGGGCCGTCCATGCATCCATGTTGGCCGGGGCACTGTGTCGCATGACTGACCTGTCTCCCAGCGTGGCTACTGTCTGGTGCTGCCCTGTGTGCATTGTGTGTTTCAGAGGGCAGTGCACGGGTGGGTACCCAGCCCTGCACGTGGAACACAGTTACCTGCACACCCTCCCGGCTGCTGTCTGGAGTTGCGTGTGCATGATGATGCCTGCATTGCGCTGTACACCAATGTGCAATGGTGCTCAGCATCTGACACACACACATGGACAGGCAGTGGGCATGGCGGCCTGTGGACATGTGTGTTGCTAGGGTTAGCGTTCTGGGTTGGTGTGCCTCCTGCCCTCTGTGCACGTTTGGTGTGTTGTGTGTGTGCATGTGTGTGTGCTTCTGTGCTCTGCCACTTCCCTTGAAGGCAAGCACCCCTGGTGTGTGTCCAAGCATGTTTGTGGGTTGTGCCTTAGTCACTGGTGGTTGCACATGGCCCCATGACTTACCTGGGTTGGCTGAAGTGCTCCTCCATGATGGTGTCCCAGTGCAGCTGTGCCAGCCGGATCAGTTGGGGGTCCCATTGGCCAAGGGGGGGCTGCCCATCACCGGCATCCTCATCATCCCCATCGCTGTCCCCCTCTTTGACCTGTATGGCTATCCCACATTCATTGGCCTTGTTGTGCAGGATGCAACAGGCCAGGAATAGCCCACAGGTCTTTGAGGGACTGTACTGTAGGGCACCGCCGGAGGTGTCCTGGCAACGGAAGCGTGCCTTCAGCATCCCGAACACCCGCTCAATGACATTACATGTGGTGGCGTGTGCCTCATTGTAGCATTGCTGTGATGGGGTTGCGGGCCGCCAGTAGGGTGTGAACAGCCAGAGATGGAGTGGGTATCCACTGTCACCTGTGTGTAGAGGGTGGAGGTTAGTTTGGTGATCAGCATCGCCCTGCCCCAGACCATGTAGGCCACTACCCATGTCACCTCTGGCCATGCCCCTGGCCCTATGATTGTCCATGTGGTTTGCATACTCACCCACTAGGTGTCCAGCGGGGATGTCCCTACTCTCAAATCTGTGGCACAGTGCCAACTGGTGCCAGATGAAGGCATTGTGTGCTCCCCCAGGGTGCGTGGCACAGACATTGATTATGCGCCCCCTGGCATCGCACACCACCTGGTAGTTGATGCTGGCATAGCCCTTGCGATTGATGTATGTGGCCCCCTTGGGGCCAGGTAGAGTGCGGATGGCCACATGGGTGCAGTCTATTGCCCCTAGCATGCCAGGCATATGTATTATCCTGTGGAACTCCTGTATGTTTACTGTGCGCTCCGCCGGTGTGCTGGAGAAATGGATGTACTCCGCAGCATGTGGCAGCAGTGTGCTGAGGAATTGGGTGAGGTGGCGTGACATGGCCAACTGGGTTATGCCTGTGGTGTCCCCAGTTGGTCTCTGGAAGGTACCCATGGTGAGCAAGCACATGCAGGCTGTTACTTTAGTCTCCACTGACAAGGCATGGCTCCATCATGTGGGTGCCTGCATCACATCACTGCACAGCTCACAGAGCCACCTCAGAATTGCCCTATTCAGGTGGCACTGGCCCACAATCTCAGTATCAGTGTACAGCTCGAAGCTGGTGCAGGCTCGGTACTGCCTGTTGGGGGCATACCGCCAATGGGCCCTTCCACGGCCACACACCCCCGCTGCCCGCCTTCTCATCCCCCTCATAATGGCCTCCATCTGGAAGGTGATGCTGGCCATGTTCCTGGCTTGTGTTCACCCCCCCGGCAGCTGTTACTGTATTCCCCCCGCTGTCCTCCCTGCTACTTCCCCTGCACTGGGAACACCTGCCTGTGGTGGCCTCTGTGCTGTGTGGCACTTCCCCCTTCTGCACTGGCTGTGGCTCCCCACACCTTCCCTGTACCTGTGTGTTCAGGGTGCCCTTTCCTGGCCTGCCCTGTGTGTCCCTCCTGCCCTGTCTGTCTGGCTAGAGTTCTGCCTCATGTGGCTTACTTGTAGCGTTCTTGCACCTCTCCCTTGCTCCTTTTTATTTTGGCTCATTTCCGTTATGGCGCAACTTCTGCTTGCTCCACTATTGCGCATGGCACAAGTCGTTGAATATCACACTGCGTCATTATGCATGGTTCCTCCCCCTTTGGTAGCACATGCCTTCATTATCATTGTGCTGTTGTTCAGCATGATTCCGGGGGTGCAACTGCCTCCTGTTGAATATCGCAGAATGGTGAAATTTCGGACTTGCGCAGGCGCAACCCTATTGCGCATGGCTCAACTCTTTTGAATATCTGGGCCATAGCTCTCAAGATCAATCATACCCTTAGATCCATCAAAAAATCTTTCATTTGTAGGCAAGAGACGTTCATATTACCAGTGTATAATACTTATATTAGGCCACACTTGGATAATGGAGCTGCTTTTTGGTCCCCATACCTAGCCGAGGAAAATAAACTTTTGGATAACATCCAAAGAAAAAACACCAAACTCATTCCTAGACTAAAACATTTACCATATAAAGAAAGATGCAGAACATTACAATTGTATGATCTTGAAACTAGATGGCAGAGAGGAGATCTTTTATTACTCTTTAATATCCTACAGGATAAAAAACTTATGGAAGAATGCAATATCAAATACGCAAATAAACCAAATATACTAAGATGTAACAATAAACAGTTATTTGTACAAAGGGCATTTAGAAATAAAAGAAAACATTACTTTACAATTAGGGCAATTCAGTTATGGAATAAACTTCAACAGAAAATAATTGATTCAACCAGGTTTGAACAATATAAAAACGAATTAGATAAATACTATATGGGAACTATATTTTATTGACCCACATGATGTGGGGAGGTAGACTCGATGGGTCCAACAGGCCTTCTTCTACCTTATAAAAACTGTGTAAACTGTGTAATTAGCATCAGTTGGGTACATAAGAAACAAAGGTGCAGATACAGGCATCTTCCATCCTTTCAAGGTTAGCAGGGTATACAAATTTCATTTACATAAGCTTGCAGATAAAAATATAGGGCTTAAAAGTTACATACATCTCATGGATTTAAATATAATTTCCTCTCATGTACCCTCCCACCCTCATCCAGGACGACAAGTTCACATTTTCACTCTACCCCTACAAACTGTAGAGGGCTGAACCTAGCTTTTCATCCTGAGGGGCCCCATGAGGAGGGGGGCATGGGTGAGAGTGCAGCCAAAAGGGTTGAATCTGTTGCCAAGCCCAGAAAATGTGTAAATGGTTTGCCTCTGATTCTCCACATAATCCCCAACAGGCCACTGGCCTTGTGGGGTTTCTCTTGTTCAAAGCCTTAGGTGTGAGGAAGTAGTGGACTCTAATCCTCCAACCAAATTCCTGCCAGTGTGGGGAGCATGTGGTCCCTGAGGCAATGTGGAAGACACTGTCCCAGTTGACCTCCCCAAGGTCTGGGGCCCCCCCTTCTCCCTGCCAGCTCAATTTAATCTTAGCTAGTGGGTCACCCCTCAAGCTGGCCAGAGATTTATAAATTGTAAAACATCAGGCCCCTCCGAACCTGGGCAGTCTGGCCTGCATGAATGCTTGCCAGGAAGGGAGCAGCCCTGATAGGGTCCTGGTCTGCTTTTTGAATGGAAGTAATGTAGGCATGGGCCTGAAGGTATCTAAAAGGTATCTAAAATGGTCAGAATTCCCCAGGCCAAATGCATTTTATAGGGATTCAAAGTCTTGCACTACACCCCCTGTAGGAATTGGCCGAGGAACACAAGACCAGTTCTATCCCAGATCTCAAAGGTATGGACTTGATGGGCTGGTGGAAAACAAGGGTCCCAGGCCAACCTGAAAAGGGGCCAAATTGAGGCCTTCAGTTTGTCAATGGATCCTTCATCTGCACTGTCCATTTGCAAGGCATGGAAACATCATGAGGAATCTGCCCTTGTAGTAAATCTACACTCTCTTCCTTTGGGCCACACTCTGCTGGGCCCCCCCAACAGGTTCAACCTGGTGCTGTGTGCTACTACATACAGGATTTTGTACTTTTGTCCAGATGGGAACCAAATGAATTTTAGGTGCTTTGGACAGACCATACTTCACTAAGCAACCTGAACAGTGAGGAATTAAGAACACATCCCTTCCAGCCTTGAGGCACATTATACATACTCTCACAGGATAGTTGGGAATTGCAACATGAGAAGGCAAACTGTCACCACAGAAACATTGTTCTATTTCTTTTAGCTTGGCAACCTCCTCAGCTATCATAGCTCAGGCATGATCCAGGTAGTGGGATGGTCCCGAAGCCATGTCTGTAAATAAACACATTAAAGTTCATTGTTACTACACAGTTCATGATACTTGGAACAGTCTCTCAAAATGGCTCCTGCTGCTGTGTTTACATTACTGCCCCACCCTGTAATGGTGGTGACAGCACTTCTGTTGCATCCGCTCTGTCTCTGACTCAAACTACTATGCATCCGACCTTTCTGCTACTGATTTCTGCTCAAAACTGTAACAATTGCACTGCATTTGCTTTTCTCAGCACATTCATATGATTTTTGACTTTACGATTAGCACTCAATCAATTTTTACACTTTGCTTAAAGTCACTAAGACCACAGTATTTCTGCACAGGATTGCCTCTTTGTTGCTGTCTCTTAACGACTTACAGTCTCTCACATGCTTAGAAAATTATACTGTTGCTGAATCCATAATACATGCTCACAGTCTATTGCTCAGAACTCATTTGTTTTGATTACACTTTACAGTCCATCTTTGCAAAAACAATCTCACTGTTTACACACAGATCCAGCTGGCTTTTGAAATCACTGGAGGGAATAAAAAGATTCTATTTGGACTATATTACAGGTCACCAAATAGTAGTCAGGAAATTGATAAAATAATAAATGAGGAAATTGGACAGATGACAATGGAAGGAGATGTTATTATAACAGGAGATTTTAACTATCCTGATATTTGTTGGGAAAAATTAAGAAGTAGGAATGCAAATAGTGGAACATTTTTACAACAATTAGAAACAGTAGGGTTGGAACAGTTAGTTAATAAACCAAATAGAGGAGAACTTATCTTGGGCCTACTATTGGCAAATAGAACAGATATAGCTAAAGAGATGCAGATAAGAGAACACCTGGGAAATAGTGATTATGCTATGGTGACTTTTGTTATCAAACAAAAAGTTATAGACACTAGGGGAAAAACAGAAGTAAAAAACTATAATAAAGCGGATTTCCAAAGAATAAAAATACAGATAAAAAAATGGAATTGGAAACAAAGTTTAGGTAATAAAACAGTAGAGCAAATGTGGGAATAATTAAGAAACCATCTATTAATACTGGAAAAGGAGTATGTGCCACATAAGGAACTCTGTAATAAGAGAGGGAAAACAATTGTGGTGTACTAGTAAGGTGATAAAATCCTGCCTAAAAAAAAAGAAAGCATTTAAAAAATGAAGCTTTTAGGAACAGCTGAAGCGAGACTGTGTTATAAAAATTGTTTTAAAAAAGCAAAACAAAATATAAAGAAGGAAAGAAGGAAATTGGAGGCCAAACTGGCCTATAGAAAAGATAATGGGAAAAGTTTTTACACATGTATAAATCAATAGAGGAGGGCCAAACAAGGAGTAGGACCCTTAAATATTGATGGTAGAAAAATAAAGGATTCTAGTCAGATGGTGAACACATTAAATGATTTCTTTCGATCAGTCTTTGAAGGAGGGAGGGAGGTAAAGAATTTAAAAATAAATAAAAAACATCAAATTCTGAAAATATGAACGACAAAGGAAGAAGTGGAAAGATTAATAAAGTAAAAGTGCATAAATCTGTGGGGCCTGCTTTGTTACATCCAAGATATATCAAGGAGGTACTACCTTTAATATCAGAAGCATTAGTGTGGATATTTAACGAGTACTTTAGAACAAGTGAAGTATCAGAAGATTGGAGGCAGGCTTTTGTTGTGCCCTTGTTTAAAAGAGGTAAGAGATCATTAGTGTCAAATTATAGACCAGTAAGCCTTACTGCAATCTTGGGAAAAGTCACTGAGAGTATATTGAAAATAAAAATAGAGGAAGGTTTGAATTTATAGGCCTATTTGCATGAAAAACAGCATGGTTTTAAGAAAAATAAAGCATGTGGTACAAGCCATTTATGCTTCTATGAAAATATAAATGAAAAACTAATTAATAACATATCCATAGATATATTTTAAGATTTTCAAAAAGCCTTTGACAAGGTGCCACATGACAAGTTGATTGAAAAAACTGTAAAAATGGGATGGGATAGTCATATTGCCCTATGGATAAGAAATTGGTTGAGCGATAGGACTCAAAAAGTAAGAATAACAGGTGAACTATCTAAATCGATTAAAGTGGAAAGCGGGGTCCCTCAAGGATCTGGGTTGGGACCTGTCTTATTTTCACTGTATATCAGTGACTTGCATAAGGGGGTTATAAATCAGGTAGTGAAGTCTGTTGATGATATTAAGGTAGACGGTCCAGTGGGAAGAGTGGAGCAGCAGAAAAGGTTAAAAGGGATTTAAAAACAATTGAAATCTGGGCTAGAAAGAATAAGATGAAATTCAGTACAGAGAAATCAGAGGTGATGTACCTAGTAAAAAGGAATAGGAGTAAAAATAGGTATATACTAGATGGAAAGGAATTGAAGGAAGATAATGAGAAAAAAGACTGTGGGATAGTAACTGATAATAAATTGAATTATAATAGACAACGAACAGTGGCTATACAAAAAGCAAATAACATGCTGAGAAATATAAAAAGGAGTTTTATGAACAAGTCAGTGGGATGTATGGTACCAGTATATAGGACCTATGTTAAGCCATATTTGGATTTTGGGTCTCCTAGTTATGGAGTCCGTACACTAAGAAGGAAATAAAGAGGGTTGAAGGAGTGCAGAGAAGATATACTAGGTTGATTGGAACTTTAGGTAGATATGAATATTGAGAAAGATTAAAAAGGATATGACTTTTTTCTTTAGAACAAAGAAGAGAAAGAGGAGATATAATTATGTTATTTAGAATAATAAATGACAAAGAACCGATGGGGGAATCGGGTTGGAGATGCAGGAGAAGCAAAGGGGTTGGGACAACATGGAAAAAACAGATTAAGTTAAAAATGGTAATAAAGACTGGTGTATACTATTCTTTTATAAATAGAAAAGAGAGTCTGAAATACTTTAGTAGAGAATAGTAGAAATCTGATGGAATTTAAAGATAAAATCGATAAATATCTGTTGGGGAACAGATTGATGTTTATCCACTAAGGTGGGGAACAGTTTATATGGACAAATAGTCTTCTACTGTTCTAAACCAAGTATAACTACCAAGTATAAAAGTATTTATACCATGGGAGAGATGAATAACACTGGTAAATAACATGGGTTATTTTGCCATGTTATCCATCTGCCATGGAAATAACATTATTTTTTTACTGCAGCTGTTATTTCCACGACAACCCTTTCACAGTTGCTTTACTCAGCTAATCAGGACCAGTTAAATACACTTTGTCATAACCTAGCTATTGCAGGACAAAGGATGCTGCTTCCTCAACCCACCAATGGGGACAAGGTTTCCACTCTGATTCTGGTTAATATGGTAAACATTCAGCATGTGCAATGTCCGTGGTGGGTGAGCTCGTGGCTTTATGATTTGGTTAGTCTCCTCGATGGGTTTCTTCCCTTGTATACCACACTTACCCAGCATTTATTCTCTAAATAAATTGCATTTTGGCCTGGTGGTGCTGAGAACTGAGGCATTATGCCTTACCTCGCACTACACCAGTGACCCGGGTTTGGGAATGACCTTGGGTCATCGGGGTGCCAGTATTAGGGGGAAGGATGGAGCAGGATCAAGCCACCTAACAGCAGCTCTCCTCTCTATGAGTAGTTGCTGACCTCTCCTGTAGTTCTGGTGGTGGCATAGGCAGGAGAGATCAGCAAGCTTGGAGGGCATCTTGTACCACAGGGTGAGCATGCCTCCGCACACGTACATGCGTGCCTGAGAAGGGGCAGGGCAAAAAACTGGAGAAAAAGCACTAAAAATTCAATAAAAAAAATAAATAAATTGCATTTTGTAAACACCATTGTTTTCTTTTTAACATGGAAAGTATATTTTCTTTGGTGTGACTGGCACTCTCAAGAAGCTCATTGCTAGGGCATAGCGTTCGAGGCACTCTTATGGAAATCAGAGTGTCTCACATGCTATTCAGACAAGCTCTCTGATTGGGTGGGTGCCTCACAAGATGCTCTTGTGAGCTATAATGTTTATAAGAGTACCAGGAATATTTTGAAATAAACAATCTTGAATGTCTAAAGATGGTGTGATGGATTTTTATCTGTGGTACGCACACTGCAGGACATACACACTCACTTCTGGCTGCAGATAGAAATGCACACTACTCAAATCACAACACTACTTCTGTGTGCAGCAATGCATGCCCCTGCAGCCACAGATACAAATCCATGATACCCAAATTACAAGAGTTCTTTTATCCGCAAAAAAGGGTTTGAATCCCACAGCTTCCACTTACATACTGTGTGACTCTGAGCAAGTCACTTAACTTCCCTGTGCTCCCAGGTCACGCCTGTAAAAAAGCTTTCAGTTTAGTGTGCTACGCCTGGTTAAACAACTAAAAAATGCAACACCTTATGTGCTTCTGTAGCTACAGGTACTCATGTACACTGTGTACCACATACACACAGTTCTGTCTACAGATGGGCAGGACCCTGAGAGGACTGTGCTTCTGCTGCTGCAGATGTAAGACACACACCGACCTCTGGCTGCAGAAGCACAGGCCCATGAAATCCATGAGTCAGTTTTTGCAGGAAGTCGCGAACTTCATCATCGATATGATGTTGGAATCCCCCAGGATGATGGTGCTGGGGGATTTCAACACCAGGCTCGATGATGAACTCTCCCAGTTTGGACAAGACTTCCTCTGACTTATGTGTTCTTTGGGCATCACACAAGTAGTTTCCTCTGTGACTCATAATCACAGTCACTCATTGGACCTGGTCTTTCTCCTGGGGTTGGAGGCCACCAACTTGGTGGTGGAACCAGTTGGATGGTCCGACCACCACATCATTTAGGTTCAATTTCCTGGCTCCCCATATAGGCCTGCTTCTGTGGAGATGGTCCAATACTGCCTGTTATGGGGCTTGACCCCCAATGGCCTCCTGGTGGTGTTAGATCTATTGGGAATGCCGGAGGCAAGCGAGGGTCCAGAGAACCTTCACCAGGCTTTTAACTGAGCTGTGGTAGGAGCTCTGGATACCCTTGCTCCTTTCCGTGTTCACTCGCTTACTCTTCACCCTTGGTCTCCATGGTTTGATGGGACTTTGAGGGAGATGAAGCAGGTGGGTCGAAGATTAGAGTGTGCTTGGTGCAGAGCCAGCTTAGATGCCAACAGGCTTAGACTGATGGAACATTATAGAGACTATCAGTCAACAATCTCTCATAAGAAGGCAGAGTTCCTGTCCAGGAAGATTGCTTCAGCACAGAACCGACCAGCTCAGCTGTTCTGAACAGTAGACAGACTGTGCGGTTCAGTCTATGAGTTTGGAAAGCCTTGTTGCAAGTAGAGTGTCATGAGTTTGCTCACTTCTTTGCTGATAAGATTGCCAACATCAGGTCAGAGATTCACTTATCATGCCCTATGGGGTTACTGGTGGTCAGAATGAGGTTGCGACTCCTCTGTTTTGGGCTGAGTTTGACCAAATGGCAAACGGGGATATCATGCAGCTTCTCTGGGGTATGAGGCCAACTAGCAGTAGTTTAGACCCGGGCCCTACCCACCTTTTAATAGGGTGTGTGGATGTGATCAGCCCAGTTCTAGTGGAGTTAATCTGGTGTTCTTTGGAGTTGGGGGAGTTCCCCAGTTCCCTGAAGGAGGTTGTGGTAACTCCCCATGTCAAGAAGTCATCTCTTGACCCAGATTCTCCTGCAAACTGCAGACCGATCTCTAACCTTCCCTTTATAGGGAAGGTTATTGAGAAAGTTGTTGTACAACAGTTGGAGAACCATCTTACCATCCATGCTGTCTATGATCCTCTCCAGTCTGGTTTCCGTAAGAGGCATAGTACTGAGACTGCTCTGGTTCAGGTACTCAGTGATCTCCTGATGGCTAGAGACCAGAAACACCATTACATCTTGGTCCTTCAGGATCTCTAGTCAGCTTTTGACTCTGTGTACCATGGGGTGTTTTTTTTTTGTTAACCATTTTTAACCTCCAGTGGTAGGTCAACTTCTGTGTCCACTGTGCCTACCAATCTCGGGGTCTTGCAGCACCATGCACAGCCCAGCAGATCCCCTGAGTCAGTTCGGGGGTATCATCCACATTGGTCCCCACGATTTCCTCTGTTTTCTCCCTTTGCTATCCAGGGACCCCAGAAGTGGTGGTGCATGAGCATGGAGGCTCACATGTGCACCACAGCTCTGGACTGGGTCCCCTCAATCCTCCCCATCAACCTTTGTCTGAGCTCTCTCATGGCGCCGTCCCTCTGGCCTCCAGCAGAGGGTGGCCAAGCTCCAAGAGAGCTGGATCCCTCCTCCTGAGGTGGAGTGCTGTCAGCTGGCAGCTTCTCACATCCTCTCCCTCCCCCCCACCAGCCTCCGATGACCCAGGCTCATTCCCAAGCCCACGTCACCAGCATGGCATGAGGTGTGGCGTCCAGTGCCTCAACCCTCAGTGCCACCAGGCTGGCTACTATGGGGTGCTTCTTGATCACCTGTGGGTCATCTATGACCTGTCTGGTAGAGTCTTCAGATGGTTCTATTCTTTTTGCACTAGCAGGTTGCAGAGGGTAGTATCATGAATTTTTTCATCTGACTGTTTCTCCCTACCATGTGGGGTCCCACAGGGTTTAGTGTTGTCCTCCATGTTGTTCACAGTGTACATGCTTCCATTAGGAGACATTGTAAGATGGTATGGGCTGAGTTTTCACTGTTATGCAGATGATACTCAACTGTACCTGTCTTTTGTGCCCTACCAGGATAGTGCACTTGCAGTCTTTCCCAGTTGTCTCTCCGAAATCCAAGACTGGATGAATTCCAGTTGGTTAAGGTTAAACTCTGACAAGACAGAGATGTTAGTTGTGGAACTGGGTCACCGGATAGAGGGGTCAGCTGCTGGGCAGCTTTCCAGGCTTTGGCTTGGGGGCACCCAGCTCTTGACCTCTGAACGTGTGTAAAATCTGGGGGTGATATTTGATGATGGGCTGACATTTCATTCGCAAGTGTCAGCTGTGGTCAAGTCCTCATTTTACCATCTGTGGAACATCGCACGGATTAAGCACCTTGTTCCATCTGTCAATCTTCCAATCCTGGTCCACGCTTTTGTGACCTCGTGCCTTGACTACTGTAACTCCCTTTACCTAAGGCTTCCAGAGGTTAATATATGCTGCTTGCAGCTAGTACAACATGCTGCTGCTAGGTTATTGTTTGGGTCAACTCGATCCAGCTGCATTTTGCCTGTGCTGCACACTCTGCACTGGCTGCCAGTTCAGTGGTGGATCACCTTTAAAGTTGGTTTACTGACTTTTAGAGCTCTACATGGTTTGGATCTGAGTTACATAAAAGAGCTTCTGAGTCCCTACTGCCCCCTCTGACCACTCCGCTCAACCAACGAGGGATTGCTAGAGATTCCCACAGTGCGTTTCAAGACCTTTGGAGCTCAGGCTTTTGTCTTTTCCACTCCCTCACTGTGGAATTATCTACCTTGTCTGATACAAGAATGCCAGACAGTGGAGAGTTTTAAAAATGCTTTAAAAACCTATTTATACTTATGTGCTTTCCCTGATTTTTAATTATGGAATTCAATCTTGATATTTTTGAATATTTTATTAAGTTTTTAAATTTTATCTGTGATATGACTATTTTAGAGATCATGTGCTCTGTACAGTGCTTTGATATTTCCTGAATTGCTCTTGGGAAATATAATGTATTATTATTATTATACAAAAATTACAACAGTATTTCTGTTAAAAGAAGCTAAGGGGCTTGCACCTCTGCAGCCAAAGGTGCTAGACAGACACATTAACTTCTGTCTGCAGAAGCGCAGGCCCCTGTGCATCCTGTATGGCCATAGCTGGATATAGAAATCCATGATATCCAAATTGCAACAGTACTTCTGTCTGCAGAAGCGCAGGTCCCTGTGGTGCCAAGACTTACACAGCCACAGGTAGTCATGAACTCTGTAAGACATACCCACTGATAACAAATGTAACTCCAACCTCAGCAACACTTTTTCTTTTAATACAACAGGTTTTATTTATTAGGAAAATATTGTTGGTGCAAGAAAAAGAATATAGGCATCCCTGATAAGGAAAATTAACTTTAACACATTTTTAAAATGTTAAAATACAAAAATTGCTGCTGCGATGAGATACTCAAATAAGTGTCAGTCTTAGTGTAACTGTACATTAGTTAATCATTAATTACATGCAACATGGTTAATTACATTGTACTTACATGTTTGCTGCATGTAACTACGTTGCAGCTGCAATGCAGTAACATCATAGTTACACTGTAACTACAGTGCAGTAAAGGAAGCTTAAAGTGTTAACAACAAAACAAACTGTACTGAACTGTTTCAACCAGTGCATTGTACTGCATTAACAGCCATCTCTTGGAGACTCATTGGCCAATCAGATTGTTCCATTTTCCAAGGTATTTTTATAAACTTCATACGCTACTAGGTTTTATACTAGGCATTTAGTGTAGGAAGTAAGCAGTAAGTCCATCAGAACCTTGCCCACCATTTCTCTCAATGGTCATTTCTAGCTCACATCTCTGGCCTTAAAAAACAACATGTAAATCAGTTTTAAAACAGTTTGAAAGTACTGGCCTAAAGCTGCACTTTTCCATAAGTCATCCCTGACTCTCACTATCCTTTGTATACAATAGACCCTCCGCATTTTTGTTATGAATAGTCTTCATTCTGATTGATTTCTGTGACCTTTGGTAGTACAGGACATACTCTTATTTTTAAAGTTGAGATTTAATTATTGAAAATGTGATGGATGATTTACTATTTTATACATCAATAACAGGTCACCCCTAAAACCTCTTTGTTGTAGAAGAAATAGGTTTAACTTATTTGTTTGAAAACTGGTTAAGTGCATTAGACAATAAAATGCCTATTTTCAGTAATGACCCAAGAGAGTACAGTCACAAGCACATTGGAGTACGGATACAGTGACTAAGGTACAGAGAAATGAGTTGTGTTACAGAACAACACAGACTATGGTAACAGGAGGTACAAAACATTAAATTAAATACAGTGTGGGTATATATGAAAGTGCAGCAGGTAATCAAGCAATTAACAAATAAATATAGTGCATAATAAAAGTTCTTCAGCCTCTCCTCGTCCATCATATTTCTGAAGCTATTAACTATGTTGTTTGCCATTCCCACTGGATGCTGCATGGTAGTTGAAGCTAGTTATGAGTTCAGTGCTGGTCTGCCTACTCGACAGTCCGCAGGTGATGTTGTGCTTCCTCATGGTGTTAGGTTAACTATCCCACAGTGAGATGGCTTGCAAAATATCATTATTATCAAAAACATTCATTATTCAAAACATTAATTACATCAGTTTAGAAAGGGTAAGTAGGGGGTTACTTTAAATAATTTTATTTCTATAAATATACCATCTAAAATTTGACATCCCTCAGAAAATTATGATCAACAACAGCACTGAACAAACTCTATATAGATACTGATTGTTGCCATTGCTTGCCGAAGACTCTGTGCCTGACTATGGACAAACAGTTCAAACTATAGAATTTGCTAGATTTCTGTGACTTGCTGTTTTTATATTAATTTTTTTAATTCTGTTCTGGTTTGCCGTATATGTCAAGAGAGCAAAACATGTTTAACTACAAGAAAGCAAGGTCCTCCAAAATGGAATCTTTGTTCAAGTTGGAGAAACGAAAGTTCTCATTGAGCTTCTTCAAGAGACTGATCACATTATAAATGAACAGCATACCTCTCAAGCATTTGCCACTGAAATGAGGGGCATGGACACTCAAAATGAGGGACAATGAAGGACACTGACCTTCCTAATGAGGAGACATCCTCAAACACAGAGATACAAGGAACAGAACACAGTGAAACCTTTTAGTTTACTTATACAAAGTTTATATGTGATTTGGCATCTTAAAATATTTCAATTTCTAATTTAAAGTCTGAATTTATAGCACATTCTTTGTGTGGGCAGTGCGGGCAGAACAACTGTGAGGAATAAAATGAGTGACATCCCTCGTAATCAGGGACAGCTGAGAGGTATACCCATTGCTTCCCTTGTTTAGTATAAAACCAGAAATCCAATTATACTGCCTTTTCAGAAGAATTTATAAACTAAAATGTGGTGTTGCATATTTATGTTGCTGATCAGGCCCTCGGGTGCATCCAGCCAGAGTCATGGATGTAAGCTGGAGACTCCAACAGTCAAATCCTACTTCAGAGGAGGTGACATTGTCATTGGCGCCATCGTTCCCGTTCACCTCAGTTATAGTTATCCGGAAATCAACTTCAAGGAGCGACCAAAGCCAATTAACTGCAAAATGTATGTGCTGTCTTTCTTTTTTTTTTTGTACATACTGTCTGCCTTTCCACCTTTCATTACCCTCATGTGGAAAACTGATCCTCAGAATTGAAGAACAAGAGCCAAATGGGGGGGGGTTTCATTATCATATCTTAGACAGAAAAGCTCAGAACACTGTGGGAATCTATGCTTTCAAGTACACAAAGTTTGCTGTTCATGGAACAATGCAGATTCATCATAGAATGTTGTGCAACACCCTCCCCATGTGGGGCTGAGGGGTTCTGAGGGGTGAAATGAAGGATATCCCTCCTATTGTGGGACAGTTAAGAGGTATGGATAGAGGGGGTTTGAGGAGAAAAATGAGGTACATCCCTCCAAACATGGGAAAGTTGAGGAGGATGGTCAGAAGGGTCCTGAGTGGTAAAATGATGGACATCCTCTTAATGTGCCACAGTCTAGAGGAAGGGACTGAAAGGGTATGAGTAATAAAATTAGGTATGCCCCTCATACTGTTATTTTGTATTACTGTTTTCCTATATAATGTTTAGGCATAGTAAGGCAGTATAGCATAGTGATTAGCAGCACTGAGCTGCAAACCTGGAGAACTGGGTTTGATCCCACAGCAACTTCTTGCATACTGTGTGGCACCATGAGCAATTCACTGACTTCCTGGTGCTCCTAGGACACACTTGGAAACAAACCTCAACTTGCTGTGTATTTCCTGGTCAAAAATTGTTAGAAAAAGGTATTTTCTCACTTACCCTTTCTCTGGGTTGCACATGGAAATGAGCCATGGCTCAGTGTGCCTTTCCAAGTCACCAACTTCTAAATAAATAGATTAGTTCCTCAATAATGTGAAATAATTTAGAGGTGTAGACAAAGGGGGTCTGAGTGGTAAAATTGGGGCAGCCCTTCTAATCTGTGGCAGTTGAGTGGTTCGAACAGAAAGGCTCCGTGGGGTAAATGATGGAATCCCTCCAAGGTAGGGACCAGATATACTGGATGGACCAAAGGTCATTATCTGTCTATATTGACTATTTCTTATGTTCCTCATGTGGGACAGTTGAGTAGTACAGACAGAGGTTCTCTGATGAGTAAAATGAAGGATGTCAATATTTATGTAGGACAGTTAAGAAGAATAGAAAGATTCTGATTGGTAAAATGAGGAATATCCCTTTTAATATGGAACAGTTTAGAAGTATGGACAGAGAGGCTCTGAAGGGTATAATGAGGGACATCCCTTCTAATATGAGACATTTAAGAGGTACTGACAGATGGTTCTGAGGGGTAAATGAGGGCTACTAACATATTATTTTCCAGCCGATTAGGCCTTACGGTCTATCGAGTCTGCTCGAACCTCAGATCCTTAGTTGGGTGCCGAGGTCCTCCCCTCCCTTGTGTTCCAGAAACCCCTATCATCCATCCCCACCCCCCTGGGACAGGCCATCATCTGATACATCCACTTTCTGTGTCTGTCCCACCCTCTCTTGAAGCCCTCCACTGTGGATCTCTGAACCAGCTCGCCAGGCAGTGCATTCCAAGGGTCCACCACCTCTCAGTGAAAAACCTCCTCCTCTTTTCCCCCCTCACCCTTCCACCTTCCAACTTCAAACCATGCCCTCTGGTGATACCTCTCTGCTTTAGTCTAAAGATCCCCCCCATGTTTACCCTATTTATTCCCTTGCGGTACTTGAAGACCTCAATCATGTCCCCCTGTCTCTCCTCTCCTCCAATGAAAACAGGGAGAGCTCCTCAAGTCTGTCCTCATATGTCAAATCCCCTAGCCTTCCTATCATCTTAGTTGCCCTCCTCTGTACCCTCTCCAGGAGCTGTATGTCCCTCTTCAAGTGTGGTCTCCAGTACTGTAAACAGTACTCAAGGTGTGGTCTAACCAGTCCATTGTACAGCGGCAGAATCACTTCCTTGCTCCTAGAGGTGATCCCCCTTGTGATGCATCCCAACATCCTGGTTGCCTTGCTAGCCGCTCTCCTGCACTGCTCAGAGTTATTCATACATGCATCAACCATGACCCCTAGGTCTTTTCCCCTATTGAAGCCTCCAGGCCTCCCCTCCCAGAATGTACCTGTGTTTAGGGTTTCCCCGACCAAGATGCAACACCTTGCACTTGGTGATATTGAAATTTAATTCCATGTGAGCCCAGCTTCCAGGGTATCCAGGTTCCCATGCAGGGCCAACCTCCCCTCTTCTCCCTCAGCTACTGCTCCCATCTTGGAGTCATCTGCGAAGAGACTCATTTCACACCCTATACCCTCCCTGATGTCCGATATGTATGCATTAAACAGGATCGGACCCAGGACCGAGCCCTGCGGTATCCCACTACCAACCTCTCTAAGGTTCGAGAGCTCCCCACAGACCACTACTCTCTGGGTGTGTCCAGCTAGCCAATTTTCAATCCATCTGACCATCAAAGGGCCTACTCCTAACCCCATCAGTTTCTCCACCAGACCATGTCACATCTAATTTGGGATAGTTGAGTAGCATGGACAGAGGGCTTCTGAGGGGTAAAATAATGGATGTCACTCCTCATGTGGAACAGTAAAGAGGTACAGACAGAGGGGTTCTGAATATAAAATGAAGGCTGCCCCTCCTAAAGTGGGACAGTTGAGAAGTATAGACAGAGGGGTTCTGAATATAAAATGAAGGCTGCCCCTCCTAATGTGGGATAGTAAAAAAGGTACAGACAGAGGGGGTTCTGAGTACAAAATGGGGGATGTTACTCCTAATGTGGGACACTTAAAAGGTACTGACAGGGGCTCTGAGGGGTATAATGAGTGATTTTCCTCCTAATGTGGAACCATTAAAATATATAGCTACAGGGGTTCTGGGAGGTAAAACAAATGATATCCCATCTAATGTAGGACAACTGACAGTTATGGACAGAGGGATTCTGTCAAGTAAAATGAGGATCCCCCTTCTTATGTGTTGCAGTTGAGAGTGATGAACAGAGGGTGTCTGAGGCGTAAAATGAGGGATGTGGGCAGAGGGTGACAGTGAAAAAGCAGGGATACTGAATGAATATTTCCACTCAGTGTTCACAACGGATGAGGAGGGGGAGGTACCTAAACCAAACAAGGGAGAAACTCTGAATAGGGGGGTCGATACCAGTCCATTCACAGAAGAAAGGGTTTTTGAAAGAACTCTTGAAACTGAGGGTGGACAAAGCAATGGGGCCCTGATGGGATTCACCAAAGAATACTAAAAGAACTAAGGCATAACTCACAACACCACTGACTACTATCTTTAACAAATCATGGGAGGATGGAGGGTACCTGAGGACTGGAGGAGGGCAAATGTGATTCCAATTCACAAAAGTGGGAGCAGGGCAGAGGCAGGAAACTACAGACCAGTTAGTTTGACTTCAGTGGTAGGGAAAATGATGGAATCACTTCAGAAGGAAAGAATTGTTGAGTACTTAGAGGCCAGTGGGGCACAGGACCCAAGGCAGCATGGTTTCACAGCAGAAAGGTCATGTCAGATGAACCTAATAGATGTCTTTGACTGGGTGACCAAAGTAGTAGACCAGGGAGGGTCTGTGGGTATGGAGTGCCTAGATTTTAGCAAGGCATTCGACACAGTCTTACACAAAAGATTAATATACAAGTTAGCCAGCCTTGGAGTGGATCCCAAGGTGGAAGCCTGGATAAAAAAATGGCTGGAAAACAGGTCGCAAAGGGTAATAGTAAATGGAGTCCACAGTGTTGGTTAACTAAAATCTGCAGCTTATCCAGTAGGTAGGGAAATGGGCAGACTGGGTAGGCCAAGTGGTCCTTATCTGCTGTCAAAGTCTATGTTTCTATGTTTCTGTGTGAAGATAGGAGGGTAACTAGTGGGGCACCACAGGGTTTGGTACTGGGACCGGTCCTGTTTAATATCTTTATAAGTGACATTGGAGAGCACCTGGAATGAAAGACATGTCTCTTTGCAGATGACACAAAGATATGCAACAGGGTTGATGCACAAGGTGGGGTGGAAAGAATGAAAAGGGACTTGGCAAGGTTGGAAGAATGGTCAAATATGTGGCAACTCAGATTCAATGCAAAGAAGTGCAAAGTAATTCATCTGGGAAACAAAAACCCAGAGGAAGAGTACACAATGGGGGGTGAGTTAATAACAACAACAAAAATCGAAAGAGACCTAGGAGTAATTATATCTGATGACCTAAAGGTGGGCAAGCAATGTGAGAAGGCAGTAAGGAGGGCGGGGGGGGGAGATACTGGGATGCAAAGAGAGAGGCATCAACAGTAGAAAACAGGAAGTTGTTATCCCTCTCTACAGACAGTTAGTGAGACCCCATCTGGAGTACTGCGTGCAATTCTGGAGACCCCTCTCCGGAAAGACATAGACAGAGTGGAGGCTGTTCAAAGGAGGGCAACCAAAATGGTGCAAGGTCTGCACCAGAAGACATACGAGGAGAGACTAAAGCAGCTTAATATGTATACCCTTGAGAAAAGGAGGGAGAGGGGGGACATGATAGAAACTTTTAAGTATCTCAAGGGAATTAACAAGGTACAAGAGGGTAGTATCTTTCAAAAGAAGGTTCTGAGGATTCTGAAAGAACTCCTAAAACTGAAGGTGGACAAAGCAATGGGGCCAGATGGAATTCACCCCAGAATTCTAAAAGAATTAAGCAGAGAACTAGTGACACCACTGACTATCCTTTATAACAAATCATGGGAGGATGGTGTGGTACCTGAGGACTGGAAGAAGGCTGATATGATTCCCTTTCACAAAAGTGGGAGCAAGACAGAGGCAGGAAACTACAGACCTGTCAGTTTGACCTCTGTGGTAGGGAAAGTGATGGAATCACTTCTGAAGGAAAGAATTGTTGAGTACCGAGAGGCCAGTGGGGCACAGGACCCAAGGCAGCATGGGTTCACAGCGATCATGTCAGATGAATCTAACTGATTTCTTTGACTGGGTGAACAAAGTAGTAGACCAGGGAGGGGCTGTGGATGTGGCCTACCTAGACTTTAGCAAGGCATTTGACACAGTCCCACACAAAAGTTTAGTAGTCAAATTAACCAGCCTTGGAGTTGGTCCCAGGGTGGTAGCCTGGGTAAAACATTGGCTGAACAACAGGACACAGAAGGTAATTGTAAACTGAGTCCACTCTGAAGAAAGAATGGTTACTAGTGGGGTACCTAGGGTTCAGATTGGGTCCAGTCCTTTTAATGTCTTTATAAATGACATTGCAGAGGACTGGAAGGAAAGTATGACTTTGCAGATGACACAAAGATCTGCAACAGGGTTGATACACAAGGAGGTGTGGAAAGGATGAGAAGGACTTGGCAAGGTTGGAGGAATGGTTAGAAGTATGGCAGCTTGATTCAATGCAAAGAAGTGCAAAGTAATGCACCTGGAAAAAAAAACCCAGGGGAAGACTACACAATGGGGGGGAGGTAGTAACACAACAAAAATGGAAAGGGGCCTGGGGGTAATCATATCAGATGACCTTAAGGTTGGCAAGCAATGTGAGAAGGCAGTAGGGAGGGCTGGGGGGATACTGGGATGTATAGAGAGGCATCACCAGCAGAAAACAGGAAGTAATTATCCCCCTCTACAGACGGTTGGTGAGACCCCATCTGCAGTACTGCGTCCAGTTCTGGAGAACCCACAAAGACATAGACAGGATGGAGGCAGTTCAGAGGAGAGCAACTAAAATGGTGCAAGGTCTGCAAGAGAAGCCATATGAGGAGAGGCTAAAGGAGCTTAATATGTATACCCTTGAGGAAAGGAGGGAGAGGGGGGACATGATAGAAACATTTAAGTATCTCAGTGGAATCAACAAAGTCCAAGAGGGTAGCATCTTTCAGAAAAAGAGATGTGCAAGAACAAGGGGACACAATTTGATGATAGAGGGGAGATGGCTCAGGGGCAATGTGAGGAAGTATTTTTTCACAGAGAGGGTGGTGGATGCATGGAACAGCCTTTCTGAGGAGGTTGTGGGGTCCAAAACTGTGGGAGAATTCAAGAATCATGGGACAGACATAAAGCAATTTTTGTGGGGGGTAGGAAGAAATAGGCTGTTGGTTAAATAGGATCTGCAGCTTATCCTCTAGGTAGCGAAATGGGCAGACTAGGTGGGCCAAGCGGTCCTTATCTGCCATCAAAGTCTATGTTTCTATGTTTCTATGTTAAGAAGAGATGTGCAAGAAAAAGGGGACACAATTTGAAGATAGAGGGGGGACGGCTCAGAGGTAATGTTAGAAATTATTTTTTCACAGAGAGTTGTGGGTGCATGGAACAGCCTTCCTGAGGAGGTTATGGAGTCAGCAACAGTGGGAGAATTCAAGAATGCATGGGACAGGTATACGTCAATTCTAGTGCGGGGTAGGAAAAAATAAGCTGTTGATTAACTAGAATCTGCAGCTTATCCATCAGGTAGGGAAATGGGCAGACTAGGTGGACCTAGCGGTCCTTATCTGCCATCAAATTCTATGTTTCTATGTTTATATGTTTCTATGATGTCCCACCTAATCTCTAACAGTTGAGAGGCATAGACAGAGGCTACTAAGGGGTAAAATGAGGGGTGTCCCTCCCAATGCGGGATAGTTGAGAGGTATGAAAAGGGTTCTGAGGGGCAAAACAGGATAGAGCAGCATATTAATTTTATTTATATAACACTTTTCCAGAGCTCAAAGCACTTTACAATAAAAGTAAATTAAAATTACAGGTAATATATCATAGCAGTAAAAGATCTCAAATTATACTATAATCATGTTTATATAATAGGAGTGAGCTGATACCTAGTTAGATAAAAACATGTATTTTCACCCCAGTTGAATAAACAGGCTGATGACATATCTACTATATGTATAAATGTAAAATCTTACATTTATACACATAGTAGGTATGCAACCATGCCATTTATTATCACAGTGCACGTTATTGCCCCCCATGCTGATACGTCTTACAGACTGCCGCAACTATCCTCCAAAAGCGAGTGTGTCTGAATGAAGATTTACTTAAAATAAAGTTGCAGATACCTCTCTGTGTTGTGTGCTGTGAAGAACAAATCCTGCAGAACAGCCAGCAGAAGAACGTTATTCTAACAAAGAAACCTGATACCAAGCTCTGATGATGATAACCGGAAAAATGTTGCATAAGCTCTGTAAAATACATAACTCTGTCTCACAAAAAAAAAAAAATGATATGTGAGATGTGACCACTGTATATGTACTATATTTAGTTGATATGTGAGATGTGACTGCTGTATCTGTACTATATTTAGTTGATATGTGAGATGTGACTGCTGTATGTGTACTATATTTAGTTGATATGTAAGATGTGACTGCTGTATATGTACTATATTTAGTTGATATGTGAGCTGTGACTGCTGTATATCTACTATATTAAGTTATGTGAGCTGTGACTGTTGTATATGTACTATATTTCGTTGATATGTGAGCTGTGGCTGCTGTATATGTACTATATTTAGTTGATATGCGAGATGTGACCGCTGTATATGTACTATATTTAGTTGATATGTGAGATGTGACCGATGTATAAGTACTATATTTAGTTCATATGTGAGCTGTGACAGCTGTATATGTACTATATTTAGTTGATATGCGAGATGTGACCGCTGTATATGTACTATATTTGGTTGATATGCAAGATGTGACTGCTGTATATGTACTATATTTAGTTGATATTTGAGGTGTGACCGCTGTATATGTGCTATATTTAGTTGGTATGCGAGATGTGACCGCTGTACATGTACTATATTTAGTTGAAATGTGAAATGTGACTGCTGTATGTGTACTATATTTAGTTGATATGTGAGGTGTGACTGCTGTATATGTACTATATTTAGTTGATATGTGAGATGTGACTGCTGTATATGTACTATCTTTAGTTATGTGAGCTGTGACTGCTGTATATGTACTATATTTAGTTGATATGTGAGATGTGACTGCTGTATATGTACTATCTTGAGTTATGTGAGCTGTGACCGCTGTATGTGTACTATCTTTAGTTGACATAACTGTTATATGTTTGTTTGTGCTTTGCCTGAATAAGCTAATGGGGGGCCCCAGCCCGATCCCGTGCACCTCTACAGTTGTGAATTACTGGCAATCTGTCAGGAGGATCATCAGGGTTCCAGAGTTCTCTGCTCTGATTCCCAAGGGCTTTCATCGGTCCCAGTATCAAGATTAAAGTTTGCTGGGTACCGAGCATTTTCTGTAGCTGCACCAAGACTCTGGAGACTGGTCTTCTCCATATACTCAGAATTAAGGCAAAATATTGTAATTTCTCTGTCGCTTCTACTGTTTCTTATAATTTTAAGGTATTTTAGTTAAAGTATTATAATTTTCTGTAACATTTAGTGGAAAGTTAGAAAATATTTTTCCTGCTATAAAGTCAGGACGTAGTATTTTTTCATGTTTTTTTGAAGGACACAGTTGCCCAAATCAGGACTGTCCTACGAAACATCAGGACAGCCGGTAACCCTATATGTGTGAGGCTGCTATATGTGTATTGCCTCTTTGGGGGGGAGATAAAGAGAGAGAGAGAGAGAGAGAGAGACAGCTGGTTTAATGACTTATTCACTGTCACCATGTCAGAGAGCAGAAGTGGTGGGATTCAAACCTGGCATAGCCAGTTTTAGGCACCAGTGAACCCTACAGTTCCTGGGGACCCCATGCTAATGGGGATCCCCAGCCAGATGCAGTATACCACTTTAATTTTGTTTATTATTACTTCTCAGGTTTAAAGTAAAACAGCACTAAAGTGTGTCACTGGACTCCATGGACTCTTCTCCCATGTGACATCATAACACCATAACATTACTCCCTCTGTTGTCCCAGCCAATCAGAGGCTGATGAACAGACACGGATTGGATATGCAGTGAGGACACTAAACCTAACATTGCTACCGCCCCCTTAAAACGTAAATATGTAACTGGTTGTATTGGAAATAAAAGGTTGTGCATTTTGGACAAAGTAAAAGACAAGGTCAGTTTGGGTTGGGTAAGGGCCCCATGACTTGTATCACTGGGGGCCCAAAAACTCTAAACCTGTCCCCGAACCTGGGTCCCTAGGTTCACAGCTCTATACTTATAGGTTATAACTCTTGGTGTTTGTTAGAACTTCTGCGTACTGTACATAGGTAATTCTTCAGTTGAGTCATTGTCTAAAACTACTAACTCACAATTTATTCACTAAATCTGACAGATTCCTCATTCATGACTACCGCTATGTTCTGTCAATGATTTTTGTGATTGAGGAGATTAACAGAGATCCCAAATTATTGCCAAATGTCTCTTTGGGATTCCGGATTTTTGACTCGTGCTATTCTAGAGAACTAGCACTTCTGGGCACCCTATCATTTTTAACAGGAAAACAGGTTCTGGTTCCAAACTACCAATGTGAAGCAGTCTCTATACTACCTACTGTAATTGGAGATGCACCCTCAACATCCTCTCTAATCATGGCTATGATACTGGGACTCTACAGGTATCCTCAGGTAAGGAGGTACTTTATGGTTTCTGTATTAGGTCTCCACAGGTATCCGCAGGTAAGGAGGCACTTTATGGTTTCTGTATTGGGTCTCTATTGGTATCCTCAGGTAAGATGAATCAATGTATGGTTTTGGTGAATGGATGGAGAAATCACAAAGGAAAGGGTGCTGGAGGGCCTTAGGTCTCTGAGGGAGGACAAGGCACCTGGGCCAGATGGAGTTCATCCCAGGGTGCTGAGGGAGCTGGCTGACATCCTGGCAGGGCCATTGGTGGACCTGTTCAACACCTCTCTAAATATGGGGTGTGTGTCCAGGGATTGGAGGGAGGCACATGTATCACCTCTCCATAAGAGTGGGCCCAAGGATGAGCTGGGGAACTGCAGACTGGTGAGCATTACCGGAGTTGGAGGAAAACTGATGAGGCTATCCTCAAAGAAAGGCTGGTGCAATTTCTTGAGGATAAATATCTACAGAACAACAGGCAGCACAGGTTTGCCTCAGGAAGATCCTGCCAGACAATCTTGGTTGAACTTTTTCAACTGCATTACTAGGGCACTGGATAGGGGCTGTGTGGAGGATGTACTCTACCTAGATTTCAGCAAGGCCTTCAATCCAGTACCACATGGTAGGTTGACCTGCAAGTTGAAGAGTCTGGGAGTAGGGAGGAAACTAGCCAGAGAGGTTGAAAACTGGCCATGGGAGAGACAGCAGAAGGTAGTGGTCAGGGATGAGGCATCGGAGCCCAGGGCAGTGACAAGTGGTGTCCCACAGGGCTCAGTACCGGGATCCAGTCCTGTTTAACATTTTCATCACTGACATAGCAGTAGGGATCGATAATAAGATCAGTCTCATCGCAGATAACACCAAGATCTGTGCTGAGGTGGATGGGAGTAAAGGGGCAAGGTCTTCCAGGAGGATTTTGCAAAACTAGAGGAATGGCCACAAACCATGCAGCTTGTGTTCAATGCCAAATAGTATAGTGCAAAGTGATGCATCTGGGAGCCAGGAACCTAGGATAGAGTTACTGGTTGGAGGGTGTCCAATAGCCACATCCAAGGAGAAGAAGGATCTGGGGGTACTTGTGACTGGGGAAATGAACCACTCGGCACAGTGCAGGATGGCATCAGCAAAGGCAAACAGGATGCTAGGGTGCATAGCAAGGGGGATTACATCTAGGAGTAGAGAGGTCATATTGCCCCTGTACAGGTCCCTGGTGAGGCCACACTTGGACTACTGCATGCAGTTCTGGCACCCCCTACTTAAAAAGGGACATCAAACTGCAAGAGGTGGTGCAGCACAGAGCAATAAAGATTATCCTGGGGTTGGGGGATAGACTATGTGAAGAAAGATTGAGGGACCGCAATATGTATATCCTGGGGGATAGAAGAGAGAGGGGGATATGATTGAGACCTTCAAGTACCTGAAGGGGATAAACAGGGTGGGCACCAGGTGTGGGCTCACTCTTAAGGCTGGAAGGGAAACCAGAGGGCACTCTCTGAAGTTGGAAAGGAGCAGAGTCAGGAGGGAAATGAGGAGACACTATTTCACTGAAAGGGTTGTAGCAGGGTAGAATGCACTGCCAGAGGAAATCGTGTCAGTGCAGACAGTGGAGAGCTTCAAGAGGGGGGTGGGACAGATTCAAAAGGGAGAGTACAAACTGGGAGGGGGCAGGGAGAGGGGAAGAAGGAAATCGGGGGGGCAGCTGCAGTCTAATGGACTGATGTGCTGCACACGCGAGCAGACTAGATAGACCAAAGGGCCTGTATCTGCTAGCAATTTCGTATGCTTGTATGTTTGTAGCCTGTAGTAAATTGGAGTGCCCATTATACGAAAAACAGAAGACAAAAGATTAGAACAAGTGAGAGTCCCCTTGTATTTGTGAAATATTGATCCTTGGGTCCCACAAAGCTCCATGCTTGGATGCCTACTGTTTTCATTATTTATTAATGATCTTCAGTGGGTGTACTGCACAGCAAACACCATCCTTTATGCAGATGATGCTGTGTTGTAATTAAATAAGTTACTGCCTTTAAATACCTAGAATTATTCCGAGACAACACCCTTTCTTTCAACACCCATATT
Source organism: Neoceratodus forsteri (assembly GCA_016271365.2). Taxonomy (NCBI): domain Eukaryota; kingdom Metazoa; phylum Chordata; order Ceratodontiformes; family Ceratodontidae; genus Neoceratodus; species Neoceratodus forsteri. The sequence goes on from JADMNL010000029.1 coordinate 221,164,870, forward strand.
GACCATGTTGTGAAAACAGCCAACATCAGACTCAGACTCCTTTACCGACATAGAAATGCTATGACCACTGAGGCCCTTAGCCTTGTCACCAAAAGCTCAATACTGTCCATCATTGACTATGGACTGACTGTCTATAGTGCGGCCACTGAAACTGCTCTCAAAAGGGTTGAACTCCTGCTCAACAAAGCCTGCCGACTTGTTCTAGGAGCTAATTGGTATTTCCATTCTTGCAGTCTCTACTCTGCAACTGACTGGCTCCCATTACCTATAAGGTCCCAGTACCAGGCATGTATCATAAGAAAAAAAGCCCTTCTCAGACTGGTCCCAGAATCAGCTTCATAGCTTTTCCAACATAACCCCAACACTAAAACATCCCAAAGCTCTGCTAGATGGGTACTGCATGTACCTTAAAAAAAAACCTCCTTCACCCAGAGGTCCCTCTCCTATCGAGACCCTCTCTGGATGAATGACCTCCCCCCTCCCTTTTTCACCTTAAAAAACTCAGCCAATTCAAAAAAGAACTCCATTGCCTCCTGGTAGAATCCCATGAGTGTAACTGCTGTGCATAACGATAGGAGTGCCATCCCCTGCCCTAGACTTCCAACCCTTACCCCCTCGCCTTCTTCCCTTTCACCCCATGAATCCTCACCCCTTCCCCTCCACCTCCCCTAGGCTGCCCCCGTGCATACAGCACTTATTAGTTTGTTCTCCTTCATCACCATACCCCCATCTCCTATCCCCCTAATAACATTATATGCTATGCCTCCTCTGTACCCATGCCAATACTCTCCATACCTTTTCCCCTTTTCTTTGACAAAGCCGATTTTGGCTGCCACCTACAGTACAAGCAACCTGCACTTAGTAACTAGAACTAAAGACTAGATATATTTCTGTAATAAAAGTATTTGTATTTGAGGTTATACTCCACATTTATCTTGCTTGTAAAATAGTCTTGTCACTTGGCTATTGTATGTTCTTGTCATATGATGTAAATTGTACTGTTTTATCTGTTCTTCTACTGACTTGGAGCCTTTGTAAATGAGCCAATTTGGCTCAAAGGTTGTAATTCCGAAACTGAAATACTTAAATAAATAAACATGCAGATTATGCAGTGATGATTTTCATGAATGGGTCCAATCTTATTGATTTATGGGAGACAATACAATATGATTTTGATAATTTTTAAAACTGGTTTCTGTTTAAATAAATTGGTGCTGAATGTCTCCAAAACCAAACCTATGGTTTTCCACAATGCCAGAAGGAGGATGCCATTACCTACCACAATAGAATTAAAAGCGCTTCAGGGAACTGTCATAGAACAGGTGACAAATTTCAAATATTTACGCCCCTCCCTAGAGAGCACACTCTGCTGCCAATGCAAAATCTGTATTATATTTAAAACAGTACATCAGAGACTGGGTGCTCTATATAGAATTAATTCTTTTATTTTAGATATTCCTTTCTCTCTAGTGTTGCTTAATCTGCAACCAGAAACCAATTTAGAAATTCCACTACTTCTCAGTGCAGTTTAACCCCTGCAACGTATATGGTTTTTAAAAAACTATATACCTTGCAGGGGTTAAACTGCACTGAGAAGTAGTGGAATTTCTAAATTGGTTTCTGGTTGCAGATTAAGCAACACTAGAGAGAAAGGAATATGTGACTGTGAAATAGGAAGTTCTTCGGACGCTGTAACCAGTGGGCCTGTAGCTTAATGGTTAGAGCGCTGGAACGGCATACCAGAGGTCCGGAGTTCAAATCCCAGTGCGTCCACATTTTCCTTTCTCATTTCCTTCCGTTCTTTTATTTTACTAATTTGTTGACCAGGAAAGAGACCCTGAGCCAGGGCTTGTTTCAAGGTGCATCCTGGGAGTGCAGGGAAGTTAAATAATTTGCTCATGATCCCACAGTATGCAAGTGGTGGCTGTGGGATTCAAACCCAGTTCTCCAGCTTCGTGGCTCAGTGCTCTTAACCACTGCACTCTATTGTCTGCTTTCTATTTCCTTCAGCCAGATTACTTCTTTCTTGGAGGTTTTTTTTTGTTCCTATTTTTGATCACTGCATTTTATTATATGACTTACCTGGGGAGGGTCTGCTCTCTGGGGTCAGAATCCTTCACAATCAAATTGCCAGGTTGGCTACCCCACTACCTATGTCTACCCACATCTGCATTTTGCACAGCACTCTTCATTGGCCTTCATTAGATTAAAGATACCAGGAGCAAACTGGAACTCTGGTCAGAAACGTTGCCTTGAGTGAATTACCAAAACTATTTCATTGTATTTTTCAAAGTCAAAATTCCTCTGCTTTTACACATTCAACATTTCATTATTTTTCTGTATTCCCACTATGACAGCAGGCCTAGGTCAGAGATCTCTAGTATGTCAGTTGCCTCATTTCTATAATTCTTTACCATCTAAAATACTCAGTACCATAAGTAGCATTCCCTCAAGTTTTAACTCAAGAAATATTTGATGGATAATAAGAAATGCAGTTATCCTTGAGTTATTTGCATCATATTAATATTTTTAACTCATGCATTTATTTTTACTTATGTGTTTTGTACTGTATATTTATTGTTGCTTTTTATGTATCTGGTCACTTATGAAAACAGGCTTTTTACTCATGGATTTACTAGATTTTAATAAACAAATCAAATCGAATCAAATCAAATCAAATTCTTCTCGATGCCTTCATGTTCCAGAATTGGCCAGTTTACATATGGACATATGAAGGAGCCATCAGAATAAGGCCATTAGGTGTAGCTGATCTGCTCGTATTGCAGTGTCCACAGCCTGAGTCACTGACCCTGCCTGCATCAATCCTCCCATCCTTTTCATCCACCCCTCCCATGAGTTTCACTATCCCCTTGTGTCTATCCCACCCTTTCTTGAAGCTGAACACAACTGCCAATCAGCCCATCTCATCCGGCAGTGCATTCCAACTGTCCACCACCCTCTCAGTAAAGAAATGCTTTCTAGATTCTCTTCTAAACCTTCCTCATCCAATTTTAAACAGTACCCCCTCATGCTATGGTTGCCACTTAGCCCAAAGAGATCCTCCTTATCCTCCCAATTTATCCCATTCAAGAATCTCAATCATGCCCCCCTCTCTCCATCCTCTCATTCATGAAGTAAATGTTCAGGAGTTTTCAACTTCTCTTAGGTTTTCCTTGCTGACCTGCAGTCATTGTAGTTGCCCTTCTCTGTTCCTTCTCCAGTAGGGTAATAGTTTTTTTTTAAGGTTTTAAGATTTAGCTTCACAGTAGGGGTAATCAGACATCTTAAAAGGATGGAAACCACAGGAGTAGTGTGCATCAGGGTGGCACTCTGCTGTAGGAAAATGTGGGGTCTCAGCTACATGTGTCAGGAGAATGAGTTGGGATTGGATGGGGCCAATAGAAAGCCAGACCCTTGAAGAATATAGGAAATAACGAAAATAAAATACAAGAGTAAGGAAACAGAAAATGTGTAATTTTAGAATAAAGGTTAAAGTAAATGACTTCCGCATGTGAATGACTTCTCTACAGTACTTTAGAGAACTGGTGTGACTCAAGAAGGTGAGAGAGTCGCCAGCCCGGTGGTCTGAGGGTTGAGGTACAGGACACCACACCTCGCACCACTCTGGCGACCTGGGTTTGGGAGCGAGCTCGGGTCATTGGGGCTTGGTGGGGTAGGAGAGGATTGAGCATCCGGAGGACTGCTCTCCTCTCCTGGGGAGGGTGGGTGGATGACTCCCCAGTGTGAGTGGCTCCCACTGGAGTCTGGGAGCACCGCAGTCCAGGGATCACGCTGATGCAGGGGAGGAGCCTCAGCAGACCTCAGCGGGCTTGGTGCGGAAGCATGCCCAGCCGCAGTGGACACCATTGCATGTCCAGGTTCCTAGGGGGAGCTCACTAGAACAGGTGAAAACACCTGCTGGCTGTGTGATAGACATCACCTGCCCCCACCTCCAGAGCTGGATCCTGCCCACTGTGATCTGGTCTCGGGGTCACCTCTGCCCATGGAAGCACCGGATGAAAGCACCGAGGAGCAGAAGGTAGACCCACTCCGGGGGTGCATTCTGGAGAGATGGATCCACGCATCGTGTCACGGCTGTGCCAAGGACCGAGGTACAGATGAAAGGATCTCAGGCAGGAGGTGATAAGGTAGGACGACTTAAGGGCCTCAGCCAGTGGCAATGGGAGGGAAATAAAGTTGAAAAAAAAAAAGGTGAGAGAGTAACTACACAATAGATAGGATAAATCCTGAAGGTTAATTTAATTGATTTATATCTTATGTTGTTTAACGGACAATGTTCTTTGTCAGATGGAAAATCCCCCTCTTTATTCACTATTGCACTTTAAAAATAATGCCACCTGAAAAACAGTGAAGTTATTAGGTTTACTGCTCCTAAAACAAAAACTAAAATGGGAGAACATTCTTTTTCTACAGGGTAGCTAAAAGTTGGAATGAGCTTCCTGGGTCATTTCATGGTGACATTAGTCATCAAACTTTTAAAATTAAACTAAGAAACATCTTAGTCAACTATGCTGTAATTGTTTTTAATTTGACTGTGTCAATTGTATCTATGTATTTTTGTGTCTTATTATATGTATCATCTATGACTGTATATTTATGGTCTCAGGTCAGGCATGAAAAAGGCCTTTGGCTCATTGGGTTTACCTGGTAAACAAAAGCTAAAATAAATAAATAATTTGCTGATGCAATATTAAGCCTATGATAACATCTCAGAGTGAGTTGTGTAAGCAGGAACATTTGTCAAGGCACATGATATGGGATATTATCCCAGCTCAGGTGTGTTGTGAGGCACAAGGCCATAGGCCGAGTGGCTTCAACCACCTCAGAAGAGATTTTAGCCCTTGATATCACACACCTGGGAGTGTATTGTTATGATTATGAAATGTATCCATATGTAATTTTTGACTGATATTATGACCCGCTTTTAGACCAGGATTATGTCCTGAGATATCATCCCAGCTGCAAGTCATAGAATCATAGAAGCTTGATGGCAGAAAAGGACCACACCGGCCCCTCTCATCTGCCCTATTTCAGTCCCTATACCCCCCCGTTGTTAGCCCCCATCCTCCCCCACTCAGCTCCTTTTGTCTGTTCCATGCCCTCTTGAATCCCTCCACCAGTTTAGTCCCCACCTTCTTCTGGTAGTCTGCTCCAGGGCTCCACAACCCTCTCTGTGAAGAATCTCCCTCTCACATTGCTTCTGTATCTACTTCCCTGCAGTCTGAGGCTATGCCCTCTAATTATGGCCCCCTCCTTCTTCATAAGAAAACACTGTTCCCTAACTTTGTTGAGCCCCTTTACATATTTAAAAGTTTCAGTCATGTTTCCCCTCTCCGTTCTAGCCTCCAGCATGTACAGATCCAGCTCCTGCAAGGGGCCTTTGCTCGTAAGTCTTCTCTTGCATACCCTGCACCATCTTGGTTGCCCTTTTCTGTACCCTGTCCATCACATCTATGTCTTTGCAGATGAGTGATCTCCAGAATTGGACCCCGTGCTCCAGGTGCAGCCTCACCATGGCTTTGTACAAGGGCATTGTTACCACCATTCTTCTACTAGTAATGCCCCTGCCAATGCATTTCAACATTCCATTGGTCTTTCCCACTGCAATGCTGCATTGTTTTCCTGCCTTAAGTTTGGATGAAGCTATGATCCCCAGACCCCCCTCTCCTGTTCTGTTACTTTGATTGCCTCCCCTTCAAGGGTGTACTCTGCTTGTGTATTCCTACTCCCCACTTGCATCACAGCGCAATTTTTGGCACTAAATTTCAGCTCCCATGTCTCTGGCCGCTCCTTGAGTGTCTTCAAGTCCTGCCTCATGTCTTCCACCCCATGGGGTGTCCACCCTATTGCAGATCTTTGTGTCATCAGCATAAAGGAACACCCACTCTCTCAGCCCCTCCGCTATATCACTGATGTAAATGTTAAAAAGTAGAGGTCCCAAGACTGACCCATAGGGCACCCAACTCTTCACCCCCATCCTGGAGTACACCCCATTTAGCACCACTCTCTGGGTTCTTCCCGCTAACCTGACCTCCACCCACCTTGTTACTTTCCCACCCACCCGAGACTTTTCTGTTTGCTCCCCAGCTTTCTGTGGGGGATGGTGTTAGAAGCCTTAGTGAAGTCCAGATAGGCCATGTCCACCGCCCCTCCCTGGTCAATCACCTGAGTCATCCAACTGAACAACTTGATCAGGTTCATCTGGCATGACCTTCCCTTGGTGAAGCCGTGTTGTCTGCTGTCCTGCAAGCCACTCTCCTCCAGGTAGTCCATCACCCTCTCCTCGATTAGTGTTTCCATTACCTTCAACACCACTGAGGTGAGGCTGACAGGTTGATAGTTCTCTGTCACCTCCCTGCTTCCTCCCTTGTGTAAAGGCATCATATCTGCTCTCTTCCAGTCCTCTGGCACCCTCCCATTATCCAGTGACAAGTTGAATAGCCTTGTCAATGGGGTGGCCAACTCCTTCCTCATTTCCCTGATTACCCTGGGGTGTGACGTGTCCGGCCTCATTGCCTTATCCACCCTCAATCATTCTAGCTCCTCCCTAACCCTATCCACACAGGACAAGCTCTGATCCACCCATTTGTCCACCTTCCCCCTCCTCTTTAGCTCAGGTCCCCTCCCATCTTCCTCTTCCATAAATACTGAGCAAAAGTTCTTATTTAATACCTCTACTTTTTCACAGTCCTCTTCCAATTTTATCTCTCCCTCCCCCCTCAGCATTGCAATCCCCTGCCTTGCCCTCCTCCTCTCCCTCACATATCTGAAAAAAAGTTTTGTCCCCCCGTTTGGCTTTTTTTAACTATTTTCTCCTCAGTATCCACTTTTGCCCTCCTGATTTTCTGCTTTGCCAGTCTCCTCTTCTCTTCTCCCTATAAGCGTCCATATTTTCCTCATTCGGTGTCCTCCTACATTTTCTGAAACCCTTCCTCCTTTCCCTGACTGCCCTCGCTGTCTCCTTAGTAAACCAAATAGTCTCTTCCCCGGGTTTGAATCCCACAGCTGCCTAGGTGCATACTGTGTGATCCTGAGCAAGTCACTTAATTTCCTTGTGCTCCCAGGTCACATCTGGAAACAAGCTTCAGCACAGTGTGCTACCCCTGGTTAAACAATGTTCCCTTCCTCCTTTCCTTCACTCCTGTTTGCTCTTCTTAACCTTTTTATACACATTTCCATGGCTTTCAGTATCCCTCCTTTAACAGATTCCCACAACACCTCTACTGCACCTATATTCTTTGTTCCCTCCATTGCTCCCCTTGCTAGCCTTTTCATCCTGTTGAAGTCTGCACGTTTGAAGTCCATAACTGTAGTACTGGTTTGATTTGTCTCCCTCCCTCCCTGCCCTCACCCTGAACCTTACAGTCCTGTGATCGCTGGTGTCCATAACTGTAGTATTGGTTCGATTTGTCTCCCTCCCTGCCCTCACCCTGAACCTCACAGTGCTGTGATCGCTGGTGCCCATGACTGTAGTATTGGGTTGATTTGTCTCCCTCCCTGCCCTCACCCTGAACCTCACAGTCCTGTGATCGCTGGTGCCCATGACTGTAGTACTGGTTCAATTTGTCTCCCTCCCTGCCCTCACCCTGAACCTTACAGTCCTGTGATCGCTGGTGCCCATGACTTCTCCCACCTGCACCTCCTCCACAATCTCCCCATTTGTCTCCCTCCCTGCCCTCACCCTGACCCTTACAGTCCTGTGATCGCTGGTGTCCATAACTGTAGTATTGGTTCGATTTGTCTCCCTCCCTGCCCTCACCCTGACCCTTACAGTCCTGTGATCGCTGGTGCCCATGACTTCTCCCACCTGCACCTCCTCCACAATCTCCCCATTTGTCTCCCCCCTCCCTGCCTCACCCTGAACCTTACAGTCCTGTGATCGCTGGTGCCATGACTTCTCCCACCTGCACCTCCTCCACAATCTCCCCATTTGTCTCCCTCCCTCCTCCCCTGCCCTCACCCTGACCCTTACAGTCCTGTGATCGCTGGTGCCCATGACTTCTCCACCTGCCTCCTCCACAATCTCCCATTTGTCTCCCCCCCTCCTGCCCTCACCCTGAACCTTACAGTCCTGTGATCGCTGGTGCCGACTCTCACTGACTCACTATTCCCATTTGTCTCCCCTCCTGCCCTCACCCTGAACCTCACAGTCCTGTGATCGCTGGTGCCCATGACTTCTCCCACCTGCACCTCCTCCACAATCTCCCCATTTGTCTCCCTTCCTGTCCTCACCCTGACCCTTACAGTCCTGAGATCGCTGGTGTCCATGACTGTAGTATTGGGTTGATTTGTCTCCCTCCCTGCCCTCACCCTGAACCTCACAGTCCTGTGATCGCTGGTGCCCATGACTTCTCCCACCTGCACCTCCTCCACATCTCCCCATTTGTCAGGACCATGTCAGCAGGTTGGTGCCCCCTGTTGGGTCCCTGACTAGCTGTTGCAGGAATGCCCCCTGCAGCACAGCTAGGATCTCCATGCTCCTAGTCAACACTGCATCTGGGATTCCCCAGTCTATATCTGGGAGGTTTAGGTCCAGTAACAGTAGTAATTCTCCTTTTAGAGCCATCTGCGTGACTACCTGAATAAGCTGTTTGTCCCCCTCTTCCTCCCCCTGCATAAGTGGTCTGTATACCACCCCTGGCTGCAAGGATTCCCCAGTCCCCATTCCTAGTGTTACCCACAGTAGCTCATTCTCCCCATCTTCCTCTTGTTCCTTGATTACTCTCATGTCATCCCTGATGTATAAAGCAACTCCACTCCCCTTGCCCTCCCTGTCCCTTTTAAAAGTCTGTAGCCCAAATTAGCCATCTCCCAGGTATGATGCTCTGTCCACCAAGTCTAGCTTATTGCTACTATATCCAGTCTGTTGCTCCCATGATGGCCTCTAAGTCCACCATTTCTTCCCTTAGTGCCTCACATTGGCAGCCAAGCCCTTCCACCAGAACCCCCATCCCCCTTTCAAATGATACCCTCTTTCACAAATTCTATCTCTATCCTGGGGAGGCTGGTAGCCCCATTTTTCCTGTCCTATGGTGTGGATCCCTCCCCCAATTTGGTCTCACAGCAATCTGATTTGAAGGTTTTGACCATCCATTTCAAAATTAAGCAGTGAGGTATGAAGTGGGTGTGTTACAGTAGTATAATGGCCCACCTCAGATTGGGTTGAAGCAAGAGGTAAAGGCATCGCTAAAGTGCTTCTGCCACCCACAAAGGGCTGTTAACCACTATAATGCACCCATGGAGTGCATTATTGTCATTATGAAATGGTTCATTTTAATAAATTCAATGTAGTTTTTATACATATTTTTGTTGAGTTACTTTCAGCTGGGCGGTGGTGCTAGGGATAATGTCCTGACTGAAAATACCTATTGGTCAGTCAGGAGCCAGTATTCTTCTGCCCGTTTCATAATTAAGGTTATTCACTGCTGAGAAATGTGGGGCAGTCATGCGTGGTATTTGGCTTGCTTATTTAATCATTTACTATGGTTCTCTCTCAATATCGCTTTGTGGGTTAGACCCAGTAATCAGTATCAACCATACCCATACCCATACCCATTCCTGTACCCATACGCTTGGACCATTTTGTGTTCTTGGTATTATACTCCAAGGCATAGAACATCATGTGAGTTTGTCACTTCTCAGAGTGGATTAAGACACCTAGGTTTGGTGTGTCTCACAATGCACCCAAAACATCTAATTGGTGACCCCTGATATACAGTACCACTTCCTGTTATGTAGTATTGCTTTATGTTATATATGAAATATTTTCTTTCCAGATCAGCTATGGTTCTTCAGTTTCCCTGTTGAGTGATAAGTCAAAATTCCCTTCATTTATGCGGACTGTTCCAAATGACATCTTCCAAGCTCTTGGTCTGGCTCAGTTGCTAATTTATTTTGGTTGGACATGGGTGGGAATTCTGGCCTCTGACAATGATTACGGTATGCTGGGCAGCCAGACTCTCAAACAAGAAATTGTCAAGGCTGGAGGCTGCATCGAATTTTTAGAACTGGTCACCAAGTATAAAGAGAAGATCCCCTCCACCACTGACGTGATTCAGCGGTCATCAGCAAACGTCATTGTGGTCTACTCCACTGCTGAGAATCTGGTTCCATTGCTGGAGGCCATTGCTATGCAGAATGTAACAGGTAGAGTTTGGATCAGTTCTGCAGGTTTGCAGGTATCCTTGGATGTTCTCAGGATGGAGGTTGTGAAAACTTTGAATGGTAGCATAGGTTTCTTCATCCATAAAGGCAAGATCCCCGGGCTCAAGGACTTCTTGTACAGTATCCACCCTTCAACATCTCCACATGACATCTTTATGAGAGCATTCTGGGAGGAGGCCTTTGACTGCCAGTGGCTGAAACCTGATGGAAATGACACACTAACAAACTGGGCAAAAAGCACAGTAATGTCACCTTGCACAGGTCATGAGGATTTAACAAATCTTGACATTTCTAAATATGATGTGTATAATTACACACACATATTTAGCATTTACAATGCAGTATATGCAGTGGCACATTCCATTCATAGTCTGCTTTCATGTAGAGATGGAGAAGGTCCATTTCATAATGGACAGTGTGGGAGCATTCATGATTTCCAACCTTGGACGGTAAGAAAATGAAGTAGTCTATTTTCATTTGTAAAAACTGGTGTGTATATTAATACCACTGCTGAGTCCACTCTTACGATTGTAAGAGCAGACTCGCGCATTCTTAGGGTACAAGAACTGCAAGGCAACAGTGAATGGTTCTGATACCCTAACAATGTGAGTGAGACTACTCTTGCATCAGTAAAAGTGGTCTTGGTGGCAGTACTAGTGTATTATTGATCGAGTTTGAGCAACAATATAATCCCTCACTAATTTGTAAAAAATTACCCTAACATTCCCATTTCCAAGGCAGCTGTGGAAGAAATACTTTTCACAGAATAAGAGTGTCTCATGCACAGAGCAAAGGAGAGTTCTGATTGGTCGAAACTCGGAAGTGCTCCCTTGCTCTATAATGGGCTATAGAAGGAATAGGAATTCCATCAAATGTGCTGCCTGCCACCATTAAGTTCGGAGCTGTGTTGAACATGGAATTCTGCTGGCAGAATTTGTGCAGAATGGCAATTCTGCTTCCAAAACCCTTTTCAAATTTATTTTTATAATTTTTGTTCCTTCATGATCTCCTCCCCCCCACCTTCTCAGGTCCTGCCCCAGCAAGCATCTCTGGCACTTACCCTCAGGTTTCCAATCCCATGGGTTTACCCACTGTGGAGTGGACTGCTGTGCTGGTTCCACCCCCCCACACTGTATCTTGGTCATAGGTGCAGGAGTTCCCTGGGTTCCTGAAGGCAGCCAGTTGCTGGAGTCTGGGCTTGAGTATACTGGGATCATGTACTAGACAGGCATTGTCACTTTTTACAGTCCTATCGCCTGGGATTCCTGGTGCTTGAAGAGGTCTAATCAGAGGCACACAAGCATGACTCATGTGAATCTTGTCCAAAATTCCCCTTCCCACTCCTACTGTCTGCTGAACTACCAGCTGTGGTCACCCAGGGAGCAGTATAGCAGTGGCAGCAGTGACCTCCCCTTCCTCCACCCCTTCCCAGAGGAATTCAGAATCCTCTGGGATGCCTGATCTCCTCCCTTGGCCCGGTGCCTAGGTGGTCTGAGCTTATTCCCAAACTCAGTTGTTGGCTTAATGAGTGTTGGCACTGCTGCAGTGCAGGCAGGTCTCTAGATTCACTGTTTAATTCTGCAAGGCAATTCTATATGTAATCCTATTCTGTGGTCTGCATAAATTCAGTTGGCATTTTACGTAACTGCAGAATGCTGTTATGAGGGTTATGTAAATTGTAGTTTAGTAAGCCCCAGTTTAAAGAAATAGATTAGTTGCCGTATTGGTCCTTGTAAGAAAACATCCAGAAGCAAATGGTTTGATACCTTTTAATGGACCAACACAGGTGTTACAAAACATAGATGTTACAAAAGAAAACAGCGTCTAAGCTTTCGGACCAACCAAGTCCTTCCTCAGAGACTTATGTCCCAGTTTAAAGAAAAATTCTGCTTTCGATGGAATTCTGTAGAATTGATGTGAATTTCCAAAATTCCACAGACTTTCTTCAGAAGAGGAATTTAATAAATCAGCACTGCTCTAATAAAGCTAGATTTTAACATTCTTCTATGATCTTCCCTTCGGCATCCTTACTAAAGTTTTTTTCTCTGTGTGTCTGCAGACACCATGACATCATTACTGTTCATCCTCTTCCTTCCAATGTTAATAGCTAATTCAAACTTTCACACTATCCCATAGTCCCATCTGAACTCTTAACAAGCATTTTGCTAATTTTAATACCCTTTTTTGGGACAAAGAAACTCAAATGGGTGTCATATATTGAAATAAAATCTGAAGTGAAAAAGGCTTTGAAAGTTGTTTCGAAATTTTATTTATTTATTGAAATGTTTCACCAGGAAGGCACACTGAGTGATAAGTCACTCGTCTCCTGGTGCAACCTGGGGGAAAGTGGTAGATTAGGAATGAGACAGTAAACATTCAAGTTATAAGTTCAACATTAACATACAGTTGTAAGGTAGACGTTACAAACAGTGTTACAAAAGTGTTGCACATGATAGGGAAAAACAGTGGACAATAATAAGTGCCGGGTTAATAAGTAACAAGTGCGTACGTGAAAGAAAAGGGGGAAAAGAGAGGCGGTGGTGAGGTCGGTGGGGAGGTGAAAGAGTCATGTCCCTAGAGACTACTTCAGGATGTGAGGACCCTGCACTGCACTGACCAGAGAGAAGGGGATAAGGAAGTGTCCCACACTGTATCAACTGGTCAAAGAACCTACCCGGGGTAATGACATCTTGGACCTTGTTATAACAAATATAGACATCCCCATGAATAACCTACTAATATCTGAACCTCTTGGTAATAGTGACCACATGTCAATACTTTTTACTATCCCCTTATCTCAATGCCCAGTATTAAATAAACAAAAAATTAAACAATATGATCGAGGAGATTTCCAAAAAATAAATCATCACCTAGGAACAATTGATTGGGTTAATACTTTTTCATCTCTTAATACTAATGAAGCATGAGATTTCTTAAAAGCACAAATTCAAATACTTGAACATCAGTATGTTCCAGATATACATAAGTATAATAGTAAGGGTAAAATTCCACCATGGTTTAACTCATCTATAAAAATGCAAATTACATGCAAACGTAAGTTATTTTCATTATTGAAAAACTCTCCCATGAATACAAATAATGAATTATTAATTCAATACAGGGAATCAGTCAAAATACTAAAAAAACTAATTTTGGAAGCTAAAAGCAACCTAGAATTTCGTATTGCACACACTAAAGATTCACATAAATCACTTTATGCCTATTTAAATAGTAAAAAGGGAAATAGTAGAAAAATAGGCCCCTTTAAAATAAACAACACAATAATAACCTCTGATTTCACAACTGCCTCTACATTAAACAATTACTTTTTATCAGTATTTACTCAAGATCCATCTCCAACTCTTTCTGATACACTTCCATTAGGCAATATAGACTATAAGGTGTTACAGAATGATATTTATAAATTATTAATAGCTTTAAAAAAATCCACAAGTCCTGGCCCCGATGATATCTGTTCCAAATTCCTTTTGGGAGTTAAAGACACTATTACCCTACCACTCACTATTATTTTTAATAAATCTCTCCAAGAATCTATGGTTCCCTCTGATTGGTTAACGGCAATAGTAACCCCCATTTTTAAACAGGGCTCCCATTAAAAAGTTGATAACTATCATCCAATCAGTTTAACTTCAATTCCTTGCAAATTACTGGAAAAAGTAATCAAAATACTTCTAGAAAGAAATAGAATCTTTAAACATAAGAGACATAACTCAACATGGATTTAGAACTGGTTTGTCTTTTCTACAAACTTGTTGTCTTTCTATAATTACATTAGCATGAATCTTGACTTAAACATTCCTACTGACGTCATTTTATTAGATTACAGCAAAGCCTTTGACAAAGTGTCACATGCTATTTTGATTAATAAACTCATTCATTTAGGCTTTTCGGCAACATTAGTTTTATGGATAAAAAGTTGGCTGACTAATCGATCTCAGAGGGTTCGGGTCAATGGCATCATGTCATACTTGGGTTGAGTGATGAGTGGTGTTCCTCAGGGCTCGGTTTTGGGACCCGCCCTGTTCAATATTTTCATTAGTGATATGAAAATTTGTTCATCTATCATCCTTATGAAGTTTGCAGATGATACCAAACTAGGAGGAGCTGTGAACAATGCAGCTAACTTACAGTCAATATTAACTGATCTTACATCAATTGAACATTGGGCTTTTACCAATAAAATGTACTTTAATGTATCAAAATGCATCGTTTTACATATGGGGAAAAATAACCCTAAACAGGTATACACACTGAACAATATAAATATTAAGGTTTCCTGCGTCGAAAAAGATCTGGGGATCCTAGTAAACAATAAACTTTCCACATTTTCTCATTGTAATAAAATTGCCAATCAAACCAATGCTCTTCGAAAGGATAAATAGTACATTTGTTTCTAAAACAGAACAGTGCATCATTACTCTGTAAAGTTCACACGTTAGGCCCTACCTAGATTATGGCTCCCCTTTTTAGAGTCCTTACCTCATTAAGGATATAGACAGAATTGAAAGGATTCAGAATAGAGCTATAAAAATTATTCCTCACTTAGCACATCTTGATTATGAGTCTAGACTACAGAAGACAGGTTTACATTCCCTTAAACTGAGAAGAACAAGAGGTGATCTGTTACAACTTTTTAAGATTAAGTCACCCATCTTGATGAAGCAATGTGATATAACACTATCTTCCAGAAAAATTGTACCTAAGCTAAATAACAAACAACTGGATATTGATAAATGTAATACTAACAAAAGACAAAACTTTTTCTCCATAAGAACTCCCAGATTATGGAATACTCTCCCACAAGATATTGTTGACTCAACTACTGTTACGACTTTTAAAATCAAACTTGACAATTGGTTAACCAGATAGTATCACAATAATGATCCATACATGTGGAGGACAATCTCAATGGGCCACGGCTTTCTTTTGTCCTTTTAACCAAGTAACCAAGTAACAGACCCCATCAGGATGGTGGGGAAGGAGTAGATGAGAAATACAAGCCCCTTTGGGGGGTAGAAGAGGGAGCCATGGAGACCATTTGAGGCCCCTTTTATTCTGTGAGAGATCAAGGGAGGCTAGTAAGATGGAGCAAGTTGGGGAAGGGGAAGAAAGCTAGGAATCTGGGTGAGTGTGCACAGATTAAAATAAAGGTGACAGTAGAGGAGTAGGGTTTCTCCAGGGCTTAGAGGGGGGGAGTTAGGGAGAGACATGGCAGGAGCAGCTAGGAGCAAGGTAATTGTTGAGGGCAGAACTGATGGAGTAGGTGGAGGATGAGTGACGGATTTGAGGGAGAAGGGAATTCCAAATTTTTGGGAGGTGGTGAGAATAACTGGATGAGCTGATTTGGGTGGATCTGTGGGAGATTATCAGGATATGAGAGTCAGTTGATCTAAGGGAATGAGAGGGTGAGGGGGTGTTATAAAGTAGGAGGAGAGGTAGGAATGGAGCTCACCCAACCAGTGCTTGGAGGTGAATTTAACACAGTGGGAGAGCCACCTATTTGCAAGAGAGGGGAAGGATAGGACACGACAAAGATGCAGTGGTGGGTGCGAGGAGGGCATCCAAGGCAAAGCAGCAGAAAGAATTGAAGAGGGTGTCCAATCTGGCCAGGGAGAACCTAGGGGCAACACCATAGACTATGTCACAGTAGTCAAAAGTGGGCAGTATCATCTTCTGGACAAGTTCACGCCTAGCAGTAGAAGGTATGCAACTACAGTTCCTGAACAGGGCACCAAGCTTCTTGCACAGTTTTTCTGGATGGTGTCAATATGCCCAGAGAAGTTTAGGTGTTGGTCCAACCAAACACCTAAGTACCTGAAGGAGGATGTGTCCTCAAGTAAAGTCCCATCAAGGGTGTGGAAAATGGGTAGGGAGGGAAGCATTGAGAGTCTCTGCCTTGTGCCAAAGGTCATGGAGACTGTCTTCTTGGTGTTGAGGAAAAATTGATGCTTAGCAGACCAGAGCTGAACCTTGTCAAAGTCTTGCTGTAAGCTGGTTGTAACCTCATCAAGACAGGAGCCAGATGCATACAGGACTGTATCATTGGCATACATGTGTATAGCAGAGGATGGGGAGGAAACAGAGGGAAGGTCATTTAAGAAGATGGAGAATAGGAGGGGCCCTAATACAGAGCCCTGGGGGACTCCAGTGCTAATCAGGAGGGGAGAGGAAGTGGTGTCCAAGATCTTAACTGAATGGGTTCTGCCGATAAGGTAAGCAATTGGCTTTGATTGCTGTACTCTTTCTCACTCAATTTCTTCAGCTGAGGCGAAGTTCTTTGGTTGTGACCAAGTTGACTGGCATTGAGGAGTTTTAGCCTAATTTAAAAGTTGCATTAATTTTAAGTAGTGTGTTGCAAAGAAGGAATATGACTATGCCAATCCCACGGTGAAACCTTTACAGTGATTGCGTTAATGCCAACAACATTGACTGATCACCGTAAAGTCCACCCAGGACCCCGGCACTCTTTCCCCCAGTCCTGCACCCCTTCCCCGAATCAACTCCAACTCAGAGCCAATAATTCCTAAGTCCAGGGTGTGGGGGGCAGAGCCCCCCAAAACACACACAGACAGATCTCCAGATGGATTTATGCCAACCGAAATTTGCAGTCAACATAAATCTGTCACTATAATGTCGGTCGATAAAATTTTTATTCCCTTATGGGTGGCCTGAGAAGTGAAAGCTGAACCATAGGAAGGGAAAACAGAGAAGTCACTGATAAGAGGTGATTTTACAGCATAGCAGAGGTTAAAAAACAAAAAAATCCAAAACAATGTTCACCAGAGTCTTGATGTCAAAACACTGCAGGTGGAAATGCCCTGCGATCTTCCTCCCTTCCTCAATGGGGCTATCATCAGGGATTCCGATTCATGTGCTGTAGTTGGAGAGTGGGGGCTAGGACTGTAGGGTCATCATTCATGGCTGCAATGATTCCTTTGCGAATCCTTGCCCATTCTCTGTCAGTAAATCTATTGTTCTCTTCCTTCATTGACGTCTTGGATATCAATGGGATACACAATGGCTTGACTCAGAATATGCCATGTATCTTCATAAGTGAGGGGGCAGGACAATGACTCACTAATGGCAAAGCTATGAGTGAGTTATGAAAGTCCTGCCTCCTCACAAGTGATGATAAAGGTCATATTCTAATTTGAGTCATTGTGTGTCCAGTTTATACATTGTATTTTAAAATGCAATGTTTTTTTAAACTAGTTCTTTATATGAAACTTTAACTATTTCTGTTGAATTTCTCTGCTCTGTTTTGAGTGCAGCAGAGGCCCCTGTGATGTCATCTGACATTGTGCTAGCTGCACTCCTATTGGTTAAGGGTTCCTTTGTTACCCTTCAAAGTCGAGATGAAGGCTGATGATGGATCCATAATGAAATATATGACTTATCTTCATTTAAAATGCTTAAGCTGCTACACTAAATCATGTATCAGTAAGGTCTGATTTTCACCTACATTATATAAATGTTTCTTACTTTGCAATATATACATCGCATTGTGTGGAAATAAGATCTTTGCCCTTTGAACTTCTTCTGTTCCTACTACTTGTCAAAACATGATGTCATAATCTGCTGCTTGTGACATCATCATTTCCATAGCAACCAGCTGTGATATAATAACTGTGCTGTGTTTTTTTCCCATAGCGAGAAGCTGGTAGTCATTTGCCATTATTGGCAGCTGATTATAACTGCTCTTATGAGCCAGCATTCCTTCAAAGAGCGCACACACACTGTTGCAGCTCAGCGGAATTGTGTCAGGTTCAACTCCTAGCCTTTAAGGATCTCAGGGTAGCTGTGGTCTGCTCTATGCAGGTGGGAGAAGGGGCATGGCACGAGTGTTGGGTGGTGTAGGAGGCTGTGGATAGAGTGCCTCCCTTCACCAACATGGTTTGCCCATCTTGTGGCTAAGTTTAACTTGTGGGCTTGCTTGTTGAGCAGAAGAGCAAGTGCTGCTGGAAACACAAACCTGAAGCCACAGTGTGGCTGTGCTGTGAACATCTGATGGGGGCTAACTATAATTTAAATAAATAAGAGGAGACAGGTTCATTGGCATGGGTTGCTCTTACAGGAGAACATTTGTTAAACTAAATAATAAAAACACAAAAAATAACATAATTCATAAGAAATAATAAACATAAAAAAACCTGGGGTTGGGGACTTCTGGGTCAAAAAACATCCCATCAATTATATAAAACAAAAATATGGGGTGGTGTGTAAAACTTGAATTTTATATCATAATCTACAGCTTGTTACATCATAATCATTCTCATGGCAATAAACTGTGATTTATAAACTGAAGATTATGGGCCCCACATTCAAAAGTGGCTGGGTGCGCCATGCAGATGACTGTGCCACACACTGACTTGTGCCAACACAAAAGAATGGGATATTCAGCAAGTGCACCAGGTAATGCAATCTTGCAAACACGTCTGAATATCCTGATTGTGCGTGATCACACAGTGGGAAATGAGTAGCATGACAGGTGACCTGTGACCAGCATGGAGCATACGGAACTGCGTGATGTGAAGCCACTTGTGTGGTACACAGAGTTACAATATTCAGCCAGGATATGCAAATAGCATCATTGCACAGTTGGTACCCAAACAGCACATTAGCATCTCATTACTGGAATGTATTCAGGCCATTTGTATGCCATTGGCATGTGCAGTTCCAGATCTGCAGGGCAGCACCACCACTCCACAAAGGTGACCAGAAGGCCCTGCAACTTAGCAGGCAGGTGAGTAGTCATGTTTGTGTGTGTGGGTGGAATGCATTGGCCTGAGTACAATGCTAATACCCATGGTGGCCACACATGCAACACCAGAAGGATCCAGTATCCATGAGGCATGCCTATGATGCCTCCAGGCCACAGGTGGTGCCACCTCTGCCCCACGCTGCCTACAGTTGTGCAATATCCACAACCACAACACCACACTGATCCACTGCAAGGCCCCTGAGGCATTGTC
This sequence comes from Neoceratodus forsteri, assembly GCA_016271365.2. Taxonomy (NCBI): domain Eukaryota; kingdom Metazoa; phylum Chordata; order Ceratodontiformes; family Ceratodontidae; genus Neoceratodus; species Neoceratodus forsteri. The sequence goes on from JADMNL010000029.1 coordinate 221,184,048, forward strand.
ACAATGCATAGATAGCATCGGTGACATGTATATTGTTCCTGGTGGTGTGTATCTGGCAAGGGTGTGTTGTATGCACCTATGGCATAACACCATGGGTGTGTGTCAATGGTCTGTCCCTGACCCATGCCATGCTGCCACCAGTACCATCATGTGTCCTGATTACCATTGTCCCAGAAGTCACCATGGGTGCATGCCATCACCTGGTGATGCTCTGATGGCCACTTGGGTGCAGGCAATGGCACCTGGGACATGACCTGCATTGTAGCTGTCTGCTCCACTGGTGTGCTAGGGGTGACTGACTACACTAGCATGTGGCAACTGAGTGTCTATGACCTGGGTGAGATGAGGGAAGTGGCTGACTGGGACATGCCAGTGGTGTCACACACCAGTATCTGGCAGGTGCCTGGCGAGCAGGCACAGTGCAGCTGTGGCTTTGGGTACTACCATCCTGGTTTGGCTGCTGTGTGTGGGTGACTGGAGCTCATCCTGGTGCAGCTCACAGAGCTGTCTCAGGATGTCTTGTCTGTAGTTCAGCAGCCTGCCTATGGGTGGCTGGCAGATTTAGGGCAGTCCCTGTCTTGCCTAACTTTGCACGACACAAACGTGAGATGCGTGGCACATGCACTGTGCAGTTCCACTGACTATACACATGCACAGCATATGTAGGTGTCTGCCCCAATTTTCTGCATGGCGCACATATGTGCATGATTGCGCAATCAGATATGCACGACGCATTTGCCCCTTTTAAACATTATGCAACAGTGCATTTTCCAGGATGTGCCACGCATCTCTATTTTGTGCCATGCAAGTCCGTTGCATATGGGGGTACAATGCATGTTGTATAAACAGGAAGGAGGAGCAAATGAAATCTGTGGGATGAGGATCCTATTTTCAAACAGCTGTCCATAAAAATAAAGGAAAATAAACACATAAATATCGACATAAAATAAGATTTATAGAACTATAGAAACACAGGCAGTGACAGCACATCAAAACCAAAGGTTCATCTAGTCTGCCCAGAGACATTTTGATTTGTGTGTAAATATTAAGTTTTTCAAGGTTTTACTTGAAAACACTGCAATGCACTGGCTTAGCCACACTGTGGACTGTATTTTCAAAGTGTTGAGATGGATGCAACAGTAAGTCGTGTCACATTTGCATATCAATTTGCAGCTGCAGCTGCCTCTGAAGGGTGCACTAGCATTAGAAGATGAATGAACCACAATCTGCTGTGCCTGTACTTGGAGCCAGATTAGTACCACAAAAGTGTGCAACTGTGATGCAGCCTGCATTTGGACCACAGATGTGTTTTTTTTTAAACCAGGACAGACACATTGGCTGGGCTATTTAAAGGGGTTGCACCATGCGCAACCCCTCAATGTGCCCTGGCGTGATATTCAAAGGGGCAGGTTGCACGACGAAACCCCTGACACGCCGGGGTGCATTGGTATTGTATGCAGCGCAGATGCAGGGGGCGTGCCTATGCATATGCAGCACATCCCACTATTCAGCCCGAGATGTGTGGTGCATATGTAGGCGGAACCCCTACATGTGCCGCAGACTGGTGCTCAAAGTTGAGCCAAAAAAAACAGACACAAATGCTGGCCACCCACAGGCAGGCAGCTGCATTGCAAGGCACAGCACAATAGCCGCCAGCTGTGGGTGGCCACCCACCCAGCAGGAACACCGTCCACAAGCACCCGGACCCTCCATGGTAGTCAAGTGGCCCCCCACCCCGTACGCTGGATCGCGGGCAGCTGTTACATGTAATAAAACTACCTGGTGGTCTAATATTCCCCCACCGTATGCCTGATCATGGGTATCTGTACAGGTAATAAAATTACCTGGTGGTCTAGTGGTCCCCCTGTACACCCGATTGTGGGCTTCTGTAAATGTAATAAAACTACCTGGTGGTCTAGTGGTCCCCTCCCAGTACACCCGATTGCAGGCTGTTGTCATACAAAAGAGTTATCTGGTGGTCTAGTGGTACCCCTCCCCACCCACCCACAGAGGATCCTCTCCCACCCAGCACCCCCCTTCATTGGCAGGCGGCAACACCCCACCCACATACCACCCGGCCACCCACCGAATGATAGTGTACAGTATGCTCTGTATGCCTATTGGTCCATGCAGTCATTCACATATCTGGTCCTGTGTAGCACAGTATGGTCTGCATGCCGATTGGTCCACACTGTGGACCAATAGGCATACAGAGCATACTGTATGCTGTCATTTGGTGGGTGGTCAGAAGGAATGCAGGCTGGGTGCTGCCACCTGCAGATGACAGGGGTGCTGGAGTGGTCGAGGTCCTCTGTGGGTGGGGGAGGGGGTACCACTAGACCACCAGATAACCTTTGTATGACAACAGCCCACGATCGGGCATATGGGGAAGGGGACTGCTAGAGCACCAGATAGTTTTATTATAATTACAGATGCCCGTAATCGGGCATATGGGGGAGACCACTAGACCACCAGGTAATTTAATTACATGTGCAGATGCCGGCAATCAGGCATATGGTTGTGACCACTAGACCACCAGGTAAATATTATACATGTACAGATGCCCATGATTGGGCATACAGGGAGGTGACCGCTAGACAACCAGGTAATTATTTTACTTTTACAGATGCTCGTGATTGAGCATATGGGAGAAGAGGGGGTTACAAATGCCCGCCAGGAACCCACCCCCGATGACAGCAGCTAGATAGAGTGCCAGGCGCATTCCACGGAGCCGCCCTGCGCAATGCATGCAAATGGGGCCATAATGACATGCAAATGGCCCCATTTGCACCTTGCATATATTATGGCCTCATTTGCATTCCCCTGGTGAATATCACAGGTGATGCACCTAGCACAACTGCACTTGCGCTGGTGCATCCACATTGTCCCTCTCTGTGGCTTGCGGTGGCACAGTGCCACTGTGCCTTGCACAGTATATGCGCCGACCTTGCCATATTCAACAGTGCTGAGCCATGGTGCATCACCATTGAGTATTGCCTGGTCTTGGCCCAGGTGCAGCCCAGTTGTGCTGTGCCCAGACTTGTGCCACTGCCCGGCACAGTCTGAATATCCATAACAATAATCACAGCGAGAGATTACAAGTGGTACATTCTTCAAAATAACAGTGTGTGCAGGCTTGCTTATATAGTGAAAGACAGCATCATCATTTCCTATGGTTTTCTATGATTGATTTAAAACAAGCACAAACATCAACTCATAAGGTAATACTTTTTCTTTGGTATATGTATGAGCTCATCCTTGGTCAGCACAAGTATAGATAGTGTACATTCTATTATCATATATGGCTAGCAACAGCTGTCACTACCAGTTACCAAAGTTCAGGAGGAAGAAATAGGTTTGGACTTAGGAATGTGCATACAAGCATTTTGGCCTGTCCTGATAAGGACAAACACTAGAGATAGTCAAAAGGGTAATTTGGACACTATCCTGTGTTCCTGCTTGCAGTCACATGGGCCAAATGTTTGTTATTACTTACATGGTCAGCACAAATGTCAAAAGGCACTGTAATATTGCAACTGTGGCTTAGTTTGTTTTGTGGCTTCACAAGCTTTATATAATCCAATTATATAGGCCAACATTAGTTACACAGACACATAATATTTCAGACCAAAATGAGGTTAGGCTGCAATATGGGGACAAACTTCTTTATCCCTTGTTACAAGCCCCCCTTGGCCCTATATTGCCTAATTATTATTTGTGCAACAATGCAGCTCCTCAGAGCATGTACATCTCACTACGTACTTTATAAATAGTAAGTCTTAAGCGACACAGGCCTATAATTACCAAGAACACTAAGATCACTTGCAACACAAGTAAAGCTTTAAAAGACAGGACTCCTAAGGGTCCTCCTGCATAGCAATAAATCAAGTGCTCATTATCACTCTCACTGAGCAATTCATTTACAACTACTTGTGCCTTATGGGCAGTATTTTGGATTTGTATCAAATGAGTATCTTTTCAGTTTAGAAGTGACTGCACACTAAGGGACAGAGGAGGTATCACAGCTCCAAATGATGGCGCATACTTGTTAATATCATATGCCTGGTGTGGGGTGTCGAATGTCACATTATATCTCTTATCCCCTGAGTTGGTAATAGGGTGCAACACTTTGTCACCAATATATACGTTATGTTTGGGATAATACAAAAGTTTGGATTGTTAATGGTACACACTTGTCCTTCATAAAATAAGATGGGTGTATTTGTAACAACACAGTATTGGTTAGTACCATTATAGGTTACAACTATTTGTGGGGTATACCATCGTTTTAACTGGACAGGGCACCAGGCAGTATTATTTTCGGCTTGGCCCATGGGAATTTCACCACAGATGGGTTGCGTTTGTGACATGATGTCACACTGACATATCCATTATTTATTTTTTCACAGCAATGTAAGTTTGGTGTCACCCAAGACCCATCATTGCTATCACCAGGATCTCTGGGAGCGAGACTCTATATGCATATCAATAGGTGTTGATGTCAGTCCGCTCTCTGGCCCCTTTGTCACATTTGGGCATTCGGTCAGTGTTACAGTTAAGTATATGGCATCTGAGACTGCAAAATGTAATGAGTTGTTTACTCCAGCATAGTTACAAACACTACTGTTACCCCAAAGACAGTAGGATAAAGTTAACACATAAACACCATTGTCCTTTGGTGTGGCTCTGTTTATAACAAGAGACCCATTTTTCTGTTTCCAGTCCATGTAGCTTTGCTGTGATCCAGTCTTGAGCTCTGATGCACAGCTGGACCAGCTGTTAAGTATGTCCACACACCAATTTGTAGATATGAAAGTATGGTTGTTTTTGGTCCAGGTGGCTTTCCATGCTCGTGTCGTGTAGGCATTTGTAGCAAAAGGGTCCCAGTTCCAACTAACTAACAAAGTAATGGACTGTTCATACTCACACGTGACATTAGTCTGTTCCACACTGATGTATAGGCTGAGGATTATAGAAATCTTATGGCTGCCACCAAGTCGGTGATAATGATGTCTTGGGTCTTCATGGCTATAAACATCAAGTGTAGTATTTTAATTTTTCAACCAGCTTTGTTTGACACTTTTTTACACTAATCAACATGTACCCAGAATTCTTGTTTCCTATACCTCTCAGCTACTTCCGTATGCCCAGTTTTTTTGGCATATTCCCTTTTTAATCTCTGTTTTAGCCATTTGGAGTCTAACATTAGTAGATACTGCTCTTGTTGATGTCGGGTTGCAGCTGACATGGCCCCCCCAGCTGCGGTCATTCCCCGTGTGCTTACAGGTGCCATTTGAATGGTTACTGTCCCACCCCTTTTTCCAGTAAGGAGCTCATCTAACTCATCTTGTTTTTCCTGTAACTCCTGGATCTTACTTGCAGCATCCTGGAGCTCAGTGTACAGGTGCATAGTCTCACTAGCATCCCCTGGATCTTGCTTGCAGCATCCTGGAGCTCAGTGTACAGGCGCCTAGTCTCACTAGCATGCTCTTGTGACTGTTGGTCTAACTTAATCTGTAGGAGGGCATTATTTCTGTCTAACAGACACAAATCCCCCTGTTCTTTTATTAGCTGTGTCCTAAAATTAATACACTGCTGCTCTAACTCTTGGTGTTGATATATTGGGACGCTATCTTTATACTTTGATGTTAATTCTTCTAGTTGTTGTTGCAACTTAGCATTTTGATCCCTTTCATCCCTCAACTGAGCCGTTTCTTTATTTCAGCGACGCACAATAGTCTGATTATACTGCCACAGCCCTTGCAATGCATTTGCAAAGATTTCCTTTTCATTTTTTACTCCCTCATTATGAAGGGACACTTGCTGAGTAAAATACAATTGTGCCTGTTGATCATCAGGCACTGGTTCATATGCTTCCCCCTTTAGGTGTTTTCCTAGAGAACAGCCTATTATTGTTTCCATACTCATTTTTTTTATCTTCTTGCCTGCTTAGCCTCCACAGCTGGGCTCACCCGTGCACTGGTGCCCCGGTCCGTTTGGCTACATCTTACGGCTCCCTTGTGAGGTCCGGCTTGCAAGTCCCAGCACCTTCACTTACCTACTCTGCCCCATGAGTTCCTACAGAGTTAAGCATTACTTTTTATTTAAATAATTTGAGAAGCATACAAAGCATACATCACCTGATTGTCAAGTGGCTGTGACCGTCTGTGTGTACCTTCTTCTCTCGCTTTGAGCCAGCAGCACCACGTCTCTGAGCATCATCACCCTGCTATGGGGCTCGCAAGCTAACTGACCAGCAGTTAGGCAGCCTCCTCACATGCAGCACCAGCGATCTGAGTCTTAAGGCACCAATTGTAGCGTTGTGAAAAAATTACAGTTAGTAAATTATCAATTACAAATACTTAGAAAGGAGACAAATGGAGACTAGACTGATGGCGGAAGAATTTAATGATTATAACAATAATTACAGCGAGAGATTACAAGTGGTACATTCTTCAAAATAACAGTGTGTGCAGGCTTGCTTATATAGTGAAAGACAGCATCATCATTTCCTATGGTTTTCTATGATTGGTTTAAAACAAGCACAAACATCAACTCATAAGGTAATACTTTTTCTTTGGTATATGTATGAGCTCATCCTTGGTCAGCACAAGTATAGATAGTGTACATTCTATTATCATATATGGCTAGCAACAGCTGTCACTACCAGTTACCAAAGTTCAGGAGGAAGAAATAGGTTTGGACTTAGGAATGTGCATACAAGCATTTTGGCCTGTCCTGATAAGGACAAACACTAGAGATAGTCAAAAGGGTAATTTGGACACTATCCTGTGTTCCTGCTTACAGCCACACAGGCCAAATGTCTGTTATTACTTACATGGTCAGCACAAATGTCAAAAGGCACTGTAATATTGCAACTGAGGCTTAGTTTGTTTTGTGGCTTCACAAGCTTTATATAATCCAATTATATAGGCCAACATTAGTTACACAGACACATAATATTTCAGACCAAAATGAGGTTAGGCTGCAATATGGGGACAAACTTCTTTATCCCTTGTTACAAGGTGATTCAGGGATTTCTGGTTACAGCAAATGCCAGGGTGGAAGTCTGCAGAATCAGTATGATTACAGTCTAGTATACTGCAGTAAACAGCAAGTAGAACTAATGTATTTCCATGCAAAGTGCAAACTGGGACTGGCCCCACACTTGGGTGTGTGGCTCTTAGTGCTGACTGTTCCTGTTACAGGTTATGATTATAGAAAGATGGCTGGATTGCTACTGTGGGAGTCTTTTTGCTTCATAGTGCAGAATTTGCCTTTTCATTATTATTAAACCATGTTTTCAATAAAAGCTTATAACACTGTCAGAAAACCTCAAGATACTGTAGGGCAGTGAGGCACAAAGGAAGTAAGAGCTGTACATCCCATATTCTCTGGACACTCACCTGGTAAAATAACATTTAGATAAACAACAAACTACTATGTATGCTTGTATATTAAAGGGGTGCTCCCCTCTATTTGGGGTTGTTCGGGCACTTCAGTGTTAAACCCCCAAATTTGCACTTTAATTACTTTGGAGCTATTCAACGGATTTGCATGAAATGTTGCATGCACAGTCTCATGAGTAAATCTCTTGACAGAACAAGTGTTGCTCTAATTGGACGTGAGGATTCTGAGATGCAGATACTGCAAATAATGAATTTTTCAGAATTTTTTTCCATTGGTTTGAATGTGTCAGCATGGCTAGCACCCATATGGTTTTAAATATTGGCCTGAAATGTTCTGGGTAGAAAAGGGATTGCCCACAGATCTGCCTGCTGCTTATTTGGGAAACAAATATTTATTCGTTCCAAAGTTACTTAATTTTGAAATGTGTAATGCTTGGTTCTGAGCATGCTCAGTAAGCACTGAACAATAGCTGTATGAAATGACAAAAAATATATATTTTTCCATAAGGGGCCAATCTTTTTTCATGAGGGGAAAATCATTGTTTTGTTTGCTGCCATCTTGTTTTGCCTCTTTCCATAAAAATTCCCATTTGAAAACCCACAAAAATGACATTCCTGAAAGCAACCAACAGATGTAGCTTGCTTATCGGGACCCCCTTAACTGGATTCTGCACTTAACTGTTGCCTGTTGCAGAAATACTCTTAAAAAATTGTTTTTTTAATTATAAATCTTGTTTTGTGACTCATGATATGAAGCAAGATTTTTGTTTCGTATGATGACTCACGAAAAAAATATTTTATCATATGGGGAATCCACATATTTCAAAGGGGTTTTCTACCTTGGTGTATAACTTGTCATTTTTCAAGATTTTGGCACTCAATTTTCAACATGCCCTTTTTGACACCCCCACTTCTTGAACAATATTGGGGTAATTTTACAAATCATGCCTGAAAGGTGATTTTGCAGTTGATTGGTGAAATCACCTTTCCAGTGGGATTTCAACATTTTCACCATATGTGTTCATGAAATGGGGTCATAAGAAGACTATGCTGAAAATATGGGGTCAAAATATGCAAAAGCGGCAAAGTTGTGCACATCTGTTGACATTTCGCTATGCTCGCTCATAACTTTCTTAATTTTCAATATTTTAACCCCAGATTATCAACATAGCCTATTCTTTACACCATCTCATGAATATGACAGCTACCATTTTTCAAATCTGGCCCTAAACATCTTTTCATGCCTCTGCCATGGAATTATGCTGAGGTGGCACGGAATACCATTTTGGTGGGGATTTGATACATTTCACTACCGGGTCAATGAGGTGGGGTAATAGGAAGGCTATGTTGTCAGTTTGGTTGTTGTTGTCCTACAAATGGAAGCTCAAGTGTGGAGGGGCCTGTTCTTCCCCATAAACACATATATGCATCTATGGAGGAGTTTGAGCAAAGATAAATAAGGATACGATTCACACTATCTCAAAACGTATGGTTGCATGGGACTATCTTAAAAAGTAAGACAATACTTTCCAAAAAACTGTGTTAATGCAACATTTAGGGTTCAGGCTAAGGCAACAAAAGTAAGGAATTGTGGCTTTAGGGTTCCCAACCCTAAACCCCCAACACCACCCCATTACTTGGTATTACTTGGCATGAAAGAACAGAAGAAGGCCAGAGCCCATCGAGACTGTTCCCCACACTATGTGGGACATTATTTATCTATTATCCCTCAACCAAACATCTAATTTGTTTTTAAAGACAGGGGCAATAGTGGCCTCTACCAATTCTTGTGGCAAGGTGTTCCATACAATGCATGCTCTTATTGGAAAAAAGTTTCCCATTTTGCTGGTTTTATAAGTTTTTACTTCAAGCTGTTTATTATGCAGTCTCGGAACATGTCTCCTTTTGGAGAGTGTTAGACCACATTTTTCCATTAGATCTGGTGAATTTATTAAATTAAAAACCTGAAGCATATCACCTCTTAATCTTCTAGTTTGAAGAGAGAAGAGACCTGTAGCTTTTAATCTGTTCTGATAATCCAAGTTTGTTAATCTTGGAATCATTCTAGTTACTCTCCTTTGAACCTGTTCAAGAATTGCTATGTCTTTTTTTTGGTTGGATTCCAGAAAGGGGAGCCATAGTCTAGATACGGTCTAATATATGCCCTATATAATGGAATAAGGCATTGTTCAGTGCGATTAACAAAAGTGCCTTTTATTTGCCTCTAAAGTCTGTTGGTCCTGCAAGCAGTTCTAACACAGTGATCATTTGATGTAAGTTTATTATTAACATATATCCCTAAATCTTTTTCACAATTTGATGAGTGAAGTGGTAGTCTGTTTATATGATATATCGTTTTTGGATTATTTACACCGAAATGCACTACTAAACATTTGCCTTGATTAAACTGCATATGATTTTCATTTGCCCAAAGTGTTAATTTTTCCAAATCCTTCTTTAATGCAGAAATATTTTCTTGATTGTTAACCTTGCCCCCCAATTTAGTATCATCTTCAAATTTAACTATGAAGTTATTTGGCCCTGTTTGTAAATCACTGATAAAGAGGTTAAACAATGTTGGTCCCAAGACCGACCCCTGTGGTACACCACTTGTCACACTATCCGAATCAGACAAAATATCATTAATTCTGACTCTCTGAGAATGATTTGTCAACCAGTTTAAAGTCCAGTTGACAATATCAGGTGACAAACCTAGACTGTGCATTTTAATAATGAGTTTTTCATGTGAGACTTTATCAAAAGCTCTACTAAAGTCCAAAAGAATTACATCAGTAGGGATACCCACATCTAGTAGAGTACCTATATTATTGTAAAAAGATATCAGATTGGTGGTGCAGGAATACTTGGTAGTAAACCCATGCTGATTTGAATCATAAATTCCTAATTTTTTACACTCTTGATCTATTAAAGACTTCATTACTCATTCCATTAATTTACCAGCCACTGAGGTCAGGCTAATTGGACGATAATTTTGCACAGACCCTCTATTGCCTTTTTTAAATATGGGAGTAACTATTGCTGAATGCCAATCATTTGGTACAATGCTTTCTTGTAAAGATTTATTGAAAATAATTGACAAAGGTATAGAAATATGTATAGAGGTTTCGATGAGAAACCATGGATGAATACGTCTGGGCCCGGACTAGTATTTTTTTTTTGTTTTTTTGATAGCCTGTATAATGTCAGTTGAATAGAACCTATGATAATCTAAGTGGTGAACTTTAAATGTACTAATAGATGATTTTTGAGAGAAGACAGAACAAAAGGTATGCATGTTTCTGGAGTGTATAGAATGGGGCAAGCTTTATGGCTGGTAACACCTGGGAAGACTTTGCCCCTGATTTGCTTTAGGGGTTGGAAACCCTAAAGCCACATTTCCCTATTTTTGTTGCTTTAGCCTGAACTGTAAATGTTGCAAACTGATCTTTGTGCAAAGAATACATACACACACACATATACAGTATATATATATATTATATACTGTTCATTGTACTTTGTTTACTGCCTCTGATGCTTGTCAATTAAGGGTTTCCCTTTATCTTGTCTTCTCATTAGCTGCTCCACTATGTCAAGAATGTCCATTTTACAACCGGTGCTGGTGAGGAGATGTATTTTGATGTGAATGGTGACCCACCAGCAAGGTATGACATCCTTAACTTCCACTTATCCCCTGATGGAACCAGCAGGTACTTCAGAGTTGGTGGCTTTGAGAACAAAACCCCTGGAGGACCAGAGCTCACCATCAACGAGAGTGACATTTTGTGGAATGAAAGGTTCATGCAGGTATTTAACAGTACAGATCTTGCTTTTATTCTTCAGGCTTTCACAAATACAGTGTAGCAATTTCTTTCTTTCTTTCTTTCTTTCTTTCTTTCTTTCTTTCTTTCTTTCTTTCTTTCTCTTTCCTTTCTTTCTTTCTTTCTTTCTTTCTTTCTTTCTTTCTTTCTTTCTTTCTTTCTTTCTTTCTTTCTTTCTTTCTTTCTGTCTACCTGTTCCCCATCTGGAGTGAATGTCAACCCGTCTGCCAGGCTATCAGTCAATCAATCTATCTGTCTGTCTGTCTGTCTATCTATCTATCTGTCTGTCTAGCACAACAGTATTTATCCATCTTGATAGTATATATCTGTCGGTCTGTCTACCTGTCTACCTGTCTGTCTGTCTGTTTGTCTGTCTATCTATCTATCTATCTATCTATCTATCTATCTATCTATCTGTCATCTTTGTCTGTCTCAGATATCTGTTGATCTATCTGTCTACTTTCAATGAGTGCTAATTAAATCCACCAGATTGAAGCTATGCACAGCAATGAAGGACATTGTGTCTACAAAGTCTCCAAACACAAAAACACAAATGTGCTTGTAGATGCAGACAGACACTCACACACACACAGACATGCAACACACACACAGACATACACACACCAAACACACACAGACACACACTGCACACATGCACACACACACACCCAGACACACACACCACACAGACACACGCACCACACACACACACATAGAGCCACAGACACACACACATACACATACACCACACACACACAGATACACAGACACACACACATACACACACACACACACACACACACACACACACACACACACATATACAGACACACATATGCACACAAACACACACACATCTTTGTTTATTAAACTATAGTTTTGGAACTAGCTTGACATGTCTGTAAATTCAACCATAGCCTAATATTCAGATATCAACCCACCTCGTGCTGCAGACAGCGTACTTGCTGTTAAAAATGTCCTGAAATGACCATCTGCTACCCACAGCATGAGAATAAAAACTGTAATATACAACAGATTTTTTTTTATTAAAGTTCTAAGGCCTGATTTTCAGTATCTGGTGCACAGATCACAAATGCCTGGATATTCTGTCAGTTTTAGTCCAACACCTTCCATTGTCCATGTCACAAACTGTCTGAAAAGGGAGGGAGAAGAAAAAATTCCTGGGGTGTGCTTTATAATTGAGGGGAAGGGGTATTAGCCACAGAATGGTAGCAGTGACTCATTAATGAAATGTAAGTAGTGCAGGATTCTTGCTATGAATAATGAATATGCTGAAGGAAGCAATCCAAGTTTGGTCCTAAAATTCTTCTGTCAGACCTCACTTGAGCATCTATGCATTAGTGGAGAGGTGGGGTGCACAGAAGGTGGGTGTGGGTTGGGGAGGGGACCTGATGGCGAGGGACTGTTTTCTTTGTTTCAGGTTATAATAAAAAAATAAAAATAAAGAACACCACATACAATTTTCTTTTTTACAGGTGTAAGGTAAATGTTGGGCACACTGGGATGGGCTCCCAGTGTGTCCCATGAGTTTGGGGGGGTGACATTAGCCACACTGGAGTGGTCTCCCAGTGTGGCACACAATGGGAGTGGTCGGGGCAGGGAAATGCCAACATGATTGGCTTTTGAACACGGAGGCACACTGCAGTGGGTTCACAGTGTGCCACACAGTCTTGGGAGGATAACTATGCTGACAGGGGGATTGGGCACCCCCAAAGTCGGCTTGCTGGGGATTGTGAGAGGCAGACATCGACAGCTGCCACCATGCTTATTGAAACATTACACCAGGCAAGGTACGCACTGCAATGATGGGGAGCTCCCTTATTGCAGCAGCGAAATTGTTTCAAGTTGGTTGCATGCTTTTGCAGTGCTGTCATTGACAGCACGCTATTTCTTTCGTGCCACAGAGCCCAGCCCAAAAAAGCAGTGGTGCCATTGGCCACAACATGACTGCACCTCCAAAACCTGCTACTCCACTCCAAGCTACCACAATATGTTCAAGGGTAAAAGCTTATTGTTGTGCACTGGCAGTGGATGGTGGGTACTAGGTGAGGAAGCAACTCCAAATAATCCAAAAAGTAAAACACCAGTACTCCAGAAGTCAGTTTCCACTGTTTGATGGTGTATTATATTTTATAAGTGAGGAGAATGCAGAACAAAACAAAACCCCTAGCGCCTAGTAATTAGGTCATCCAGGGGGTATGAATGCAGTACAAACTTGTTCTCCTTTTATACATAACAAGTGAACCAATCAATCATTCAACTAATTAGTAAGTAATTGTTCATAATTACACAGAACTAAAAAGACTATAGCACTGAAAAAATAAACTTGGCTTCAGAAAAGTGCTAAAAAATCAAAGTTTAAAAGGAGAAAATCAAGTGAAATGCAGGAGTACAACCCTAAGCTTAATCCTATTATACATTTATTAATTAGATAGTCTCTCATATAATGAAATATTAAATCAAAATAAAGAAACCAATCAAAAGAAAAAAGGAGAGGGAGGAAAAAGGAGAAAGGAGCTGGAACATGAAAAGATCAAACAGCATGTAGGTTATGCATAACAAATTAAATCATATATTCTACTCATTTATAGAAACACTGTGTGTTAAAAGTATTTATACATTCAAATGATTACCCACTAATTGTTATCAACAGTTTCAACCTATTTCTATGATATCAGCTACTTTTCAAACTGCTCCCAATGAGTAGGAGGTCGCGAGTAATTGCAAAAGGTCAGCAAAAAATAAATTTTAATTATTTAATTAGTTAACAACATACATTGATGCTAGATATCATTTAACATGTTTAGAAGAGATTACTACAGAAACCGAGAAAACACAAGAGGAATTAGAGATCGCATTCATTTGCAGGTCATTCAGTAAACACATAACAAAATGCATTTTTTGGGAAAAATATATGTCACAATTAGAATCTTAAAAGATGTAAGCTTTCTGACTGATATCATGGTATTTTAACAAAAAAATGTGCCACAATGGAGATTTTCAAAGATGTAAGCATTTCTGGCTTATTTCACAATGCAAAATACATAATGCAAACCCTAGAGGTTTAAAATTGACTGCCTTAGAATGTGTCCCACCTCGTATTCGGGGAGGTGATAAACTTACAATCTTACAACAAAAGGTGAGTAGGTGGATTTTCCACTTACAAACACTCAGCCCTCATGGTTTAAATGAGGACTTTGACTTAACCCCCTACTTGAAGAAACAATAACAATAATAAACCATAGGTCTGGTATAGTGAAAGTTTACTGTAACTGAGTAACTTTCCTGACCACTGAGCCATTTATTAAGATGACTAATTGCTTCTCTGCTTAACATATTCTCATGTTTTTCCTTTTTACAGATTTAACTCTGTTCGCTAAAACATTGTAAAATAAGCCAGAATGCTTACATCTTTGAAAATCTCCATTGTGGCAAATTTTTTCATTAAAATACCATGATATCAGTCAGAAAGCCTACATCTTTTAAGATTCTAATTGTGACATATATTTTTCCCCAAAATGCATTTTGTTATGTGTTTACTGAATGAACTGCAAATGAATGCGATACCTAATTCCTTTTGTGTTTTCTCGGTTTCTGTATTTACCTCTTCTAAACATGTTAAATGACATCTAGCATCAATGTATGTTGTTAAATAATTAAAAAAAAAATTTGCTGACCTTTTGCAGTTACTCATGACCTCCTACTAATTAGTAGAAGTTTGAAACTTTTGCTAGCATCAAAAGTAGCTGATATAGAAATAGGTTGAAACTGTTGATAACAATTAGTGGGTAATCATTTGAATGTTTAAATATTTTTAATACATAAAGGGCTGGATATTCAAAAGGGTTGTGCCATGCGCAATAGGGTTGTGCCAGCGCAAGTCAGAAAATGCGCCATTCTGCGATATTCAGCAGGAGGCAGTTGCGCCACTGAAAACATGCTGAGCAACAGCGTAATGATAATGAAGGCATGCGCAACCGGCGGGGGAGGAACCATGCATAAAGGGTGCAGTACGATGTTCAAAGACTTGCACAATGCGCAACAGTGGAGTAGGCGGAAGTTGTGCTATAGCAGAAATGAGCCAAAATAAAAAGGAGCAAGGAAGAGGGCAAGAACGCTACAGGGAAGCCACATGAGGCGGGGGGGGGGAGACAGGCACAGGAAAGCAGCATGAAAGAGGGCAGGCCAGGGAAATCACAGCACAGAAGAGGGGCAGAGGAAGGTGTGTGGTGCCACACAAAGCAGAGGACAGTAGGTGTACCCGGTGCAGGGGAGGTAGCAGTCAGGACAGTGGGGGACAAAGCAACAGCTGCTGGGGGGGAACGCAAACCAGGGACATGGCCAGTGCCACCTTCCACATGGATGCCATAATGAGGGGGGTGAGAAGGCATGCGGCAGGGGGACATGGCCAGGGAAGGGCCCGTCGGTGGTATGCCTCCAACAGGCAGTACCGAGCCTGCACCAGCTTTGAGCTGTATACAGATATCGAGATTGTAGGCTGGTACCACCTGAACAGGGCAATACTGAGGCAGCTCTGTGAGCTGTGGAGTGATGTGATGCAGGCACCCACACGACGGAGTCATGCTCTGTCAGTGCAGACAAAGGTAACAGCCTGCA
Organism: Neoceratodus forsteri; assembly: GCA_016271365.2. Lineage (NCBI taxonomy): Eukaryota > Metazoa > Chordata > Ceratodontiformes > Ceratodontidae > Neoceratodus > Neoceratodus forsteri. Next base: position 221,199,913 of record JADMNL010000029.1, read on the forward strand.
TGTGCTTGCTCACCACGGGTACCTTCCAGAGACCAACAGGGGACACCACAGGCATAACACAGTCAGCCACATCACGCATCCTCACCCAATTCCTCAGCACACTGCTGCCACATGCTGCAGAGTACATCCATTTCCCCATCACTGCGGCAGAGCGCACAGCAAACATACAGGAGTTCCACAGGGTAGCATGTATGCCTGGCATGCTAGGGGCGATAGACTGCACCCATGTGGCCATACGCACACCACCTGGCCCCGAGAGTGCCACCTACATGAACAGCAAGGGATATTCCAGTGTCAACTGCCAGGTGGTGTGCGATGCCAGTGGGCGCATCATCAATGTCTGTGCCACGCACCCTGGGGGAGCACATGATTCTTACATCTGGCACCAGTCGGCACTATACTACTGACTCAAGAGTGGGGACATCCCCACAGGTCATCTAGTGGGTGAGTATGTAAATAGAATTGACATATCGTGGGCATGGGGGGTATGGCCAGAGGTGCCATGGGTGTGGCACACAGGGCTTGGGGCAGTCTGAAGCTGAACACGACACTAACCTCCATGAACTTCACACAGGTGACAGCAGATACCCACTCCGTCCCTGGCTGCTCACACCCTACCGGTGGCCCACGACCCCATCGCAGCAACACTACAATAAGGCACATGCCACCACACGCAATGTCATTGAGCGGGTGTTCGGGATGCTGAAGGCGCGTTTCCGTTGCCTGGACACCTCTGGCAGTGCCCTACAGTATAGCCCCTCAAGGCCTGTGGGATATTTCTGGCCTGTTGCATCCTGCACAACATGGCCAATGACTGTGGGATAGCCGTACAGGTCGAAGAGGGGGACAACGATGGGGACGACGGTGATGCTGGTGATGATGAGGATGGGCATCCCCCCTTGGCCAACGGGAGCCCCAACTGATCCGGCTGGCACAGCTGCACCAGGACACCATCACAGAGGAGCACTTCAGCCAACACAGGTAAGTCATGGTGCCACGTGCAACCACCAGTGGCTAGGGCACAACCCACAGACACGTATGGAAACACACCAGGGGTGCATGCTGGCAAGGGATGTGGCAGGGCACAGAAGCACACACACACAACCAGGGAGGGGTGAACAGTAACATGCCACATGGATGGACACACACACACACATGCACACACAATAGGCACAAAACGTGCACAGGGGTCAGGTGCAAAGCCAAGCCGGAACGCAAACACTAGCAACACACATGTCCACAGGCCACCACATCCACTGACTTTCCATGTGCATGTGTCAGATGCTGGGCACCATGGCACTTTGGTGTACAGCATAATGCAGGCATCATCATGCACACGTACCTGTGGACAGCAGTCGGTAGGGTGTGCAGATGGACCGTGTGTCTGCGTGCAGGGCCGGGCACCCACCCGTGCACTGCCCACCGAAACACACAATGTACACAGGGCAGCACCAGACAGTGCCCGCGCTGGGAGACAGGTCAGTCTTGTGGCACAGTGCCACATCTGCCTTGGATGCGTGGGCAGCCCCACCGAGACCCAGCAGCACTGGCAGGCTGACCACAGGCCTCATGGGGTGGCACCGATGGTCCACCAGGGGTTCTACTGCGTGAACATGACTGTGCCCACACAGGGGTCTGCAGCACACCAAACATTCCTGCACCAGGAGTGCTCAGGATGCCCACAGCTGAACCCGGCATTGACAGGATGGGTGTCGCACAATGCTGAGAATGGGGAGTGGATAGTGAACTTCGCAGTGTGAGCCATGCATGGGCACCTGACTGTGTGCCCATTGTGGCCATGACAGCAATGAACACCTGTGCATGCCTGTCAATGGCAGCAGTCACATCCTCCAGCAAATGGTCAATCCGTGACAGGATCCTATCGGTGTCCCTACTGCGTCGCTCCTCAGCCCACTCCAGAGCCACACACAGTGCCTCCATGGACATTGCAAGCTGCATCTGCTGCTGGACTGATGCCTGCAGTAGGCAGGTGTACTCGTCAAAGAGGTCGTCTGCCACCTCAGCTTCCCGTCCTTCAGGGTATGCAAGGGCCTGATGTTCAGCACCCCTTGAGGGTGGGCGCTGCTCACCAGGACCAGGTATGGGCAAGTCCACAGGTGGTGCACGGATGCCACCGCTGAACCCTGAACCCCCAGTCCCGGTGGGAGACTGCTGCTGCCACCCCTCCGCCTGCTGTGCCCAAGGAATCAGTTGTTCCGCCGCTGTGGCCGCAACAGTCCCACTGTCCTGACCAGCCACCGGTGCTGCCCCACTGGTGCTGACAGGCACAGCCTGGGACTGTGCTGACACGCTGGCCCACATGTCGGCACCAGCCAAGTCCATGGGCGTGAGCTGACCTGCTGTGTGTCCATTCCGTGGCACACACATGTCACTGCTCATGATGGTCGTGTCTTCATCATTGGTGCAGGTCTCTGCCCCAGCCACAGCCACAACGTGCTGGCATCCTTGGATGTCAGAATGCTGAGACACAGGAAGGGCTTCCCCCACACCTGTCTCAATGACATCAGTGTGGACAGCCAGGTGGCCATACTGTTGCAATGCTCGACGTATACCTGTGGAGCTGGATGGTCCCTTCTCCAACTCCAGATGACTGTCCACAGTGGACAGGCCCTCCATCACTGACTCCTGCAAATGCGCAGGATCTGTAACAGACAGAAAAGTCATGTTACTGTGTGTGACTTACCCTGCTCCCCCATAGACAGGCCATGACTTACCATGTAGTGATGGGCCACCACCTGTCTGGAAGCCACCTCCTGGAACTCCCTCTATGGCACTGCAGTGCATGCTTGCAGCAAGCCTGTCCTCTGCCAGTGTGAGCTGCACCACCTCCAGCTGGCCCCCGCCTGTTGCAGCACGTGCTGCCCTGATGGCAGCCACCTTCTCCTTCACCCTCCTCCTGTCAGTACCCATCTTCTTCTTACACTCCTGCACAGAACGCTGGTGGCTGCCGTGCAGGTTGATGGCACGTGCCACCTCCTCCCATGCAGCAGCATGGGCCTGAAGGGTGCCCTGCTGTCCACTGAGCAGTGTCTCCTGATCATGGTAGGCCTCGAAGAGTGCCTCCATCTCGGCCTTTGTGAAATTGGGCCTCCTCTTCCACCCACCATCGTAGTCCTCCTCACCCATACCTCGCTCGGTCATTATGTAGCCTGTAAGGATGACAGTGGTTACCTGTGACTGTGCAGTACAAAGCATGTCCCTGATACCACAGTTCAGACCCCCACACAGCATGCAACTCACCAATAAACAACAGTAACCGAATATGGCCACTGCAGAACATTGTCACACCTATATAGCGCAATCCATGCAAATTAGGTGAGGAGCAACTTTAATTAGGTGCAAATCGCGCTGCTGCGCCTTTCAATGGCTGATCAGAAGATTAGCATATGACAGCTGAATATCGCGCCGTTGTGCTTTGCGCAATTGTGTTGAACGTGCTGAGCCAATGGCACAGTTCTGTGGTATGCATAGCACACCTCACTGTGCATGCCCAGGTAGCTTACGCAGGCGTCTGCCGCACTGATGACGTGCTGTACATGGTAGGCAATGCAGGGCATGGCCACCATTGTGCCAGTGGTGCTGTAGCAAGGGTCACTACATGGCGCTGTGGTAATGGGCCTTCATAGGCACAATGGCACAACTGCGTGATAGTCCACTGTGGCGCTGGCACACAGGCAACCAATCGCGCTAGATGCATAGTCATCCAATGGCTCTGTGCGTGGCCTTGCGCCAGAGACCCTTGACCCTGTGCCCGACCTTTGCCCCCTTGGCACCATGTGTCCAGCACAGCTGCACCTCTATCGTGCTGTTCGGTAACAGCGCAATAGGGAATGGCAGCACTGTACCGTGCAGCGTTTCCACATGGGGTACCGAACTGCAGTGCACCATATTGCCTACTATACTGTTTGGGATGGCACACAGAAGAGCCCCACAGTGGACTGCCATTGAGTTGGCCAACCTTGTGGTCCTTGTGGAGCCACACCATGGGGCTCTGTTTGGGGAGGAGCCACAGGACAGGGCCAGGACCCAGGTCTGGCAGGAGGTGGCCACTGACCTTGTTGATGCCACTGGAAGGAGGAGGACCGCAGAACAGTGCAGGCACCATTATGGGGACCTCAGCAGGAGGGAGCCAGAGCTACTTGCCCGTCTTCGGTCACATGCCAGGAGGGGCATGGTGCCTCATCCAGGTGGGTGATACGTCTACACACTTGTATTGTCCATATGGGTAACACTGTCATATGTGTCCAGCACATATGGGAGGGATAGTCTAGGGTTGGCTGTGGTAGTGTTTACAGGGTATGGGGTGGGTGGGTCTGGTTGGGTGGTGGGCACACACATTGGGGCAGGGGACTTTGCTTTGGGATTGTACTGATGTTTTCCTCTCCTTGTTTCCCCACAGGTGTGGGACGAGTGGCGGTGGCTGGGGGAGCAGCAGCGGAGGGAGGAGGATGCAGCGCCTAGGAGAGTCGGGGACCAGCACCTCCAACATCACCAGCCCAATGAGGGTGAGTGCCATGACACCATGATTACTATTGCATGCTGTGTAACAGGATGGGAAGCAGGGCATGGCCACCATCCATGGACACCACTGCCATGCACGAGACTTGTGACAGTCAGCACTGTCCAGTGGCACTGTATGTCTGGGAGTGTGTCAGTGGTGGTCCATGCATGCACTGGGCACATGGCTGTGGCACTGCCTGCACACCGCATAGCCACGTTACTGTATGGCCTTGGTGGTGCTGTGCAGGACATGGGCGGTGGGTGTGTGCAGTGGTCCACATGGCTGTTGCTGCCTGGATGGGCAGGTCTTGTGGACACGGTCACTTTGGATGGGCGCACACCATCACAGGGGCGTGGCACATGGCTGTATGCCATGCATAATGGGTGGGCTGCAGGGGGATGGACAGTCACACCTATTGACTCTGATCCCTCGTCCTAGGTGACCGGCGACTCCTGCAGATACAGCAGGCTGTTCAAGAGCTGCTGCGGGTGGCGAAGGAGTCCATGCAGATCTTGAGGGACATGCACCAACATGGGATCAGGAGGAGGAGGAGGAGGAGGGCCAGACAACAGCACCAAGAGGAGGAGATCCAGGCCGGCCATTGATGTTCCCATACACCGACTAACACCGTCCCCCCTTTGACCCACTCTCACACCCCGTCTTCCCTCTCCCATATGTTCACCCCTGCCCTTACCCACCCCACCTTGTTTCTTTCCCTCCCCCCATATGTACATAGTTCTGTATATAGTTTTGTTTTATATGTTGCAATATAAATATTTTGATATGAATACTGCGGTGGTCTCTGATTTGCAGCTGGCTATAGGTGCTCAGCTGCAGTGGTGTGCATGGCATCTGGGGTGGTGCAGTCATGGGTATGTGTGTATGTGCATGGGGAAGTGTCTATGGTGTGGGAGCAGCTATCAGTCGGTGTCTGTGGTGTGTGTGCTGTTCCCTGTGCACTGGATGACTGTGTGCAGTGGTCCATGGTGCATGCTCTGTGTCCATTGTGCCCCTGTCAACCCATCCTTGGCCTGTGCAGCTGACACCCTTGCATGTCTGTGGCCTGCAAGGTCTGCTGCCATGTCAGTGGTGGCTGTCCATGCAGGTCATCCACTGTAACCATCACAATGCTGGGTTGTCTCCTGTCACTGGTGTGGTGCATGTTTGCCTTGGGTGACACTGTGGCCTACGCAGTTGTTGTCCCACCTCCATGCTGTGGCTTGTGTGTGTTGCAGGGGCTGTGCACCACTGTCTGAGACTTGTGCTCCAGGCATATGATGGTGGCGTATGGGTCCACAGTGCCTGCACAGGGTGGGTGTCACTCCTGTGCCATGGAGGACTGCAGGCTGTGTGTGCTCAGTTTTCATGGGCCCACACTGGGGACTTGGTTGCCACACTACTGCGTCCCTGTGTTATTGTCCCCATCGGTATGGGTGTGTGTTTGCCCCTGCACTGTGTTACATCCAGTATGATGCATGCTTCCACGCACCACTGTGGGTGTCTGTGCTGGCTGTTGTGGCTAGTGGTGGGTCGGGATGTGTCACTTGTCTACTGTGCAGGGTGCTGTATCAATGGTGGTGGTGTCAGGGGCACGCCCTTTCCCGTGTGGGGTACCTCTTGTGCTGACGCATGGTCAGTCTCTCAGCTGTGCCTGAGGGGGATTGTGCATGTTGGCACTGTGTCTGCTGTTGTTGCATTGTCGCAGGCTGCCACCCACTGCTGGGTGCTCATGGTGGGGCTGGCTTGTGTGGTTCTGTGGTACATGAGGTTGCAGTGTGACAGTGGGGGGTGGTGGTATGCATGGGTTTCCTGCAGTGGTGGTCACTGCTCATGGGGGGGTGTCTGGGGGTCACAGTGCAGGGTGTGCTGTGCACTGGGGGGGGCTGGTGTGGCACGGGGTGGTCCGGCCTCCTTGTGAGGCAGTCTTAGCTTACCAGTGGGTGTGCTGGGGCACCATGGCCCAGCTGTGCATTGTTTGCTTGTCCCCATGGGCCGGTGGATATTCCAGCCCTCCCCCAGTTCTGCTGTTCTTGGGGTGTGGGGGCAATGTCAGTTCTGCTGTGTGTTCCTGTGCCCATCTGTGGCATGGGTGGTGGGCCCCTACCTCCCTGGATGTGCAGCTACATTGCTCTGCTGTTGGGGGGCTCCCTGCTTGCGCTATGGTGCCTCTGGGGTGCTCAGCTGGACATCCCTTGTTGCGCCATAGTGCATCGTATCTGCTCAGCTTCCCCTCCCTAGTTGCGCTATGGCGCAGGTTGTGTGATATTCAGACGTTAGCTGTTGCTGCAATTTGGCTTGCTCCTTTTTTGAATATTGCGTCTATTGCGCATGGGCGCAATGGACTTGTGCTTGCTCCTGCTATTGCGCACTTTTTGGGTGCAGTTTGAATATCCAGCCCAGAGTGTTTCTATAATTGAGTAGAATAAATAATTTAATTTGTTATGCATTACCTACATGCTGTTTGATCTCTTTTCATGTACCAATTCCTTTCTCCTTTTTCCTCCCTCTCCTTTTTTCCTTTGATTGGTTTCTTTATTTTTGATTTAATATTTCATTATATGAGAGACTATCTACTTAACAAATGTATAATAGGATTAAGCTTAGGGTTGTACTCCTGTGTTCCACTTGATTTTCTCCTTTTAAACTTTGATTTTTTAGCACTTTTCTGAAGTCAAGTGTATTCTTTCAGTGCTATAGTCTTTTTAGCTCTGTGTAATTATGAGCAATTACTTACTAATTATTTGAATGATTGATTGATTCATGTGTTATGTATATAAGGAGAACAAGTTTGTACTGCATTCATACCCCTGGAAGACCTAACGGTCGAGGCGCTAGGGGTTTTGTTTTGTTCTGCATTCTCCTCACTTATAATGAATAGTACACCATCAAACAGTGGAAACTGACTTCTGGAGTGCTGGTGTTTTATGTTTTTCTACCACAATATGTTGTCTGTGCTGCATGTGCAAGACAACATAAAAATGGCTGGCAGAAATCCTATAATCAAATTGGCTAATAGGTGGGTAGAAAAATTGACCACAATTGCACAGTTACAGCTAGTACCAGACGGCAGACAGGTAAACCTCATCATATGACTCATATGCTTTCCACTCTAGTCCAGAGTAAGGTTTTGCAATTCAGTGACACCCAGTGGCCAAACATGAGATTACACACTCCTTTTGCAGTCGAGTAGCTAGAAACTGAATTTGGGTTACCACAGGTTGTTCTTTTTTAATGATGTCATTCTATATTGGTGTTGTTTTGAGTTTGTGTTTCTAGAAAGCATTACTTACTGTGAATATGGTTTTGTATCACATTTATTTACTCAGGAAAGCATAGCGGAGCTGCGGTATCTCATTTCCTGCCTTCATCTCTTTTAATAGTACACTGGACTAACCTTAAGGGTTAAATGACTTGCTTAGGGTCATACAGTGAAATATGTGGCTAAGGTGGGATTTGAACCTGGAAATTCTAGATTCCAAACCTGTTCTAGTCACGTGATCACACTGCCTGTCAAAAGGTTTACATGAAGTTAGACGAGGATTGTTTAAGTCCTTTGACCACTGGGTTATGGGCCCAGCACCCTACCCCTGCAACACTCTGCTTCCCTTTATGTGATGTTGATGGAGAATTTTTTGGTCAGGTTCAGTTTAGTGCTACTGTGCAAGAGATATCACGGGGCGGAGTCTGTGGATAAGGGACATCATACTGAAGAGAGTGCCGAAATCTTCCTGTCGATCCTTTTGGAAGGAAGTAGTACCTTCCCCTAGGATGTTTCAAGTTGTATCTGTTAAACAGAACCACCAACTGTTTTGCTTCCTTTTCCTTTTCCAGGTGCCACGTTCCGTCTGCAGTGAAAGCTGTCCTCCTGGATACCGAAAGGTTTCTCGTCGAGGGCAACCCCTCTGTTGCTTTGACTGTACACCCTGTTCTAAGGGGGAAATCTCCAACAAAACTGGTAAATGATATAGATTGTTAAACAACTGGTTTGAAAATAAATCTGAGATGATACACATGTTCTTTTGGACAGTATAAGCAAGATAAATAACGTTGGTCACTGAGCATGCTCTGAAAAGTATCTTACTCATTTTGGTCACACTGAGCATACTTAGAAATGTATTCTCACAAGTGAAGACAAATTTCTGAGCACGCTCAGTGAGCATCTTCTTGTATTTTCCCCCAGGATGCCTATGAAAATGAATTATGATGACTCAGTAGGCCTTTCCTGTTAAAACTCGTTCAATAAATAAAATGTGAGATGCCATTTATTTTTTTCATTGAACATACAGTATGCAGTTCACATCTTTTATTTTTGTAACTTTTTCCCATTTCTATCACAAACAACCTAAACACATGTTACATACTAACATACTAAAATGCCAGCAGAATAGGCCTAACGGTCTATCATGTCTGCTCATTTGGTCAGCCCCCACCCTGGGAGCTGACCTTGCTGATCCCCTCTCCCTCTCTGGCTACTCCCTTCCCAGCCCCGGATATTCTCACTGCACTGGTTTTTGCTTCCAGAACCCTTCCCCTGTACCTGTCACTCCCCCTCTTGAACCCCTCCACCATTTCTGCCTCCACCAGCCCCCTGGGCAGCACATTCCATGGCTCCACCACCCTTGAAGTAGCACCTCCTCCTTTCTCCCCTGAATCTCCCCCCTCAGCTTCCACCCACGCCCTCTAGTTGCTCCCTCCTCCTTCCTTCAGAGCACCCTGACTGCTCCTCCCCTATTTACCCCCTTCATGTACCTGAAGACCTCTATCATGTTCCCCCGGCCCCTTCTCTCTTTCAATGTGTACATATTTAGCTCTTCGAGCCTCTCCCCATAGGTCCTATCCCCCAAGCCCCAAATAATTTTGGTTGCCCTCCTCTGGTTCTCTCTAGGAGTTCAATGTTCCTCTTTAAATGTGGCCTCCAAAGCTGCACGCAGTACTTGAGGTGCGGCCTCACCAAACAGTTATACAGTGGGAGTATCACTTCCCTCCTTCTGGAGGTGATCCCCCTAGCGATGCATCCAAGCATCTTGTTGGCCTTTGCCACTGCCCTCCTATAAGTCTCCGAGTTGTTCATCTTGACATCCACCACCACCCCCAGGTCCCTCTCAGCCATCGAGACTTTTAGCATTTCCCCCCCCAGGGTGTACTCTTGGCCTGGGTTTCTAGCTCCCAGGTGCAGTACCTTGCATTTCCCTGCTTGAACCTCAGCTTCCGCTTTCTAAACCACCTTTCCAGAGCATCCAGGTCCCCCTGTAAGGCCGCCCTCCCCTCCTCCCCATCCACCACCGCACCCAGTTTTGAGTCATCTGCAAAGAGACTCATCTCACTCCTGATACACTTCCTTATGTCAGAGACATAGGCGTTGAACAGGAGGGGCCCAAGGGCCGATCCCTGAGGGACTCCACTAATGACCCTCCTTTGGGATGAGACTATCCCTGCAACCACGACCCTCTGGGTCCGGTTCTGGAGCCAATTTCCTATCCATCTGATCATCTGGTTCCCCACTCCCATTTCTCCCAGATTATCCAACAGGCCCCTATGAGGAACAGAGTCAAACGCCTTGCTGAAGTCAAGAAAGAGGACGTCCGCTGGTCTACCCAGGTCCAAGGCACTCATCACCCAGTCATAGAACTCCACAAGGTTTGTCTGACATGATTTCCCCGGGAAAACTCCATGCTGTCTATCGTCCAGGCACCCCAACTTTTCCAGGTCCCCCCAGTCTCTCCTTAACAATGCCCTCCATCACCTTGCCCACCACCGATGTCAGGCTGACAGGCCTGTAGTTCCCTGCCACCTCCCTTGATCCCCCCCTTGGGGATAGGCACTATATGCACCACCTTCCAGTCCTGGGGCACCCACCCTGTCCTCAGAGAGATGCTGAACAGCTCCGCCAGGGGTTTCACCAGGACATCCGCCAGTTCCTTCAGCACTCTGGGATGTAATTTATCCGGCCCTGGTGCTTTCTCCATCTTAAGGGACCTGAGGGCTTCCCTCACTCTCTCTGCCATGATTTCCACCTCCACTACCTCGTTCCCCTGCTTTGCCTTCCCCCCACCTGCTGGTGATGCCCCTCCTCCCCAGACCTGCCAATCGGTAAGGGTCCCCCCACCTCAGTTTCACCATCTCCTGCCATGTATGAAGAAGTCCCCCATTTTCCTTGGTGAAAACTGAGATGAAGTACTCATTTAGTACCTCAGCCTGCTCCTCCGGGTCTTCTGCCCATCCCTCCCCTGTTTTAATCCTGCTAATCTGCCCCTTCATCCTTCGGTTTTCCCCAATGTATCTAAAGAACCCCTTGTTCCCTCTCCTAATTTTTCTGGCCAGGTTCTGCTCCTTCCTTGCCTTAGCCACCCTCACCACCCTAGTGGCCCTTCTGGCCATCAGCTCATACTCCCCTCAGTCCCTTTCACTCCTTGAGCACTTGAATTGCCTATAGGCTGCCTTCTTTCCCCTTACCACCTCCTGAACATCCCTGGTCCACCAGCAGGGTTTTCTGGCCCTACCGCATTTTCATCTTACTCTTGCGCAGGTGCTGGTAGCATCCTGAACCCCCCCTCCTGATGATTTCCCACCTACTGTCAGTGTCCTTGTCTGGCCCAATCCCATTAAAGTGCTCCTTAAGGATCCTTCCCATTTCCTTGAAATCTGCCCCCCAAGTCAGTTACCTCCATCTCTGTGCAGCCTTCTACCCCTCCTAGGTTCAGGTAGAACCAGACCATGGCATGGTCGATCCCCACCAACGGGTCCTTTTCCTCCAGGCCCCCAATCTGGTCACTGTCTGCCAGGACCACATCCAGTATCCGCTCCTCCCTGGTCGGCTTCCCCACCTGCTGAGTTAGGAATGCATCCTGAAAGACATCCAACAACCTCTGTTCCCTGGCCACTGAGCATGTCATAGTCTCCCAGTCTGTTCCTGGCATGTTTAAGTCCCACAACACCACCACCACCCTTCCCCTTCCCAATCTGCAGTGTCTCCCAACATCTGCCACCAGACTCTCCTCCAGCTCCTCCGCCAGCACAGGGGGTCTATACACCACTCCTATTTTTACTCTCTTGCCCCCCCCTTGTTATCAAGGTGACCCAAATTGCCTCCACAGTTCCCTCTGCCTCCTCTATTCCTCCTATGGCAATGTAGTTTTTGACTATTATTGCTACCCCTCCTCCCCTTCCCTCCCTCCGTCCTTCCTGAACATCGTGTAACCCTCCAGGTTCAGGTCCCAGTTGTGCCCTGCAGTGGCCCAGGTCTCAGTGACCACTTTCACATCCACCGCTCCCTCAGTTAGCATCGCCTGGAGCTCAGGCATTTTATTGCCCAAGCTCCTGGCATTTAGCAGGACTACCTTCCACCCTTTCACTATACTTCCATTTCCCATGCTCCTGTTCCTGTGGGGATTCTGTCTTCCCCTGATCCGCACCTTACCAGTCGGCCTTTTCCTGCATTCCTCCTACTCCCCAGAGGGGTGGAGACAGAGTCCCTTCTTTATCAGACCCCCCTCGACAGCCTTTTCTCATGTTATATAAATCAAACATGCCATGGACTGACTCATTGTGATATTTTATTTATTTAAAGAGTATTGGTCTATTGCTGTCTCACTCATAGCTTCACCACTTGTGAGATATCAACAGACAAATACCTTCTCAAGAAGATAAAAATGATATCTTCAGCCACCCCCATGTTATATCCCCTATGTACCACAGCAACATAGGGCAGATTAAGATAAGGATATTTCCATACTGTTGCCAGCTAGAGGTAAGACCAATACATTTTTAAAAGAGTTTTTCATGGGCTTGCAAACCATACTGGGGACCATTCATAAATGCTCCTCATCAATATACTGTACAGTAATTACTGGTTAAGGTTTTTATTAACCTAAAACCAGTTACTTTCATACTTTATAACACATGCTTATGCTGTCACAAATATGTATTATGAAGCACAGCTTGGAGGAAAAGGAAATGAATCCTCAGGATCGTGGGAGCAGCTGCAAGGGGGAAGGAGCTGGACATCATTATCCACCTAGGGACGAATGACCTGGCTGAGACTGGGACCACAGCAGTGCAACAGGAGTTTGTGGAGTTGGGGAGGGGCCTTAGACAAGTAGCACACACGGTAACTTTCTCCAAAGTGCTACCTGTCTATGGCATGGATGAGGCTAGGGTACTCCACAACATGGGATTCAGTTACTGGTTGAAAAGCTGGTGCAGAGCTCAGGGATTTGGCTTCATTGGGGACTGGGGCTCCACCTGGAGGGATGCAGGCCTATACAGGCACGATGGTCTGCATCTATCCGGGAGGGAAACCAGGATCCTAGGTGATAGGTTTAAATGCTTTATTGGCAAGTATTTAAACTAGCCAAGGGGGGAGGCACTGAAAAGGAGAAGGGAAATCCTAGCCCTCCCAAAAAAATCAGGGTAGTTAGTGAGGTAAACACCAAGATAGAGCAGTCGATAGAGAGAGAAGGGCAGGGGTAAATGGACAAAAAGACAAAGGCAGTAAGGACAGGGATGGGGCAAAAAGAAATAAAGCCATAAAAAATTGGAGGGTAATAAGTACCAATGCCAGTAGTCTAGGTAAAAAGCTCCCCGAAATGGTGGCCTTGATGGAAGAAGGATGCCTGGATATTGTGGCAGTCACAGAAACATGGTACACAGAGAACCATGACTGGGATGTCAACATACCAGGGTACACAATCTACAGGAAGGACAGAGGGGGAAGAAGAGGAGGAGGAGGAGGAGGAGGAGGAGTAGCTCTCCATGTAAGGGAAGGGATCAAAGCAACAGAACTAAAAGGTAAACAGGGAGTAGAGGAGGCACTGTGGGTCATCCTGGAGACTGGAAATGGCTCCACAATCCGCACAGGGGTTGTATACAGACCCCCATCTCAGGGGGAAGAAATAGCCAAGAAAATGATAGAAGGCATCCTTGGGATGGCAGAGAAAGGGGAGGTATTGCTGATGAGGGACCTGAATATGCCAGATGTTAACTGGAGCACCTTTGCTGTAGCCACATCCAAGAGCAGGGCAATTCTGGATGCCCTACAGGGTGCATACCTCAGACAGCTAGTTTTGGAACCCACTCGGGAGGGAGTAATCTTAGACCTGGTACTCTCAAATGGGGATGGAGAGATGATCTCTGATCTTGAAGTGGGTAGCATTCTGGGAACAAGCGACCACCAAACAGTGTGGCTCACGATAAACTTAGCTGTAGAGTCAAGCCACACAAAAGTGAAAGTACTGGACTTCAGGAGGGCTGATTTTGTCAGAATGGGAGAGTGCCTCAGGAAAGCACTAGCAAACAGGCAAGAAGGTGGGGTGGAGCAACAATGGGGAAACATTAAAACAGCCATCACAGAGGCCCAAGCCTTTGTGTGAAGCAAATAAACAAATCAAAATGAAAGAAAAAAACTCTATGGTTCTCAAAAGAAGTAGCGGGGAAGGTAAGGGAGAAAGAGATAGCATTCAGGAAGTATAAGGAAACACAGAAGGAGCAGGACAGATAACTGTACCAGTTAAAGCAGAAGGAAGCGGGGAAGGCAGTCAAAATAGCAAAGGCCCAAACCAAGGAAAAGATAGCCAACTCGGTTAAGAAGGGGGATAAAACCTTTTATAGGTACATTGGGGAGCAAAGAAAGACTAAGGCAGGGATACTGAGGCTGAATAAAGAGGAAGGTGGTTGGGCAGAGAGCGACAGTGAAAAGCAGGGATACTGAATGAATACTTCTGTTCAATATTCACAATGGAAAAGCAGGGGGAGATACCTAATCCAGTCAATAGAAGCACGCTGGATGGGGGGCTTGATATTAGTCCTTTCACAGAAGAAAGGGTTCTGAAAGAACTCTTAAAACTGAAGGTGGATAAAGCAATGGGGCCTGATGGGATTCACCCCAGAATTCTAGAAGAGCTAAGGGAAGAACTAGTAACATCACTGACTACTTTTTTTAATAAATCATGGTAGGATGGTGTGGTACCGGAGGACTGGAGGAGGGCAGATGTGATTCCCCTTCACAAAAGTGGGAGCAAGACAGAGGCAGGAAACTACAGACCTGTCAGTTTGACCTCAGTGGTAGGGAAAATGATGGAATCACTGCTGAAGGAAAGAATTGTTGATTACCTAGAGGCCAGTGGGGCATAGGACCCAAGGCAGCATGGATTCACAGCAGGAAGGTCATGTCAGACAAATCTAATTGATTTCTTTGACTGGGTGACCAAAGTAGTAGGCCAGGGAGGTGCTGTGGACATGGCCTACCTAGACTTTAGCAAGGCATCTGACACAGTCCCACACAAAAGATTAATAAACAAATTAGTCAGCCTAGGAGTGGGTCCCAGGGTGGTAGCCTGGGTAAAACACTGGCTGGACAACAGGACACAGCAGGTAATAGTAAATGGAATCCACAGTGAAGAAAGGAGGGTTAGTGGTGGGGTACCACAGGGTTCAGTACTGGGGCCGGTCCTTTTTAATGTCTTTATAAGTGACATTGCAGAGGGACTGGAAGGGAAAGTATGTCTCTTTGCAGATGACACAAAGATCTGCAACAGGGTTGATATGCAAGGTGGGGTGGAAAGGATGAAAAGGGACTTGGCAAGGTTGGAGGAATGGTCAAATGTATGGCAGCTTAATTCAACACAAAGAAGAGTAAAGTAATGCACCTGGGAAACAAAAACCCAGGGGAAGAGTACACAATGGGGGGTGAGATACTGACAACAACAAAAATGGAAAGGGACCTGTGGGTAGTCATATCAGATGACCTAAAGGTGGGCCAGAAATATGAGAAGGCAGTAAGGAGGGCTGGGGGGATATTGGGATGCATAGGACGAGGCATCACCAGTAAAAAACAGGAAGTTGTTGGCCCTCTGTACAGACCACATCTGGGGTACTGTGTACAGTTCTGGAGACCCCATCTCCTCAAAGACATAGACAGGGTGGAGGCTGTCCAGAGGAGGGCAACCAAAATGGTGCAGGGTCTGCACCAGAAGACATATGAAGAAAGACTAAAGGAGCTTAAGATGTATAGCCTCGAGGAAAGGAGGGAGAGGGGGAACATGACAGAAACTTTCAAATACCTCAAGGGAATCAACAAAGTCCAAGAGGGTAGCATCTTTCAGAAAAAGAGATGTGCAAGAACAAGGAGGCACAATTTGAAGATAGAGGGGATGGCTCAGAGGTAATGTGAGGAAGTATTTCTTCACAGAGAGGGTTGTAGATGCATGGAACAGCCTTCCTGAGGAGGTCGTAGAGTCAAAAACAGTGGGGGAATTCAAGAATGCATGGGACAGACATAAGGCAGTTCTAGTGGGGAGTAGGAGGAAGTAGGCTGTTGGTTAACTAGGATCTGCAGCTTATGCATTAGGTAGGGAAATGGGCAGACTAGGTGGGCCATGCGGTCCTTATCTGCTGTCAAATTCTATGTTTCTATAATTACGCAAAATAAAGTTATGGACATCAGTGTTGTTCACAATTTTCCTACACCCCCTTGGTGTGTGATGTAAGCAATAACCCACAACAGGGTGTGTAGTTATTGGGGATTAACAAGCAACCTGGGTGCGTTGTGAGGCCCAAGGCCACAGACCAAGTGTCCTCACAGTGCCCAGGGTGTTGATTAATCCTCAATAACCGCACACCCTGGAGTGGGTTATTGCGCTTATAACATGGGGTGATACCAGAGTTAAAAAAAAGGAGGAAAGCATGATTATTTGATACAAACAGAGGAACTTTTTTATGTGTTCTGCCACTGCCAGAAGTACTGTGTTGCTAACCGTGCTGAACTTAGCTCAATATTTAGTGCTGTTGGTGCAGAACTTGACTCAATATGCACTGCTGAGCACTGACCACAGAACACAAATAAGTGAATATAAATTTTTTGACACTACACAAGCTTTGCAGCAAGATCATTGTTCTGCTGGCTACACAGAACATGCTCTCTCTCTCTCTCTCTCTCTCTCTCTCTCTCCCCTCCTACGCTAAAGCTGCCCTTCTGTCTCTCTCTCATTGCCTAGTGCCCATAACACTCGCTGCACATGCTCTGTGTCATTTGTAAAACTGATATCACACAAACAGACAGATGCAGAGAGAGAGAGAGAGAGAGAAGGAAATGTTTTTCATGACCGCCTCGCTCTCACTCTCACTCTCTCTCTCTCTCTCTCTCTCTCTCTCCCTCTCTCATTCTGTGAAGTGCAGCACAGGATAGTGCAACTACAATGTGTGTCTCTTGCTTCGATTGTCAGCAGAGCAACAGTAAGGAAAGCCTTCACTCTCTGTCTCTCCTCCGTGTCCTTGTGTCTGCAGCATCACCTTTGCTGTGACAGGCACTTCTCAGGAACTACCTGGGGAATGAAAGTGCTCTGCCACTGACTCACACCATCATCTACTGCCACACTATGCAGCAAACACTCTGTCTTCTGACAGAGAGAGACACACACATACACGGTAAGCATCACACCATGCTATAGCAGAACTGATGCGCTCATTGACATTTGAACGCACGGTCATTCCTGCAGCACCCCTCTCTCTCTCTCTCCTCCCACATTCATGATATCTCAACCTTCAGGGACAGTGTGGTTAGAGACTTTAATTACCAGATACTCAGACGCTCTCTTGCTGCCACATATTTCCCACCCTGCTGCTGGATGACCACAGGAGGAGGAGCGCACATCAATGGGCCGGGGGAGCGGGGCTGTTTGTGAAAAAAGTGATAGAGACACACACTGTACCTGTCTGCCTGCCTGCCTGCCTGCCTGTCTGTGTCTCCTAATGCCGACTCCTGAGACACTGCACATAATGACCATCAATCTCGGTCCACACTGTTGTTCTCTCATCAATCTCTGTGCAAACTGCTGCTGTTTCTGTATACATGTCCCGATCTGACAATAACTTCTGTGGGGGGTTCCAGCTCCTGTCTCTCATTCTCAGTACCATGACTTCTGACCAGGGATATTACCTGTTTGGGCACAAAGCAAAGGCACAATAATACCATAGCAACGGTGACGTGTCACTGTCACAGTGCAGGATGCACTTATTGCTTGGTTCAGGGAGGTCCAAGGGCGAGTGGGTGGGAAGGTACAGAGCAGCCAGGGGACAATAACACTAACATACTAACATGCCAGCAGAATAGGCCTAATGGTGTCTCAAGTCTGCTTGATTTTCAGCACCCACACTGAGGGCTGATTTCGGTCCCCCCTCCTCCTTGGGTTATACTGTCCCCAGTCCCAGATGTTCCACCTGTATTGGGACTGGTCAGATTTACCCTCCCCTGTACTTTTCCCATCCCATCTTAAACCCGTCCACAGTCTCCACCTCTATCAGCTCCCTGGGCAGTACATTCCATGGCTCCACCACCCTTTCAGTGAATTAACATCTCCTCCTCTCCCCTCTGAGCCTGCACCCCTTCCAGCTTACAATCATGACCTCTCATTGCCCAACCCTCCTTCCTTTGGAGCACCCTGACTGGGCCTCCTTTATTGATCCAGTTCATGTACTTAAAGACCTCTGTCATGTTCCCCCGTCCCTCCTTTCCTCAAGGGTGTACATGTCAAGCTCCTTGAGCCTCTCCTCATAGGTACTCTCCCCCCAGGCACCAGATCATTTTGGTTGCCCTCCTTTGTACCCTCTCTAGGAGTGTAATGTCCTTCTTTAAATGTGGTCTCCAAAACTGTACACAATACTAGAGATGTGGCCTAACCAAGCAGTTGTACAGTGGAAGGATCACTTCCACATTTCTGGAGGTAATCCCCCTGGTGATGCACCCCAGCATCCTATTTGCCCTTGCCACTGCCCTCCTACAAGTCTCTGAGTTGTTCATTTTGACACCTACCATTACCCACAGGTCCCTCTCATCCTCCGTGACTTGAATGATGTCTCCTCACAGGGTATACCCCTGGCCTGGATTTCTGACTCCCAGGTGCAGAACCTTGCACTTCCCTGCATTGAAGTTTAGTTTCCATTTTCCTGACCACCTTTCCAGAGCCTCCAGGTCCTCCTGCAAGGCCATACTCCCCTCCTCCTCAGCCACCACTGCACCCAGCTTTGAGTCATCTGCAAAGAGACTCATCTCACTCCTGATCTCCCTCCTGATGTCTCAGATACAGGCGTTGAACAGGAGTGGCCCCAGCACTGACCCCTAGGGAACTCCACTAGTAACCCACCTTGGGGATGCGGCTAACCCTCCAACCACCACCTTCTGAGTATATTCAGACAGCCAATTTCCTATCCATCTTAACAACTGTCTCCCTACTCCCATTTCCTTCAGATTAGCTAGCAGGCCACTGTGGGGTACCAAATCAAATGCCTTGCTAAAGTCCAGAAAGAGGATGTCCATTGGCCTACCCTGTTCCAGGGCCCTCGTCACCCAGTCATAGAATTCAACAAGGTTTGTCTGGCACAATCTTTCCATGACAAAGCCATGCTGCCTATCATCCAAGTACCCAGTTTGCTCCAGTAACCCCCCTAGCCTTTCCTTGACAGCACCCTTCATCACCTTGCCGACCACCGATGTCAGGCTAACGGGCCTGTAATTTCCCACCTCCTCTCTTGATCCCCCCTTGTGGATTGGCATGACATGGGCCACTCTCCAGTCTTTGGGCACCCATCCAGGCCTCAGAGAGATGTTGAAAAGTTCCACTACAGGGACTGCCAGGACATCCGCCAGTTCTCTCAGCACCCTGGGATGTATCTCATCTGGCCCAGATGCTTTCTCTGTCAGAAGGGACCAGAGGACTTCTCTTACTCTCTCTACTGGGATTTCAGCCTCCACCTCCTCCCTCTTTTAACCCTGCACTGCTGGGCCCCCACCTGTCTGTGGTGGCCACTCCTTTTCCCCAGACCAATCCAGGCCCCTGGTCTCTACCGGTCCCACCCCTTCCCCCAGTTTGCCCCGCTCCCCTCGCAAGACATATCCTCCTGGTAAAAACAATAATAATAATAACGTTTTACAACAGGGGCTAAGACAATAGCACCAGTCTGATAGTATAACTACACACCACCACTACAGATCAGGAGGAGCTGGGAGGGCAAGGTATACTGCACATGCTGCTACTACAGCTGTCGCTCAACTAGCAAGGAGACTAATGGCTGCCCCACAAACTGCAATTCTGGCACAATAATGAGATTCAGAGAGCTGACTGATCTCTCTGGAGTGGGGGGGGACAGTTCACTACTTGCTGTGTGTATATGCTGGATTGATGAATGGTCACCTGATGGCTGTTGTGGTGTACATAGTATCACACTTCTTGAGGGTGTGAAAAAACTTTGTGACACACCAATGTCTGTACATTAGTCTAGATGTAATTTTATCTTTGTCTATAAAGCTTGTGTATCTAAACCACTCCTTTAAAAAAAAAAATGGGTCATGAAAATCCTGTAACCTCATTGGTTGAAATACATGACATGACCATTAATTATTTTTCTGACAACTGCACACCTCACCTGAACCACTTATTTTTTTAACAAATAAAAGAACATATTATAAGTGGAATAACACTCCAGAATGTGTGGTCCTATAAGAGAATAATGCTCTTCTTGGATGGCTGCAGCCCTCGACTACTTGTCATGGCTAACAACAACATGAAGTGTGTCATTCCTTACTTTGCATATGACAGACACCATCACTTGGGGTGCACGTCCAGTTGTGCCGGTCATGTTCCCACATGACACCTTACTCTGGACTCTTTGGTCTGGCATGAATCGCCACCCAGCACAATTTGCCCCGGATGAGTTTGTTTTCTAATATTTACATTGGGGGTTAACGGTCCGGGGATGAATTGTGTGGGGTGCTGATTCATGCCAGAGTGAGGAGTCTGGGGTAAGATGTTGCATGGCTACATGAATGGCACAGATTGTCACGTAGCCCGTAACTCACTATCTACAGTTATTTGTATACTCCATTTTCTTTTTTGGCTAACCATGGCATTCCCTAAACACTCTCTAATAGATTATAGGCCAAATCAGCAGTGCTTTACTAAATGTTACATTTATCTAGAAATGATCTGGTCATGATTATGATTCTTGCATCCTTGGTTTAAACTGAATTAATTTTCTATCAGATGCTGTGAACTGCCTGAAGTGCCTAGAGGATTACTGGTCCAATGACAAACGAAATAAGTGTGTCCCAAAAATCCCAGACTACCTCTCCTATGAAGACCCTTTCGGAGCATCACTGACTTTCTGCACTAGTGCCTTCAGCTTACTGACAGTTTCCATCCTCTGCATTTTCATTAACTTCAAAGACACTCCAATAGTCAAGGCCAACAACCGCGAGCTCACCTACCTTCTTCTGGTGGCTCTCATGCTGTGCTTCCTCTCTCCTGTGCTGTTCATTGGCCACCCCATGAAACTGAACTGCATGCTCCGTCATGTTGTATTTGGCTTGACATTTTCCCTTTGTGTCTCGTGCATTCTAGCCAAAACTGTCATTGTGGTGATTGCTTTAGGGCCACAAGGCCAGGCAGCAAGTTACGGAGCTGGGTGGGATCTAAGATATCCAGTTCCATAGTCTTTTTTGGGTCACTGCTTCAGGTGATCACATGTGCTGCTTGTTGTCCATATCTGCCCCATTCCCAGAATCCAATATGAACCAAGATGGAAAGATAATAATTGGGTGCAATGATGGTTCGGCACTGCATTTTGGTGCATGCTGGGATACCTGGGCTTCTTGGCTAGTGTCTCCTTCTTGGTTGCCTTCCTGGCCAGGAACTTACCTGGTAGCTTCAACGAGGCCAAGTTCATTACCTTCAGCATGCTTGTGTTTGTCAGCGTGTGGCTCTCATTTATACCTGCATACCTGAGCACCAGAGGGAAGTACATGGTGGCCGTGGAAATTTATGCCATCTTGGCTTCTAGTGCTGGAATGCTCAGCTGTATATTCTTACCAAAGTGTTACATCATTATACTCAGGCCAGCCTTGAACACTAGGGGATATATGGTGGGGAAGGCTGACTCGCAAAACTCTACTAGATAATTCTTGCCCACCTTACTATAAAGAATGGGGAAATAAAATGAGTGAGGTAATTTACTAATAAAAGATTGGCACTCCAAGTTATTGGTAAAAGAGAACTGTTTGAAAGAATCTGGGCCCCCTTCCTAAAATATCTGGGCACTCCATGACATAAGAAATATGATACAGTCCTGAACCAGTAACTAATGTATATTCCCATCTTGTATCTGTTTCTCCTTTATTAAGGTAATAGTTATAAATTATTATACAACAGAATGAAAGAATGCTGCCCTCTGATTGGTCAGTCTGGGACTAGACCAGGGATGTTATCCCAGCATAACATCCCAGCTCTCATCTCAGCCCCACTGTGAACCCCTTGATTGCTTGCTCCATTGATTGTTTGTATCTTCTCTTAAGAAACAAAAATATTTTTCCACACTAACAAAAATATTCTTTAAAATTAATTTTTGTATTCTTTATATAACAACACGCCATTGTATAATAGGAATAATGCCCTCCAGGGTGGGCATTATGCTGGGATAACATCCCTTCTCAGGTGTTGGATGCCCTCAGCCTGCAGTCTCAGGCCCAACCCCTTGAGTTGGAATGTTTTCCCAGCATAACACCCACACTGCTGAGCATTATTCCTTTATTGAACCTACCTATGTTGTGGATTCCCCACCTTAATTATTTATGTGTGTATTTTTATGAGACCTAACAATCAGTTATATATGTTAATAAGCTAGTCTTACTAATTAAAATATTTTACTGTGAATTGTTTGATGTATCTGATATTACTAAAAATCAATAAAATCTTTAAAGCAAAAAAAAAAAGAAACATACAAAGGGTTGCAATGCAATTTCATGGAACAGAGCAAAGAAACTTAAGAAATTCAGTTATGTATTGGCTAACAGGTGTAATCTGGTACAAAGGTAAGAACAACAGAAATACTGATAAACAGAACTTATGGCAAGGATGATGTAAAACAGAATGCTACTACAAGTACAGAAATTGCAACGTACAATAATACTGAATTTACATGTTTTCGTTTTTCAATGGCATTCACATTTATCAACACAGAACTAAGAAGGACCTTAAAATAAAAGGGGCTAGCAAGGGAACACCTCTTGGAAGAGTCTTGCAAAACATTCCAAAAAGTAGGGGCCATCCAACTAAAATCCATTTTACCAGATTTTGAATGATGCCTTGGGGACATCTAGCAGGATAATATTGTACATTCTTAGGTCATGTGACCCTGTAGATTTTTGGAGTAGATTTAATAAATAAGACGGTAACAAATTCCACCTTGCCTTTAGGGACCACATAAGAACATTCCATAGCCTTCTGATAGTAAATGAAGTCCAACCCATTACTGTGCCAGGATCACAGTGATGTGTTCCAGCATGTAGGTTGGAAATAAATCTAAGTACTCTGTGGTACAACACATCTAATTTAGATAGGAAAGAAAGTGAGGCTCTCCTGTGTATGCTATCACCATAATCTAATAGTGGCAGGAAGGTCAACTGCAGTAACTGTGTCACTACTCTTGCTGTCTGTTGTTTCACGCTCACTCCCTACCATTCCTAAATATACCCTTACTTAACTCAGGTCTACCTAGGTGTGGTTATCTTTACTGTTGCCCGTACATGGTAATCTACCTTCTGTCTCTGTACTTAGTCATTTTGTACTATTATTATTGTTTTATTTCATTTTTTTGTAGCTGATTATTGAACCTTTGTATGTTTATACATTCTGTCTTTTGCTATCTTGTTTTGTGTATTGTTAACCTGCTTTTGTAATTCTCACGGGTCGTGCCTGAAAACTGGCATTTTATTGTCTAGTGGACTTTCGTGGTCAACAATAGCTAGCTAGATAAATATATAACTAAATATATAAATAGACAAATAAACAGATAAATCAATGGATAAGTAAATAGACTGACAAACAAACAAATAAATAGACAAATGCTTGTCAGTAAATTTGTGCAAATGTCATCCACATAATAATTGCAAACCAAAGAGTGACTAAACGTGGATTGTGTAAAGCTTCCATCGGTATTATTTGGCCTAGGGTAAACAATAGATTCGGGGACCTAACTCTGGTTATAAACCTACCAAGGACATGGAATGAGATTCCCAGTTTTATTAAGGGGTACTAAACAAGCAGTTTTTTAAAACTGCAAACTCCAAAATCTAGCTTCATAGTGAGGTAAAGTAAATGCTGCTGTTTACATTTATGGTAAAACTGCATTTATGTAAATAACATAAATGCAGTTGCATAGCTTTTGAAAAATGTAAACATCAGCCTTTCACTCTCAAAAAAACAGCCTTGGTTTCTCCCCAAGATGTCTGCCAAGTATGTTAAGTGACGAGTCATGATGACATCATTGGAGCCAGAGGCAGAGACCCACATAGCTCCCAATAGTGCTAACTAGTTCTTCTTTCCCTCTTTGTTTTGAATTGTTGTACCAGAATGATCAACACCATGTGTTAACTTGTGGATTATTTTGATCAGTACACATGTTAGGCTATGATTTTGTTCATTTTGTTTACTTTAACTTGCTGAAAATGTTTTGTAACCCAGCTGACTTTCTCCTTGGCAAACCGCAGTACATTACAACATTTCAAATACCTGATGATCTAGTGGTTATGGGATGCCCTGATTTTTTTTGTTAACCAGGAGAGCCACACTAAGCTGAAAGTTTGTTTACAGGTGTGGCCTAGGAGCACAAGGAAGGTACGTGACTTGCTTAGGATCACACAGCAAAGTACTGGTCTGGTCCAATTTCAAAGCTCATGCTTTCTTGTTAATCCACAAATAAGGCTTTCTTTTTCCACGTGAACCCACTGCACCTAGCCTGCCTTCTGTTGTACACCCCATCATCCATACCCTATCCTTAGTCCTGTCTGGGGCCACATATGAGTTTACTTTCTCATGAAGAGAATTGTCACACCTCAGATAGTAATCTTGTACCTCAGAGAGTTGTGCACACCTATACCGATACGCTTCATCAGCTGACACTGTTAAAAAATGCCTCCCAAATTACTCTTCAGTCCGCTTTCTCAGTCTTTGACATCTGCTCCCACAGTAAACATTGAGTGGATCACTACCCTTCTGCACAATGAATGTAGTATGTACAGTTCCCCTGTTGTGTTTTTTTCCCACCTCATAAACCAACAACTAGGTCTTCCTGGAGGGCCAGGCAATAAGCATCACGACAAACCAGAAAAAACGCTGTTCATGCCCTCATAAGAGCTGCACTTACTATGGATAGCAATATTATTAGCAGGAGAGACATGCTAATGCCTTGAGAGAATCCACCCGACTTCCAGTGTCAGTCTACTCCTTTACCAGTGATCTGCAGAACCCCGCAAGACAATTCCCAGAAATTTTTCTCCAGTACTTTTCTGTGCTGTACTCCACAATGCGAGTTTGCTGGCTACCACCCTTCCAAATCTTGAATGAGCTATGCACAGCTCTCTCATTACTGTCCTAACAAATGTCAACACCCCCACCCGAAGGTAATATCCTTACACCGAATTCAGGTAACAGTTTAGGTGCAGTCCTGCCACTTTGAGTATTTGTCATTGCTGGCTTCTCTTATCCATAATCAGGTAGTGATCACGATGCTGGCAGCCCCACATTTCAGATCTCACAGTTATCTGCTCAATGTCCTCCTTCCTGTCTTCCCCTAACTTGAATATAGCTTTCCTAACCATATAAGAGCTAAGCCACCTATGATTAGGCACTATTTAATGACATGCATGATGGTGCACACACCTGTCATTTAATAGTGCCTAATCACAGGCAGCCTAGGTCTGTTAAGGATAGGAAAACCCATCATTCTCCTTGTTCCCTGCTGCTATCAGCCTGACTTACTGGAAATATTAGTTTATTTTTAATATGTCAAAAACATGGGGACTGTACTACTTGTGTTCATGATGCAGAAGGGTGATGAGTTCATCAGTTTTTGGTGTGAGGCGGAGTAGTGAAGAATGAGTACCAGAGGGAAACTGAGAAGGCCACTCCTGCAAGGTGCTGCTATATTCAGGGAAGGGGGAAGACAGAAGGGGAGAAATATGAGCAGATTACTGTGAGAAATAAGATGTGGGGCTGCCAGCACTATGATCACTACCTGACCCCCTTGTCTTGGCCAACATTCCCCTTCCCATAGAACCAGTTCATGCAGTTGTCCACGGCTGTTTGTGGAAATTAATGTGTGAAATGGTTGCCACTACATGTTCAGTAACTTCACTACCAGTCTAGCATTGCTTGTAAAGCACTTTGAGATACAATGTGTATGAAAATCATTATATAAATGCTGATTTTTACTCTTATTATTATTTTCCATGGAAAAAGAAGACAAGACAAGAATCTTTTTGATTTTCAAGAAAGTATGAACTCAAACATTGGACTACACAAGAACTTTGCTACAAACAAGTGGTGGGTCTAGAGGGAGGTGAAGGATGCAGCTGCACCCCCCACATTGTAACGTACTGGATTGCTGCTGCATTTCACTTTGTTGAAGAAGTCTGATTTATTGATTGTACAAATGTTTACATTCAAAACTATGGATTACATTTGTAGGTTCTGTCAAAAACGTACTAGAAAAGAATAATAGCAGAACATATAAAGGTTTAATAAAAATGTTAAAAAGTGTATATTAAGTATGCACACCACCCCAGCACCCCAATTGTAACATCCTGGATCCACCATAACCACTAGACCACCAGGTTATTCAAGATTTGTACTGCACTATGGTTTGCCACAGAGGAAATGTGTTGGATTAAAACACAATTTCAGCACGTTAAAGTAAACAAAATGAACAGAACCATAGCTTAACATGTGCATTAATGAAAATAATGCACTTGGTTTTGACCATTTGGGTGAAACAATTCTATACAAAGGGAAAAAAGAACTAGTTAGCACTATAGAGAGCCATATAGCTCTCTGACTTTGGCTCCAATGATGTCATCACTTAACACATTTGGCAGCCTTTTTAGGAAGCAGGTAATGCAGTTTTTTTGAAATTGGAAGGCTGATTTTACAAATTTATAAATTTCAAATGCTTTGGACTGCATTTAGTTAAATTATATAAATGTATTTTTAATATTAGCATTTAGCATTAATGAATACAGCAGCCTTTCCTTTAGTCCCGTATGAAGTCAGATTTTTGAATAGTTTGTTGTAAAAATGTTGTTTAGGTATCCTTTAAGCAAAACACAACTTGCATAGCATTCCAACAGGAGATGTTTAATTACTGTCGCCGGGGATGCACATGTTGACCTATGAGGCTAACTTTAAATACCCTCCAGGACGCATTTTATGTAATTTGTCAGTGTGAATTTGTTTTTTCTTTTTACAATTATTTATGAATGTTATGAATAGAATGTTATATGTTTTTGTGCAGGACATGATTTGTAAACAGGGCTTGCCCCTAAATTATGATTTTCCTGGCTAAAAATAAACGTTTTATCAATCATTCAATCAACATCTAATTCTTTCTTGCTGTCTCCATTTAGATCTGTGCTTCCAAAACCTCTGCTTTTTGTGGTGATGAATAAGAAATATTGACATTTTGAAAAATGTCTTCCGTAGGTAACTTTTTTTTTTATTCTCTGGATTCATTCATTCATTGAGGCTGGCAGTATAGTCTAGAGCTTAGAGTAATGAGCAGACCTGGCTTTGATTCCCACAACCTCCACTTGCAAACTGTGTGACTCTGAGCCAGCCCCTAGCCTCCCCAGTGCTCCCAGGTCACCCATGAAAACAGGCACTTGTGCCTAGCGGGCTTTACCTGGTTACCAAAGACTAAAAAATAAAAATAAATGTATTCTCTGGATGTACTAGGATGGCACCTGCACACATTTCTGATGGTAACAGAGCAGCCCCACATCAAGATATCTCATTTTATTGTGGTGGTCATTGCAAGAAAGTAGGAACTTTAAAAAAAAAAAGAAATTGTTATTGATGTTTCCACATAAAAAGTGCATCAAAAGGGAATAGCAGTAATGAGATAAGTGACCATAATATGGTCACATTTTAACAAGAAAAGAAGACAGTCAGCCATTTATAAGGTGCAATATTAGCAAGAAGAAGGTTAATAAATATTACAAAATAATTAAAATCATAGCTGCATGAGGCTGCCCTGGTGGCCTAGTGACAACACATTGCACTGCCGTTCCAGTGACCTGAGTTTAGGAGCAAACTTGGGACTCCACATCACAGGGGTCAGGTGTGACCACTGCAGCTGCAGCTCAGCAGTGTGCTATGGTCAAGGAGGGCTGGTGCTGCACCTGAGGTTCTGCAGTGACCCCCCCCCCGTGTTGTGCCAAGGGAGCTTGCTCTCTCCGTAGGATGTCACATGCATCTGAGACCCAGAAGCTGAGTGCATGTCAGGGGGCAGCAGGGAGCCTAGGAGAAAAGCTAGGGAGAAAGTTCATGGCACTGCCCATACTATGACCTATGTTCCTGGTTCTCCCTGCATCCATGTGGCTTCAGGCATTGGATGCCAGCTTGGGCTCAGAACAAGTTGGGAGTCAACAGAGCCAGAGCAGGGTACATCTTTGGGGCCAGGGTATGTACATGATGGAGCATGGATGGGGAGAAAATACAAGTAGAAGCAAAAAAAAATCTTAGCTGCACATACGAACACATCATGCAAAGTAGAAGGGTAGATGGAATTTCTGGTACATTTTGGTTGGGGTTGAAGAAAGAAGATAAACCCTGAGTCCACATGCATAAATAGGGACTATTTTATTTATTTAGTTACTGAAAACTTTGGAGATTGCCTTTGCACATACAGTAAGTACTCATTTACATAGGTTCCACATCAAATACATGGTCACAAAAAACATTACAAGTACAATAAGCAGTTTGTGACAGGGTGGAATAGGACCCTGTCCCATTTGTTATGGAAAAAGTGTATAAAATGCAAGGATCTGTCCTTTCCTGTCTATTTGTCTGTCCAGTTGCACAACCGTATTTTCCTGTGAGACCTTGGAGTTGATCACCTCGACAATCTCACAATTCTTTACCTCTTACTGTCTCAGTTTTCCCTTGCTGTTTGTTTTTCCTCCCTTGCACATCTGCTGATATAAAGATAGATACAAATCAATGTATGGAAATGTAACTGATATTGGGATCCCCTTTGTTTGAAAAATGTATAGCATTACTGTTGAAATGTGTATAATTGTAATTTGAGATGACTGCAAAAAGCTGTTGGAAGCTAGAGGTTACTTGAGTGCAAATGTTTGAGCCTTTTGCACAAGCTGTGCAAAAGGGGCCTCAAGAAGTACAGTGTGTTCTAGCAACTTCTGAAACTTACAAGGACAGGATGTTTGCTAAGGATGAGGGTTGAAAAGACTTATAAAAGAGCTAAGTTGTAACTGCAAGAGAGAGTTGGAGAACAAGGGACACAGAGACTGAAAGAAAACTTTAATTTTGCCTTTGTAAATAGTTATATTGAATAAGTTTATTTTATGATACTGCTAGTGTAAATAAATATTTTTTGGTGAATTCTACAACTGCTCCTGGTTTTCCTATGCTTCCTTACCTGTGCCTCGATTTCACAGTTCCAGAGGAAATGCAGTCAAGTCAGGCTCAAAGCACTTAAGACAGGACAATTACAGTTCTGAACAAAAAAACCCCACACAGATTGTTGTATAAAGTGTCACAGGTTATGTACAGAGAGAAACCAGATAAAACCATTTAACTGACAAAATTGCATTGGACTGCAAGGGTAGACCTCAAAGTTCTCTTTAACTGATTAAAATTAAGGAGATTCAGCAGTGTATCTGGAAGTTCATTAACCAGTTAGCAGCCCTGACAGAAATGGCCACTTTCCCAGCTCTGTACACTGAAAAGGAGGCTTAAGGGCATTCCTGGACATGTTCCTGGCACTGCACTGGTTGGAGATGATGCAGAAGCAATTTGTTAAAGCAGGGGATGTTATGCTCAGGAGTCCCTATGAGGTAGCACAAAACATGATTGCTATTTGGTGTGGAGTGTTGGTGCTATTGTTTGCTCCCCCAAGTAGGTGAGTGAAGCTATGCGTGCAAGGCAACAATAACACTAACATTTTACACCAAATATTTGTATTTTTTTTATTAGTATTTTATGGGTTTTACCAGGTTTTCTCCTGTCTCACTCCTGTGCATCCCCAACATGATGTACACATGTGGAGGCACAGGCATGGATGTCTTGCAGGATGCCCCCACCTCCTGATCACCTGATACCACCTGCGCTTATCACCGAATGACCATTCAGTGATGGGGTATTATGGGTGGGTGACCCCCCCAGGAGAGGAGAGCAATTTCTCAATCCTGCTCCCACCCCCGTCATGCCAGCACCCCACTAACCCATGGTCATTCCTGAACCCGGGCTGCCAGAGCAGTGTGAGGTAAGTCGTCCAGTGCTCCAGCCTTCAGTGCCACTGGGCCAGCCAAATATTTATATTTTGAGCTGCTTTGTGAGGTATTCTTTGTATACCATGAGATTTCAAGTTCTTTTTTTTTTTGTGACAGAAACTGTAAAAAGCTACAAAAGAAAAACAGTACAAAATGTAAACTGTGCCCCTCTGTTGAATGGCTCACCATGAGGAATGCTAATCCATACTGATCAAAGCTATATGGCATCTCACAGGTGAGAATATGTTTCTGAGCATGCTCAGTGTGGCCAACAGGAGTGTGATGAACTTCGGAGCATGCTCAGTGTGGCCAGACTGAATGAGATAAGTTTCTGAGCTTGTTCAGTGACCAACTTCAGTTATTTTTCTCATGTATGGTCAAGATAACACTTTTTATTTGCCAAATGTATTTGCATTTCCATGGTATATGAATGGATTAACCCATGATAAGGTATGGGTTTACTGAGTATTTTTTTTTAATTCAAGTGTCTAGAAATGATATCACTAAAGGATAAGATCAAAGAACTAGAAAACACTATTAAAGATGTAAAAAAAGATGGTAAAAGACAAGTAGTCACTACTAGTAACAAGCCAGCTCCCACCTCTGTGATATTACAACAAATAAATCACAAGCGGACAGACACAAAAGAACAAGAGATGCAAGCAGTAGTAGTGACAATAGTGATTGGAGCCCAGTTATTAATAAAAAAAAATCATAAAAAATGTAGGAGGTGCATGGAATTCCCTGTTACTACACAAAATAAATTTGCAATCTTAGACTCAGATAATGAAAGTACAACACTTAGTGCTAACAGCATTACAAGGTTCACAAAGATTATAATCATTGTCAAAATACCACTAATGATGTCCAAATTACACCACACAAGATAAAGAATCATTCTACTAATAAAATTAAACCCAAATTGAGTTCAGGCCCTGTCCTCACTGATTCTGGTCATACTACAAATGAAGCAGAATGCTTAATTAAATCAGGGTCCAACATAGATCTGGATAAAAGTGGTGATCCAATACTAAAGCAATATCCTAATATCTCTACTGGTACACCAATCAGAAATGATACTGGCCATGTCCAATCAAATCAATCAAATGGTAGTACTAATGACCACGCAGAGACAAATCATAGTACTGGGAGATTCAATCATTAAATATACTGATGGCAATATCTGCCAAAGAGACAAAGCCAATACCACCTGCTCTAGTTTTAGAGGGGTCTGGATCTGGGAAATTGAATGCATGGTCCCAGACATTATGAAAAATGCGGGTGAAAATCCATTAACGATAACACATGTCGGCACAAATGACATTTCAAAATTCACACTAGAAAACATAAAAGAAGACTATACAAAACTGGCAACAACATTAAAACAATATGGAAGTGAATATTGTTTCTCTGAAATACTTCCTGTTCCAAGACAGCATTGAAAAACAGAAAAAAATAAAACAAGTCAATGAATGGTTGTGGAAATAGTGACTCCAGGAAAAGGTCAAATGTATTACACACTGGGAAATTTTTTTAGAGGATAAAACTGTTCTGTTGGGATGGTCTCCATCACAACAAAAGAGGGACTGCAGTAGTGGGAAAATCAATCACAAGCATCATAGAGGAAAGTTTAAACTAGCCAAGAAGGGGCAAACAGGGAACGCTACTACCTATACTGTGCAGGATTTTGATATATACAGAATCTTGGAAGCTAATGTAAAAAGCTTAAATGTGGTTAAAATTTCAGAATTAATTGCAATACTAGTAAATAAAAACATCTATATTGCTGCACTGTGTGAAACATGGTGGGATTGAATGGCTAATTGGTTTAACGGTATTCCAGGGTATACTCTTTACTATAAAAACAGAAACAAAAAAAAGGAGGAGGGAGTCTGTATTTATGCGTCAAACAAAATAGACACAGAAGAATATGCATTCTCTATTAACGATATTGATATAAAAGGTGCTGCTATAAAAAGTACACATCACAATAGACAGCATTTTATATTAGCAAATTATTATAGACCGCCATCTTCCAAGCTCGAACAAGATCAGTTATTCATTTCTGATACTGAATTATTATCAACCTCATCTGATGTAATCATTGAAGGAGACTTTAATTTACCAGGGGTGGAGTGGGGTCAGCTTGTGACTAGAACATCTTTGGAAAGTCATTTTTTGGACTCTTTCATAATGGCTGTGCTGGAACATATGGTACAGGATCCAACTAGGGGACCTAACACTCTGGATCTAGTCTTAACCAATATTGCATCTGAAATAACAAACCTCAATATTAGCAGCCCTATTGGGAACAGCGATCATAATACCATAATGTATGAAATTAATAAACAAAAATACAGTAGGGGGATTAACTGTATTTATGATTACAACAAAGCCGACTTCTTAAAAATTAATAAAGCACTATTGAATTATAATTAGGAAATCTTATTTAAGGACCTAAACATTGACAAATGTAGGGAAATATTTAACTGTATTATAACAGAATTAGAAAACTTACATGTACCAATTAAGAAAACTCATAATAAAAAGGGAAAGATTCCACCATGGTTAACAAGAAAAATAATACTACAAATTAATAATAAAGAAAAAGCATTTCTAAAAATGAAACAATGTCAGAGTCAAATAAATATTAATTACTATAAAATGGAACTAAAGAATACAAAATCACTAATCAAAAAGGGAAGAAGAAAGATCAAAGTAAAACTAGCACTTACGAAAAAATATTTTTTCTTATATTAATAAAAATTAAAATCAGAGTCACAGTATAACAGCTTTGAATGATGATAGTAATGAAATAACAAATCCACTAGAAATGGGTAATACATTAAATACATTTTTGGTTCAGTTTTTAATATCTGTAATAACTTGTCAAAAAATAATAACATGGACCTGACACAATTACAAGCGATTACTATGGATGAGGTAGAAACAGCCGTTAAATACATCAGAGTAGATGCAGCGGTGGGGCCAGAAGGCTTTAATCCATTTTTTCTAAAAAATACAATCCATTCTATTTCACTTCAACATACATTTAATATCTCACTAATCAAAGGGATAGTACCCTATAAATGGAAGCAAGCAGTGGTAGTTTCAATACTGTATATAAAAAGGGAAACAGAAAGGAAACAGAGAATTATAGACCTATAAGTTTAACTTCGGTTGTTTGTAAAACCATGGAAAGAATTCTCAAGAATAGAATGGAAATAAAGATGGAATGTAAGGGGCATATGGATACTAAATAACATGGTTTTACGAAGGGGAAATCTTGTACTACAAACCTCATTAGTTTCTATGAGACAGTTAGTAGGTCATTGGATCTAGGTATCCCAGTGGATGTTGTTTATCTAGATTTTAACAAGGTCTTCAACATTGTTAGTCATGATATCTTGGTCCCAAAAATGGAAAACATAAGATTAGATCCATACATAATCAGGTGGGTATCTGACTGGTTTATTGACACATCACAAGTACTGTAGTTAAAGTCTCAGATACTTACTCCGATCCTATTAAAGTGACTAGTGGAGTCCCCCAAGGATCGGTCCTCGGACCCATCCTTTTTGGATATTTTATATTGGATCTACAAAATTACATTGTGGGCTACATTAGTAAATTTGCTGGTGATACAAAACTGTGTAAAGAAGTTAATACCATAGAAAATATAATTGCATTAAAAAAAGATATCAATACCCTGGAAAACTGGGCAGATGTAAATAATATGGCATTTAATGAAAACAAATGTGTTGTAATGTACTTTGGTCCCCGAAATCCACATGAGAAATATTACATGAATAATAAAGAACTGAGGCAAGATAAAACTGAGAAAAATCTTGGAATCATGATAAATGATCTACTAATCGAAGGGAAACACTGTAGACATATAGCTCTCAGGACCAATCATATCCTTAGATCCATCAAAACATCTTTCATTTGTAGGCAAGAGATGTTCATATTACCAGTGAATAATACTTATATTAGGTCACACTTGGATTATGGAGCTGCTTTTTGGTCCCCATACCTAGCCAAGGACAGAAAACTTTTGGATAACATCCAAAGAAAAACCACCAAACTCATTCCTAGACTAAACAAGCATTTGTCAATGCCGAATGTTTGCTTGCTGGCACTGGCATTGGCAGTGTAGAAGTTACAGAGCTGCATAATAGGAATGGCAGCGAAGTATTGAACTGAACCCAACCCCACCACCACCCTGCAGAGAGTGGCAGGCATTGGGGTGTGCCTTTGGGTCGTCAGGCATAACGACCACACCATTTCACCTCACCCTACCCTGCAGACACTGACAAGTGTCACGGTGTGCCTTGGGGTCTTTGGCCCCTTATGCGCATCCCATTCCATCAGGAAATATGGTGAAATGGGAGCGGTATAGGAGAATGGGGTGAAGTTTGGGCCTGAAGAGTCCGAGGCACACCTTGATGCCTCTCACTGGCTGCAGGGTTTGGGTGGGGGTGGAATGGTATGAGCATGACAGGCAAGAATCCCAAGTCACACCCCTGATGCCTGTCATACTCTACAGGGTGGGGCATTATGGTTGGAAACCCTAACGCCTCAGGCATTTGTTGGTATTTTCACTCCAAATTTTCAACATGGGTTTTTTGTGACCCCCACCTCATGAACAGTGGCAGTAGCAGTTTGTTAGCCAAAAACTGCTTTTGCACAGTGAGTATGGCATTTGGCACCACAGGTGCAAAAACACATTCCGAACAGGATGTGAAAAATGACAGCGGTACTGTTCATGGGGAGGTGTAAAAAATAGCAATGTTGAAAATCTGCTGTGAAAATCTTAAAAAAACTGGTGAAGTCACGAGCGTGCATAGAAACTATGAAACGCACACCTGTAATGTAACTAGTTTGGGGATTTTTTTACAGTAGATTGTTAACACAGGCATTTTGGGACCTCCGATCATAAACAGTATCAGTGTGATTTTCTTTATCTGTCCCGAACAATGATTTCCCACAGCGACCAAGCATCTCTGCACTGAAAGTGTGAAAACACATTTCGGCCATGTTGTGGAAAATGACAGCTGTACTGTTCATAAGGAGGTGTGGAAAAATGCCAGTGGTGAAAATCTGGACTGAAAATATTACAAATTCATGAACCTACGAGGGTGCGTGGAAACTGCGCAATGCTCACTCGTAGCACAGTCATTTTATGGAGTTTTGTAACCAAATTTTCAACATAGCCATTTTAAGACCTCTGCTCATGACCAGTGACACTGTGATTTTCTCAATCTGTCCCAAACATTGTTTTCACAAACCGACTGCGCCATTGTGCGCTACATGTGCAGAAACACATTTTGGGCGAGATGTGAAAAATGGCAGCATCACTGCTCATAAGGAAATGTGGTAAAATGGCACTGTTGAAAATCTGGTGTGCAAATATTACAAATTTGCGAACTTACGAGCGTGCATAGGAACTCTGCAACGCATGCTCGTAAAACAGTCATTTTTACGAATTTTTTCACCAAATTTTCAAAATAGCCATTTTAAGACCTCTGCTCATGAACAGTATCACTGTGATTTTCTTAATGTGTCCCGTACATTGATTTCGCACGCCGACTACGCCATTGTGCACTACATGGGCGGAAACACATTTTGGGTGAGATGTGAAAAATGACAGCTGTACTGGTCATAAGGAGGTGTGGTAAAATGGCAATTTTGAAAATCTGGAGTAAAAATATTGAAATTTTGCAAACTTACGAGCGTGTGTAGGAACTGCGCAACACACGCTTGTAAAACAGTCATTTTTAGGAATTTTTTCACCAAATTTTCAAAATAGCCATTTTAAGACCTCTGCTCATGAACAGTGTCACTGTGATTTTCTTACTTTGTCCCATACATTGATTTCGCACACCGACTGTGCCATTCTGCGCTACATGGGCGGAAACACATTTTGGGTGAGATGTGAAAAATGACAGCTGTACTACTCATAAGAAGGTGTGGTAAAATGGCAATGTTGAAAATCTGGAGTGAAAATATTGAAATTTCGCGAACTTACGAGCCTGAGTAGGAACTGCGCAACGCACGCTCGTGAAACAGTCATTTTTTGGAATTTTGGCACCAAATTTTCAACATGGGGTTTTTGGGACCCCTTCTCATGAATGATGTCACTGTCATGGTGGTATTCAGGCCCAAAGGGTGATTTTGCAGTCACTGCACAGTCACTGCGCGAAATCACCCTTCGGGCCTGAATAACGCCATGACAGTGACATAATTCATGAGAAGGGTCCAAAAACCCCATGTTGAAAATTTGGTGCAAAAATTCCCAAAAATGCCCGAGATATGCAATAAAGTTGAAACCCCCCTATGTAACCCATTATACAGCTTACCGGCATTTCCTCAGTTCGCGGTCGGCTTTGAAGAGTGCAGACGTGTTCCCGGTCCACCGAAGATCATTGTCGGAGTCCGGAGGTAAGTATGGGGTGAGGGAGGTGTGGGGAGGCAGGGTGCAGTGGGTGGGTGTGGGCTGTGGGAGGGTTGGAAGATTCAGGGACAGTTTTATTTTACAGGTTTAAAAAAAAGACGCTTTAGGATCGCTTGCCACGCTTGGGGTGGGCTCCCAGTGTGGCACAAGGACTTGGGGGGCTTCAGCCCATGGGGATTGGGCACCCCGTGCCGCCAATCTCAGACACACTCATTTAGCTGTGAGGGAACCAAAATGCATGTAGCCTTCAGATGACCTTCGTATGCTGCACCAACCCATTCCTTCAAGAACAAATGCTGTGACAAAAATGCTGTGACAGGTCATGTTTGCTCAAATGAGCTGTTGGCAGACTCCATGCACCGCTTTTCATATGGACAGCACTCAGTGTGCTGTGCCGCATGCGTGTGTGTTGGGGGAGATCTGCTCACTCAAGCAGAGCTCTCCCTTTCAACTGTATGCCACTGCATTTTTTCAGCTGTCATAGTCAGCTTCAGCAGTGATTGGCGTTCTGCGACCGCGCCTGCAAATACACTGACTGAATTGGAAGAGGCTGACACACCCCTGGAAAACTCGTATGATGGCACTATGTTTCTTGCACGTGCGTGCAAGCAAACATAAAAATTGACCATACAAAGAAAGATGCAGAACATTACAATTGTGTGATCTTGAAACTAGATGGCAGAGAGGAGATCTTTTATTACTCTTTAATATCCTACAGGATAAAAAACTTATGGAAGAATGCAAAATATCAAATACGCAATAAATCGAATATACTAAGATGTAACAATAAACAGTTATTTGTACAAAGGGCATTTAGAAATAAAAAAAACATTACTTTAAAATTAGGGCAATTCCATTATGGAATAAACTTCCACAGAAAAGAATTGATTCAACCAAGTTTGAACAATTTAAAAATAAATTCAATAAATACTATATGAGCACAATATTTTATTGACCAACGTGATGTGGGGAGGTAGACTCGGGTCCAACAGGCCTTCTTCCGCCTTATAAAAACTGTGTAAACTGTGTAATTAGCATCAGTTGGGTACATAAAAAACAAAGGTGCAGATACAGGCAACTTCCATCCTCTCAAGGTTAGCAGGGTATACAAATTTCACTTACATAAGCTTGTAGATAAAAATATAGGGCTAAAAAAGTTACATACATCTCATGGATTTAAATATAATTTCCTCTCATGTACCCTCCCACCCTCGTCCAGGACAACAAGCTCACATTTTCACTCTACCCCTACAAACTGTAGAGGGCTGAACCTAGCTTTTCATCCTGAGGGGCCACATGAGGTGGGGCATGGGTGAGAGTCCAGCCAGATCATCAATTGTGTCCATCTCTGGGTGAAAATGTGCAGGTTTTGATTTATTTTAAAAGTCAACTCCTCTAGTTCTGAGATCTTCTGAATCACCTGAAACCAACAATGTTTAGTGTGTGGTTCAGCCTTCAGTCATGAACGAGTTATGGCCTTATGTGCTGGTGTTAACAGAATGTCCCAGAGATAGAGTGAATCTACACCTTTTAGACCCAGAGGGGAAGCACCCAGGATAACATTTGGCCACACCAGGGGTGAGTTCAGAGAAAAGAAATCCTCCATAGCAAGAGTCACCTCTCTCCAAAGGGTTGAATCTGTGGGCAAGCCCAGAAAATGTGTAAATGGTTTGCCTCTGATTCTCCACATAATCTCCATCAGGCCACTGGCCTTGTGGGGTTTCTCTTGTTCAAAGCCTTAGATGTGAGGAAGTAGCGGACACTAGTCCTCCAACCAAATTCTTGGCAGTGTGGGGAGCGTGTGGTCCCTGAGGCAATGTGGAAGACACTTTCCCAGTTGACCTCCCCAAGGTGTGGGGCCCCCCTTCTCCCTGCCAGCTCTATTTAATCTTAGCTAGTGGGTCACCCCTCAAGCTGGTCAGAGATTTATAAATTGCAAAGAACAAGCCCTTCCAGACCTGGGCAGTCCAGCCTGCATGAATGCTTGCCAGGAAGGGAGCAGTCCTGATAGGGTCCTGGTCTGCTTTTTGAAGGGAAGTAATGTAGGCATGGGCCTGGAGGTATCTAAAATGGTCAGTTTATGCCAGACCTGGAAGTGTGACTTATGGATAAAGGAGGGTAGACTCTGGAATAGATACAAGAATTTCAGGAGTATATTCATGGTGATTGTTTGAATCCTAGAATACATAGGGAGATTTATTAATGACCACCTCTCGAAATCTTTTTTCATTTGGTGCACCAGTGGGTTGTAGTTTACCCTAAAGGGCTGAGAGGTGTGCTTAATTGTATAAACACCCAAGTATTTAATTTTTTCCACAGACCAACTCAAGGGGAGGAGATCCCAATTTGTCTTTGAGGAGGTGTAGTAGAAATTGAGTACTTCTGTCTTGGTCCTATGCAGGGAGTAACCGAAGTGCCCTCCAAACTCCTCCAAAATGGACCACACCTGTGGGATGGACCGCTCAGGCTGAGACAGACAGAGCAGAACATTGTTTGCATACAGGGATATTTTCCAGTGCAGGCCCCCCACCTCAATCCCCTGGATATTGTCTGATTTACGAATAGCTTCCACAACGGGTTCAATGTATAGGGCGAACAGGAGGGGAGAAAGGGGGCACCCCTGTCGGGTGCTCCTACCCAACCTAAAACTGTTAGATACCCCCCATTTGCTCTGTCATAGGCCTGTGGACCACAGTAGAGAACCTTGATGCTATCAATAAAGGTCTGAGAGAATCCCATGCACTCCAGAACTAAAAATAGGAACCCACAGGAAACCTTATCAAAGGCCTTTTTGGCATCTAGACTCATCAGGCATGCGGGAATACGAGTACGGTGAATAGAATCAATCAAATTTATTGTAGAGCGGACACTGTCAGGAGCCTGACGGGAAGATACAAAGCCTGTCGGGTCCAAATTGATCAGGTCAGGTAATAGGGAGTTTAATCTGGAGGCTATTATAGAAGTTAATATTTTGTAATCTGAATTAAGGAGGGAGACAGGGCGGTAGGATTTGCAGCGGGTAAGGTCTTTGTTGTCTTTTTTGCAAGAGGGAAATAGTGGCGTATTGCCATCAGGGGGGAACAGGATTCCCTTCTGTCCAGATGCTAGAGAAGACAGCCAGTAACAATGGAGCCATCTCCACTTTAAAAGTTTTATAAAATTCTGCACTGAAGCCATCAGGGCTGGGACATTTTCCTGCTTTTAGATTTTTTAATGGTATTTAAGATTTCCAGCTGAGTAATTGGTCTAGTCAGTGCCTGGCCCCTCTCCAGTGTGAGCGAGGGGAGGGATAGGGACCAGAGATTGCTCACCTTTTCCTGCAGGGTCGATTCCACCCGAGGACTATAAAGTTTAGAGTAATAGGAAACAAAGGCTTCTGCGATTTGGGTTGATTTGTTGACCAGTAAGCGAGTCGGGGGATAC
This sequence comes from Neoceratodus forsteri, assembly GCA_016271365.2. Classification (NCBI taxonomy): domain Eukaryota; kingdom Metazoa; phylum Chordata; order Ceratodontiformes; family Ceratodontidae; genus Neoceratodus; species Neoceratodus forsteri. The sequence goes on from JADMNL010000029.1 coordinate 221,239,645, forward strand.
AGTTTTAGTGATGGTGGCTTTGGCTGTATGTTGCCGGAGCTGGAACGCTAAAAGTTTGGTCCCTCTGGGGCCTCCCTCATAGTACTTTTGTTTTAAGTAGAAGAGGGTCTTTTCAATTTCTTCCTTTTGCAATTTCTGCAAATCCCTTCTATGACCTTTCAATTCCAAATTCTTATGCTCCTCCCATTTAATTTTCTGTGCACTCTCAAGTTCCCTAATTTGGGTGAGAAGCTCCTATTACTTCTGCCTAAGAGCTTTTTTCTTATGAGAAGCTATTGAAATTAGCTTCGCCCTGAGGGTAGCCTTTGAGAGTGTCCCACAGAATCTGAGGTGTTATTGCCTTTGTTGTATGCTTAGCTACAGTACCTTTAATGTGTTGTTTGATCACCTCCACTACTGCTCTATCCCAGAGGAGGGAAGTATTCAGTCTCCAGTGGGTATTTCATTTAGAAAGGCAAAAATCCACCTCCAGGAAAACAGGGTTATGGTAGGACAGGTCCCCACCCACACGGAGAGGAAACAAGAAAGGCCCCTAGAAAATGTAAAGAAAGTGTCTACTCTCAAGAAAATTTGGAATCTGGGGAGAGTAGTAGGTATAATTCCTTGCTCTAGGGTATTTTTCACGACAGATATCCATTAGTCCCACCTGATACATGATCTTTTTAAGAGAGTGAGCTTTTCGAAAGTCTGGATTAGGGACTTGTGAGGTGGTGTTCAGATCTCTATCGAACGCCAGATTCCAATCCCCACCCATTATCAAGATCTCTTTTGCTTTTTTCAGCTGTGAGTGGAGAAAGGGATGAGTAAAATGAGAGAGGGGAACCCAAGGGGGGCATACACATTTACCAGGGTGACCCGAGTGTCCTGAATTGTGCCAATCACCATGATATATCTAGCCCCGGGATCTTCCACCACTTCCTCCAGTTCAAAAGGGAGAGCAGCAGACAGTGGTATGGCTACTCCCCTCTTTGTACGAGAGGGTAGGGATGCATGGAATAAGTAAGGGAAGGAGCTGGGCTTCAACTTCAAGGCCTCTGCGGGTGACAAATGTGTCTCCTGTAAGAAGTTTACTCCACCTTTCTGTGCTGATAAATATCTCTGAATCTGCTTCCTTTTGATAGGGTTGGAACACCATTTAAATTATAGGAAAGTACTTTAGAGTATTGATTAACCATTTAATTTAATACCGAGAGGTACAGCCATCTGACTTCGGAAGCAAGGAAATGTGCCTGTACCATGGCTGGCAACCCAGACCCTTTTTAAAGAACAGTTTACTCATTGGAAATATAAACAGATAACAATTAAATAGGTTGAAATATAGATAGAAAGTAGTAACACCCAAAATGAGGTGTAAACTTTGTGCTCATGCCAACTCATTATAGAGGCCAAAAGCAATCAAACTGTAAGGAACACCAAGGTTTGTGGACCTTCGTGCCACTTCATCCACAGTGGGCTGTCAAGATTTCCAAGGGACAGCTGGAAGGTGTTCCCAAGCCAAAAGGTAATTGCTTGCACGTTTAAAATAAGGGAGCTCAAAATTACAATGAGCGGGCCCCATGGCCCCTGAGATAAATCCCGGACATGGCCTACCCTTTTCCCATCAGCAAACATCCAGGGAGGTGCCACTGTAGCTCCCATCCCCATCTGAGAATATAATTATTCAGATTAAAGGTGTTCACTCTTATCTGGCTATATATGATTTAAAAGGAAACTTTTTAAGATGCCCACATAACGAAATACCACAAATGAGCTATAGAGGGTGAACATCCTACTATAACAAATAACAAGTGAACCAAATAGTTCTTTTGTTTGACTCTCCCTCAGTACCTGTACTGAAAGAGCCTGGTGTGTCCTGTAAAACAAAGGCTTCCAACATGTTATCGAACAAGAAATATCTGTATAAATCTGAGCCTCCTCCCTTCTGGTATATTGAGTATCCCTATGATACAGGCGTTCTCTCAGCTCATTTACAGATTTCAGGAGTAAAAACCCTCATCAACCCAGGGAGTACCCAAATATGGAGACTGACAGGAGCCCTTTGTAGTCACTAGGAGGAAACCCCCCCATAAGACCCGGCACAAGTTCCCAAAAGTCAATTGCCTGTGGCAATCGAAACTGACAGAACACCTGTTACAGGCAGTCTGGGTTGAAAGGGATCAAGTCATCGAATAATTGTAGAATCATGCTGTGAGTACTTTTGGCAACAGTTTAAAGCTTTGCAAGCTCTAATTACTATCTAAGGGCACCACAGTAATATTTTGAGGCACATTATCGCAAACTGTAGTTGCAAGCACAGCGTGACCTCGGAAAACAACGTCCGGGTCAGCAAGAGCTTAAAAGTCGCCCCTGCTGCGAGCAGAATTAATTAAAGAGGTTCTGCCAAGTGTTACACTGCCTGTGTGTGGGGAAATATACTATCTTGCTTGAAAACTGTTTAAAACTGTTATAAACTTTGTGTTATTTTATCTCTGGGAGCCCTGCTGGTCTAAACAGGAAGCAGGAAGAGAGTGGTGCTGTCCTCACCTTTGGACTGCCTACTAAAACACTTGTACAGCATTTTATTTACTTTTGGCAACAGTTTAAAGCTTTGCAAGCTCTAATTACTATCTAAGGGCACCACAGTAATACTTTGGGGCACATTATCGCAAATTGTAGTTGCGAGCACAGCGTAACCTCGGAGAACAACTTCCGGGTCAGCAAGAGCTTAAAACTCGCCCCTGCAGTGAGCAGAATTAATTAAAGAGGTTCTGCCAAGTGTTACACTGCCTGTGTGGGGAAATATACTATCTTGCCTGAAAACTGTTTAAAACTGTTATAAACATTGTGTTATTTTATCTCTGGGAGCCCTGCTGGTCTAAACAGGAAGCAGGAAGAGAGTAGTGCTGTCCTCACCTTTGGACTGCCTACTAAAACGCTTGTACAGCATTTTTATTTACTTTTGGCAACAGTTTAAAGCTTTGCAAGCTGTAATTACTATCTAAGGGCACCACACTAATATTTTGGGGCACATTATTGCAAACTGTAGTTACGAGCACAGCGTGACCTCGGAGAACAACTTCCAGTTCAGCAAGAGCTGAAACTCGCCTCCGTGCAGCAGCAGGGCAAGAGTGTGCAGGGCGCGCATTTTCTCGCGCAGAGACGTGCGCAGAGACACGCATGTCAGCGCATGTCGGCTGTGTCTGCTGGGACTGTGGAACATAAAAAAGGTTTTCCTGGATAGAGAATATTTACAAGGTAAACATAATGAAGATATGTGCCGGTTGTAACATGTGTGCCGAAGGGGAGGTGGAATTGGGATTTATGTGTTGTAAAATAAAGAGTTTGGAACTTGAGATTGCTCAATTGAAGGAAAGAATGAAAGTACAGGCAGATATATCCTCACTAGAACAATATATAGACAACATGGTGGATAGCATGACTGAGTTAAATTCTCAGGATCAATTTAATATAGATACCCAGAGCCATGGAAAAGAAAACCAAGAGGAGGAATCAAATAAATGGTATTTGGTTAATAAAAAAAACAAGTAATAAAAGTGGGAGAAGAAATACCGGTGGGGCCTCAAACATTTTAACACCCAATAGGTTCAGTGTACTGGCACTGGAAGAACAAGAGGGGATACTGAATGCTAATATAACAGAAAAAGAAATGGTTTCTGTGATTCCCCAAAAACAGCAAGGGTCCATGACTATAAATCATGATACAACCCCCCAGCTGCTAGAGAACCAGGATGTCCTCTTTATAGGAGACTCAATGTTAAAATACACTGATACCATACTTTGTAAAAAAATAGAAATTTAAACACTACAGTAAGTGCCCTACCAGGGGTAGGTATAGGGGACATAAAAACAATGTTACTAGGGCTTATGGAAAATACCATCAGACCAGTGACAGTTCTGCATTTAGGGGTAAATGATGAGGGGAAAAGAAACATTTTGGATATCCAGAGAGATTTTGAGGAGGTTGGGCAAAAGATTAAAGCAAACAATGGTAGTTTAATTATATCAGAGCTCCTACCAGTACCTAGAGCGAATGTTACACTTGGTAGGGAAATTCAAAGGTTAAATGGTTGGTTAAAATGCTGGTGCCAGAGAGAGGATCAGCTTTTCGTAGATAATTGGCATGATTTTCAAGGACATCATTTGTTTGCTAGAGATGGACTACACCTAATAGACAAGGAAAATGATTTTTCCTATAAATTAAAAAAAAATTAGGGATGAAAATATGGTAACATTTAAACTAAAGGAGAGGGGCAAGGACAAAATAGTAGGGCAAGTAGTGGAGCAACCGGGATAAAGGCTCAGAAAACTTACAAGCATAGTATACCCAAATTAAACTTTCTCTTAGTTAATGCAAGAAGCTTAAATAACAAAATCGAGGAACTCCAGCTAGTCTTGCAAGACATGGATATTCATGTTTGTGGAGTAACTGAAACTTGGTGGAATCCTGAAGATGGATGGGGGGAAAATATACCAGTATATACCCTATATAATAAAGATAGGAACACTAATGGGGGAGGGGGGCCATCTATGTGAAGGATGAAATAGTATCAGAGAAAAAGGATACATCTATATGGGAAGATAGAGAAATTCTCTGGGTATCAATCTCTCCATCGTACAATACATACATTGAACTGGGACTAGTTTATAGAAATCCATCTATATCAACAGAGGAGGACTTTATGATATTAGATTTTGTTAACAAATGATCAGAATGGAAGAATGTGGTCATAATGGGTGATTTCAATCTTCCTGGTATTGATTGGGTTATTCTGGTTACAAAAACTAAAAATGAAAATGATTACCGAAACACATTTAACTTAGCCAGTATGGAACAGTATGTAGGGGAAAGCACTCGTGATAAGCACATTCTTGATCTAGTCTTAAGTAATATGGGGGAAAACATAAACAACTGCCAAGTCCTGACACCCCTGGGCTCCAGTGACCACTTAATGGTTAAATTTGATTACACTGGGACAGTAAACCAGAACGGGGGAGCTACTATAGTGTATAATTATAATAGGGCCGATAAAAAGGGCATGCAGAGAGAATTGTCAAACTGGAATTGGGCGGCAGAGTTTAAGGGTGCATCATTAGGTAAGATGTGGAATATCTTTAAAAACAAAATTTTGGGTCTGATCCAATCGCTTGTAATTTATGAATAATAAATATAAACAAGTTAAAATAATCTTCCCTGGATGACAGGAATAATAAGGCATCAAATAAAGGAAAAATAAAGCTTTTAAGAAAGCCAAAGTAAAAGGCGATGATGACAGTTGGGCAAATTACAAAAGGTGTTTAAAAACCACCAAAAAAAGCATTAAGGAAGCAAAGAGCAAGTTTGAATTTACATTGGCCACAAGGGTAAAAGAGAACTACAAATCATTTTATCAGTAAATTAATAATAAGAAGGGAGAATCAAAAAAGATAGGCCCTATGATGGATACTGAAGGGAAACTAGTTACTGATAATTTTGGTATGGCTGAATTAAGTAACAAATATTTTGCTTCCGTTTTATACAAGGGAGAACCATTAGAGGGATAAATTGTAGAATACCTATTGATGACCAAGGTATAATTATAGATAGGCAGGAAGTCTTATTACTGACTTCCAAAAACTGACCAAAATAAGGCGTAGGGCCCAGATGGGTTACACCCAAGAGTGCTTAAAGATCTGGCTGAACAATTAGCAGGCCCAGTAACTATAATATTTCAGAAATCACTAAGAGATGGGAGGTCCCGGATGATTGAGACAGGCAAATGTGATACCTATCCACAAAAAAGGTTCTAAACAAGAAGTTAAAAATTATAGGCCTGTGAGCCTGACCTCGATTCTTGGAAAAATGCTAGAGGGATTCATCAAAGACTTCATTTTAGAGTACCAATATAGATCAGGGATGGTTGACAGGACACAACATGGATTTGTTAAAGGAAGGTCATGTCAGACCAACTTGTTAGAATTTTATGGTAAAGTAAATCAGGCATTGGACAGGGGTGATGCAGTGGATGTGGTATTGCTGGACTTTGCCAAGGCATTCGACAAGGTACCTCACGTTAAAATACTGGAAACTCTAGTAAATATGGGAGTCAAACAAAGTGTTGTTTGTTGGATAAAATCTTGGTTGATGGATAGGTCACAGAGAGTATGTATAAAAGGAGAACTCTCTAATTGGCAAAGGGTGACTAGTGGAGTCCCACAGGATCCGTGTTGGGTCCTCTGCCTGTTCAATGCCCTATAGGAACAATGAGAGCCACCCCGATATCTGGTGTTCAAATTGCAGATGATACTAGAATAGGAAGGGTGGTTAACACTAATAAAGATGCGGACTTATTACAGACAGCCCTGGCTAATTAGAAATTTGGGCAGACAGTCACGGTTCGTCAGATAATGTGGATAAGTGCGGAGTGATGTATTTGGGTAAGAACAATATAATGCACAATTATAAAATGGGAGGTAGAGATCTTAAAGTCACCTCTGGAGGAAAGCTAATCTGGGGATAAGGATTGGTAATAAATTAAACTTTACACCGCATTATAATCAAATTATTAAAAAAGCTGGTAGTATTCAATATTGTATCAACAAACATATAAAGAGTAGAGACAAGGGTGTGCTGTTGCCACTGTACACATCATTGGTATGGCCTCATTTGGAATACTGTTCACAGTTGTGGTCACCATACAAGGTAGGGGACATTGCATCGATAGAGAGGGTACAGAGACAAGCCACCCGCAGAATAAAGGAGGTACAGGGGATGGATTACGATCAAAGACTAGTGTCATTGGGATTATACTCACTGGAGTTTAGAAGATTGAGAGGGGACATGTGTATGTGTAAGGGATCAGCTTGCTCTAGATGTTATGGTTCATAATCATAACACCAGGGCACACACATTACAGATAAAAATGGAGAGATTTAAATCAAATAAAAGAAAGCACTGGCTAACAGTTAGAGCACCAAGGATCTGGAACAGACTACCAGCAGAAATAGTTGATAGTGCGGATATGAACATTTTTAAGAGTAAACTGGATAGTTACTTAATAAAAAATGGAATAAGGGGATATTCTTAAGAATAAGGCGAGCATATGGACTATGTCTTAAAAGCTCTGAAACCTATGAAACCTATGAGTGAGTCAGACCACATCAGAAATGCTCTGGAAGAACATAAAAGACAGGGCCATCTGTTTTGGCAGGAGATTGTCGTGGGGGCCCGTTCAGCCCACTGCCCCACACCCGCCTTCGAAAGTCGAGGGTAGCAACAGTGTCGGCAACTGAAAGGGTTCCCCACAGTACTCACTACATCAGTAAATAACCAGTCCGTTGCCCCCCTCAAATCACTTCTTCAGGACGACTGCAGTAGTATACCCAGAAGTCACGGAGCAAGAGTGACATGGAAGCCACACCAAGGCAAGGCTGGGGGGTCAGAAAGCATCGGGAAAGGGCGAGTCAGCTGCCTAAAGGCAGGAATTTTCAGGATCAGCATCTCTCAGGTCACAGGAGCTGGTGAAGAGCCACTGGTAGCGGCAGAGCTTGGTCCCTCGGATTCCTCCTGCAGGTGCGGTGCATTCTTGTTCACAGAGGAGGGGTCGCCATACTTCCAGAGCATCGAAGAGGCATCTGCTCGGAGGTTTGTTTGGGGGTTCTTTTGCTATGATCCCAGCTTGGATGTTTCTTTCTGGGCCACAGTCCAAGCAGAGGCCAGCAGGCCTCGCTCCAGCCTTTTGTTGACCAGCGGGGGGGGATGGGTGCTGATTACAATGTTCTCTAAGAAGGATGAGGCAGCCAAGAGATCCTGAAACGCCTTATTGCCCTGCTCCATAGACACCTTAAGCCTTGCAGGGTATAGAATCTGCACCTTAACATTTTTTGCATGCAGTTGCTTGACTATCGGCCATAAGGTTCTTCTCGCTTCCTGAACCGCTGAAGTGTGATCATTGTCTATGGAAATTCAGTACCCCAAGAATTCTAGGGCCCCTTGCTGCCAAGCCTTATGGAGCAGATCTTCCTCAGCTCTATATGAGGTTAGTCTGGCTATTAAAGATCTAGGCCTCGCATCCGGATTACGGGGCCTTGGGCCGAGGGACCGATGGGCATGATCCATCGTTAAATCAAAATCTTCCAGGAGTGAGAGCGAGCTCAAAAGCAGGTCCTGGAGAAAGGAAAGAACATCTCCTTGTTTGTCCTCAGACCCTCAGGGACCCCATAGACTCTGATGTTTTGCATCCTACTTATCCCCTGTAAGTCATCGAGGCGGTGCGTGAGCACTCTGTCTCGGGCTAGCAAGTATAGTAGCAAGTCTGCTTGTCTGTCTGCTCTGACACCCAGGTAAGGCATAGTTCCAATTGTTCTGCCTTATGATCAATTTTGCTCATGTCGGTGTGAAGTTCAGAGAGTGTCTGGTCTATTTTCATTACTGTGTGAGCTACCTGCATGATGGCTGCAATTAGGTCAGCTTGGGCCTCCTCGCCATTCGGCATGTCAGTTGCAGGCCCTCTGGAGTGTCCCGATCCTCTGCAGAATTTACATTTTCTGCTTGGAGAAGCTCTTTTAATTTTTGTGCTGGAGTGGTCGGAGGTTTACCAGACCTATATCTTTTCATTTTTTCTGGTGAGGACATCTTCGAGTGGGCGATGTAAGGTGATTTTGCTTGGAGGGGAGAGAGAGCTCTCAGGCTAAGCAGCCATTAGCTTGCTGATGTCACCGGAAGTACAGGTGTCTGAGCATTAATCTATGCCTGGGGGGGTTGGAGTCACAAGGTGAAGCTAAGTGACTTTAACCACCCAGGTGTGGATTAATGCTCAGTAAACACATACCCTGGAGTGTGTTAATCATCTTTGCCGCATTGTGGGTGTGAAAGGTTTTTAACAAATTTGTTCTTATTTTTACGGTGTTGTTTTATGTATTGCATTTTAAAATTTGTATAGCATTTTTGTAAAGGTGCCCTGAGCTTTGGAATGGTGCTTTATATAAATAAAGTTTGCTTTGCTATGTGTAACCCCCCCCCCCCGGCTCCACTTGTTTAACTAGAAGGGCTTCTCCTCTCAGCACACCAAACACTCAGGCTCTAGGTGCATGACAATGAGAGAGGGGTGGGGGTTTACATTGTAAAAACACACAGACAAGCATTCTTTGCGACTATAATGGCCACCATATACAAGGTGGACTAGACTGTTACGCTAGACAGAAAACCAAGTGTGGCAACTGCATGGCACACACCTGGTAGGGACCAATTGCATGGCCAACAACCCGGGTCCCTAGGAGAGAATGTTTGCTTAGGACTATGGTAAGTTTGCAGTTCTGGACAGGGGCACCCAAGTAACTCCAGACACAAGGAAGCAATAACATTACTGTCCAAACCAGCCTGGGATTCTGGAGTGTGGCTTTTAGTCACATAACAAAGTAGGAATAATCACAAAGTGAAGATGGACCCCCATAGGGCTACACACACACTGGTAATGCAGATTGCTGAGGTACAGACATTCCTGCATTCCCATTTATTACAGAATGAAGAAAACACATACTGTGAACACGTTGGTTCCTACTGGAAACTGGCACATCCAGCCAGGTACTGGTACATTTCCCATCACCTATGCACATTTGGACAGTACTAGGGCACTTTACCATATTTCATAAGGATAGAGGTGGTACACACGACCACCACAGAGCACATACAGGCTAAGAACTCGCAGAACCCACTATGCTGGGGTAAACTGGAAGAAAAACAACCCACATAGAGGGGTAAACACTGTTCTCAGGCATTGGCCAATTACACTGTAGAAAAAGTAATAGGTGCCCTTCAGGACACGTAGAGGTAAACTGGGTACTCCAGATGGGGGAGATCTCCCACCTTTTGTTTCCAAGCATGTACTCAGCCATTCATCTGGTTAATAGCACCACACAACTGTAGAAAACTGTATTTTTTTTTTCCTTTTAGTTGTTTAACCAGGAGTAGCACACTAAGCTGAAAGCTTTTTTACAGGAGCATCCTGGGAGCACAGAGAAGTTAAGTGACTTGCTCAGGGTCACACAGTATGCTAGTGGAAGCTGTGGGATTCAAACCCAGGTCTGGCCTGCTGGATGTCATCAAATTTGCAGCTCAGCGGCTTAAACCACTGCGCAATACTGCCTCCTGTAGATGTTGTCTCAAATGTATATCACACTTAACATACTGCACACACCTCACTGGTGTCAGAATTAAAAGTTCTGTACTTGGACGGTCACATTCTGGACTCCAGCGTAGGCAGACACTTTTAAACAGAGAAAGTCTCAAGTGACAGGGTCCCTTTGTAAGAGAAAACACCCTTCACAGGAATTGCAGGTACTCCTGAGTTTACACAGTAAAACAAGGTACTCACAGAGCAGTTGTCACAAGGCAGCTTCAAAAGTCCAGATAGACCAGGGGATTGCCCCTGCATCCCAGAGTTCACCCCATCCCTCCTGGGATGAGGCACAGGGAACCCTCTGGCCCAGTTCTCCACCACTTCTGAAAAGCTGGAACAGTTGTCACACACTAGGGTGAGAACTAAAACTTAAAAACAAACAAGGTAGCTCTCTGACAGAGCTGTCTGAGGAGCTGCACTACAAGCTGCAGCCTCCTCCACGTGACTCCAGATCACTCTGCCATGAACATTCTAACACTAACTCTAGCAGCTGCTAGCATTGTGGCTTATGCTGCTGCGACAGTTCTAAATGACATCATTCCTCCAGAGCTCAGCAGAGACTAAGAACAGTGAGAGACAGAGTGAAACCCATTTAACTGGCATTTCACTAACTGCATTCCCTACCTACCACTGATTCTAACTGGGATTCTAGTAATCCCTAGGAACAAGGGGGTTACATTTGCTTATGTAACCCACTTGCAAATGGGGATTCCTAAAAATGCCAGCCTGCGCTTACCTTAGCCCTGTCCCTCTATTCTCCTCCTGCTGTCTCCCGGGCATTTCCTGATTTGGTCTCCAATTTTTTTCTGGTCCCCCAGGTCTGCTTTGCCCTTCTGTGGGCACCAGCTGCAGCCCAAATGAAAATCCAGCCACTCTGGGCTTAAGGAAAAGTGCTGCCTCCAGGGCAGCGGGACTCGCGATGGCGCGAAAATTTCCTTCAATCGAACCGCTTGGTTTGCGGTCACCTCATTGACTGTGCCATGGGTCCCAGGATCCCTTCCACCTAATTGGAACCCGGGAACCATGGATAGCCTGCTGGGGGGCCACACCTGTGAAAAATTAAAGAGTTTGACCGGGGCTCAGGGAAACATGCCTGAGAAGGGCCCCGGTCATCTGTGTAATTCATAACTTGTGTCTGGGTGCCTCCAGGGTACTCCTAAATGACTTAGGCCAAAAAGTAAGGCAATTAAATGTTTTTTTAAATTGAAACTTGTTGCTACATATTGGGAATGTATTGTACTGCAGGAGAGAGTGTTTCAAATTGAAATGAATGCTTTTTTCCCCTGGTATTACCAGTATTTGGGACTCTCGTGTGTCAGCCTATCAGCTGCTGCAGGGGGAGCTTTACTAAGTGCAGTAACGACAGGAAAACTAAAGAAGCCACATTCTTCATCTGTGCAGTGACTGCAAGTACAACCTCTGAGCTGCAAGACTGTGAGGCATTGGGGCAAATAATCATTTCTTTCTGGCTGCATCAGGACATTTGTCTGGACTGTATCTGATTTGCAATAAGGGACAGTGGGTTAAGCAGCCATTGCAAGCAGTCACAGCCAATTGGGAGCCAGCAATAGAAAGTCAGGGCTTGTAGACATTCACTGCACCTTATGGGTAACCACCCAAGTGCTCATGGGGACTTACTGGGACTTCATTTTAGGCACCAATTCTCCAATCCAATTGTGCCTTGAGTGTTCTGATTGACAGGTCCCTCAGTCATTTAACGACCTATCACCCCCATCTCTGCTGCCAATCAGGAGTTGAACTAGAAGCCCTATAAGAGACAGTGTTTGCAATTTTTTTTGTTCGGATCAGATCAGCCAGGGTGAGAAGAGGACCTGCTGGGAGCCCCCCACAGGGATGGGGGCTCAGGCCCAGCCATGCCAACAGGCCTGGGCCACTTAGCTAAGCCTCTCCAGTCATCAGGGGGTGTTTGTTATTTTCTGTGTCCAGTTTAAAAGTTAAAATAAATTTTAGTTCTGCAACTGCTAGTCTGGAGGTTGCCAGGAATGTCCTCCAGAGGCTAACCCTCCCTCCCACGTAGGGGAAAGATGTGGAAAAGGAGGCCATCTACCATGCCTCAGTTGTGAGAGAGTGGAAGAGAATTCAGGAAGCCTAAGTCTGCAGATGAGACCTGAGGAGGACCTGAGTGAGTACCCTCATACCCCCCCCAAGTGTGAGGGAGAAGCTTCTACAAGTAATCTAGGGGGCCTCAAGTCATGCTTCAGATATTTCTCTGTACGATGAAGTCTCCGAATTATCAGTCTAGGCTACTAACCCCATCAGAGACTGTCAAGTTCAAAGTTAATATGGATGCATATTGTCTGAGGCCCAAATGTGTAACTCGCAGGTGCAGCAAGATGCCTCAATAGTGAATCATATAAACGTGTGGTAATTTGTCATTACCCTATGGGTTAGATTCCTGCCTCCATGGAACTGACTGCCAAGCCGTGTTTGGCACTTCATGGGACAGGAGGCCCTAGAGCATATTACGTCTAAGTATACTAGAAATAATTTACAGTTGTCTTACCTGGATGTCGTCTGAGAGCACTTGCTGGATTGGATTTTTTATATTATACTTTATGAGTATTGGACTCTGGGCAATGTTTATTGCAGGGTGAGCTGCAGGGGTATTCGTTGCTCCGGCTGGGCTTGGGACAGGTGGCACTGGTTTTGGGCCTGCCGAAGGGAGGGTGTAGAGCAATCAGTGCCTCCTAGGCCTACTGGGGGGGTGGCTGCTGGTGGGTGGTCTCATCTCTGGGGGCCGTAGTCCTGATCGTGACTGGGGGTTGATGTTCCTTATGTGGTAGCTATTTTACCCTGGTGAATTTTACACTGGACTTTCATCTCTGTAGGCCTGGAAAGATTATTATATTAAATTGACCATGAGTTAGTGATGTCTTTAAGATTTCTGGTGAGAGCAGACTCTTAATGAAAATCTAATGGGCTGGGGAAGTGAGAGGCTCTTTAGACCATAAAAATAAAAAAATAAAATATCTAAAGTGGTCAATTTGAATAATATTGTTTATTCCTGTGATTTTCCAGAATAGTTATTATTTATTGTGGTAATAACTGCCTATTTAATTCAATTTAAGCTGATTTGTTGTATTGCGTAGGGTTTAATAGACTGATCTGTGCCGCTGTGCTGATTTATGTATTGGATATTGCTGTAGTGAGATATTCAATTTGGGTATCTTAATTGTATGGTTATTTATTGCTCATTGAGATGTGCTGGGAGGGCTCCAAAATAGTCAGGCGCTGTTCTCCCACTCTGCTTCAGGACCTCCACCCTTTTCACTGTCCCCCTTTGACAGTTGACATCAATGATAGATTTGGTGCATTGGGGATAGTGAGAAGGCGTTTGAGGGGAGGATGGACTGGGCAGAGTGGGAGAATGGAAAGGGGTCGACCAATAGAGGTAGTGGGGACTAGGAGACGCCCTGGGGTGGAATGTGTTCAGGAGAGGGGTTTTCCCTGCCTGATTCCCATACCCAAGGGCTCTGAAAATTGTGGGCAGGCACTGCAATCCTCCTTGAAAACCCATCCAACCCAGGCGGTGTTGTGTAATGCCAGGTCAATTAGAAACAAGACCGCTATTATAGCAGACCTTATTGCAACATCTGACATGGCATGCATCACCGAGACCTGGCTAGATGAGAATGCAGGCCCTATATTGGCATCTGCAGCTCCGGCTGGGTTTTCGGTGATACACCGCCCGAGGTTGGATTGTAGGGGCGGGGGAGTAGCCATCTCTTTTAGAATGGAGCTGGGTCTTGTGGATGTACCAGTGGGTTTCACTCGTTCCTTTGAGTGCATCCTGGGAGCAGGTATAGGGTTCAGGGTTCTCCTCATCTACCATCCACCCGGTGATGGTGGAGAATTCCTGAAGGAGTTTGCGGACTTCATCGTCGACGTGGCATTGGAGTCGCCCAGGTGGTTAATACTGGGCGACTTCAATGCCTGGGTCGACGATGAACTCTCACGTTTTAGGAAAAATCTCCAACTTATGACAATGTTGGGCCTTACACAGGTGGTTACCTCTGCTACCCATATAGGAGGTCACTCATTGGACCTAGTGTTCCTACTGGAGTTGGGGGTCACACATTTGGGGGTGGAACCAAATGTGTGGACAGACCATCATACCATAAGATTCAGCTTCTGGGCACCCCAAATAGGCCTGCCCTAATGGAGATGGTCCAGTATCACCCTTTAAGGGGAATTATCCCAGAAGGTCTACTGGTGGTACTGGACCTATCGAGTATTTTGAGTGAGTGCATGGATCCAGGGGATCTCGTTCTTGCCTATAATAAGGCTGTGGGTGAGGCCCTGGATCAAATTGCTCCTGTTCGTGTTCAAATACTCACTCAGCACCCAAGGTCTCCATGGTTTGATGGGTCCTTGAAGGAGCTGAGGAGAGTGGGGTGAAGGCTAGAGAGGGCTTGACGGAAATCCAACCTGGATGCTGACAGGCTTATATTGATGGACCATTATGGTATCTATCAATCAGCAATCACCCGTAAGAAGGCAGAATTCCTGTCCAGGGAGATTGTTGCTGCGCTGAACCAACCAGCTCAACTCTTTCAGACTGTTGACAGATTGTGCAATCCACTCTGTCTGCAGTCTGGAAGAGATTTTTCACCAAAGTGTGATAAGCTTGCTTGGTTTGTCATAGATAAGATTGCCAGCATCAGGTTGGGCATCGGTCCAGCTCCCTCTTTAAGGAATTGCGGTGGTTGGCAGGATGAAGCAAACTCTCATGCTACCTGGTCTGACTTTAGTAGGCTGGAATTCATGGATGTTGTGAGGATTGTTCAGACTGTATGACCAACCAGCTGTATTTTGGATCCGGGCCCTATGCCACTGTTATTATGCTGCGTAGATGTTATCTGCCCGATCCTTGCTGAAATTGTCTGGAAGTCTTTGGAGCAGGGAGTTTTTCCTGATCCCCTAAAGGAGGTGGTCATTTGACCACTTCTTAAAAAACCTTCACTGAACCCAGACTGTTTAGCTAACTTCAGACCTATCTCTAACCTGCCCTTTGTGTGTAAGGTTATTGAAAACTTGTTTGCGCTACAGCTAGACGACCATCTTACAAATCACAATATCTATGTTGCTCTCCAGTCGGGGTTTAGGAAAAGACATAGCACTGAGACTGCTCTCATCCAGGTTTTAAATGACCTCCTAATTGTGAGAGATCGAAAGGCTCGTACTATTCTAGTCCTCCTTGATCTCTCTGCAGCATTTGATACTGTGGCCCATTGTGTGCTGTTGGAGTGCCTGCGGCTTTTCTGTGGACTGTCTGGTACAATTCTGCATTGGTTCTGATCTTTCCTCACAGGCCAGATACAGATGGTTGTCACTGGAATTTATTCCTCTGACGCCACCTCTCTGTCCTGTGGGGTGCCGCAGGGCTCCATCTTGGCACCCATGTTGTTCGCAGTTTACATGCTGCCGTTAGGAGATATCATTAGGCGATACAGTCTGGGTTTTCACTGCTATGCAGATGAAACCCAGCTGTATTTGTCCTTTATTCCTGGACAGGATGATGCAGTGTCTCTGCTTAACAGCTGTCTAGCCAAAATCAAAGACTGGATGAGTGCCAGCTGGCTGAGGTTAAACCCGGATAAGACCAAGGTGTTGGTTGTGGACCCGGGTCATCTTGAGGTGGGCCGTAGGGCTGGGATTTCATCGGGCCTTTGGCTTGATGGTGTCCAGCTCTTGACCTCAGACCAGGTGCGTAATCTGGGCGTTATTATTGACGACAGTCTGACTCTGAAATATCAGGCATCGGCCGTTGTCAAGTCTTCTTTTTACCATCTTAGGAATATTGTGCAGGTGAAATACCTGGTTCCACCGGCTGACCTTCCTACCTTGGTCCATGCTTTGTGACCACCAGCCTTGATTTCTACAATGCTCTGTACCTAGGGCTACAGGGGGTTGATATCCGCCACCTGCAGCTAGTGCAGAATGCAGTGGCCAGGCTTTTGACTGGGACATCTAGAAATAGTCATATTACACCTGTCCTGCATGGGCTGTACTGGCTGCTGGTACAGTGGCGGATCACCTTTAAGATCGGGTTACTGACCTACAAAGCCCGACACGAACAGGGACCGCAGTACCTGCAAGATCTTCTTACTCCCTACTGCCCCTCTCGCTTGTTCCGATCCACCGATGAAGGATTGCTAGGGATTCCCAGGGTTCATTTGAAGACATCTGGGGCACGTGCATTTTCTTACGCTGCCCCTGCCCTGTGGAATTCTCTACCTCGTCGGATACGAGACTGCCTGACCATCGAGAGCTTTAAAACGGAGTTAAAAGCATTCTTATTTTTAAAAGTTTATGGTGAATGATTTTATTATTGTTTTAATGTTTGTTATTTTAAATGTTGTCTATTTGTACAGCGCTTTGGTTTTTTGAAACGCGCATAAAAATTAGTTTTACTTACTTACTTGCCTTAAGTGAAAAAATGTCTATACGAGCTGGATGAGACTTTGCCAAGGAGTGCTGTTGTTGGTATTTAAATGTACTGGATGTGACTTCAAGTACCTGAATATAGGACACTGGTTAAAAGTGTCACTGTCTGCTTATGCTGGATGGATGCCTATTTTGGTATGTAAATGTACTGGATGTGACTTTGTTTCAAGAAAATTTGGATGCTTGGCAAAAGTATCGGTTTCTATCTATATTGGATGGGACTTTCAAATATTGTGCCGAATATTCAGGATGTTAAATCCAAGTAGCTGGTCCTAAAATGTTCGGAACTCTGTAAATGCAGGGCAATCTCAGTCATTCAGTAATGTACGGGGCAATCCCTGTCATTCAGTAATGTGCAGGGCAATCCCTGTCGTTCAGTAATGTGCAGGATAATCCCTGTCATTCAGTAATGTGCAGGATAATCCCTGTCATTCAGTAATGTGCAGGATAATCCCTGTTGTTCAGTAATGTGTAGGATAATCACTGTCATTAAGTAACATGCAGGGCAATCCCTGTCGTTCAGTAACGTGCGGGGCAATCCCTGGCTCTTTGTGACCAGCAGGGTCAATTGCTGCTCATCTGCTAATTACAGGGCAATCCCTGCCTTCAATGTATATACAGTAGCATCTGCAGTCATTGCAGGCATCTGTCTCCAAGTTGCCCCCCCCTTCAAATCAACAGACAGCCAACTCGACCAGCTGCAGTGTCCACCAGGCCTGCAACATCTTGGACTGTGGTATCTGGGATTCCAGTATGGTATGAGATTGTGGGGTTTCACATTGTTCTGGGACTGATACCAGTGTGGGTATAATGATAATTATTATGTACCATCTGAATATTCAGCAGCTAGATAGTCAGGGCTCTGGGTATCATAGGTTGAAGTGAAATATGTGATTGCTTTTTGTCTAATAGTATGTCGCCACCCAGCTGGAGGGTTCACCAGCAAAACCAATCAATCTGTGTGCATATGTAAATAGAAATCAAATAACCTCATCCCCATTCCTAACTCCTATACCCCGTAAATAAATCTCTTGTTATTGTTGTTGAAATATTTGGTGTGAGCATTTTATTGGAGAGAGCCTTTAAATGTAAAATGTTAAAGTGTGGGGAAATGTTTATTGGGGCATGTCTGGAAAAGGTAAATGGTTATCGTGGGTGGTATAGCAGCTCAGGGGGCTACACCTGTTACCAGCTCACCCATGTAAAGCACCCTGAGTGGAGGCACTGCGCAAAGGTTTTAAAATATGGTTATCAGTTAGTGAACCCAAACCCCTTAGCCTATGTCCAGGGTAGTAGGCAGGGGTGTAGCACTGGGGATAGCACCACCCAGGGGTTACATTTATAACATCTGCAATGTTATGTTAGAGGTTTACCTAAAGAAATAGTAAAATAAAGCCCTGTAAACATGCAACTGTGGGTATATCAGGGATTAATCAATGGTCAGGTGACCTGTTTGGATGAATCAGAAGACAGTATTTTAGGAACCCATGTTATAAAAGTATGTAATAACTGGCATCAGTTTTTTTCCCTAGGGAAACCAGGTTATAATTTGCCATTATAACCCACAGGTTATAATGGCGAACATGTGCCAAGTTTCCCACCTTGTACGCATGCTTAGAGCCCTCTCCTGCCAACTAGCTGACCCTCTTGTGCCGACTAGCAACACAGCCATTTTCTCAGTACAGCACTGGGTGGGCAAAGACCACGCTGAACTACACCACAACAGGTGATCTGCCTTCCTGGCTTTTGCTTTTTCCTTCTTCTTAGTAAAACAAAGCTTTCAGTTCTCATCTAACATAACTGAGTCAGCCCAACCACAACTGCTGTCGCTGTGCGGCTATTCAATTTGCAGCACACTCCAGCTACTAGGACCACAATTCAAATAAATTACAAAAAATTCTGTCCTGGTGGTCATTTTGGGTTGGATTCAGCAATGTATGGTTTCCATGCCGTATGGCTGCTATGGGCACAAATGGGTGCCAAAGAGACAATAAACAAGGATCCCAGCTCTACAAAAATGCAAATATTTTACTGGGAAATGGGACAGTCTACAGGGAAATTGTTCCCATAGACTTCAATCGGATACACAGAAAAACGTTCAGCTTCCATGGGAAATAATGCCATCTACAGGACAACGCAGGGAAATTGTCATGGCATTGCAGGGAAATGTCAGAATGATGCAGGAGCCCTGATGTAATACAGTACATACAGCCTTACAATGGGTGCCACCCAGTTTGATCTGGTTCATGCCAATCAGCTTGCTATGGGTGCTCTCTAGAGGATTGCAGTATAGGCAAATCAAAATGTACAAACTTTACAACTGTAAAACAGAAACTCACAGTCACTCTTGCAATCTGCCTACACCCCTTTCTACAGGACTAAGCATGCCCAAAACTTCATTACCTTCAAGGGAATGGAGTTTTACAACAATCTACCCCTCCGAAATCCAGGCTTGCGGGTCCATGTACTTTTTCAACTCCTCCCTAAAGGAGCACTTCCTCCTATCATTCATCTGCAGCTGTCCTGATAGGCCTCCTCCATGGCCCTCTCAGTAAATCCCAGCATCTCTGTCTCCCACCGCATCACCCGGACTTTTCTTCTCCCCACCGAGTGTACTAAAACCTTTTGCCCTATACAATACCTGAAAACATTTCTGTTTATCGGTCTGCCTTCTGGTCAACTCCTGTACAGTTTTACCCATGTAATATGCACGTTTTATTTTGCACTTTTTAGTTTCTTGTACTTCTATGCACCTGTATATACAATGTATTTACCTCACTGTATGTTGTAGGCAGTTCATTGTATGTCCTATGTATTCCATTGGCCTATGTATTTGTTCATCTGTTGTATTCCTACACTGGACATTTGTGAAAATGGGCATTTTTGCTCACATACCTTCCAGTATACCAATAAAATTGATTGAAATTGATTGATTGATCCTACCGCCCTCATTCTTTCCCTACTCTCAGTCCATTCAGGGCTTATCCCAAAGTCACTGACCCTTGAATAGTAGAGAGAACAAGTGTTTGAGCTGTGGATTTTTTAAAATGCTGCTCCTGTTGTAGACCTGTGGTGGCTTATGGTTTAAAACAACCACGCACCCCTTGGGGCTAGTGAGAACCATGGTGGTGGGTGGGTGGCAAGTTCAAATTCGCCGCTGGGTGTTCTCTTCTGCATGAAGCAGGGCTCAGTGCTCAGGAGACACTCTGCCACAGCAGCCAACCTTTTGTCACCGAAATGAAAGACATGGACATGTTTGGACACTCACAATGAAGGACACAGACACTCAGAATGTGAGACACTTCCTGGAACATGGAGATACAAGCTCAGGACCTTGTGAAGAACATTGTTTTTGCTTGTAGAAAGTTTATGTTTGATGTTATCATCTTAGAATCTAATGAATTCCTGCTCTAAAGTCCAAATTTACTGCACAGTCTCTATGTCGGTAGCACCTATTTTGTGAGGGAAAGATGAGGGACAGAGCAATTTTAAGGGGTGAAATTGGGGATGTCTCTTATAAGCAGGTACAGCGGAGAGGTGACATAGAAATATGGATACCATTAAGAAGTAATGCATGGATGACAGAGCAGGGCCTGGAGAGCTCTGTGCTCCCAAAGAGAAATACGGATTCTACTAGGGACTGATGCATGGATAGCAATTCAGGGCCCAGGGGGGCCAGTGCTCACAAGCACAAATATTTAGAGAAGTATGGAGTGATGGGAGAGCA
Organism: Neoceratodus forsteri; assembly: GCA_016271365.2. NCBI lineage: Eukaryota > Metazoa > Chordata > Ceratodontiformes > Ceratodontidae > Neoceratodus > Neoceratodus forsteri. Next base: position 221,259,994 of record JADMNL010000029.1, read on the forward strand.
GGGCCAAAAGGGTTCTGCACTCCCACAGAGAAATAAGGATACAATTTCAATCTCTTAAAAAAATTATAGAGGGTATGGAATGCAGGGCCCATAGGGCCCACTTCCACAGGCAAATAAGCCTTTGATTATATTTTCTCAAAAAAGTAAGGAGATTCTCTGCAAAAAAACATTGTTAATGCACCATTAGAGTTCCTTATGATTATACTTTTTCAAACAAGACAAGACAAGATCTGCATGAGGCATACTTGTTTGCCTCTGACTCGATCTCCTCATGCACCAGGCATCTCAGGAGATAGGACCATAAAAAGTGGCAATGCTTGCCCAGTACATGATCCCAACACACTTGGCCCCTGACTCCAGCTACTGCCACTATTAGGAACCCAAGGAACTCCTGCACCCATGACCAGGATACAGTAGGGGTTGAAACCAGCATATCCAGCCACTCCACAGGGGGTAAACCCATGGGGCTGGAAATCCCTAGGGTAAATGCCAGAGATGCTGGTAGAGGGTTCAGGACCTGACTGGATGAGGGGGCCATATCAAGAAGAAACAATAAGTTATACAAAAATAAAAAATGAATTCTGAAAAGAATTTCAGGTGCAGAATTGCCATTCTGCTCAAATTTTGTCAACAGGATTCCATGTTCTACACAGCTCCAAACTTTATGGTGGCAAGCAGCACATTTGATGGAATCCATAGCCCTTCCATAGCCCATTATAGAGCAAGAGAGTACTTCCAACTAATCAGATTGCTCCTTTCCTCTGTGCATGAGACACTCTTATTCTGTGAAGAGTGACTCCCATGCAGCTTCTGTGGAAATGGACATGTTCGGGTAAGGTTTTTAAAATAATTAATATATTACTGATCGAGCTCAACCAATAATACATCAATACTGCCACCAAAACCACTCTTACTGTTGTAAGAGTAGTCTCACTCACATTGTTAGGGTATCAGAACCATTCATCTTTATGATGAGGTTCTCTTACCCTACAAATACATGCAAGATCTGTTTTACAACCATAAGAGTGGACTCAGCAGCGGTATTAACATACACACCAGTTTTTACAAATAAAAATAGACTTCTTGGTTTTCTTACCTGCCAAGGTTGGAAATCATGAATGCTCCTACACTGTCCATTATAAAATGGACCTCCTCCATTTCTAGGCTATGAATGGAATGTGCAACCACATATACTGCATTGTAAATGCTCAATACGTATGTGAAATTATACACGTCATATATAGAAATGTCAAGATTTCTCAAATCCTCACAACCTGTGCAAGGTGGCATTCTTGTGCTTATTGCCCTGTTTGTCAGTGTGCCATATCCATCAGGTTTCGGACATTGGCAGCCAAAGGCCTCCTCCCAGAATGTTCTTATGAATATGTCATGTGGAGAGGTTGAAGGGCGAATACTGTACAAGAAGTCCTTTAGCCCAGGGATCTTGCCTTTGTGGATGAAGAACCCTATGCTACCATTTAAAGTTTTCACAACCCTCATCTTGAGAACTTGCAAAGAGATCTGCCAAGCAGTAGGGGTGATCCAAACTCTACCTGTTACATTTTGCATATGAATGGCATCCAGCAGTGGAATCAGATTCTCAGCTGTGGAGTAGACCACAATGACATTTGCTGATGACTACTGAATCACATTAACAATGGTAGGGATCTTCTCTTTATCCTTGGTGACCATTTCTAAAAATGCGATGCAGCCTCCAGCCTTGACGATTTCTTGTTTGAGAGTCTAGCTACCCAGCATACCATAATCATTGTCAGAGGCCAGAATCCCTACCCAGGTCCAACCAAAATGAATTAACAGCTGAGCCAGACCAAGAGCTTGGAAGCTGTCATTTGGGACAGTCTGCATAAATGAAGGGAATGTTGACTTATCACTCAACAGGGAAACTGAAGAACCACAGCTGACCTGGAAAGAAAACATTTTTATATATAACTAAGGCAATACTACATAACAGGAAGTGGTACTGTATATCAAGGGTCTGGATGTCTTGGGTACATTGTGAGACACAACAAACCTAGGTGTCTTAATCCACTCTGAGAAGTGACAAACTCACATGATATTCTACGCCCTGGAGTGTAATATTGTGATAATAAAATGGCCAGGGTGTATTGGGTATGACTATAGCTGATATTGGTAACTGGGTTTAACCCATGATGAGATATTGAGAAAAGACCATAGGAAATGAAGGCATAAGCAGGCAAAATGCCCATTATGACTGCCCTTCATTTCTCAGTAGTTGATAGCCTTGATTATGAAGTGGGTAGGATAAATGCTGGCTCCTGATTGGCCAAAAGGTACTTTTAGACAGGCAATTATCCCACCACATTAATCTGTTCCAGAGTTATAAGGAGTTGCAATTTCGGTTCTGAGAATGCTCAGTATGGTCATTTGGATAGCTGTTTCATACAAAACAAGAATTTAGCCATATGAAACAAGATTCTGTTTCATATGGGAGTTAATCTTGTTTCATGAGAAAAAATTATTGTTTCGTGTGGTGGTCATCTTGTTTCTGTTTTTTGTTTTAAAACTTCTTTGAAAACCCATAAAAACCATGTCTTGCAGAGACACCAACACATGTATCTTGCTAAACAGGACTCCATTAGCTGGATTCTGCACTTCATTTTTGGAAAAGGGACCCAGAAATGTGCTTTTTTAAATCTTGTTTTGTGAGACAATTTTCTTGTTTCATATGTCCTCATGAAACAAGAATAGAGCCATACAAAACAAGATTAGGTCCATACGAAACAAGAATTTGGATTCTTTTTTGTACATTTGAACTTTAACAAGCCATAACTCTGTCAATATTTGGAGTTGAGGGACAATCTCTATATCAAAAGAAAGGTCATGATGTGTACTACAATACTAACACATAATATCATCCAAACAAGTTCAAGGGCCATATAAAAAGCATAACAATTTAAAAATTAAAATTCTCATAGGATAATATTGCAACTTTAAGAAACCATGGGCCCAATATTCAAAACTTTGCCCACAGGCAAATTTTACACTGCCAGGTGGGCAAATTAAGCCCACAGCAAATAGCATGCAATATTAAAGGGAATAACTCAGGGGCAGACACTGCTGAATATAGTGGGCAAACGAAGGTAGGCAAATATGGCTGTGAGTGCAGTGCAAAGACAGGCCAGAAAAGGAGACAGCTCTGAATATAGCAACTGGGCAGTGCAAACAGCAACAGCAGCCCAGTACACACAGAAGTGAAGTCAGGCACAAGTGAACAATGTGGCTACTGTGGGTGCTAGCAAAGAAGTGATGTACAACAACTGCAAACAACAGTGCAGGCAAAATACTGTAGAGCCACTCTAAGGTGCAGACACATTTTTTTACCTTTGTTTTTACCAGGAGAGACACACTCAGCTGAAAGCTTATTTACAGGTGCAACCTAGAAGCACAAGGAAGTTAAGTGACTTGCTCAGGGTCACACAGTATGCAAGTGGGGGCTGTGGGATTCAAGCCCAGGTCTCCACGTTTGCAGCTCAGAGCCTTAAACCACTGCACTATACTGCCCAGGGCAAACATGCTTGACCAGCACAAACACATTTGCCCAGGGCAAAACTTTGCCATATTCAAAATGTATATGCAAGTGAGCCTACTTAAGCATTCTGAGGTCAAACAGCCGCATTAGCATGTCTTTATGGTCTGATTTGCATACATTTCCATGTGTAGATTACCCAGCCTATTTCAGGGTCACACAGCACCACCTGCATAGCAGACTGGAACTACAAGTCGGTAGCTGCAGGCTGGGTCTGTACACAGCAGCACAGACTATTATGCCTCAGGGGTCAAGCACCACAGGCACAGATGGTTGTGCTTCATGCCATAGACATATTGTTGTTTCTGCTACAGTGTATATCATATGCTACATTACCATGGGTAGTCAGTATTGTGAGGGACACATCAATGCATACTGTGTGTCAGGTAACAGTGAATGTTGCCATCCACACATAGACAGGCCCAGCTGGCAGGTGTGCTCTGACAGTGAACAACATTGTCATACCATCCTGTGGCCCACATACCAATGGCATGGGATTCTCGGTTTTACCATAGCACATTGACAGTGCTAGCACCGACATCCCCACAGTGACAGCTACCATTCCGACTGTCAGCATTGTAGCCTTGGAGATGTCGGTGCATACAATCGGGGGGCTGCACCCCGAACCCCCCTTGTGGGAAGATCTGCCCCACCCCACCCCCAGTCTCTAGGATTCCTATTCTGAGTTGGAGCTGGACCAGAGATGGGGCCAAGCACCCAGCGAGGCTGTCCCGGTCACTGCACAGACCATCACAGCAACGTGTGGGTTTTGCCCGATTCCTGTTGCTGTGATGGTCTTTGTGGTGCCGAGGTTGCTGCAGTGATGGTATGCTCATAGTAACACACACATGGCTGTTCGTTTGTGACAGGGTGTATGTACAGGTGTGTGGTATGTGCCCAGGGGGGCAGACACATACCATCATACAGGGCCAATGATGTCGGGGCATTCCTATCACTGGAACATGTTCCCTTTGTGGATGACCCCAGCTGTGTGGTGGTACCTACTATGTGGTGCATCCTGAGCACCTGTACACCCTCCCTCAACACCCTCCCTCCCTCCCCTCAGTGCAGCATATGTGTGGTGGATTGTGTTGGTGTACCCCTATGGGGGATTGGGGTGTGCTGTATGTACTCACTGGCAAGGTGTCTACTGTGTACTAGGCTACCCTCAAATGCCTGACAGGGTTGGCACTGGTGTCAGATGAAGGCATTGTGGGCACTGCCAGGGTACCATGCTAGTACTCATGGCTGGTACCATCTGTTTGCACCATATCTCTTCCTTGGCATACAGAGTGGCCCAGGGTGGCCTTTTGCGCCCTCTGCCTCCTCAATGACTGCAGTCTTCAGGTGCACCATGCTGCTGTCATTGCATACAGCCTTATTGCCTTTGCTGCTGTGTCCACACCCCATCCTTATTTTATCCAGAGTTAAGACTACCTTTTTCTGGATGTTAACTTGCGCCAAGCTGTGTGCCGCACTAACATCGGTTGCGCTACGGCACTGAATATACCATTGCACCTGTATTCGTGCCCCCATCCCTTACTTTGCACAGCACATACATTATCTTTTAGTGCTTATACTACACTGTTGCACTGGTGCTAGTTGGTCTTTTGAATATAGCAGCCCTGCACAAACAACGCACAAAACCTGCACACAAACGGTTTGCACCCAGTGCAAAATTTTGAATATCTGGCCCCATAACGCTAGCACTCTTTGGAGTTAAGTGATAATCTATGTATCAACAAAGAGGTCTCAATGAGTACTACAAATCATAACACATAATATCACCCCCCAAAAAAATGTAGGACCATACAAACAAACATAAAAATTTAAAAAATTAAATTCCCATACGATAACACTGAAGCTTTAAAAAGCTGTAACTCCATCAGTCTTTTGAGTTGAGGGAGAAACTATATATGAAAAGAAAGATATCAATACGACTAAGTCACTAAGGAATGTCAACTGAAAATGCACATAAAAAAATTAAAAATCAAAATTCCCATGAGATAATATTGCTACCTTAACAAGCTATAACTCTGTCAATATTTGGAAATAATAACTGGCTCCCATTTTTCCCATAGGGAAAATGAGTTATAATGCCAGCATTATAACCAGCTGGTTATAACGACATTCACATGCCCGGTTTCTCTACTTTAGTGCATGCACCTGCTGTAAACTTCCTGCTCTCAGCGCTGTCTGTCCCCCGCTCTTCAGCGCTGAAAACATCCCCGACAAAAGTCGGCAGTAAGTTCTTTTTTCACCTTAACAAAATACAACTGGGCACATACAAACAACTAACTAATCATCCGCAAGTTAGAAAAAATAAAGCTCCTTCCATTTACGAGCCAGCCGCTATGGACCGCATTAAAACCCCAAAGGTCCATGGCTTGACTCCATACAGAAATCTAGTTATTTTGTATAATTGTTGTGGCAAAAAATGACTCCTAGCAGTTATGCAGAATAAGATGGTAGTATAGAAATCAGATTTTAATTATTCTCTGGGTGGATGCTCTTCATAAACCCCGAGCTTCACTCTTTGGGGTTTATGTTGCATCCCACCCCTCGGGGATGTATAAAATCCTCATTATAACTAGCTACCCATCCATTATTCTCTATTTAAGGGACAATGTATAGATTAAAAAAGGTCTCAATGAGTAGTACAACACTAACACATGATACCCCCCCCAAAAAAATTCAGGAACCATATGACACATAAACAATTTAACAATTAAAATTCCCATAGGATAACATTATGATTTTAACAAGCTGTAACTCCATCAGTCTTTGGAGTTAAAGGACGATCTATGTATCAAAAGAACAGTGCCAGTGAGTACTACAAGACTAAGTCCATATGAAATACCAACTGAAAATAAGTATGTATATAACATAAACATTAAAATATGAAAATTCCCATAGGATAACATTGCAGCTTTAACAAGTCACAAGTCTCTCAATAGATGGAGTTAAAGGACAATGTATATATAAAAAAAAAGTTGTCAGCTGGCTTGGTGGCGCTGAGGATTGAGGCACTGGATGCCACACCTCATGCCACGCCGGTGACTCGGGTTCGCGAATGAGCCTGGGTTGCTGGGGGTCAGCAAGGGAGGGAGAGGATTGAGCATCCAGAAGACAGCTCTCCTCTCCCGGGAGGGAGGGTGTTCCTTCTCAGTGCTTGGCTGCCCTCTGGCGGAAGCAAGATGCACTGCAAACTCTGAAGTGTAGAGAAGAGGCGGGGAGTGGCAGACATTGGTGGCAATGCCTTGATGTCAGGGCACTAGCCACTCCCTAGAACAGGGGAGAAAAATGCCCTTCAGCTCTGGTGGAGAGGGAACAACGGAGCTTGCCTCTCAATTTGTGGCCACCCTCCTGGCACCTTCTCGACTGACGCCACCAGAGAAGTTCGAGGTGTTGGGCCCCACCTCGTCCCCACCTGGGGGGTAAACTGTGGCTATATGGGTGAAGGAGGGTTGACCAAGTAGGAGTGGACCATAGAAGGATGACTCTTAGGTGCTCCTGAGGAGACCACAGCTGAAGGGAAGAGGAGGAAGAAATAGAAAGTAGAAAAAAAAGTTGTCAATGAGTAGTGCAACATTAGCACATAATTCCCCCTAAACATTAATGGATAATGCACTGCATCCCAAAATTATCTCCAGTCTTCTCCATGGTGCCAAATCCAAAGTGAAAGTCCAATCATCATCAAAAATATATCAAATGTGTATCTTGCCTTCCACTACAGGCATAGCAAATTTCATAGCAAACTGACACAAATTTACTGACATATGGGTAACAAAATGAAAAACACATTTTTGCCCATATACAATCAACTGCTGGCAGTTAAGATTCACAGCTAATGTATTTTTTCCTTGAAGAGAGTCCCACAAAAAAAAATTACAACCAAGCAAATAAATTACTTTTCTGGAGCCATGTAAGCACAGGGCCCAGAGGGCCCTGCGCTTCCACAGCCAGATGGCTGTGTGCATCTATGGAGGTATGGAAGCACAGGGCCCTTCCTTAGGGAGAGGGATGCATTCACACAGGTCCTGAAGGGACCTGCCTGAATGAGAATATGATTCTACTATCTCAAAAAGTAAGGAAATTCATTACAAAAAAACTGCATTACTGCACCAGTTAATGTTCAGATTAAAGCAGCAAAAGCAGGTAAATGTGGCATTAGGGTTTCCAACCCTAACTCCCCACCATCACCCCCCAAGCAGCAAAAGGAAAAAAAAACATTACATTTTCACTGTCCTCACTGTTGGTGCATCAGGGGTGGTGTCTTCTTTGGGGTTTTCAACCCTAACGTTCACCCCATTCCGTGACCAAATAAGGTGAAATGTGACATGTTTTCTTCAGATTTTCTACAGGTTTTTTTCACAAGATGTAGGCAGACACAGTTCTGGATGTCTGAAGACAATAGGCAGGATTTTCAAATGACTTAGTTCACCGACGATACCATGCATGGGGCTTGCAGCGATCTAAAGGGATTTTCAATCCCATGCAGCAGTTGCGACAAGTTAGGCCAACTTTTTCTAGTCTAACTTGTAGCAATCCTGGGGGCCTTTCTTTTTTTTTTCCATTCAGTTTTTATTGAAGTTTACAGTACAGAGAATGAATCACAAGAAACATGTAATGTAGTGAAATATGATTACCATACACATTGAACAGATTCATTCTCTCCCAACCCACCCCCACCGCCCTATCCCCCCCTTCTGATACAGCAGTGTAGCATAGAATTAACATCATATACTTTTTAAGGCAACATTTCACACTTGTAACGAGTACAGGGCTTGTAGAGAACCCCACATTTTATTAAATTTCCTAAGTTTATTGGAAAGACTTACAATGGTTCTCTCAGTTCTGAGATTTGCAAGAAGCTCTTGGAGCCATTCTAAATAAGATAAGTTATCAGAATCTTTCCAATGCCTAAGAACCACCTTTTTAACAGACATGGAGATTAAGACCATATAAAATTTTCTACATCTTACTGTAATAGCAGAAAAATCACCCAGAAGACATATTTCAGGTGTAAACAACTCTGAGAGTCCTAAAAGTGGGTCAGCATTTTGTTTTATGGTAGTCCAGAGGGGGGGCGACCTTGGGGCATTCCCAGAAAATATGGAGAGAGTCCCCCGGCAACAGCCCACATCTGGTACAGAGTGGAGTAGACACTATGCCTATCCTGGCCAATTTTTGTGGAGTATAATATATATTATGTAAAATTTTAAATTGCATTAGTCTAAGTCTATCCTGGGATAGGAATTTATGGCAATTATTCCAGATGAGTGACCAATCAAATTCCATGTCTGGGAAAAGGGAAGACCAATAAGAGACAGGGGCAAAGTTATCGGGATATATCCAAGCAAATAAGGTACTGTATATTTTCAAACTGCATGAGACATTCCAGCCAAGTCGAGAAGAGGAACTGGAAATTAAGCTGTGCAGGAAAAGGAGGAGTAACTCAAATGCCTTTCAACATACAATGCCGTGAGTTGATATATCTTGAAAATATTAGCAGCAGGAATCATGAACTTATGTAAATTTCCAAAGAGGGACTCCATTGTCTATCAAGTGTAATGAAATCTTTTAGCAAGGAGCATTTTATGGGAGGAAGCCAGTTAAAAGATAGAGGCTTGTTATCCAGCTTCAAATTGGTTGCCAATTATTGGCTGATATAGATCCTTAGTATTGTCGTATTTGAGAAACGCACACAACTGAGTGGGACATAATCAAAACTGCAATGGAGATTTTAGGATAACAGGAGAAGTCCTATTTTAGTATATAATAATGCAGCTGGAGAAAACCATGCTTCAATACTATCCAACTCCACTCTAAGCCAAATCGGAGTATACAGGAGCGCTTAATCTGCTCTGCTGTCAACCACTGTAGATATTTATTGGTCTGACTGGCCCAATAGTACAACCCCAGATGCGGAAGCTTAACCCTCCTTTGTCTTTGGGAGCAGCCAATTTATGGAAGGCCATTCTGGATTTTTTATACCCCCATATAAAGAGGAGAACATGCTATGTATTTTATTAAACCAGGAAAATGGGAGGTTAATGTTCAACTATGTTAAGGGATAAAACAAACGGGGAAAATATCCATTTTAATTAGATTGATCCTACCCCATAAGGAAAGAGGGAGAAGTGTCCATCTATGAAGGTCTTGGTCTATTTTCTGAACCAATAAATCCAAATTTAACTGTTTGAAATGAGTATTACTCCGGGTTAATATAATTCCCAGGTATTTGATGGAATTAGGCTGCCAGGCAAGCCCGGTGGTAATAATTTCTTGTTTATGTACCCTGTAATTCAAAGGAAAAACTAAAGTTTTCCCAGTGTTGAGTTTATAATTTGAAACCCTACTGAATTTGTTTATTATGTTAAGAATAGTGGGGATAGATGTGGCAGGGTTGACTATATGCAAAAGAAGGTCATCTGCATATACTGCAACCTTGACCACATGTCCATGTAGAGGAATACCTGGGACATCCTGGGCTTTTATAAGTCTCCGGATAAGAGGCTCCAAATATAAGTTAAAAAGCAACGGGGATAGTGGACACCCCTGCCTCGTCCCCACATGGAGTTTAATCAGACTGGAAATCATGCCATTACAGGCAATTCTGGCAGAAGGAGATAGATATAATGAGCGCACTCCAACACAGGAATTCATTAGGGAAACCAAATGCCTTCATTGCCGCAAACAGGTAATTCCAATAGACCCTGTCGAAGGCCTTCTTGACGTCTAAAGAAACCAAGGCCATTGGGGCGATAGCATCCTTAGAAGCCAAAAATACGTGGGCAAGAGTTCGTAAATGATCAATGGATGATCTTCCCTTCATAAAACCCACATGCTCTTCTCCAATTATCGAAGGGAGAACCTCACTCATGCGGTCCGCCAATATTTTAGCTAAGATTTTGATGTCGTGGTTAATTAAGGATATGGGTCTGTAAGTTGAGACAAGGTCCTGTGGTTTATCTGGTTTGGGCAATAAAACTATAAGAGCCTCGAAAAGAGAAGGGTCAGACCCTGGCCTGAGAGAAGAAATTGAAAAGGGACAACAAAATGGGGGTTAATTGCCTAGAGAATACTTTTAAAAATTAGAAGAAAAGCCATCAGGACCTGGAGTTTTATCAGCCGAGGGATTTGATTACCGCAATTATTTCATCTTCGGAATAGGGAGATATAAGTGCTGCCTTGTTGAGATTTAGTAAGGAGGGTAAATGCTGAATCTGTTGAATAACTTTGCAGATCTTCTTCAGAGGGAGAATTAATCACGGAGCATATAAATCCTGGAAATAGGTAGTAAATACATCTACTATCTCAGGAAATGAAGTTTTAAGGGGGTTCCCTACTGAGAGATGAACAGCTGGGATAAATCGAGCTGATTCAAATTGCTTAATGCGCATTGCTAACAGCCGCCCTGCTTTCTCCCCTTGATCCGTATAGACAGCATTAGTTTTTAGAATGGCAAACTCGGCTTGTTCTCTTAATAGATCAAGGTAGGCATCTCTTAATTTAATTAAGTCTTGCTTGACTGAATCAGAAGAGGCAGGGGAAAGACTACGTTCCATGTTCCTGATTTGGGAAAGAAGGAAAGAAACTTTGTTTTCCCGTTCCTTTTTCCTTTTCGAGGTTAGGCCAATTAAAATACCCCTGAGGAACGCTTTAAGAGCACCCCATTCCACATCGGGTCATCGTGTGGTATTAGCATTTAGAGCCATAAACTGTTGGATTTGAGATGCTATATAATCAACCTTAGCAGGATCTTTGAGAATTTGATTATTCAACTTCCATCTACCCCCTTTTTTCAGAAATGAGAACAGGGATATTGTACACACTACCGTGGAATGATCCGAGAGTGGCCCAGGACAATATTGAATCAGAAACCCCAGAAAGCAATGTTTGAGAGATGAGAATGTAATCAATCCGTGAGGACGTGCCATGTACAGGGAGACATATGTATACTCCCCGACATTGGGATGGAGCACACGCATATGTCACAGAGTCCTGCAGAATTGAGAAAATCCCTGAATGCTCTTTGGGCGGGGGAAAGGCCATGGGGTATTCGAACAGATCTATCTACTGAGGAATCAAATACCAGATTAAAATCACCCCCTATAATCATAGAGATACCAAGAAAAGGGTTGAGAACTTCCAGTACATTCATGAAAAAAACTGGGGTATCTGCATTGGGCCCATATACGCATCCCAGCACAATATCCAAGGTGTGCAACTTACCCTTCACAAATAGATATCTCCCAGAAGGGTCGACCATGGTTTGGGAGGGTCTGAAAGGGATCGATCTATGTAAAAGTACCATGACTCCCCTACTCTGAGTATTGCCCTGTGCAGCAAAGACTTCTCCCACTTGTTGCCTTCTCAGTTTATCGGCTTCATAATTAAGTAGGTGCGTCTCTTGTAAGAATATGACATGAGCTTTGAGGTGACTAAGGTATTTTAACACCTTATATTGCTTGGTTTTATGCCTGGCTCCTTTAACATTCGATGTGCTAAACAGAATATTATTAATCATTAAACCTTAAGCCCCTAGATATCTGCTTAAGGTCCAAACTATATTGATACATGTTTATTCTTAATGCCCATAGTGAAGTGTCTGCTGCGCCAGCCCACCTTCCCTCCCCCCCAGAACCAGGGAATACCAATACCCCACCCCCAAAAGACAATCCCAATAACCCGCTGTGTACCCCAACCCCTCCACACCCACTATATTATCTCATGGTACATGACAACCAGCTCACCTAGATATCTCCTATTACCCCAGCCCCCGCCAAATGCTACTAGACTAAATACTATATTACGACATCTAACTCACTTAAACCTGCTCTAACCAACCGACCTAAAAATACAGATTAATTGCGATCAACCATGTACAATAATCCTAAGTACACGGGCATTAGAACATAATGATCCTTGTCTTAGTTATTACAGATCGTGAAAAATAAGTTGGAAGACCTGAGGGGAATTACATTACAATCATTTCCATTATAGAGAAATTACAGCTGCATAACACAAAGGCATACAGGGCTTATATTAGCAGCCCTTACAGTACTCAAAGCTGTACCAGGGAGGTATTCAAATCATACATCCCCCTGTAAAGACCAAGGAGTATCAGAATTTACTACCATCCAAATCTTTCCTAGAAAAAACCAGAGTAAAAAAAATAAAAATCATGTAGAAGAAGCAACAGTCTCTGATGCCATCTAACGGCAATGTATCCGATATACAGTCTCCAGCTGGATAACAAAAGCCTCCAGATCCATGGGGAAAACAGCAGCACAGGCTATCCCTTCAATAAAACTAAAGCGTACAGGGCTAGTATTAACAGCCCTTACGATAGTCAAAAACTGTACTGGGGAGGTATTCTAATCATACATCCCCCTGTAAGGCTAAATCTTTCCCTAGAAAAAAACAGAGGAAGAAAAATACAAATCAAGTAAAAGAAACAATGGTCTCTGGTGCCATCTAGTGGCAATGTGTCCCAAATGCAGTCTCCTGTTGGATATCGAGAGCCAGCAGATCCGTGGGGAAAATAGCAACACGGGTATCCTTCATAACCATTCCAGAATCAGGTATGTCTTCAGGGCTTCAAACTAAGCAAACAGGCAAGCAGCTCGCCTCACACCAACCTCAGATAATGAGATTTTAATTGGGAACAATAGCTGTGCTGAACAGCACCTGGAGCCAGATTAGAGATCTTATTTATGTTAAGAAAACAGCGGTACAACAGTATATACGGGCAGAAGTTCTAGGGAAGATCCTTTGAGATGAATCCTCACTTAGAGACAGAGAGAGTGAGAAGAAAATGTGAAGAGATAACATATGCACGATCCAGGACAGATAGGGCTTGCTTCCTCCTTTACTGGCCACTTTAAAAACTCAAGAGCATGTGTTCCACGAGAAGCTGGGGCTCTCACCTGAGAAAGGGATGTCCTTGATTCAGGTCGAGCGAAATAGGTCAGGGAATGCATTTTTGAGCCCAACCATCGCAGATTCAGCATTCTCGTGATGCAACCCAGGAGCCAGAGACCAGAACTTGAGCCTGGCCGGGTAACCCACTCTAAATTTAATCCCAGCCGCTATTAATTTTGTGGCAAGAGGATGGTACGTGGCTCATTTTTGACGTACTGAAAAGGGCAGATCTTGAACTATCCTCAGTTTGGCCCTTCCCACGTAAGTTCCTTAGCTTCTTAACTTTGAACATGAGTGCTGCTTTTCTTGGAAATTAAAAAATGGAAAATAAAAGTCCTAGGGGCAGCACCTTGAGGCGGGATGGGATGTAACGCTCTGTGAGCTCTTTCGATGGAGTATTCAGAGCTGAAAGGGGTAGGGCCGGCGATTTTTTTGATGAGGTGCTTTGTAAACTTGATGGGATCTGTACCCTCCTCACGCTCAGGTAAGCCAATTATTACTGCATTATTGCGGCGACTTCGGCCCTCTAGATCTTCTATTTTGTTTTCCATTCTGGCTACATGTTGCCTTAAGGCTACCAGGTCAGGATTAATTTGCTCTTGTTTGCATTCCAGAGAGTGGATGCGTGCTTCGTTGTCCGACGTTCTTTGGGAGAGAGTTTCCAAAGCATTGGAAATATGTTTAATTTCTCCAACGATGTTCTGTATTTCCATTTTAAAAGGCTGAAATTCTTCTAGGAATTTAGCAAGAGTAAGAGGCTCCATTTCCATACTCCCAGTGCCAGTAGATTGCGTCTGGAATGCAGTCGAGGCCTTAGACTTTTTCTGGGCCTTCTCAGGCGTAGTTGGAGGGGTATGCTTAGGAGGGTTTTCTTCATCTCTATATCCATCCAGCCACCGTCGGGTAAACACCGATTGTATAGGAAACTTCCAGCAGTTGGAAAGCAGTAAAATAAATTCTCAAACTTTGCCAAAACAGTATTAAAGCTGACGAGGGACAGGAGCTCGAAAAGGAGAATGCTACTCAGTGGACTGCATCACGTGACTCCCCCTGGGGGCCTTTCTTTATGGAGCCAGATATTTGTGCAAGCTGATGTAAATTGTGAAAACTGTCGTAACTACACCTGAGATTATAAAATTGGGCTCAGCTGAAAAACCGGTCCTTTATCACAATGGGGTGAGCGTTAAGGTTGAGAACCCCAGGGAAGATTCCACCCCTGATTGGCTAACAGTCAGGACAGTGAAAACCGTAATGTTTTTTTCCTTTTCCTGCTGGGGGGTAGGGATGGGGAGTTAGGGTTGGAAACTCTAATGCCATGTTTCTCTACTTTTGTAACTTTAATCTGAACCCTAACTGGTGCATTAATGCAGTTTTTTGTAAAGAATATTACTATAATGCAAATAACTCAAGCACAACTACATTTATCATCAGACATTAAATATTTATTGAGTGCAAACTTGAAGCTAGGAATGCTAGTCACTGTACTGACTATCTTAGATGGCAAAGAATTATTGAAATGAAGCAACTGATATAACCGGGAATCTCTGACCTAGACTTGTTCTCATAGTGGGAATACAGAAAAATTATAAAAAGCTGGATGTGTAAAAGCAGAGGAATTTTAACTTAGAAAATATAATGAAATAGTTCTGGTACTTTACTTATGTACCTTGGCTCCATTCTTCAAATTTATCTAGCAGCATTATCAATGCTCAGTTATTTACAGACACACAAAATATGACGCAGAATCAGGTACTCTACTGGATTACATGGTTCCAGAAATACACATGGCAAAAAGTTTAGTTTCAGGACTGCGTTGTGTGCCAGATGTGCGTTCCCGGTGAGGATATGCTTCTCGTGGGGCAGATGAAGTATCATGGATGGCTCGGGCTGAAAATAATTACCAAAGTGGCAAAAAGGGTATCAAAGATTAATTGTTTTACATACTGAGGCAACCTAGAGGCAAACTAGTTACCAATGAATAGAAATTAAAGGCACAGCTGACAGCGACTTTTAAAGAAACACCCTTAAGAGGGAAATGAACTATGCCAACTGAACTAAGAACTTCAGAATTTAGAACTGTTTGTATGAGATACCTCTTATGTAAGTTACCAGGAGTTCAGACCAATCTTGCATGTATTCTTAGGGTATGAGAACCAGGAACTGAAGGTGATTAGCCCCATCTGAAAAACAACAGGGACAGGCTAGAGAGGGTGTAGATGACTGGAAGTATTTGGGGCCAGAAGGGCAGATCCTATGAGGATTGGCTAAAGGTGCTAAACATGTATTCACTCAAAACCAAAAGAGAGAGGAGGGGATATGAAAGAGACCTTCAAATTCATGAAAGGAATTAACCAGTTGGACTATGAGTAACTGTTTACCAGGAACATAGAAGCTAGAACATGAAGTCATGTCATGAGTGAAGGTTAATGGGAAGAAGGTATAAAAAGGGTGTGAGGAAGCAATATTTTACAGTGTGACAGGGAGCTCCTCCCACTCTAGAGGACTGACCTTTTCTTAAATCTGTTGCAACAGTTCTTCTGTTTCTTAGCCTAATCTATTCTTTATAATTTCTAGTCCATAAGGTTGGCCACCTATGGGCACCCCTTTCCCTTTCTTGACTATGCTATAGTGCACTCTTTAATTTTCCTTTTCCCTCTAAGGTTCTTGTACAGGGAGGTTATTGTGGTGCCCTCCAAGCATATGTAAAACAGGTTGTGTTTATCGTTGTTGGATTTAGTATGTAATAGCACTATGTCATAAAATACCTTGATGTACATACCTTACGTTTATGAAACCTGTAAATGTTGGAAATACCATGGCACTAGGTGTTTTTGATAATGGTAAAAAGTACTAGGTGACTATTATAAAAATTAAGTTAGTTGTGCTATTTAAAATGCATGTAAATTGCTGTAAACTGAGCAAGCCTGAAATTTCATGGTGATTTGTATATATCCCATGATGCTTTGCATTATGGAAGTATGTGTGATATTGTGTTTCTTTGAAACCTGGCTTATTGTCAATGCCCTTTGGGGTACCCATGTTTCAGTGCTTCTGCACTGAGGTTCTTTGTCTTTAGCTTGTTTTGTTTTTTTCTATTTGAGCCCCCACTACCGAAGCAAACAAGGTCCGCATAGGGGTGGAGGCTGCATCTCAACTGCTAAATTAGATCAGAGATCAGTGTCAGTAGGTGCTGGCGAAGTACATAATCCGTTGCTGCAAACTGATGTACTGAAGCAGGGATATGCCATTGCTTAAGGTTATCACCTGCATTTTGAATAAATATCACACAGAGATTGTGTGCTGAACTTGAAATTGGGTGGCAGGTCCATCTGTTATCCCACAACCCCTCCACATACAGAAAGAGTGTTTAAGCCATGGAATATTCTGCCTGCAGAGCTGGTGGGTGCCAGAACCATAAACGGCTTCAAACTCAACTGGAATATAGTTAAGGGTATAGTTGCTACTCAGTGGGATGAGGGAGGCAGAAATACAGAGAGCAAAGAGGAGAACGGCATAAACAATGACCCCACAGAAACAATAGGCCCTGGTGCATGATAGGCTAATTAGTGCAGACTGGAATGACTGTCAGTCTTTTTCTGCCATCAACGTCCATGTTTCTTTTTTTTTTCTATTATTTCTTTTATTCAGTTTTTTTCCTTTTTCACCTGTCTCTACCCGCTCATCCTTGGTACAGACATGTGCTTGTGGAGGCACACACACACCTACGAACTACAGAATGCCTCACCCTACTAGCTGCCCCTTCCACCTACCTACGCCACCACCGGACCTCCACCCAGTGGTGACGGGACTACGGGAGGGACAGCATCCTTCCCGGGAGAGGAGAGCTGCTGACTGGCAGCGCAATCCTGCTCCCACCCTCCACCCCCCCAGCCGTCTCTCAGATGACCCATGGTCATTCCCAAATCTGGGTTGCGGGCATGACACAAAGTAAGGCTAGATGCCTCAACCTCAGTTTCTATGGTAATGCTGATATTCTAACAATGTAAGAGAGACCACTCTTACAACTGTAGGAGTGGTCCAAGTGGCAATATTAATATATAATTGCCCCCTTCAGTCTGATCAGTAACAAATTAATAAAAGAGAAAGAAAGGGCCTCTCAGCAGATGCGGTGCCTCACAGTAAGCACTCTGCAAGGTTGGGGAGAGAAAACTGGGCACCTCACAGCACACACTTCACAGAAAGAACCCACTCAGGCTTCAGGAGTTGTAGATGTTCAGGGAATATTTAATCAGCAAGATGACGTCTTCTCTTCATTGTACCAGTAAATCTGCTGAATAAATATTTCACAAGCATCTACAGCTCCTGGAGCCTAAGTCATTCTCATTGTGAAGGGTCTGCTGCAAGATGCCCAGTTTCCTCTCCCTAAACAATTACTACCTTAAAAAACGTTACCCGAACACATCCATTTCCAGAGCACCAGCAACTGAGACACAAAATAAGAGCACCTCTCACATTATGGGAAGAAGTGCTCTGACTGGTCGAGAGTGCTCCTTCGATCTACAATGATTATTAAAGTGTCTGGAGTGTTTAGAAATAAACACTTCTGGCTGCCTGAAAATGTTGTCCTGATTTATAACTTATGTTAATACAGCAGGACTGTGGATACCAGTAGAGTCCTAGCATAGTCTACTTTGACTGCCTCATACCTGCGGATACCTGTAGAGTCCTAGCATAGTGTACATAGATTGCCTCTTACCTGTGGATACCTGTAGAGTGCTAGCATAGTATATGTTGATTGCGTCTTACCTGTGGATACCTGTAGATCCAAGCATAGTATACATAGATTGCCTCTTACCTGTGGATACCTGTAGAGTCCAAGCATAGTATACATGATTGCCTCTTACCTGTGGATACCTGTAGAGCCCTGGCATAGTATACATTGATTGCCTCTTACCTGTGGATACCTGTAGATCCAAGCATAGTATACATTGATTGCCTCTTACCTGTGGATACCTATAGATCCAAGCATAGTATACACTGACTGCCGCTTACCTGTAGATACCTGTAGAGTCCTAGCACAGTATGCATTGACTGCGTCTTACCAGTAGATACCTGTAGAGTCCTAGCATAGTATACATTGATTGCCTCTTACTTGTAGATACCTGCAGAGTCCTAACATAGTATACATAGGCTGTCTCTTATTTGTGGATACCTGTAGAGACCTAGCATAGCATACATTGATTGCCTCTTACCTGTGGATACCAGTAAGAGCCCAGCGTAATACACATTTATTGTCTCTTACTTGTGGATACCTGTAGAGCCCTAGCATAGTGTAGATTGATTGTCTCTTACCTGGGGATACCAGTAAAGTCCTAGCCTAGTATACATAGGTTGCCTCTTGCTTGTGGATACCAGTAAGAGTCCTAGCATAGTATGCATTGATTGCCTCTTACCTGTGGATACCCGTAAAGCACTAGAGTAGTATACATTGATTGCCACACAGCTGTAGATACCAGTACAGCCTTAACATAGTGTACTTTGATTACATATTACCTGGGGATACTGGTAGAGCACTAGCACAGCATACATGGATTGCTCTTACCTGTGGATACCACAGAGCACTAGTATATAATACATTGGTTGCCACATACCCGCAGGTACCTGTACAGCCTTTATATATTGTACATTGATTACATCTTACCTGTGGATACTAGAACAGCCCAAGCATAGTACACATCGGTTGTCTCTACATGTGGACACCAGTAGAGTCCTAGCACAGCATACACTGGTTGAATCTTACCTGCTAATATCAGCAGAGTCCTAGCATAATATAGTTTCTTTTAATTTTATTTAAAATTGTGTTAACCAGATAAGAAGCACTGAGCTGCAAGGCTCTTTTACAGGCTCGAGCCAGACACAGCAAAGTGCACAGACAAGACAGTGATCAACATACCAACATATATCATCAAAGTGTAAACTTAAAAACTTACAATTACCTAACAATAAAAGTATAAGGCCATTCTCTAAATTCACAAAATGTACAATATCATACATAAAAACTGCACACAGTGACAGTGAGCCTGACCCATTAAACGGCTTTTGTACTGTATTTTCAACTGGTGCAGATTTTGTACACACCTTATCTCAGAGTTTATGTCATTCCAGGTTTTAGCAGCAGTGGTCATGAAAGCTTTTCTTTGGACGTTTTACATAGTGGCATTGACAGAGCCACAGTCTCACCAGAACTAGAGATTCATTTTGTTTTTAGAACAGTAATTCCAGCCTTAGGGCCTTCATTGCCCATCTTGATTGCTTTGTAAACCGTACATCTCTTTGTGTAGTTTATCACTCTGTTCTAAAGGCGACCAGTTTAATTTCTCATTGAAGCTGCTAATGGCTTCATGCTACCTTGCATGCAAGGCAGTCATTACTCAGCATTTTACAAACAAAATGTTTTTATAACCTTTTCAGATGCCCCTCCCCAAACCATACTTCAATAGGCTAGTGAAAGTAATAAACAACTCTGGGATAGAGCCCTTCAGGTGCCATCCATAAACAAATCCCTGACTGCACACAAAGTCCTCTGTTTTCTATTTAGCTGTGTGGAGACTTGCCTGACATGGCTTTCATAGTTCAGGTGTGTGTCCAATATCACACCGAGGTTCCTAAATTCGTTAACCACCTTGAGTTTATCACCATCATTGAAAGATGCCTGAAACTTGTCCAAATCAGTTGTTCTTTCTACTGTGCTAAAACTATTGATTTTTGTCAACTACTAACCTGTCTCCTGTAAATCAAGTCATTATTTTCCTGTACTCAGATTCTATAATTTAACTTATTTATTTATTTATTTAAGCATTTTACCAGGAAGGCATACTGAGCAGAGAACCGCTCGATTCCAGATGTGTCCTGGGGACAATACATACAATAAGAACATAGCATGGCATACAGTACACAAGGTGAGATAATAGGTACGAGTAACATAAAAGCAAGGTTCAACACTATCCAGGGTAGAACATGGTACAGGGTACAGGTACATAATTATAATGAGAGTTGCAAACAGCTGAAAGGAAGAGCCAGGTACGATAGTGATAGGGGGTGCGGCAGTGCAACCAATACAGCCATGACGAGGGATTCAACAGGGAAAGGAGGTATGGGGATCATTTAACTGAGGTAGGAAGGATGCAACAGTATCCCTGCAGTGGATACCTGTAGAATCTTGTACAATGTCACAGCATCTGCATAAAGGACGATTTTTGCTGTGTGGCACATCCACAGAAGATCAATAATAAATAATAAAACCAGTGGGCGTCCAAGTATGGACCCTTTTGGGACCCCATAGTCTTTATTTCACAAATACAAAAGGACTCCATTTAATCAGTTGTCTTCTGTTTCTCAAAAAATAGGCAATACAGTTTACTACAGGATTACCAAAACCATACCTTGATTCCTCTTACCTGTGGATACCACTAGAGAGCTAATACAAAAACCATAAAGTGCATCCTTACCTGTGGATACTGGTAGAGACCTAATACAGAAGCCACAAATTGCCTCCTTACATGAGGATACCTGTAAAGTCCAAGTATTGTAGCCATCATCAGAGAGGATGTTGAGGGAGCATCTACAATTACAACAGTAGGACAGAGAATGCGCCACATGATAGTTTGGAACTGGAACCTGTTTTCCTGTTAAAACCATAGGTGCCTCAAAGTGCTTGTTCCTGGAAAACATGAGTCAAAACCCAGAATCCTAAGGAGACATTTGGTAATAACTTTGGATCTCTGTTAATCTCCTCAACTGAAAAAATAATTGATAGGATGTAATGGTATGCAAAATGTCATATCTATCAGATTTAGTGAATACATTGTGAGTTAGTACTTTGCACAGCGCTCGACTGAAGAATTACCTTGGTACAGTAAGTTGAAGTTCTAATAAATATTAAGAGTTATATAAAACTGCAAGTATAGGACTGTGAACCTAGGGACTCAAGTTCAGGGCCACCATTAGAGTTTTTTGGGCCCCCAGTGATATAAGTCTTGGGGACCCTACCCAGCCCAAACTGACCTCATCTTTTACTTTGTCCAAATACACAGCCTCTTATTTTCAATACAACCAGTTACATATTTGCATTTTTTGGGGGCAGTAGCAATGTTAGTTTTATTGGCCCCACTAACCATCCAATCCATATCTGTTCATCAGCCTTTGATTGGCTGGGACATACCTTAGTGAGTAATTTCATGATTATTATGACACCACATGACAAACAGCTCCAGAGAGCCCAGTGACACACTATAGTGTTACTGTACTTTAAACCTGAGTAATAATAATACAAAATTAGAGTGTTACACCGGATTTGACTGGGGCCCCATTAACATGGGGCCCTGGCAACTGCAGGGTTCACTGGTGCCCAAACTGGCTATGCCAGGTTTGAATCCTCACCACTTCCACTCTGACTTGATGACACTGAGCAAGTCATTTATCCGCCTATCTCTCGTCCGTACTCTCTCTTCTCGCTTCTTTCACTCTCCTTAAAGGGGAATACATATATTCCAGTCTCGACATATATTGTGCAGTGCTGTCTCCTGGTTAGCACTTTCAGTGCTGGGAAAAATGTTTTGCTCACTTTGTTCTGCAGATAATCTGGTTGTTCCTGATACCTCTTGACCTATGATTGTAAACATAAGCAAAATGATAGTTTACTCACCTGGTAAAGGTGATTGTGGGGGTATACATCTCTGAGGCACTCCACATTTCTTACACATGGGTTGTGTCCACCTGATAGGTTGCTTGATGCACATGTGACTTCAAAGAAGTCTGACCCCCTTTCCCTGTGATGCTACCTCTCCAGGATCAGTTTGAATTCTTCCAAAGCGGTACCTAATCTGTAACCAGTAACTCTTGACTTGTTAGTAGGCAGCACAATGTTTTCTGATAGGTATCTTAGTGTGTTAAATAAATTATAGTAGAGGTATTTGTTATGTTTTACTAAAATTCTGTGCCCATGAGGGTCCTCTCTTATTTCTTATTCATACAAATCTAAAATTTCCGCCCAAACGGCATGCTGATTGTTACTTCTTGAAGCTCATCTGTGAGTCCTTTGTCTCCGACTGGCTACCTGGGTGGGTTGAGGAGTGCCTCAGAGATGTATACCCCTACAATCACCTTTACCAAGTGAGTAAACTACCATTGTGGGAGATAATCTCTGAGGCACACCACATTCCTTACACATGGGTTTCGATGTAAAAAGCAGTACACTAATGAGAAGGGTGGGTAGTCAGTCCATAATGTGATGTTCGACCTTGCTGCTAACAACACTACTTAAGTACAGTTAGTTTTTTTTTTCCCTCCAGGGCTACATCTACCCTGTAGTGTTTAGTGAATGTGTGCGTTGATGCCCATGTAGCGGCAGCACAAAATTTCTCTACTGTGGCCATGTTTCTCTCAGCCTCTGATGTGGCTATTGCTGTAGTGGAATGACCTTTGATTTTCATTGGAGGTGTATGATTTGAGGCCTTATACATCCATTCAGTTTTTATTGAAGTTTACAGTACAGAGAATGAATCACAAGAAACATGTAATGTAGTGAAATATGATTACCATACACATTGAACAGATTCATTCTCTCCCAACCCACTCCCCACCGCCCTATCCCCCTTCTGATACAGCAGTGTAGCATAGAATTAACATCATATACTTTTTAAGGCAACATTTCACACTTGTAACGAGTACAGGGCTTGTAGAGAACCCCACATTTTATTAAATTTCCTAAGTTTATTGAAAGACTTACAATGGTTCTCTAGTTCTGAGATTTGCAAGAAGCTCTTGGAGCCATTCTAAATAAGATAAGTTATCAGAATCTTTCCAATGCCTAAGAACCACCTTTTTAACAGACATGGAGATTAAGACCATATAAAATTTTCTACATCTTACTGTAATAGCAGAAAAATCACCCAGAAGACATATTTCAGGTGTAAACAACTCTGAGAGTCCTAAAAGTGGGTCAGCATTTTGTTTTATGGTAGTCCAGAGGGGGGCGACCTTGGGGCATTCCCAGAAAATATGGAGAGAGTCCCCCGGCAACAGCCCACATCTGGTACAGAGTGGAGTAGACACTATGCCTATCCTGGCCAATTTTTGTGGAGTATAATATATATTATGTAAAATTTTAAATTGCATTAGTCTAAGTCTATCCTGGGATAGGAATTTATGGCAATTATTCCAGATGAGTGACCAATCAAATTCCATGTCTGGGAAAAGGGAAGACCAATAAGAGACAGGGGCAAAGTTATCGGATATATCCAAGCAAATAAGGTACTGTATATTTTCAAAACTGCATGAGACATTCCAGCCAAGTCGAGAAGAGGAACCTGGAAATTAAGCTGTGCAGGAAAAGGAGGAGTAACCCCAAATGCCTTCAACATACAATGCCGTAGTTGATATATCTTGAAAATATTAGCAGCAGGAATCATGAACTTATGTAAAATTTCCAAAGAGGGACTCCATTGTCTATCAAGTGTAATGAAATCTTTTAGCAAGGAGCATTTTATGGGAGGAAGCCAGTTAAAAGATAGAGGCTTGTTATCCAGCTTCAAATTGGGGTTGCCAATTATTGGCTGATATAGATCCTTAGTATTGTCGTATTTGAGAAACGCACACAACTGAGAGTGGGACATAATCAAAACTGCAATGGGAGATTTACGCAGGGATAACAGGAGAAGTCCTATTTTAGTATATAATAATGCAGCTGGGAGAAAACCATGCTTCTTAATACTATCCAACTCCACTCTAAGCCAAATCGGAGTATACAGGGAGCGTACTAATCGCTGCTCTGCTGTCAACCACTGTAGATATTTATTGGTCTGACTGGCCCAATAGTACAACCCCAGATGCGGAAGCTTTAACCCTCCTTTGTCTTTGGGAGCAGCCAATTTATGGAAGGCCATTCTGGATTTTTTATACCCCCATATAAAAGAGGAGAACATGCTATGTATTTTATTAAACCAGGAAAATGGGAGGTTAATGTTCAACATGTTAAGGGGATAAAACAAACGGGGAAAAACATTCATTTTAATTAGATTGATCCTACCCCATAAGGAAAGAGGGAGAAGTGTCCATCTATGAAGGTCTTGGTCTATTTTCTGAACCAATAAATCCAAATTTAACTGTTTGAAATGAGTATTACTCCGGGTTAATATAATTCCCAGGTATTTGATGGAATTAGGCTGCCAGGCAAGCCCGGTGGTAATAATTTCTTGTTTATGTACCCTGTAATTCAAAGGAAAAACTAAAGTTTTCCCAGTGTTGAGTTTATAATTTGAAACCCTACTGAATTTGTTTATTATGTTAAGAATAGTGGGATAGATGTGGCAGGGTTGACTATATGCAAAGAAGGTCATCTGCATATACTGCAACCTTGACCACATGTCCATGTAGAGGAATACCTGGGACATCCTGGGCTTTTATAAGTCTCCGGATAAGAGGCTCCAAATATAAGTTAAAAAGCAACGGGGATAGTGGACACCCCTGCCTCGTCCCCACATGGAGTTTAATCAGACTGGAAATCATGCCATTACAGGCAATTCTGGCAGAAGGAGATAGATATAATGAGCGCACCCAACACAGGAATTCATTAGGGAAACCAAATGCCTTCATTGCCGCAAACAGGTAATTCCAATAGACCCTGTCGAAGGCCTTCTTAGCGTCTAAAGAAACCAAGGCCATTGGGGCGATAGCATCCTTAGAAGCCAAAAATACGTGGGCAAGAGTTCGTAAATGATCAATGGATGATCTTCCCTTCATAAAACCCACATGCTCTTCTCCAATTATCGAAGGGAGAACCTCACTCATGCGGTCCGCCAATATTTTAGCTAAGATTTTGATGTCGTGGTTAATTAAGGATATGGGTCTGTAAGTTGAGACAAGGTCCTGTGGTTTATCTGGTTTGGGCAATAAAACTATAAGAGCCTCGAAAAGAGAAGGGTCAGACCCCTGGCCTGAGAGAAGAAATTGAAAAAGGGACAACAAAATGGGGGTTAATTGCCTAGAGAATACTTTATAAAAATTAGAAGAAAAGCCATCAGGACCTGGAGTTTTATCAGCCGGGAGGGATTTGATTACCGCAATTATTTCATCTTCGGTAATAGGAGATATAAGTGCGTCTTGTTGAGATTTAGTAAGGGAGGGTAAATGCGAATCTGTTGAATAACTTTGCAGATCTTCTTCAGAGGGAGAATTAATCACGGGAGCATATAAATCCTGGAAATAGGTAGTAAATACATCTACTATCTCAGGAAATGAAGTTTTAAGGGGGTCCCCTACTGAGAGATGAACAGCTGGGATAAATCGAGCTGATTCAAATTGCTTAATGCGCATTGCTAACAGCCGCCCTGCTTTCTCCCCTTGATCCGTATAGACAGCATTAGTTTTAGAATGGCAAACTCGGCTTGTTCTCTTAATAGATCAAGGTAGGCATCTCTTAATTTAATTAAGTCTTGCTTGACTGAATCAGAAGAGGCAGGGGAAAGACTACGCTCCATGTTCCTGATTTGGGAAAGAAGGAAAGAAACTTTGTTTTCCCTGCCTTTTTCCTTTTCGAGGTTAGGCCAATTAAAATACCCTGAGGAACGCTTAAGAGCACCCCATTCCACATCGGGTCATCGTGGTGGTATTAGCATTTAGAGCCATAAACTGTTGGATTTGAGATGCTATATAATCAACCTTAGCAGGATCTTTGAGAATTTGATTATTCAACTTCCATCTACCCCCTTTTTTCAGAAATGAGAACAGGGATATTGTACACACTACCGTGGAATGATCCGAGAGTGGGCCCAGGACAATATTGGAATCAGAAACCCCAGAAAGCAATGTTTGAGAGATGAGAATGTAATCAATCCGTGAGGACGTGCCATGTACAGGGGAGACATATGTATACTCCCGGACATTGGGATGGAGCACACGCAATATGTCACAGAGTCCTGCAGAATTGAGAAAATCCCTGAATGCTCTTTGGGCGGGGGAAAGGCCATGGGGTATTCGAACAGATCTATCTACTGAGGAATCAAATACCAGATTAAAATCACCCCCTATAATCATAGAGATACCAAGAAAAGGGTTGAGAACTTCCAGTACATTCATGAAAAACTGGGGTATCTGCATTGGGCCCATATACATCCCAGCACAATATCCAAGGTGTGCAACTTACCCTTCACAAATAGATATCTCCCAGAAGGGCTCCATGGTTTGGGAGGGTCTGAAAGGGATCGATCTATGTAAAAGTACCATGACTCCTACTCTGAGTATTGCCCTGTGCAGCAAAGACTTCTCCCACTTGTTGCCTTCTCAGTTTATCGGCCTATAATTAAGTAGGTGCGTCTTGTAAGAATATGACATGAGCTTTGAGGTGACTAAGGTATTTTAACACCTTATATTGCTTGGTTTTATGCCTGGCTCCTTTAACATTCGAGTGCTAAACAGAATATTATTAATCATTAAACCTTAAGCCCCTAGATATCTGCTTAAGGTCCAAACTATATTGATACATGTTTATTCTTAATGCCCATAGTGAAGTGTCTGCTGCGCCAGCCCACCTTCCTCCCCCAGAACCAGGGAATACCAATACCCCACCCCAAAAGACAATCCCAATAACCTGTGTACCCCAACCCTCCTACACCCACTATATTATCTCATGGTACATGACAACCAGCTCACCTAGATATCTCCCTATTACCCCAGCCCCCGCCAAATGCTACTAGACTAAATACTATATTACGACATCTAACTCACTTAAACCTGCTCTAACCAACCGACCTAAAAATACAGATTAATTGCGATCAACCATGTACAATAATCCTAAGTACACGGGCATTAGAACATAATGATCCTTGTCTTAGTTATTACAGATCGTGAAAAATAAGTTGGAAGACCTGAGGGGAATTACATTACAATCATTTCCATTATAGAGAAATTACAGCTGCATAACACAAAGGCATACAGGGCTTATATTAGCAGCCCTTACAGTACTCAAAGCTGTACCAGGGAGGTATTCAAATCATACATCCCCCTGTAAAGACCAAGGAGTATCAGAATTTACTACCATCCAAATCTTTCCTAGAAAAAACCAGAGTAAAAAAAATAAAAATCATGTAGAAGAAGCAACAGTCTCTGATGCCATCTAACGGCAATGTATCCGATATACAGTCTCCAGCTGGATAACAAAAGCCTCCAGATCCATGGGGAAAACAGCAGCACAGGCTATCCTTCAATAAAATCTAAAGCGCATAGGGCTAGTATTAACAGCCCTACGATAGTCAAAACTGTACTGGGAGGTATTCTAATCATACATCCCCTGTAAGGCTAAATCTTTCCCTAGAAAAAAACAGAGGAAGAAAAATACAAATCAAGTAAAAGAAACAATGGTCTCTGGTGCCATCTAGTGGCAATGTGTCCCAAATGCAGTCTCCTGTTGGATATCGAGAGCCAGCAGATCCGTGGGGAAAACAGCAACACGGGGGTATCCCTTCATAACCATTCCAGAATCAGGTATGTCTTCAGGGCTTCAAACTAAGCAAACAGGCAAGCAGCTCGCCCTCACACCAACCTCAGATAATGAGATTTTAATTGGGAACAATAGCTGTGCTGAACAGCACCTGGAGCCAGATTAGAGATCTTATTTATGTTAAGAAAACAGCGGGTACAACAGTATATACGGGCAGAAGTTCTAGGGAAGATCCTTTGAGATGAATCCCCTCACTTAGGAGACAGAGAGAGTGAGAAGAAAATGTGAAGAGATAACATATGCACGATCCAGGACAGATAGGGCTTGCTTCCCTCCTTTACTGGCCACTTTAAAAACTCAAGAGCATGTGTTCCACGCAGAAGCTGGGGCTCTCACCTGAGAAAGGGATGTCCTTGATTCAGGTCGAGCGAAATAGGTCAGGGAATGCATTTTTGAGCCCAACCATCGCAGATTCAGCATTCTCGTATGCAACCCAGGAGCCAGAGACCAGAACTTGGAGCCTGGCCGGGTAACCCACTCTAAATTTAATCCCAGCCGCTATTAATTTTGTGGCAAGAGGATGGTACGTGGCTCATTTTTGACGTACTGAAAAGGGCAGATCTTGAACTATCCTCAGTTTGGCCCCTTCCCACGTAAGTTCCTTAGCTTCTCTAACTTTGAACATGAGTGCTGCTTTTCTTGGAAATTAAAAAAATGGAAAATAAAAGTCCTAGGGGCAGCACCTTGAGGCAGGATGGGATGTAACGCTCTGTGAGCTCTTTCGATGGAGTATTCAGAGCTGAAAGGGGTAGGGCCGGCGATTTTTTTGATGAGGTGCTTTGTAAACTTGATGGGATCTGTACCCTCCTCACGCTCAGGTAAGCCAATTATTACTGCATTATTGCGGCGACTTCGGCCCTCTAGATCTTCTATTTTGTTTTCCATTCTGGCTACATGTTGCCTTAAGGCTACCAGGTCAGGATTAATTTGCTCTTGTTTGCATTCCAGAGAGTGGATGTGTGCTCGTTGTCCGACGTTCTTGGGAGAGAGTTTCCAAAGCATTGGAAATATGTTTAATTTCTCCAACGATGTTCTGTATTTCCATTTTAAAAGGCTGAAATTCTTCTAGGAATTTAGCAAGAGTAAGAGGCTCCATTTCCATACTCCCAGTGCCAGTAGATTTGCCTGGAATGCAGTCGAGGCCTTAGACTTTTCGGGCCTCTCAGGCGAGTTGGAGGGGTATGCTTAGGAGGGTTTTCATCTCTATATCCATCCAGCCACCGCCGGGTAAACACCGATTGTATAGGAAACTTCCAGCAGTTGGAAAGCAGTAAAATAAATTCTCAAACTTTGCCAAAACAGTATTAAAGCTGACGAGGGACAGGAGCTCGTAAAGGAGAATGCTACTCAGTGGACTGCATCACGTGACTCCTGGGGGCCTTTCTTTATGGAGCCAGATATTTGTGCAAGCTGATGTAAATTGTGAAACTGTCGAACTACACCTGAGATTATAAAATTGGGCTCAGCTGAAAACCGTCCTTTATCACAATGGGGTGAGCGTTAAGGTTGAGAACCCCAGGAAGATTCCACCCTGATTGGCTAACAGTCAGGACAGTGAAACCGTAATGTTTTTTTTCCTTTTCCTGCTGGGGGTAGGGATGGGGAGTTAGGTTGAAACTCTAATGCCATGTTTCTCTATTTTTGTAACTTTAATCTGAACCCTAACTGGTGCATTAATGCAGTTTTGTAAAGAATATTACTATAATGCAAATAACTCAAGCACAACTACATTTATCATCAGACATTAAATATTTATTGAGTGCAAACTTGAAGCTAGGAATGCTAGTCACTGTACTGACTATCTTAGATGGCAAAGAATTATTGAAATGAAGCAACTGATATAACCGGGAATCTCTGACCTAGACTTGTTCTCATAGTGGGAATACAGAAAAAAATTATAAAAAGCTGGATGTGTAAAAGCAGAGGAATTTTAACTTAGAAAAATATAATGAAATAGTTCTGGTACTTTACTTATGTACCTTGGCTCCATTCTTCAAATTTATCTAGCAGCATTATCAATGCTCAGTTATTTACAGACACACAAAATATGACGCAGAATCAGGTACTCTACTGGATTACATGGTTCCAGAAATACACATGGCAAAAAGTTTAGTTTCAGGACGCGCTAGGAGCCAGATGGCTCAGGGTGAGGATATGCTTCTCTGGGCAGATGAAGTATCATGGATGGCTCGGGCTGAAAATAATTACCAAAGTGGCAAAAAGGGTATCAAAGATTAATTGTTTTACATACTGAGGCAACCTAGAGGCAAACTAGTTACCAATGAATAGAAATTAAAGGGCACAGCTGACAGCGTACCTTTAAAGAAACACCCTTAAGAGGGAAATGAACTATGCCAACTGAACTAAGAACTTCAGAATTTTAGAACTGTTTGTATGAGATACCCTCTTATGTAAGTTACCAGGAGTTCAGACCAATCTTGCATGTATTCTTAGGGTATGAGAACCAGGAACTGAAGGTGATTAGCCCCATCTGAAAAACAACAGGGACAGGCTAGAGAGGGTGTAGATGACTGGAAGTATTTGGGGCCAGAAGGGCAGATCCTATGAGGATTGGCTAAAGGTGCTAAACATGTATTCACTCAAAACCAAAGAGAGAGGAGGGATATGAAAGAGACCTTCAAATTCATGAAAGGAATTAACCAGTTGGACTATGAGTAACTGTTTACCAGGAACATAGAAGCTAGAACATGAAGTCATGTCATGAGTGAAGGTTAATGGGAAGAAGGTATAAAAAGGGTGTGAGGAAGCAATATTTTACAGTGTGACAGGGAGCTCCTCCCACTCTAGAGGACTGACCTTTTCTTAAATCTGTTGCAACAGTTCTTCTGTTTCTTAGCCTAATCTATTCTTTATAATTTCTAGTCCATAAGGTTGGCCACCTATGGGCACCCCTTTCCCTTTCTTGACTATGCTATAGTGCACTCTTTAATTTTCCTTTTCCCTCTAAGGTTCTTGTACAGGAGGTTATTGTGGTGCCTCCAAGCATATGTAAAACAGGTTGTGTTTATCGTTGTTGGATTTAGTATGTAATAGCACTATGTCATAAAATACCTTGATGTACATACCTTACGTTTATGAAACCTGTAAATGTTGGAAATACCATGGCACTAGGTGTTTTTGATAATGGTAAAAAGTACTAGGTGACTATTATAAAAATTAAGTTAGTTGTGCTATTTAAAATGCATGTAAATTGCTGTAAACTGAGCAAGCCTGAAATTTCATGGTGATTTGTATATATCCCATGATGCTTTGCATTATGGAAGTATGTGTGATATTGTGTTTCTTTGAAACCTGGCTTATTGTCAATGCCCTTTGGGGTACCCATGTTTCAGTGCTTCTGCACTGAGGTTCTTTGTCTTTAGCTTGTTTTGTTTTTTTCTATTTGAGCCCCCACTACCGAAGCAAACAAGGTCCGCATAGGGGTGGAGGCTGCATCTCAACTGCTAAATTAGATCAGAGATCAGTGTCAGTAGGTGCTGGCGAAGTACATAATCCGTTGCTGCAAACTGATGTACTGAAGCAGGGATATGCCATTGCTTAAGGTTATCACCTGCATTTTGAATAAATATCACACAGAGATTGTGTGCTGAACTTGAAATTGGGTGGCAGGTCCATCTGTTATCCCACAACCCCTCCACATACAGAAAGAGTGTTTAAGCCATGGAATATTCTGCCTGCAGAGCTGGTGGGTGCCAGAACCATAAACGGCTTCAAACTCAACTGGAATATAGTTAAGGGTATAGTTGCTACCAGTGGGATGAGGGAGGCAGAAATACAGAGAGCAAAGAGGAGAACGCATAAACAATGACCCCATAGAAACAATAGGCCCTGGTGCATGATAGGCTAATTAGTGCAGACTGGAATGACTGTCAGTCTTTTTCTGCCATCAACGTCCATGTTTCTTTTTTTTTTCTATTATTTCTTTTATTCAGTTTTTTTCCTTTTTCACCTGTCTCTACCCGCTCATCCTTGGTACAGACATGTGCTTGTGGAGGCACACACACACTACGAACTACAGAATGCCTCACCCTACTAGCTGCCCCTTCCACCTACCTACGCCACCACCGGACCTCCACCCAGTGGTGACGGGACTACGGGAGGGACAGCATCCTTCCCGGGGAGGAGAGCTGCTGACTGGCAGCGCAATCCTGCTCCCACCCTCCACCCCCAGCCGCCTCTCAGATGACCCATGGTCATTCCCAAATCTGGGCTGTGGCATGACACAAAGTAAGGCTAGATGCCTCAACCTCAGTTTCTATGGTAATGCTGATATTCTAACAATGTAAGAGAGACCACTCTTACAACTGTAGGAGTGGTCCAAGTGGCAATATTAATATAATTGCCCCTTCAGTCTGATCAGTAACAAATTAATAAAAGAGAAAGAAAGGGCCTCTCAGCAGATGCGGTGCCTCACAGTAAGCACTCTGCAAGGTTGGGGAGAGAAAACTGGGCACCTCACAGCACACACTTCACAGAAAGAACCCACTCAGGCTTCAGGAGTTGTAGATGTTCATGGAATATTTAATCAGCAAGATGACGTCTTCTCTTCATTGTACCAGTAAATCTGCTGAATAAATATTTCACAAGCATCTACAGCTCCTGGAGCCTAAGTCGATTCTCATTGTGAAGGGTCTGCTGCAAGATGCCCAGTTTCCTCTCCCTAAACAATTACTACCTTAAAAAACGTTACCCGAACACATCCATTTCCAGAGCACCAGCAACTGAGACACAAAATAAGAGCACCTCTCACATTATGGGAAGAAGTGCTCTGACTGGTCGAGAGTGCTCCTTCGATCTCACAATGATTATTAAAGTGTCTGGAGTGTTTAGAAATAAACACTTTGGCTGCCTGAAAATGTTGTCCTGATTTATAACTTATGTTAATACAGCAGGACTGTGGATACCAGTAGAGTCCTAGCATAGTCTACTTTGACTGCCTCATACCTGCGGATACCTGTAGAGTCCTAGCATAGTGTACATAGATTGCCTCTTACCTGTGGATACCTGTAGAGTGCTAGCATAGTATATGTTGATTGCGTCTTACCTGTGGATACCTGTAGATCCAAGCATAGTATACATAGATTGCCTCTTACCTGTGGATACCTGTAGAGTCCAAGCATAGTATACATAGATTGCCTCTTACCTGTGGATACCTGTAGAGCCCTGGCATAGTATACATTGATTGCCTCTTACCTGTGGATACCTGTAGATCCAAGCATAGTATACATTGATTGCCTCTTACCTGTGGATACCTATAGATCCAAGCATAGTATACACTGACTGCCGCTTACCTGTAGATACCTGTAGAGTCCTAGCACAGTATGCATTGACTGCGTCTTACCAGTAGATACCTGTAGAGTCCTAGCATAGTATACATTGATTGCCTCTTACTTGTAGATACCTGCAGAGTCCTAACATAGTATACATAGGCTGTCTCTTATTTGTGGATACCTGTAGAGACCTAGCATAGCATACATTGATTGCCTCTTACCTGTGGATACCAGTAAGAGCCCTAGCGTAATACACATTTATTGTCTCTTACTTGTGGATACCTGTAGAGCCCTAGCATAGTGTAGATTGATTGTCTCTTACCTGGGGATACCAGTAAAGTCCTAGCCTAGTATACATAGGTTGCCTCTTGCTTGTGGATACCAGTAAGAGTCCTAGCATAGTATGCATTGATTGCCTCTTACCTGTGGATACCCGTAAAGCACTAGAGTAGTATACATTGATTGCCACACAGCTGTAGATACCAGTACAGCCTTAACATAGTGTACTTTGATTACATATTACCTGGGGATACTGGTAGAGCACTAGCACAGCATACATGGATTGCCTCTTACCTGTGGATACCCACAGAGCACTAGTATATAATACATTGGTTGCCACATACCCGCAGGTACCTGTACAGCCTTTATATATTGTACATTGATTACATCTTACCTGTGGATACTAGAACAGCCCAAGCATAGTACACATCGGTTGTCTCTACATGTGGACACCAGTAGAGTCCTAGCACAGCATACACTGGTTGAATCTTACCTGCTAATATCAGCAGAGTCCTAGCATAATATAGTTTTTTTAATTTTATTTAAAATTGTGTTAACTAGATAAGAAGCACTGAGCTGTAAGGTCTTTTACAGGCTCGAGCCAGACACAGCAAAGTGCACAGACAAGACAGTGATCAACATACCAACATATATCATCAAAGTGTAAACTTAAAACTTACAATTACCTAACAATAAAGTATAAGGCCATTCTCTAAATTCACAAAATGTACAATATCATACATAAAAACTGCACACAGTGACAGTGAGCCTGACCCATTAAACGGCTTTTGTACTGTATTTTCAACTGGTGCAGATTTTGTACACACCTTATCTCAGAGTTTATGTCATTCCAGGTTTTAGCAGCAGTGGTCATGAAAGCTTTTCTTTGGACGTTTTACATAGTGGCATTGACAGAGCCACAGTCTCACCAGAACGCAGAGATTCATTTTGTTTTTTAGAACAGTAATTCCAGCCTTAGGGCCTTCATTGCCCATCTTGATTGCTTTGTAAACCGTACATCTCTTGTGTAGTTTATCACTCTGTTCTAAAGGCGACCAGTTTAATTTCTCATTGAAGCTACAATGGGCTTCATGCTACCTTGCATGCAAGGCAGTCATCACTCAGCATTTTACAAACAAAATGTTTTTTATAACCTTTTCAGATGCCCCTCCCCAAACCATACTTCAATAGGCTAGTGAAAGTAATAAACAACTCTGGGATAGAGCCCTTCAGGTGCCATCCATAAACAAATCCCTGACTGCACACAAAGTCCTCTGTTTTCTATTTAGCTGTGTGGAGACTTGCCTGACATGGCTTTCATAGTTCAGGTGTGTGTCCAATATCACACCGAGGTTCCTAAATTCGTTAACCACCTTGAGTTTATCACCATCATTGAAAGATGCCTGAAACTTGTCCAAATCAGTTGTTCTTTCTACTGTGCTAAAACTATTGATTTTTGTCAACTACTAACCTGTCTCCTGTAAATCAAGTCATTATTTTCCTGTACTCAGATTCTATAATTTAACTTATTTATTTATTTATTTAAGCATTTTACCAGGAAGGCATACTGAGCAGAGAACCGCTCGATTCCAGATGTGTCCTGGGGACAATACATAATAAGAACATAGCATGGCATACAGTACACAAGGTGAGATAATAGGTATGAGTAATATAAAAGCAAGGTTCAACACTATCCAGGGTAGAACATGGTACAGGGTACAGGTACATAATTATAATGAGAGTTGCAAACAGCTGAAAGGAAGAGCCAGGTACGATAGTGATAGGGGGTGCGGCAGTGCAACCAATACAGCCATGACGAGGGATTCAACAGGGAAAGGAGGTATGGGGATCATTTAACTGAGGTAGGAAGGATGCAACAGTATCCCTGCAGTGGATACCTGTAGAATCTTGTACAATGTCACAGCATCTGCATAAAGGACGATTTTTGCTGTGTGGCACATCCACAGAAGATCAATAATAAATAATAAAACCAGTGGGCGTCCAAGTATGGACCCTTTTGGGACCCCATAGTCTTTATTTCACAAATACAAAAGGACTCCATTTAATCAGTTGTCTTCTGTTTCTCAAAAAATAGGCAATACAGTTTACTACAGGATTACCAAAACCATACCTTGATTCCTCTTACCTGTGGATACCACTAGAGAGCTAATACAAAAACCATAAAGTGCATCCTTACCTGTGGATACTGGTAGAGACCTAATACAGAAGCCACAAATTGCCTCCTTACATGAGGATACCTGTAAAGTCCAAGTATTGTAGCCATCATCAGAGAGGATGTTGAGGGAGCATCTACAATTACAACAGGTAGGACAGAGAATGCGTCACAGTGATAGTTTGGAACTGGAACCTGTTTTCCTGTTAAAAACCACAGGGTGCCTAGAAGTGCTTGTTCCCTGGAAAAACATGAGTCAAAAACCCAGAATCCCAAGGAGACATTTGGTAATAACTTTGGATCTCTGTTAATCTCCTCAACTGAAAAAATAATTGATAGGATGTAATGGTATGCAAAAATGTCATATCTATCAGATTTAGTGAATACATTGTGAGTTAGTACTTTTGCACAGCGGCTCGACTGAAGAATTACCTTGGTACAGTAAGTTGAAGTTCTAATAAATATTAAGAGTTATATAAAAACTGCAAGTATAGGACTGTGAACCTAGGGACTCAAGTTCAGGGCCACCATTAGAGTTTTTTGGGCCCCCAGTGATATAAGTCTTGGGGACCCTACCCAGCCCAAACTGACCTCATCTTTTACTTTGTCCAAATACACAGCCTCTTATTTTCAATACAACCAGTTACATATTTGCATTTTTGGGGCAGTAGTAATGTTAGTTTTATTGGGCCCCACTAACCATCCAATCCATATCTGTTCATCAGCCTTTGATTGGCTGGGACATCTCTTAGTGAGTAATTCTCTACGATTATTATGACACCACATGACAAACAGCTCCAGAGCGCCAGTGACACACTATAGTGTTACTGTACTTTAAACCTGAGTAATAATAATACAAAAATTAGAGTGTTACACCGGATCTGACTGGGGCCCCCATTAACATGGGGCCCCTGGCAACTGCAGGGTTCACTGGTGCCCAAAACTGGCTATGCCAGGTTTGAATCCCACCACTTCCACTCTGACTTGATGACACTGAGCAAGTCATTTATCCGCCTATCTCTCTGTCCGTACCTCTCTTTCTCGCTCTTTCACTCTCCTTAAAGGGGAATACACATATTCCAGTCTCGCACATATTGTGCAGTGCTGTCCCTGGTTAGCACTTTCAGTGCTGGGAAAAATGTTTTGCTCACTTTGTTCTGCAGATAATCTGGTTGTTCCTGATACCTCTTGACCTATGATTGTAAACATAAGCAAAATGATAGTTTACTCACCTGGTAAAGGTGATTGTGGGGGTATACATCTCTGAGGCACTCCACATTTCTTACACATGGGTTGTGTCCACCTGATAGGTTGCTTGATGTGCATGTGACTTCAAAGAAGTCTGACCCTTTTCCCTGTGATGCTACCTCTCCAGGATCAGTTTGAATTCTTCCAAAGTGCGGTTCTAATCTGTAAACTTGTAACTCTTGACTTGTTAGTAGGCAGCACAATGTTTTCTGATAGGTATCTTAGTGTGTTAAATAAATTATAGTAGAGGCATTTGTTATGTTTTACTAAAATTCTGTGCCCATGAGGGTCCTCTCTTATTTCTTATTCATACAAATCTAAAATTTCCGCCCAAACGGCATGCTGATTGTTACTTCTTGAAGCTCATCTGTGAGTCCTTTGTCTCGACTGGCTACCTGAGGAGTTGGGAGTGCTCTCAGAGATGTATACCTCCTACAATCACCTTTACCAAGTGAGTAAACTACCATTGTGGAGATAATCTCTGAGGCACACCACATTCCTTACAATGGGTTTCGATGTAAAAAGCAGTACACTAATGAGAAGGGTGGGTAGTCAGTCCATAATGTGATGTCTGACCTGCTGCTAACAACACTACTTAAGTCAGTTAGTTTTTTTTTCCTCCAGGGCTACATCTACCCTGTAGTGTTTAGTGAATGTGTCTTGATGCCCATGTAAAGGCAGCACAAAATTTTCTACTGTGGCCATGTTTCTCTCAGCCTCTGATGTGGCTATTGCTGTAGTGGAATGACCTTTGATTTTCATTGGAGGTGTATGATTTGAGGCCTTATACACCTTCTGTGATGGCAGACTTAACCAATATGTGCGTATGTCTGCCGTTCCTGTGATGTAAGTTGACATTAGTCTCCTCATCGCTTGCAGTTGATGTTGAGAGTCCTTATCTACCTTGTCTGCAGGCATATAGACAGGTATTTCAATATCCTGTTTGGTGAAAAGGTGAGCATATTTTAGGTAGAAAGGAAGGGATCATCTTTAGACTGATCTTGTTCTCATGAAATACCAGATAAGGCAGTCTGTGGGATAATGCTTGTAGTTCGCTTATGCATCTAGCTGAACATATAGTGACCATAAGGATTAAGTGTTTGCCATTTGAGTGGTAGTGACTCTAGAGGTTCAGATGGTGAGTTGGTCATTGCCCTGAGTACTAAGTTGAGGTCCTAGGGAGTGGTCCATTGTTTTATCTTAGTGTAACCCCCCTGCAAATGGGGGTTCTCAGAGGTCTTCCAGGAGCTGGCTAAGTGCTCCTAGCCTGAATGGTGTTCAGTGATTAAGCCGCTTATCAGTGAGTGCTTTTAGAGCCTCTGGTACTGTCTCTTTAAGAGCTGTCTGCTTGCAGGCATGATTAGTTCACAGGGGGGACTGTGTGTTTCCCTGCTTGAGTCCCGCTCGAGTTGTTGGATAAATCACTTCCATTTCTGCTGCCGCTAAATGGGCAGAGGAGTACTTTTCAGAGATGTAGTTGTTTGCCACATAACATTTAGAGTATTAGCTGAAATGTAATTTATCTAACCTGCCTTTTCTTGCATCTGGGACTTTCGTGATGTGCCTCCATTTTGGATCTGAACTATTGAATAGATCCAACTTATGTCAAGGGGGCTCTAAATGGAGTTTATGTGGGCCAAACAGAATTTTCAGGACTTCTTGGGAGCGGGTTGCCATAGATATATAGCTAGTAATTTTGGGAAGTGTAGTTCTGACTTTGTCGCTTACTCTATCATCTACTAACAGAGGGAGTTTTGAGTGATTGACAATTGAGTCCACTAATTGGACCTGGTGGCACCTACATGAATATTCTGCCTTGTGTCTGAGAAGCAGATCCGCCGTGATCTGTGCAAGGGAAGGAGCTCCAAGCTTCTGCGCTACACAGTTTCACGTGGAAAGCACGGGGGAGGCCTAAACTTGGGTGGCGCATGTGCCGTTTTGACTCGGACTGAATCCGCAGCTACCGAGAGAAAGGGAGGCTGAATGAGTAGCAGCCAGGCTCACCTTGTAGAGGACTGGAGAAACTGCTGAATCGCACTCGGTCTGTCAGGAAAGTGAAGCTGCAGTGCGAGCTCCCGGGTTAGCAGTAAGTGCGATCGGGACCTGAGATCAGCTGCCTGGTATAGTAATTGTCTTTACATATAATTGTGTGGAATGCTTGAGAAAGACAGCTAAACGAGTCCTATTGCCCCGTGTGTGTAGACAGAAAGCCAACCGTGCCGCAGATCAAATCGGTTGCTGATTGAAGCTGTGTGTCTATTTGTAGAATTCATCTCCCTGCTATGTGAGGGAGTCTGGCAATCCATAACCTTCTGTGCCAGTTTCACCATCGAGTTTGTGGAGTGCAAATCAGGTAGTTCCTCGCCATCTGTCTATCTACTGTAAGGGTTTCATCTGATTTCTCTCTTCTTTTTTCATGAACTGAGCCATCCGGTCTAGATTACAATTTGGTATTGTACAAGTGATTTTCCATCACAGGGCCCCAACCAGCTGTACCAATTTGGCTAGCCCACTTCATCCTGGGTGTACCCAGTAAAGTGACAATTTGGGACTTGAAGTGCAAGCTTAGTATCAGGATTATTAATGTGTCTAACCTAATTAACCTGATTTCCCTTTCCTTGTTACTGCTCCTTAAATAAATCAGATCTGTTTGTTTCCAGCAGTTACATTAACTGTGGTGTTCGAGTTATGTTAAAGTATTGTACTGTGGCTATTGCATTTGCATCATCTTGTTTTTACAGGGGGTCCTCGAGTCAAGTTGACCGAGCTCCAGTCCTGGGGGTAAGTGTAAATAATGACGATACTCATGGTGTACTGTGTGGGCCACTAGTAGGAATAAAAGGGGGTCTCAGTGTCCCAGAGGGCTGTGACCAAGTTAGTCGAACTACTGTAAACCCTGACCTCTGGGTGGAGGCACCCGCCATAGAACCTAGGCCCCTCAACTTGTTAGCAGTTAGGCAGGCGGGGTAGTAGCCCTTGGGATAGCGCCACTTGGGGGTTACATCTTGGAGGCACCACTGGGATTAGCGTCCTCTAGTGGCCGAGTGAAGGAAGTACCCCATTATGTCTAATTTAAAGGAGAAGATGGAGGGGGTACCACGCCTGCTTAAACTCGACCCCTTAAGATGATGGAACACAAATTGATGGTTGGTGCAAAGCTGAGGAATTGACCCCAAAAATGCTGTATTATTGTTGGATGTCCCATTGGGGATTAAAGCTTGACATTGTCTCTAATTTAGAGCATGTCAAATGTATGGGCAAAGTGGAAGTAAGTCTATATGCTGACTTGTTCAACAAATCCTGCAAGTGCTGCTTTCAAGCAGTATTCGATAGACCCTGAGAAGGTGCCCTGCAGATTTTGCCCGAGGGTACCCAGAAGGGATGGAGGGTTACTCACACACATAGTGGTTTTGGCTGACGCCAGGTGGGTCCCCTTAAGACTAATAGTTTTAAGTACAAACTGCTCAAACTGTTAGCCGCAGAAGGGAGGACCACTCAGGAACTGGTGAAGGTATTAGACATTTCAGGTGACCACACTCCCCTGCCATCCCCAGGCACATCTCCCGGGTCTTCTAAGAGCTCCATACCAGCCCCAACCCCTATGGTTATTCCTCCCATTCAACTAGATTACTATCGGAGAATGAGGCTTTTCTCCGGTACTGTTCCCGTGCCTTCGAGGGAAGATGATGTGGAGACCTGGATGGACTATGCTACCCTTTTAGTGCAAGAGTGGCAGTGCTCTGAGGGGAAAAGAGGAAATGGTTGATGGAAAGCTTGAGGGGTCCTGCACTGGAAGCTATTTGATTCTTACGGGCCACTAGTGCGGAGGCCACTGCAGCAGAATATCTTTCCGCATTAGAGGGGGTGTTTGGCAGCACTGAAACCGGAGAGAATCTATGATGGAAGTTCAAGTCAGCAAAACAGTGGTGAAATGAGAAATTGTCTACTTTTGTCACTAGAATGGAGAGGGCTTTGCAAAAGGTCCACCAAAAAGGGGGAGTGACTGCTCAAACGCTAAACCAGGTCCGATTAGACCATATATTGAAGTCAGTCAGATTTTCAAGTGTAATATTACTGAAACTCA
The DNA here is from genome assembly GCA_016271365.2 of Neoceratodus forsteri. Taxonomy (NCBI): domain Eukaryota; kingdom Metazoa; phylum Chordata; order Ceratodontiformes; family Ceratodontidae; genus Neoceratodus; species Neoceratodus forsteri. The sequence goes on from JADMNL010000029.1 coordinate 221,301,082, forward strand.
AATTGCAAGACAGGAGGGCCGACCCTCCCGAGTATTGTCAATTGATGAGGGAGGTTCATGAAATTGAAACTGATGAAGAGGGATAGGAACCCTATGCTGGGGCCATGCATCCTTCTCAAACCCCTGAGAAGAGTGAACCAGATGAGACTCAACAGTTGAGAGGGTTGATTAAGGGGTTGACTGAGACCTACCGGGAACAGGATCTGTATCAAACTCCTCCTGAGCCTAAAAGTGGAGTGGGAGTGCATATGGTTTCCCCTGATACCCGGATTGAGAGCAACCTGATAGCAGAAATCAGAGACTTAAGAGAGAGATGGCGAGGGAGCAGCAAGAGGCTGTTCTCACTCCTAATAGAAGTGGAGAACCAGAGGTCCAATGGGGCAAATGCCCCATTCAAGAAGAGCCATGTAGAGCCCACGAGATGCCCTGCCAGATAAGATATCCCCCCTCCTTCCAAAGAAAACAGAGATACTAAGTTCTGCTACCATTGTGGAGAGGATGGACACTTTAAAACTGAATGTCGGCTGCCAGAGAACTTGAGGAAAGTTACCAGCATGTTAGTGGCCTGGCATCGCAAAGTCTGTGCCCGGTCACCAGGGGGACCCAACCGGAAAAGTTTTGCCACCAGAGTCAATGCCCGAGCGACATCCCATGTAATGCCCCCTGAATGGTCCGGGAGGTGGTGGGTCCTCTATGAGACTATCTGAAAGTGAATGAGTATCCACCGAGCTATACTAGATAGTGGCTCTGAGTGACACTCATGTCCCAGGACTGGTATGTGAAGCATTCGTCTAATTTACCCCTGCAACCCCTGAAAGGGCTACATGTGTGAGGTTTGAGTGAGAAGGCCTACCGCTACTCTGGCTATGTCCGAATTTGGTTGTCTTTTCCCACTTCTGTGGCTGGAGTAGCAGAGCAAGTGGAGACCCTTGCCTTAGTGTATCCCCCTACTGGACTGTATGATGGGGTCCCATTGTTGACTGGAACTAATGCACATATGTTTGGGAGACTGGCACAGTTGTGTTATGAAAAACAAGGGTCCCAGACTGGCAGAGCTCCAAGAATTCCGACCTTTAGTAAAAGGGCTTATGAGGCACAGAGAAATGCTGATAGAATGGAACCTGAGGAACCGGTTGGGGTTGTCTGGAAGAAGGATCAGGAATTCTTGCTTTTAGCATCAAATGCCCAATGTGTTCTACAAGAAGAGGCCTGCATAAAAAAGGATGTCAAGAACAAAATATTAATGCTGGCTGCACCAGGAGATGGAAAACTTCCCGAGGGGCTGCTGGTCAAACCAAGTATTCTGCCTGCTAGAGCCCATGCTTTTGCCAGAAGAGTGATGGTTCAAGTTCACAATGTGTCTGACAGGGAGATCCGAGTAAATCAAGGCTGCACCCTGGCTACTGTGCACTGTGCGGATACTGCCGTACTGCCCAGTAACAAGAGTTTGGGGAAGAATGATAGAGTAACGCCTGACTTGTTTGATTTCGGTGACTTACTGCCAGCTGAATGGAAAGTAAGGATCAGTGAGAAGTTTGCCCAGAGAGACCAGGTGTTTTCTTTTGTGGCGTGGGACATAGGGTGCATGCAAGGAGTTGAGCACCATACCGCTGCGTGATGAAAGGCCATTCGCGGAGAGGTCTCGACGCCTGGCACCTGCTGACATAGATGATGTGGGACGGTTTCTGCAAGAGTTGCTAGGTGGTGTAATACAGAATCCAGAAGCCCATACGCTTCACCTGTCATGGTAGGAGGAAACAGAATGGGACAGTTAGAGCGCGTGGATTATCGCATTTTGAACCAGCGGTCATTCTGATCAGTACACAATGCCATGCATCCAAGACTTTGACTGCCTGAACGGTGGTATGTGGTTCTAGTGTTGGATCGCAGCGGTACTACCAGATCCATGGCCCCAGAAGATCATGAAAAGACAGCCTTATTTGTCCACTGGTCTCTATAATTAGAGGATGTCTCAAGGGATTTCAGGTGTCATTTTCACACCTGATGGAGCGTATGTGTGGGGAACATGAACTTGTTAGAGTGCCTGGTATCTTGATAATGTCATTGTGTTTGGCAGTTCACTGGAGGAACATGAGAGCAGATTGTTTGGGTGTTGGACTGATGAATATTTTGGTCTTAAACTGTCCAAGTTGATAAGGCTTCAATTTTGCAAACATCAGTAAAGTAGGTGGAGGCATAGTATCCACCGAGGAATAGAGATCACCCAAAGTGGCTCCTTGCCCACCTGGTTGCAGTCCAAAAATCTGAAAGAACTACAAAGATCTTAGGGTACTGGTTATACGACGCTCATCAAGGACTATTCAAGATCCGCCTTACTTAACCTACTCAAGGTATCCCCCAACCCACAAAAGATAAAAGCGCCCCTTGAGACTAAAGAGGTCATCCAAGTGAAGTATTGGTCTGCTGGACTCCTGATTGCGAGACTGTTTTTCATGACATCATATATCAACTTACCATGCTCCAGTGTTGCCTATGCTGATCCTAAAACCTTATGTCCCGCACATTGATGCTAGTTTGCAAGGTTGGGGCTGTGTAGTATCAGGAGCATGAATGGCCTGGGACCAGTGGCCTTTGCCGCAGAAGTCTAACCCCTTCCAAAAGAACTATCCTGTCCACGTTAGAGTCTTAGCTTGAAGTGGCCATTGTTGACCAATTCCATGGTACTTCTGTATGGGCTAAGGTACTGCAAAAACTGACACAATCCTGACCAATGTGCAGACTTCAGCTAAGTTGATGCCGTCGACTAGGTGGCCTGCATTATCTACATACGACTATGCTGTTGAATATCGGTAGGCCTGAACCACATAGATGCTGATGCTCTCTCAAGGAGACTGTTCCCCGAATAACTGGGTCAGACTGTCAGAACCTGATATTCGAGCACTGCCAGAAGTTTGACAGGGAAGAACAATGTCCACTGACGTAATGGACCGTATGGTGATTCTTTGGGACCTCTGAGAATTGCATACTGCTGCTATTGCAACTTTTCTGCTTGGACACTGGTGCTTTGCCTCACTCAATAATACAGTATTCATGGGTCAACTGAGATCCCATGATCAAAACAGCTCTAGAAGCCTCCAAGCAGGGACAGATGTGTCGGTTACGCTCTGATGAAACTGCATTGCTATGTAAAGAAGGCCCTAAGTTGAAACTGACTATGGATCATGTATAGAGAGACAGTAGATAAGCCAACTGGACAAGCATTGCTTGCTCCTGTCTTTGGTGACCTGGTGCTGAGGTCACTACACAACCACGGGAACATCCTGGCATAGACAGAACACTTGATCTGGTGAGATCCAGATTTTATTGCCAAATGTGTCAGAACAACACATAGAACTTGTAGTCGTTGCTTACAAAGGAAAGTTTGTTATAGAGGGTTGCCCCCCTTGTTAACATCACCAAGGCACCATGGAATTGGTCTGTATTGATTTTCTGAGTTTGGAGCCAGATCAGAGAATATCAGTAATGTGTTGGGGTCACTGACTATTTCACTCGATATGCTCAAGCTTTCCTCACCAAGAACCAGAAGGTCACAGTGGTAAAGGTGAGAAAACTTTTGTTCACTATGGGGCCCTACAAAGAACCATTCTGATCAAGGAAGAGACTTTGAGAGTCATCTGATTAAAGAGATAGCCACTGTGGGAGGCAAGTCCAGTCCCATTTCCAGGGGGACCCATAGCCTGAATGGTTCAACCGACTTTGCCTGGATATGCTAGGCACCCTTAAACCAAAGGACAAGCCGTGATGGCTAACAGATAAGCACACTGGTACATGCCTACAACTGCACCAAAAGTGAGATGCCACTGTTTTCTCCCTATCACCTGATGTTTGAAGAGAAGCCTGACACCGTAGATGTTTGCTTTGGAGTCTTCCTGATGGGTTCAAGCAGTACTCATCTATAGTATGTGCAAAGTTAAAGGCCCAGCTAAACCATGCGTACTCAACTGGCTAAACCAAGGCTGCTAAAAGAAATCTAGCTAATAAAGAAAGGTAAGCGACAGAAAGGTGAAAGCACTGAACCCGGAGGGAGACTGGTGTTGCTGGAAATCTGGGACTGCATGGAAAAAACACAAGATTGCTGATCGTGGCACCATCTCCTTACATCAATCACTTTATCAATCAATCAATCAGTCAATCACTTTATTTAACCAGGCATACACCCATTGAGCGTCATTTTCGGGTGGTCCTGCATAATACAATACAATACACTTATAGGATTGCATTACGGTACGTGGTGGAAAACATTGTGAAGGTGCCTCATGGGCCTATGCATACCGGCAACATAATTAATATGCAAAGTACATAATGATATTAACTGAAATAAGAAGAGACACAATCCCATATAGTCTCCACTAAGTAAGAGCTCATACATAAATGATAAAAATATGGAGGTACATGAATAGGTAGAAACTGGGCAAAGGTAGGCAGCCAAAAGGGAGGCCAGAATAGGTAAAGGTAGAGAATAGCAGGCTATCTTGATTAAGGGAACAGGCTTGTAGGTCCTAGGTTTCTGTTGCTAGGAATGGGGGTGATGAGATATTTAGGCTAGGATTTGAGAGTGGCACTGGACTTAGGGGGTATCAGCATCTGAAACAGTTGCATGATTCTTCAGATAACCATTAATAGAGCTTGAATGAAAATGCTTGGAAGTAGGATACTTACTGGGTCTTGTATAGTGTTCCGTGTGATGGAAGTGAGAAGGATTGTTGCTGAGCCAAGGTGTTTTCACCTAGGAATCTGTAGCAGATTATGAAAAGCGCCTCAGGCCATGGGAACCTTTGGCTCATTTGAAGATGTTCAGATGTATGGAGGTTATCTGATAATGCTCAAAACCAGAGGAGAGTATTCTTTTCTTTCTAGTTGAGAGGAGTCATCCCAAATTGTATAGATGACAGTGATGTACTATGGGTAGATTTAAGATACTTTTAAAGCCCGTGTAAGTGGTTCCAGTTTGTTTAGCATTGTTGATGTGCAATGACTATAAAGGGAAGTCAGCGAGTCCAGTATAGGTAGAAATGTGTTTGTACTAGTCTTATTCTGCTTCTAACGTGAGTAGTGTTTAATGCGATAGAATAAACTTAATTGCTGTCTTAGTTTCTTCGAGGTTTCATTTAAGTGCTGAGTTTTGTTATCCAGCAAGAACCCTAGGTATTTGAAGCACCACTAAGGGGTTCATCTAAGAGTGTTTTTGATTGTGATATGTGGACACCTTGAAGTAGACTTTGGTGAGAGAATATTGCTTTGGTCTTTTTGGCATAGGAGGAGCTAGAATAAGAAGGTTGAATTGAGGTGACGGGGTCTTTCTGTAAGTACTAGGCCAGACCAAGGATGAATTTGTGTATAGGCCAGTATCATCTGCATTATGCACATTTGTGCCCAGCTGTAGTCCAGATTATTGATGTATATTGCAAAGAGAATAGGCCCAGGATGGATTGTGACCTCGTAACAAGGATTTTGTGGGACTGACTTCCATGGTTTTGACTTGTTGTAACCTATTGGTTAGGTAGCTGGTGAACCATTTAATGGCAGAACTATCATCCGATTACTATCAGTGCAGTATGATGGTATGATACACAGTATCAAGGCCTTACTTTGATGGGGGAAGAGGGCAATACATACTTTAGAGTCCAAGGCCATTTGCCAGTTCATTGTAATTACTGGTAAGAGCCGATACCGTACCGCTCTATTCTCAGTCGACTGGAGCCGGGTTTTAGCAACTTTGTGAATCCAAATGTTCTCTAAGTTGGATGTACAATTTTTCAAGTAATTTAGAGAGGGCGGATAGTATAGAAAGGGCTTGCATTGTTCAGATCACTGATCCCTAGTCTTAATAATGGTAGATGTAGGCAGATTTCTGCCAAGACAGGTCTTGAATCAGAGAGGTGTTGAACAAGGTGTAATGGGGCGGCTGAAGTAACACCAGAAGTGTCTGATATCTGCACTTGCACTTTTTTGTATCCAGAGAAAGGAGGAGGTCCCACTTGGTTTGAACATAATTGTGAGGAAGCTAGGGGTGGGATGTGTTGGTTGTGGATTATCATGAAGCCAATCGTAGTCTCTGTCGGTAAGTTTGCTGTTAGGAGGTGCCAAAGGTTCATTGCAGTGGCAAAGTGATCATTAATCTCTAGTATATCAGCTTGTCCGTATAGGTGGTACCATCAGACACAATTTGTTTGAAGGGGTGTTGCAGGACTGACCTCTCACTTCTTGAGGATGTTCCAAAATTTGGCAAAATAGCTTTTGTATTGCTTAGTTCTTTTTGGAAAGCACATAGTTTTCTGACCCAATTAGTTGGTACAAGCATTCCTAGAGGCAATGAATGCTAACCAACCAGCCCAGGTGGATTTCTCACCTTTTTCCACCGGTAGTCCCTATCCCTGGGTGCTTTCTTCAGGATGGTGAGAACCAGCCAGAGTTTTATTTTTGATTTGATCAGTCTTAGTGTGTTATCTATTAGCCCCAGTAAGAGGCTGTAGTGATGTTAAATGCCTCGTTAAAGGTGGGTGTCAGATAGGAACTGCCACCCATCGTTGCTTAGATCTTTCAGGAAAGGGTAATTGGCAGAACTTTTTCAGGCATCTTTTTTTGTTTGAATTTGAGGCCTTTTATTTGGGAAGGATGTCTGATGGCAGTAGCTAATGTTCGCTTATATCATTGAAGAATACCCTGTATGCAAGATAGTGTGAGGTTTGTTTACTAGCATAAGGTCTGGGAGGGTGCTGCGCCAGGGTTTTCTGTTAGGTCTGGTTGTAGTAGTCGCCATAACAGACCATAATATCGCATAGATCCTAATTTCTTAGAGCTGTCATCATTACAATTTAGATTGAAATCTCATTAGAATACACTCAGTATTAGCAGAGTCAAGAAGGTTTTGAAGGTGTGTAGAAGTGCCCAGCTACCAGACGGTGGTCGTAGTATGTGCCATATGAGTGATTACTGGAATGATAATTTGAGCAAGGTATTCAAATTCTTAGTTTTGAGGTACAGTAAAGACTGTGACTGTGAATTTGTTTTGACATATATTGCAACTCCTCCCTCTAGTCAGTCTATCACAGCGGTAGATGATATCCGTACGCTGATAGATTGTCCGGGCCGAGGGTGTGAGCCAGATTTAGTTATCATGAAGAAATCAGGAGATGGCAACAGGTCTATAGAGTCAATCTTCTTAGCAAACTACAGACATTGATATGGAGAAAGCTAATCCCTTTTATATTGAGGAGGTCCAGGGTGTCCAGAGAAATAGTGGACCTAATGTTTAACATTTCAACAGAGTAGAGAAGCAGTAGTAGTTTTAAGGTGGTGTCTTAGTTTGCTAAATATTCTTTTGTTACCCTTCTAGCGTATATTGGTTGGGTGATGTTGTGTTAATGACAGGATTGCTATTTGTTAGGGATAAACATAGAACTGATAGATGACATCATCCTTGGAATTGCACGCGGTTCTATAGTTATGGCCTTGTGGGAGGAGGTATGACTATAGAGGAGACGCCCTGATGTAGTGGGATGCTATTCAATGTGGGGAGGCTATATCTTCGTAGGATGATAGGAGGGGGAAACTGGCCTTTGTCTGAGCTGCTGCAAACCCAAATTCTTGGGTAGAGTATAAATGTAATATAAGGCAACCTTAGAGAAGGCTAGGTTAGATGGCATTCTTAACGTGAAGATATTTCCTTGCTGTAATAAACACAGGATTTGCAATAGTTCCTTTGAGGCCAAGGAAATGAGGATCTTGGGAGGATGGGGTACCAATGAAAATTAAGGCCTAGATAACTAATGAGGGTGGCTGGCACAGTGGGGTAGGGAGTGGTTGTAGTAGCGGGGCGGGTTTATGTGATAATCAGGACCTGGGTGCAAGGTGGCAAAAAATTAAGCTAGGCCCTTCCTGGGGTAATCTGTCCTGAGGGTATGTCCGTATCTGCATTTCTGTGAGGGGCTGTGGCTTAGACCTGACTGTGGGTGGCAGTCTGGCAGGTCTGGTTCACGGAGAACCAAGGCTGTGGCTCTGACTACCTGGAAGGAGAAGGCAGAGGAGAATTAAATAAGAAAGTCAGAGGAGGTGGGGCTGCTCATGGAGTCACAAGAAGTGAATGGCTTAAACAGGGGGTTGTTGCAGATCAAAATGTTAGGCAAGGTGCCCAAGTCTGAGGGTACAACAGGCTATTCAAAACACAATACTAGCGTAAAAGGTGAAGGGCTGGTTCAAAGGCCTGAGCTGAGATCGCTACTGGTCTTATGAGGAACACAATACAGGCATTTACATTAAATCAGAAACTTTAGCTATAAATACAAACAAGACAATTTTAACAGAAATCATAATCTAGCACAATATAGTCAAACATTAACAGTGCAGAGCTATATGGAGTCAATCGAGTGTTCTGGGCTGACTGCAGCTAGGGCCAGGCAGTAAAAGACCTGGATTTAAACCCAGAGACAACTGTCCTCATGTAAAGAAAGCAAAAATTTGTAGCTAGGCCCTTCCTAGAGGTAATCAGTCCCTGAGGGCAAGTCCATACCGTGCTTCTGTGAGGTGCTGGTGGTTTCAGACCTGACCGCGGGTGGCAGTCTGGTGGTCGGGTTCCCAGAGAACCATGGCTGTGGCCTCTGAGTACTGGCGCTTCTGTGAGGGGCTGGTGGTTTGTGACCTGACTGCGGTGGTATCTGCAGGTCGGTTCATCAGAGAGCCACGGCTGTGGCTCAGACAACCCATTCGTGAGGGTTGGTGGCTTCATCATGGCAACCAAACGATTGCCTGTACAAAAGGGCGCAAAAATAACTAAAAGATGTAAAGATCAAGCATAGAAATCATCTACTACCAATTGATAAATTGGATTGATTCTGAACTCAGAAAATGCCCCATCTGACCAGTACTAGAACTGTGCTAGGAAAGTCCAGAAAGCCTGCATCTGTTGAACTGAATTAACATGCTCCCTTCACAAGTCCCATTTTGAACCTGACTTCAGTCCAAGTCAGAGGAAAGAGTGTGGCTCGCAATATTACCCTTCTATGAACTGAGTCAACTGTTTCGGGCAATCCCTCTAGTCAATAATGGAGACAAGCTGGGCCTCCGACTGTCTGCTCCCAGCTTGTCCCAGAGCCAATCCTCTTAGAACATGAAGTGTGCTCAAATCAGATGATATGGACTCATTGTGCATGGTTGAACTTATGAGTTTACAGAGGTGAAATGAGTGGGACAAACTGGTGATACACCAGAACAAGAACAGTGTGTTGAGTGCCCTGATAGTTCACTGCCAGTGTCAGGAGCCTCAGGTGAACCAATTGTTGTGGTCTCAGAAATTACAACCTTGAGCTGAGTGTACCAAGGTCAGCCTCTGACCCAATGGAGACCTCTGGCGAGTACAGACAGTGATGAAAGTGCATCTAACTGCAGAGACTGTGACCATTCCCCCAGAAGGACTAAGAGGTAGGCTCAGTATACAGCACTTACAGTCCCAGGGTGATCTGTGGACCTGCCCCAATGGGTCCATAAGGAGAGAATGTGGCCCCGAGTCGCTGCTCCAAACTAAGCCTGGGAGATAACCCAGATTACTTGAGGTTTCGAGTATGGTGCCTCTTCCAGCCCCAACATAGTTGATAGTAAGGGCCCTTTCCAGGTTTCTGTCGCGGAAGTGATGACCTGAGTTAAATGTTTGTATGTGAACTGTTGTATAATCAGTAGTGAATGTGTAATACAAGGTAAGTGTATATGACAAAGGTGTATGCTGATTGCTGTTTAAAAGGCATGCAAGTTCAAACTGTTCTGCCTTAAAGTGATTTATAATCCACTTACCAGACGCTGCTTTTTCTGGCCAGGAAGGTGTAACTTCACGAAAGAGGGTTCCCAGAGGTTCCAGGAGCTGGCTGAGTGCCCTAGCCTGAATGGTGCCCGGCGCTAGCCGCTTATCAGTGAGTGCTTAGAGCATCTGGCACTGTCTCTTTAAGAGCTGTCTGTTTGCAGGCATGATTAGTCTATGTGGGACTGTGTGTTTCTGTTTGAGTCCCACTGAGGATGACAATCGTCTGCTTGCCGCTAAATGGGCAGAGTGAGCACTTTTCATGATGTAACTGTTTGCCACATATCATTTAGAGTATTAGTGGAAATTTAATTTGTCTAACCTGCCTTTCTTGCATTGGGACTTTGTGTGCTGTGTCCTCCATTTTGGATCTGAACTATGAGTAGATCCAATCGTGCAAGGGGTTTCTAAAATGGAGTTTATGGGCCAACCAGAATCAGACTCTGTGAGCCGGTTTGCCATAAGATATTGGGTAATTCTGGGAAGTGTAGTTCTGACATTGGCACCACTTGCACCAACAGGGGAGTTTTGAGGATTGACAACGATTCAATTGACCGGTGTTTTCATATGGAATACCCTGCCTTGTGTCTGAGAAGCATTCTAAGTCACGTGACAAGGAAGGATTGGAGCTTCGCGCCACAGTTTTAATGCTGAAGCATGTGGGAGGCCTAAACTCAGGTGGCGATGTGTCGTTTGACTCGGACTGAATCCGAGGCTACCAAAGCAGAGAGGCTGAATGAGTAGGAACCATTCTCACCCTGTAGAGGACTGAGACTGTTTAATCGCCGGTTTGTCAGGAAAGGAAGCAGGAACTCCCGGTTAGTGTAAGTGAGATCGGGACCAGAGAAGGCCTGGTATAGTAATTGCCTTTACATAATTGTGTGGAGTGCTGGTGAAGGACAGCTAAAAGGGTCTTGTTGCCGTGTGTGTAGACAGAAAGCCAACTGCATGCGGCGGACTGAACTGTGTTGATTGAAGCTGTGTGTCTGGCTTGTAGAATTCCATCTCCCTGCTGTGTGAGGGAGTTCTGGTGTCCATGACCCCTGTGCCAGTTTTCACCATCTAGTTAGAGTGCAAATGTGGTAGCTCCCGCATCTGTCTATCTAATTGCAAGTGTTTCATCTGATTTATTTTCTTCCTTCTTCATGAACTGAGTCATCCCGCCCGGTTCATAGCCATTGTGTGCTTGATCACAGGGCTCCAAACTAGCTGCACCAACTTGGCTAACCCTCCCCAATCTTGGGTACCCAGTAAAGTGACACTTGGGACTGAATATGAAGTACTGTGATTATTAATGTGTCTAACCTACTTAACCTGATTTCTTCTTGCTACAGCTCCTTAAATAATCAGATCTGTTTGTTTCAGCAAAGTTGCATTGACTGTGTGTTCGTTTATGTTAAAGTATTGTACTGTGGCTATTGTATTGCATCATCTTGTTTTACAGGGGTCCCCAGAGTCAAGTTGACGAGCCAGTCCTGGGGTAAGTGTAAATAATGACGATACTATGGTACTGTTTGGGCTACTAGTAAGAATAAAAGGGGTCTTAGTGTCCAAGAGGGCTGTGACCTTGTTAGTCTAACTACTGTAAACCCTGACCTCTGGGTGGAGGCCATAGAACCTAGTTCTTACAACCTGTTAGCAGTTAGCAGGCTGGGTAGTAGCCCTGGGATAGCCACCTGGGGTTACATCTTGAGGCACTGCTGGGAATAGGCCCCTAGTGGTCGAGAGTGAAGGAAGTACCCATTATGTCTAATTTAAAGGAGAAGATGAGGGGGGGACTCCCAAGTTAAACCTCTCACTTAAGATGATGGGTACAAATTGATGGGTGGTGTGGGCTGAAGAATTGGACCCCAAAAGGCTGTATTATTGTTGGATGTCCCATTGGGATTAAAAGCTCCTGTTATTGTCTCTACTGTAGAGTGTGTTAAATGTATGGGTGGAAGTAAAAGGCTATTGCATTCTGTTTCAAATCCTGCAAGTGCTACTTTCATGCAGTATTCCAACAGACCCCTGAGAACTTGCCCTGTGATTTGCCCAAGGTACCCAGAAGGCATGGAGGTTATTCACACACGAGTGGTTTGGCCATCCCAGGGTCCCCTAAGACTAATAGTTTTAAGGACACCTGCTGAAACTGTTAGTCACAGAAGGAGGACCACTCAGAACTGGTGAAGGTATTTGCTATTCAGTGACCACTCCCTGCCATCCCTTGGGTGTGTACATCTCCTCCGCCCTCAAGAGCTCCATACTAGCCCCCCACCCCGGTTGTCCTATTCAACTAGATTCCCATCGGATTGAGACTTTCTCCGTACTGTCTCTGCCTTCTGGGAAGATGATTTGAGACCTGATGGACTATGTTACCCCTTTAGTGCAAGAGTGGTAGTGCTTGAGGGGTGATGGAAAGCTTGAGGGTCCTGCACTGAAGTTATTCATCTATGGGCCACTAGTCCTGAGGCCACTGGGGCAGAATATCTTTCCGAGGAGGAGGTGTTTGGCAGCACTGAAACCGAGAAGACTATTGTGAAAAGTCTGTTAAACTGTGGACAAATGAGAAATTGTTACTTTTGTCACTAGAATGTAGAGGGCTTTGGTAAAAGGCACACTGTCAAAGGGGAGGTCTGCCCAAACCCAAACTAGGTCCGATTAGACCATATATTGAAGTCAGCCAGATTTTCAAGTGTAATATTGTTGAAACTCAAATTGTAAGACAGAGGGCAAACCTCCTGAGTATTGTCAATTGATGAGGAGATAGTGAATTGAAACTGATGAAGAGGGTGGGAACAATATGCTGGCTATGAATTTGTCGACCCTGAGAAGAGTGATCCAGATGAGACTCAACAGTTGAGAGGGTTGATTATGTTGACTAGACCACCGGGAATGATCTGTACTGCTCCTGACGTAAAAGTGAGTGGAGGCATGTTGTTTCTGATACTGATAGAGAGCAACCTGAGAGCAGAAATCAGAGACTTAAGAGAGATGGCAAGTGAGCTGCAACAGGCTGCTCTTACCCTAAAAGAAGTGGAGAAACAGGGTTCAATGCACTGCCCGCTCAAGAAAAATTATGTGAGTCCCCGGTAGCCTGCCAGATAAGAGATCCTCCTTCCAAAGAAAGCAGAGATGCTAAGTCTGCTACTGCTGAGGAGGATGGACACTTTCAGACTGAATGTCGCTGTCAGAGAACTTATGAAAGTTGTCAGGTGGTTAGTGGCCTGGTATCATGTACTTGTGGTTGGTCACCAGGGGAGCAACCAGAAAAGTTTGCCACCAGAGCCACGCCCTATTAATCCCAAGTAATGCCCCTGAATGGTCCAAGTGGTGGGTCCTCTATGGAGACTACTGTGAAAGTGAATGAGTATCCACCTGAGCTGTACTAGACAGTGGGTTCTAAGACAATCATGTTCCAGGACTGGTATCAGAAGCATTTTGTTTAATGTACCCCTGCAACCCTGAAAGGGCTATATGTAGGGTTTGAGGAGAAGGCCTACCCCTACTTTGGCTATATCCGACTTGGTTGTCTTTTTCCCACTTCTGTGGCTGGAGTGGCAGAGCAAGGAGACTTAGCCTAGTGAGTCCCCACTGGACTGTATGATGGGGTCCCATTGTTGATTGGAACTAATGCACATATGTTTGGGGACTGGTGCAGTTGCTATGAAAAAACAAGGGTCCCGACTGGCAGAGCTCTAAGAATTTGGCCTTGATTAAAGGGGCCTATGAGGCACAGAGAAATGCTGATAGAATGGAACCTGAGGAACCAGTTGGTCGTCTGAAGAAGGATCCGAATCCTTGCTTTAGCACCAAATGCTCAATGTGTTCTACAAGGAGAGGCCTGCAAAAAGATGTCAAGAACAAATATTAATGCTGGACACTAGGAGATGGAAACTGAGTAAGGTTGCTGGTCAAACCGTATTTTGTCTCCAGAGCCCATGCTTTGCCAGAAGATGATGGTTCAAGTTCACAGTGTGTCTGACAGGAGATCTGAGTAATGGTTGGCTGCACCTGGCTACTGTTGACTGTGTGATACTGTCGCATTCGACCAGTAACAAGAGTTAGGGAAGAATGACAGAGTAACTCCTGACTTGTTTGATTTCGTGACTTCGCTGCGAGCTGAATGGAAAGTGAGGATCAGTTAGAAGCTGCCTAGAGAGACTGTGTGTTTTCTTTTAAAGAAATGGATATGGGGTATGCAAGGAGTTGAGCACCATATCCGGCATGATAAAGGCCATTTCGTGAGAGGTTCACTCTGGCACCGCTGACATAGATGATGTGAGATGCTTGCAAGAGATGCTTGCTGTGTAATACAAGAACCAGAAGCCCATATGCTTCACCTTCGTAGTGAGGAAACAGAATGGGACAGTTAGGATGTGCGTGATTACGACGAACCACGGACTATTCTGATCAGTACACAATGCCATGCATCCAAGATGCTTTGACTGCCTGAACGGTGGTAAATGGTTCTCAGTGTTGATCTTGTAGTGGGTACCAGATCCCGGTGGCCCCAGAAGACTGTGAGACAGCCTTATTTGTCCACTTGGTTTACTTAATTCAAGATGCCTCGTGGGATTTCTGATGCTCCAGCTACTTTTCAATGCCTGATGGAGCGCGGGGGTGGGGAATGAATTTGTTAGAGTGGTATACCTAGATGATGTCAGTGTTTGGCAGCTCACTGGAGGAACAGGAGAGCAGATTGTCAAGGTGATGGACCGACTGGAAGACTTTACTTAAACTGTCCATTGATAAGTGTCAATTTTTTCAACATCAGTAAAGTATGGGGCCATAGTATCCACCAGGAATAGAGACTGACCAAGTAAAGTGGAGGCTTTGCCCACCTGCTGCAGCCCAAAATCTGAAAGAACTACAAGATTCCTAGGGTACTGTGGTTATTATCGGCGCTCATCAAGACTATTCAGGAACATCCTCTTTAGTTAACCTTACTCAAGTATCCCAGCCCACAAAGGATTCAAAAGTCAGTCTTTGAGACTGAAAGAGTGTATTTTCATCCAAGTGAAGTATTTGGGCCAGCTGGACTCCTGATTGTGAGACTGCTTTCTTCATGAGACTATATCAGCTTACCTCCATGTCTAGGGCCTGCTGATCCCACAAAACCTTAAGTGTCCTGCACACTGACAAGAAGCTTGCAAGTGCTGGGGCTGTGTAGTATCAGAGCTGAGAATGGCCTGGGACCAGTGGCTTTTTTGCCAGCAGTCTAACCCTTCCAAAAAGAACTATCCTGTGCATAAGTTAGAGTTCTAGCTTTGAAGGGCCATTTGACCAATTCCACGAGTATTGTATGGGGCTATACTAGTAAAACTGACACAATCCTTTGACCAATGTGCAGACTTCAGCTGTTGATGCCACTGACCATAGGTGGCTCTCGCATGCCATCTACATACTATACAAGTTGAATATCGAGCAGGCCTGAACCACATAGATGCCGATGCTCTCTCATGACCTGCCCCCCTGAATAATCACCACCGTCTGAACCTGATATTCGAGCACTCTGCGTGAAGTTTGACAGGAAGAACAATGTCCACGGACGTAATGGACCGAGTGGTGATCTTTGGGACCCTCTGAGAATTGTATACCTGCTGGTTGTTGCCACTCTTTCTGCTGGACACTGGTGCTGGCCTCACCCAATAATGATATATTCAGCTGGCTCAATCCCAAGATCCCATGATCAAAATAGCTCTAGAAGCCCTCCACAGGGACAGATGTGTCAAGGTAGGCCTCTGATGAGAACTGCATTGCTATATAAAGACCTAAGTTGAAACAGATCTATGACTGTTGCATAGAGAGATTGTAGATAAAGGGGCCAACCGGACAAGCAATAGTTAGTCTTGGTTACTGTCTTCGAGACCTGGTGCTGAGGTCACCACAAACCACATGGGACATCTTGGCATAGACAGAACACTTGATCTGGTGAGACCATAGATTTTATTAACTAAAATGGGGCTGATGTTGAATACACATTGGAACTTGTGTTGTGCCAAGGAAAGTTTTATTCTGAGGGCTGCCCCTCTGTTAACATCACCACAAGTGTACCTCCATGGAATTGGTCTGTGGCTGACTTTCTGAGTTTGGAGCCAGATCAGAGAAATACGCTCAATGTGCTGAGGGCTACTGACCATTTTCAACCATATGCTCAAGCTTTCTCTACTCCAAGAACCAGAAGGCTTCCACAGTGCTGCAGTTTATAGAAAACTTTTGTTCACTATGGGGCCCCAGCAACCATTCTGACTGGAAGAGACTTTTGAGAGTCGCCTGATAAGAGATGTTTCACTGTGGGAAGTGCGAAGTCCAGAACCACTTGTGGGGACCCAGCCTGAACGGTGTAACCAAGACTTGCTCGATATGCTAGGCACCCTTCAACCAAAGGACAAGCCCAGATGGAGCTACAGATAAGCACACTGGTACATGCCTACAACTGCACCAAAGATGCTACTGGGTTTTCTCATCGCTTGATGTTTGGAAGAGTAGTTGATACGGTAGATGTTTGCTTTGAGTCTCTCCTGGTGGGGTTCAAGCAGCTACTCATCTACAGTATGTGCAAAGAAGGCCCAGCTAAACCATGGCTACCAACTGGCTCAAACTAAGGCTGCAAAGAAATCTAGCTAATAAAGAAAGGTATGACAGAAAGGTGAAAGCACTGAACCCGGGGGGACTAGGTGTTGCTAAGAAATCTGGGACTGCATGGAAAACACAAGATTGCTGATCGGTGGCACCATCTCCCTCACATCAATCACTTTATTTCAATCAATCAATCAATCAATCACTTTATTTAACCAGGCATAAACACCATTGAGCAACCTCATTTTCAAGGTGGTCCTGGGCATTAATACAATACAATACACTTCATAAGATTACAATTATGGTGGACAACGGTAAAAAAAAAACATTGTGAAGGTGCCTTTCAATATAGGCCTATACATACCGGTCAAATATAATTAACATGCAAAGGTACAATGAGGTTTAACTGAAATAAGAAGAGACAAATACCATATAGTTCCTATTAAGTAAGAGCTCATAAATGATAAAAAATATGAGGTATTAAGGAATGGGTAGAAACTGGGGTGAAAGGGTGGCAGCCAAAAAGGGAGAATAGGTAAAGGTAGAGAATATGCAGGCCATCTTGGATTGCTGAACTAGGTTTGTAGATCCTAGGTTTTGTTGTGGGAATGTGGGTGATGAGATACTTGGGCGAGGATTTGAGAGGCACCGGGGCTTAGGGGTCACCTGCATCCGGAAACAGTTGCAGTAATGATTCCTTCCTGTGATAACCCACACAGAGCTTTGAATGAAAATGCTTGGAAGGAGGACTACTCTTATGAGTTCCTGCATAGTTTCCAAAGTGATAAGTGGGAGTTGATTGCTGGGAGCTAAGGGTAGTTTTGTTCTAGGAATCTGAAGCAGATTAAGAGATGCTCTGTCCATATGAACTTTATCTATTTGAAGATGTGTCAGATGTATGCAGGGAGGTTAGGATAATGCTCTAAAACCAGAGGAGAGCATTCTTTTTCTTTAGAGAGTGAGGTCCATCCCTAACCTGGTATAGATGATAGGATGGTACTACGGGTAGATTTAAGATAAATCTAAAAGCCTTGGTAAAGAGTGTCCAGTTTGTTTAGCATTGTTGATGGGCACGACTATAAGGAACCCACATGTCCAGTATAGGTAGGAATGTAGTTTGTACTAGTCTTATTCTGCCTGTAACGTGAGTGTATTTAATGCAATAGAATAACCTAATCGCTCAGTTTCCAGGTTTCACGGTGGCACAGAAATTGAGCTTGTTATCCAGCCAGAACCCTAGGTATTTAAAGGTATCAACTACATCAAGGGGTTCATCTAAGAGTGTTGGATCTGTGTGATATGGACATCCGAAGTGACGGTGAGAGAATCATTGCTTAGTCCTTGGCATTGAAGAGGAGCTAAGAGTAAGAAGGTTGTATTGAGGGTGATGAAGTCTTTCAGTAAGTACTCATAGGCCAGATCCAAGATGAATTTGGTATGGAGTACATTATCTTCTAATGGCTGCACATTTGCTGCCCAGCTAAGTCCAGATTATTGATGATATTGCAAAGAGAATAGGGCACAGAATGGAGCCTTTGTGACTCCTCGAACAAGGATTTTTAGGGGACAGATCTCCTATAGCTTTGACTTGTTGTAACCTATTGTTTAGGTAGTTGGTGAACCATTTAATGGCAGAACTATAAGTCCTATGTTACCAGTGCAGTAAGTATGATGGTATGATACAGTATCAAGGCCTACTTAGATCAAGGAAGAGGCAAATATATGTTTAGAGTCCAAGGCCATTTGCCAGTCTGTACTACTTTGGCAAGAGCGATACTGTACTGTGTTTGTTTTCGAAGTCGACTGAGCCGGTTTAGCAACTTTAAATCCAATGTTCTAAGTTGGATGTTGACATCAAGTAATTAGAGAGACGGATAGTATAGAATAGTCGGTAATTGTTCAGGTCACGATCCCCAGTCTTGAATAATGGGATGTAGGCAGATTTCCACAAGACAGGTAGGTCACCTGGAATCAGAGAGGTGTTGAATATGTGTAATGGAGGTCAGATAGGTATGGCCAGATTTTTGGGAAGTAGGTTCAATATTATCTGCACCTGCACTCTTTTTTGTATCCAGAGAAAGGAGGAGGTCCTCCACTTGTTTGAACATATCTTGTGAGGAAGCTTGAAGGGTGGGATGCGTGTTGGTTATGGTGTGGATTATCAATCAAGCCAATAGTGTAGTCTCTGGTTGGGTTTGCTGTTAGTGAGGTGTCAAAGGCAGCACTGCAGTGGCAAAGTGGATCATTAATCTTCTCTAGTATATCAGCTTTGTCCGTATAGGTGGTGTTCATCAGACACAATTTTGTTTGGAAGGTGTTGCAGGACTGACCTCTTCTTTTGAGGATGTTCCAAAATTTGGCAGAATAGTTTTATTGCCTTCAGTTCTTTTGGAAGTACCTAGCTTTTCTGGACCTAATTAGTTTGCAAGGCATTTCGTGGCAATGGAATGCTAACTAACCAGCCTCCAGGTGATTTCACTTTTTCCACCAGTAGTCCTATCCCTAAGTGCTTTCTTCAGGATGGGAGAGAACCAGCCAGGAGTTTTATTT